>OY728166.1:266704554-267954554 GCA_963277665.1 Viscum album
CTAAAAGTAACTATGACTTCCTTGGACTCCATCCATTGACTAAAACCATAAAGCATTTTGTTAGTAACAGTAGTCATAAAATCATTTTGATAATATCATGACACCATATTCACAATTTGAAATTCCTTAGGGTTAACCAAGGTCATTTATGCTCATCTTATATTAAAATACTTAAAATTGGTTTGTAAATAAAATGTGATTTATTCTAATAATATCCCCCGGGAGTGTCGTAACAAAGAGTGCAGTAGGGCCAGTTTTCGTGCACCAGTTCTCGTTCGAGTCTAGCTCAGTGCCGTGTTTTCGAGTTTTAGCCCTAGGTACATGTGTGCTAGAGCCACCTCTAGCTGATCGTATCCAGACATGGATTTATTGCTTGGAAAACTCACAAAATCTATACAATACCAAGATTATAGTATGTTCTTATATACTAATCCTCAAATTCTATCTTAGGGATATGAGCTCTAATCAGAGTTTATCTAAATAAAGTTTCCATGGTTTGTACTAAACCTACTCTCATACCAACTGTAACCCCCCGACCCCAGTTATCCAGAGTCGGTGCATTATTACATAACATTGACATGATCACAAAAGATCATGTCTCGAATGATCGATTAGTTTAGTAGCCTTGGAAACAATAGATATATTCATAAGTCTTACATAACATCATTAAGTAAAAAAAACTACAACAACATCTTTTCTTCATATCCCCTCATACATTCCCTATAGGTCATTCATAAAATAATTCTTCACATTCTAGGAAAAATTAATACATTGAAAGGGGTGACCTCAGATGGTCAGTAAGGATATCAATATAGTGGGAACATTCATACAAAAACATAAACATTTATGGTAATGTATAACTAAAACAAATGCCTTTTAAACATGAACTACAGTATAATATGGAAAAGATAAAATGAAGAAATTCCATTTACTTATTCACATGGATATTATACTAGTCAAATAATCACATGAAATATCAGTAACCACTTTCATAATGATGTAATGCATAATTCTAGACTATCATAACCACATAGCTAAGGCCTCGTGCCAAGAATACAAATAAACTTTTATCAAGGCCTCGTGCCAAGACACTAGGTTGTCTCATGAGACCTACTGATGCATCGATGAGCTATAGCGGGCTCCACCCATCACTTACTAAGTCCAATGCATTCCTTATATGAAAATTTTGTAACATAACGTAAACAGTCGTATTAAAAATAGCATACAAAATGTCAATACATTAACTATAAACCATGAATGGTATAAAAATAGCACATCCACATTCAAACATAACTCATTCGATACAATATGGAATATTTTATTGTATCACATTATCCTCAATCATGAATAATGAAGGATGTTGACATATATTAAAATAATCAACAATCTATTGAGAGAAATATCCCCCTATTTCTTAAAAAACATTTAAAAGTTGCTCTATTTTTCAAAAAGCCATTTAAAATATATTTTTGAATTAAAGTTTCTCATACCACATTGATTTGTTTAAAAGGAATTTTTATTTGAAAACATTAATGTTCATATAAATAAATCCTTTAAACCATTTTTAAAACATGGACATTAATGAGAAATATTTAGAATAAAAAATCATTAAAACACTTTAAAATTATATTTTAGTTAGAGTTCCTAACCAAAAGAGATATACATGTATACAAATAATTGAGTTAATCAAAATATTATAATATCATGAGAATAAAGGGATTCATGATATACTATGTCAAAGTACATTATACACACCATATAAAAGTGATTTGGTGTATAACAACAATGAGTCTCAATGGAATGTGAATTTAGATGAAATCTCTCATGAAGGTCGTATACTTAGGTTAAGGATAAATATAAGACATAATTATTGGGAAAATATAAATACACTCAATATTATTGGATATTCAGTGTAAAAAAAATAAATTATGGAGATTAAGTTAAAATTACTCTTATCAAGTTCATATCGATGACTTGAGAATTTATCAAAGGAGTGATTATGTGTATCAAAACTATATACACAGACAGGGGAGTGGAAATTATGACATAACAGAATTAATAGTGATTCCACACATAATCTTGGATTAAAATAATAAACAAAGTATGCGTAAAGCTAAATGAGTGGAAATTGAATATTCGAATTCCCTTATCTATTTGGTAACTTACGAAACATACACCCATGAATGATGGATCATAAAATTATGGTGTAAATATCCATGAATTAAATTATATTACACAATAAATAAAATCATGGGTAGTACACACACACCACATGCAATATATAATTGGTGAACAATGGAAATGTAATGGAATTAAAAGTGAGATAAGAAACCCCTTACTTTGTACTTTTTCCTTGGTCGAGGGTAGTTTAGCCTCCTGTATAATGGTGAAATATTTTTTATTGAATAATAAAAGAATCATATACATTAATATGATATCATATATGATCTTTTAACATTTCTTTGTTAACAATATCTTTGTATTATTGTTGTTTCGGGTGTTAACTTGCTCATTTTCTTATATATTTTTTGTTACATAAGTATTGTTTTTTATTGTTAGGTTGTATATAATTCATATAAAGATTTATTTGAAGTCCTTAAACATTATTTTTAATCATCAAATAAGTATTTTACTTGATTCGATACGACAGATAATGAATATCATCGTGTTCATGGAGACGGTAGTCCGTACGTACGCACGAGCGATAATATCATTCTTTTGATTTTAAAATAAAATATAATTGGATGGTATATCATATATACAGAATCATAATATGGTTATATTTATTATTTACATTAATTAAACAAAATTATTATTCCCATCTAAATAATAATGTATTGAATAACAATTACACCACGACTTGGAGACGGTAGGCCGTACGTACGCACATATGGTGACATGTCATTCAAAGGATGAATAGAATACAGAATATGGTTGTACCATATTTATAATAACATCATAATATATATAAGATACTGGATTTATTATTTTATAATGGAAATTACAAATAAAGAAGAATTTGATGATGAAAGGAACTTGAAAATGGTGGTGAAAACATTTCCTTTTCGTCGGGTTCTTCTTTTTGATTAGATCAAAAGGGCTCCATAGGTTGGCTTTATGATCCAAATAAGGCCTATTGGTTGTCGTGGGGAAAGTGTAGATAATAATTGGCAGGGTTTGGCCGTACCAAAAGGCTTTTATGGTGTGAAGAATTGGATAGAAGTGGTGTCCTTTTATAAGGAGGAGGAGGGGCTCTTTAAAAAAAACTTAATGTATTATTTTATAATAAATTCATATTCAGTTTATAATGGCTCTAAAGTGGATTATTCAAATTATAAGTCTTTTATGGGTCGAAATACGTTCCGAAAAAATTTAGATAGGTTTGGGTCATTATATTAACCTTATCTTTTGGTTTTAACTCTTAGTTAATTAGTTTGACATTTACCATGTCACTTTGTATTATTATATTATATAGTAAATAAACATACTATATACATCCAATATACCAAAAAGTGGTCCATTAATGATACACCTATCATGAAATAAGTCCTTTTTCCGAACCATAGATTATTATTAATTTAATATCAATTAATAATATAATATTTGTTTTAAACACTCATTTCTGTCAATTTTGACACTATTCAATAATTGAATTTTTTTAAAGGCTTAACAACTTTATTAATTTGAAATTTTTTTTAAGTAATAAAATCATGTAATATTAACTAATAGAATTCATGGATGTCATAAAAACATTCAAATTATATTAATTTTCACATTTATAATAAAAAATATTTGATTATTTCATTAATAAGGAAAATAATAGATCATTATTTTGTCATAAATAAATTTAATTATTAAAAGTCTAAAAATTATAAATAAAATACCATTATGTAGAAAATCATTTTATCTTTCTAATGAATATTTATAGTTGAAAATCCAACATATATAACCATATGTAAAATTTGTTTTTCCTAAAAGATATATGCTTTTGTCATTTTTGTATTTAACTTAACGTAATTAATATAAAGTGTCCTTATCACCTACATGTGGATCCATGGGGTCCCAAAAACGACCCAAATATGACCATGGTCAGAAATGTATGATCAAATAAGGTTACGACAGGTTTTAGGGTAATTTATTATTATTATTATAATATTATGGTTTACCCTTATTTACCGGATTTACCCTTTAACCATAGTAAATAAAATATTTACCGAAGTAATTATTCCAAATGCCTATTAATAAAAGTTATCTATTTATAAAATTTATAAATCCTGATTCTAAATATGTAATCCATTTTTTCAAAATTAAAATCATAGAAGTGGCAGAAATTAATTTAAAATTAATTCCCATTGTTAAAACAAAAAGCGTGTTTTTAAGAGATAATAATTGTCAAAAAAATTGACATTTGTTTATATCTGGTTTAATTGTGAAATTATCTCCAATGACCAAAATTGTATTAAATGGTAAAAAATATATTCTAAATATACTTTTAACCCACTCAAATTCATAATTTATCACTGTTAATTATTTCGATTAAAAAAGTTGTTTTTAATTAAAATTTAGTAATTTTAATTATTCATCAAATTTTATAAGTTATCCGAAACGTACCAAATTTTCACCATAAGCAAAGTTCAATATTAAGATTACAAAAATGAAGTCCATTTTGAGTGATAAAATTAATAAATCTACCAAAAGTGGGTATTACTATTCATAACAGCTATTTTGATTGGATGAGGTATGTGTTAGAACTTGAAGTTGCATACAACACACGCTACTGTATTATTCAAAGAGAAGCGTACCGTGCAAGATTGGGGTGTTACATTATTGATCAATGATATAAAATTTTATTGGATGTAAATTCAATATATTTTATGATTAATGTTTTTCTTAAAAATAATTGATGTTCATTGATTTTGATTGTTAAACACAACCACATGTTCAAATGAAATGTGATATACCCTTAAAATTTTAATATTAAACATGATAGTTACCTCCTATAATTTGGGTTATATATTTTTAATATGTATAAATATAATATTACTAAAATTTCATTTAAAAATTTATATATTAAGTTCATTGGTTATCAATTAAAAATAAATCAAAATAATATCAATTTGAAGTGGAAGAAATATTTTCCTATAAAAGTGTATTTATGATGAAAATATAATTTTATGTTAATAAAATAAATTAAAATATATTTATTTAATTTGATCATATTTATATATTATCCAATCGATCATAATTTTTATCTATATTATAAAATTTATCATTCCATGGGAAATGAAAATAAATCTTCATTTATGCATAAATTTTTTTTTTCTGAAATGTTGTTCCACCATAATTTTATTTTTCAACAATGAATTTTTAATTTTATACGTATAATTGTAGAATTGAACATAATTTTTCACAAAATAATTTCAAAACGATCTTAGGGTGAATTTTTTATAATTTTCATAATACAAAATGTTTCGATGGATAGAGACCAATAGATTTGTTTATTAAATTAATCAAATTCATATAAATTATCTAAAAATTTAAATTATATTATTAAATTGCTAAATAAGATTTAATAATTTAATAATAATTCAATTATTAAAATTTTTCATATTTCAAACATTTTTTTAATTTTTATTTAGAAATAGTTTTTACATAAGGAATCCATTTCTTCGAAAACTTGTTTTACTTCATATTAAGAGTTTAATTTAAAATTAATATTATCCACACTAGTTATTTTATTTTGTTAAAATGTATTCAATATTTTTAATTTACTTAAGTTATATTAAATTACATGTTAAACTGTATTTTATTATATAATACTACAAATTTTAAAATCTCATTAACGTTGTTGAGTAATAATTTTGATTATTAAGGGATTAAAGAAAATTATAAGGGTATGGAAAAATAAACTTGTCAAATATATAATAACATAAAATATTAAAAAATTATGTTATCAAAAATTATATTTAATCATAATTTTTATTCATATTAATTTTTGAATAATTTATGCATTTCAATTATTTTTGGAAATATCTAGGTACCTTCAATGTGGTTTCCATTCGATAGTAACATATGGACCTATCCACTCCTTTTATACCCATAACTAAAGATAATTTGTGTTATTTAAATATCATCCCAAATTATCTCCTTAACTCGTACAATTAATACTATATTCCTTATTCTGATTATGGTATTATACTATAATTTCTTTTGGGGTGATCCTAAAGAGGTTATTAAAATAAGACTTATAATTATTAACCATCAGTGTTTATTTTATTTCATCTTATAGATCCATAGAATATTTTTCATCAATTATGATATATTAACATTATTTTATCCCTTATGATGAGATATTTTTATTTTACATAACAACATATATAAATGTACTACTTTATTATATTTGAATTGATAATGATTATTGGTATCATGAAAAACTACAGCCTCACAAACCGATGTAACACATATACCATAGACACCACTAATGGAAGGATATAATTATGTTTTCAAAATTTAAATATTTTATTTATTAAATAATTATTATTTTCCAATTATAATATAGCATCAAAATATTTTCCATAAATTCCTTTGTATACTAAAAACGCCACCTATTTGAATATGTGAGATACCACATTCCAATAGAAATATGACATGTTTTTAATTTAGATTTGTTGTTGTAGGTACTATATATAAATATATAATTATTGTATATGACAACTATGATATATCAACAATTCCAGAATGGTGAATTATTATTAACTTTTCTTTTTCTCCACCATTTCAATATATTAATTCATCATCATTTCACATGTATGGATTATTATCCCCAGGAATGATGTAACTAATTTTTAAATTTATACCAGTTAGGAATGAATATATATATATCATGAGTATATGTCATTTTTATAAGATTATTAAAATTTAAATATGAGGTGAAAATATTAATTTCAAGTAGAATATAACAATTGAAATAAATCATATAAAATAAACAATAAATTTATGACATAAAAGAATGGTTTCACAATGATTTGTTAATAAATTTGTCCAAAAATTATTTTCATGAGTCATATATGGTATTATATAAATTATTATGATTTATTAATTAAGGTTTTGTCAATATATATTAATAATAAATGATGTTTTAATGTGTACAATGATATTCAATACATATAGTAATGTATTTCTTACCTCAATATGATTTCTATGATAAATATTCCATATTAACAACTAGTTTTTTTTTGTTTTATATATACTAAAGAATTTTTTTTATTTAATCAATGCAGTACTTTTACATATTTTTTAATGATTTATTTTATGTTTTTATTAATTTCGACTTACAAATTAATTATTTTTATTTTGGTAAGGGATTTAAATGTGATATTGTCTTTATTGGGAAATATGTTATTTTAGGAACATATATATTATAATGACGTTTATATATAGCCCCATTTATATTTTATATCACTACATCATTAATAATTATTATATGTAAGGATTCATATAATTATATTCATCTATATGTTTTATAATTCAAATGTCACCAAAGTAGTAATGAATTTTCATCTCACTATTATTTCCATGAAACATATTTCATATATACCACTTGTATCCTTTTTGTGGAGTATATTATTACAATAAATGTTATTTTAAATTTTTATCAAAAATATTTTTGGAAATAAATATCAATATATTGTTCCTTATTTTAGGGTGACAATGATTTGGTCATTATAAATGAGGTAATGTTCTAATGTTAAAATAATAATTTTTTTTGGGAATGTTTCTCATTATGATTTTGATGACGGATTATTAATGTCTATAATTCAATCATATAATTTAATTTCATATAATAAATTAAGTATCTATAGAATATATGTTTCTCTTCAATTATAATCTATATATACTCATGATATAAGAAGATTTTCCTAAAATAAAAATCCACCATATTTCAATCATTTGATTAAAATATTTTTTCATTAATTTTTTCATTTCATTAATGAATTTAATAAATAATTAAAAATCATCCTTTTATATTTGAAATATATTTTTAAAATGTTTTAGATTTTTAAAAATTAATTTAAAGGAAAAAATATTTTATATTTCTAAAAAATGGATATTCATCAATATTTTAATGGGATCTCCATTTTATGTACAACATAAAATATATTTTCTACCATCATAACCGATAACAACATTAATACCTCCAAAATATGTTACAAATATTAATTGTAAAGAAATTATATCATTAATCATTATTAAATAATTTTATATTAATTATGTGATTGAAAAAAATAAAGGAATTTTCTTTATGAAGGATTTACTTTTGTTTCATGTAAATTTTATTATTAAAAAGCATCATAAAACATTTAGGTTATATTTTACTAGTGATATAAATAAATGGATTTTTTTATTATATTTTAGCAATTTTTAATATTATGATCACCTGGCATTTATTGATTCCATTTCTTTTCAAAATGTAAATCTATGATAAATTATTTTCAATTCCCCACTATTTATCATGGTTTATGATATAAAATTATTAACAAATTATCACATGGGACACATAATAATTTTTTATGATCATTTTTGTTTCAAATCAGATTTATATTTCAATTTAATATATTATGTTATTGTTATTAATTGGTGTGGTTATATGTTACCTTAGAGGCTATTATAAGAAAAAATCATGTAAAAAGATTTTATCGAAATACCAAAATAGTTTTCATAGTAGGTTATCCCAATATTAATGTTATTATATTGGCATTTATCCCATGACAAACATGTCATCATTGTGTTGGTGATTATCATTGAATACAAATTTCCACCCTTTTGTATAAACAAGAAATAAATGTTTTATTCCATTGTTACTACATAATGTCATATGTTCTTTAACTCCTTTATTATTAATCACTTACGAACAGCCATTTGTTATTATAAGACTCATTTTTATGGACAATTATATGAATCTTATAGTTTTTAAATTTGTTTACCATGTTCCCATATAATTATGCACATTTTAAGATATGTAATAATTGATATATCCCTTCCCAGTAATTTCCGATCAAGTGATTCACCCATTTATTATTATTCCATTCCTTTTTATAAAGAGATGTATTTTACAAAATTTGTATATGAAGGGTTACAGTTATGAAGAACATATTGGTAGATTAGAAAACTCACTTTTAAAATAGTTGTTTATGTGACCTTATTTATGATGATACGAGACCTGTATAATTCTAACATGGATCAACTTGTAATGTAATGAATTACCATAAAAACCATTAATATTTTTCTATGAAATTAATGGGTTTATACTTAGATGAATTATATAACCCCCATAAACATAACTATGAGTTTAAAATCATTCATGTCTCAATGAAATATCTTTTAGATGATAAATACATACAATGATCATGTAATTTAATTGGGAGTTGACCACTGAAGTGATTATATATATTAAATTCAATACCATATAAAAGAATAATGAAATATATAATAATTTAATATATTACTCTTAATCAAAAAATAACTACATAATATAGAAAATGAAGACATAATATAACCATATCACAACCCCATCCCTCCATAGAGGCCCCACCTATGCTGGAAATAAAAGAATAGATATAATATCCTCCAAGTCCCACCTCTATTAGGCCATGTGATAGAGACCATCACCAAGGTTATGAAAAACTAATAAAATAGGTTGTATTTCCCTTTTAATAATAAAAAAATATTTTGAGATAATATGTATCAACCCCAAAAAACTCTAAAATGTGTGTGTGTGTGTGTGTGTGTGTGAAACAAAAAACCTTCCCACAGTCATGTTTTAAACTAAAATGCTACAAATATTGTAAAACACCAATGAAAATAAAAAAGGAAAAAGTTGAGTAGTGACATGACTACTGTCTTAATTTATGAGCTAGTAAGGTCCATCCTGGTCCATATAATCATCCAAGACACCCAAAAATCAATATATATATGTTCAACATATGAGTATACTCAACAATAAAAAACAATTTTCCACATGCACATGTGGGAGGAACATACTAATTCCCATGTGAGAAAATAGTAGAAACCAACAGCACTAAATAAAAAATATTTGTCATCCCAATATAAAAAAGGTTTACACACTAAATTATACAAGTTAGGTAAAATAATATAATAAGCTCGTCAATATTTTGGGTACCTCATCTGCTTCCCTGGGTTAAATTCTATTACCATAACATAAAACATCCAAGAACTGTCACACTCTTCCACAAGACCCACCTCACAACCCTCCCACACACATGGGCCTCAGATCAAGTCCCAAAACCTATGAAAAAAGTATGACCACATCTGGACTGCACACACTTGGGACTCAACCATATCACATAACTCCAAAAGAAACCATGGACACAACCACAACCTTATCCCAAAAAAAATTGGAATGCACAACAGAACTCTTCATTAAGACACCTTAGAAACAACAACTCACCTGCAAACACATGGTTCTAAAAGAAATACCACAAATTGATAAAATATTTTTTTGATATTAATGCCTATAAATAAGAGTATAGAAGAGAACGTAACCAACCATCCATCCACCCATTAATATTTCGGGAAATAAACCCCTTAAGATATTGGGGGTGTTCAGCACATAGTACTCAAATAGGGCGAGGATCATATACTAATTATAAGGAAATACATGTATATATAATACCAAGAACTAATTCCTATCCTATGGAATTCCAACCAATAACCAGTACACAATACACCTTAGTTGATAACTATAAAATCATTACCACTCATTTGTCCATAACTCAAATTAAAAACACTGACAAGTTAATTTATCCAATTTTGATACATTATTGAGAAATTAATTTATTCATTACATAACTACATGGGAATATACTAGTCATAACACATTAGAAACACTGCAAAAAAAACAGCCACAGAAAAGTTACCCACTTCACATTTCTTCACATTTAACACACATTCATACTAAAACATACCACTTACTTATTAACGGGTGAATCTGTATGCATGTTATTAATGGAGAATCAAAATAACTGACACATTCTACAGAATTATTCAATGTCATCCACCCTCATACACCCACTCAATATAACCATCCTCTAACTCATAGCCACACACAGCAACACCTCTCATCATGACTATTTTATGCAACCTACTTATGAAACATTGCACACCCAACACATGTATAAACTTAAAAAACATAACTCAATGAAGTCAAAAATCACATTACTACACAATAATTCTAGAAACAACAATTTATCAACATGATATTCCATTAAAATTTCAAACCATCCCATATACACAATCATCACCTCAAAACAACTAAAAACAAGTTAAAAGAAATCAACATCCAACACATTGCGGCATGATATAGAGCAACGACTATTCAAAGTTAACAAAAAATAATTATTTAATTACACTTTGATAATTATTGTGTGATCGTATAAGGTGTATAATTCAAATTAATCTATTTATTTATCTGAATATATGTGGTTCAAAATTTTATGCATATATTTTCATTAAACAAAAAATCAAAAACAAGAATCCACTTGAGATCACCCATGTGTAAACAATGGACACCAATGGACATGATATTTAGTAGACATATAGCCCATTCAATTACAATATGGATCAAGATAACTAATAAAACAATATGATAATCATCATTATCTTCATTGCCTCTAAATTTTGATATCGTAACATATATGATGGAATTCTTGATAGGTTTTATAATCATATTAAAATTTGGATTCAAACATATTTACAAGGATACATGGATACAACCACCACACATGTTATACAATTAATAGAGATGAAGGGATCAATAACTCATTCAAAATACTATGATCAATTCCTTTTTATGCCAAAATAGGGGGTGCTCAAGGCTCCAGGGAATAATGATTTAGGGGTGAAACACATACTCTTGGACCATCATGGATGAATGGTTTGGGGAAACCTTGTATAAATATAAAATAAGAGGTAATGGACTAAGTATGTGTTTCTAGCTTCTAAGGACAAGATATAATGATAATGGTGTATCCAGCCATTATGAATTCCCCATTAAAAGAGGATCGTGACCAAGACCATATGCCTGGGAATTTTAATTCCTCAAGATTTTATTAAAGGATGAATGTATGATTTCTATCATATGAATTGGATTCAAAATCACATAAATATTGTTTGGAACTCAATTTAGATCAATGGAAATATTAAAGGGGATATTCAGAAAGAACTGGGAAGAACTCAAATTTTGATAAAATAGTTAGACTTGTCCCACAGATGGGTGAGTCATCAATGTGAAATTATTATTGTGAGATATCATTAAGTGAATCAGTATTTGGTGAATCACAATTCATTGAAAAATCATTCTGTGAGTCACTCATCCATGTGTCACTATTAGGTGGGTCACCATTTGGTCAAAATCCATTCAATGAGTCACAGTTCATGATTCACCGTCTATGACCTACCATTGGATGACTCAAAATATAAACCCACATTGTGAATCATTGTTACTAACTCACAGATATTGAGTCACTTTTATATGTGTCACCATTGACATGTCTACATTAGTCGACCGACCCGTAGCGACCTACCGTCAGCAACTCGCCATTGTGAGTCACTAGTGAAACTCACCATTGTGAAATATCAATCATGATTCACTGTTGAATGACTCACCATCAGATGAGATGTTGTTATAAAACTATAAAACTAGAAACAAAATCCTAAATTGAGTCATTTTTTAATCCTAGAACACCTCATCCATGTTATTTGTACAATTTAATGGACTGGATAGGTATATTCCCTTCAATCAGATACCTTTAAAACTATTCTATCCCTCCATAATTCAATACCAAACCAACAATGAATGATAGGGTCTGAACAACAAATCCATGAGATACCTCTCATATCTCTCTTTGTACTTGAAACAATGATACTAATTGGACACCACAAAGTCATGAAATGAACCGCCTTGTGTTGGACAAATTATGGAGTAAAAACCCAAAATCCATGAACACTTCTTATTATTTCTACAAACTCCAACTACCAGAAGAAACAAAAGACAACAAAACTTATTAAACACATGAATTAGGTAATTCATTATAAAATGTCAACATACTATCTTCTCTAGGTGGCACTAACTTTCACACAATGGTTTAATCACATCACATAAATGAATCTATATTTGGAATTAGGTCATACCCTATTCATATGTCAACATATCATTAAACATTAGGAAACAAAAAAATATCCCATTTAATAGAAAACAATCCTCAAGGATAACCATAAAAAGTAAAACATGGAAAGAGAAAAATCATAACCACACTGGTTAATGGGTATACATTTGCACTTCTCGCTCTCAAGTACTCACATTCAGGCAACCATGTATCCACAACACTTAATCCATGGTAACGGCCCATCCAAAAAACACCTTATCTCAAAGATACTATTTCACCACTGGTCATTCAAAATATTTCATGTCATCCTTAAGGTCCAACTATCTCCAATAATAGTTTCGAGATTCATAGTGTTGGTAACGATGAAGATGAAAGAGCAGTAAGACATTGTGAACTCTCTACAACCATGGTTGAATCACAAACATTTATGTCACCTCACCACCATGCCCCAACACCATAAAAGTACTGACGATCCTTGGATAAATTATAATCCCTCTTTAAAATGTTCACTATCCACATCAAGGGAAAACCTTTAGGAACATATGGTCTCCAAACTCGAACTCCGACGGTCTCCTCCTACGATTGGCATATTACTTATTCTAATATTTTGTTTCCTTTATCCTCTCACAAAAATGATAAAAATTCTATTTCATGATGTAAACTATCTCTGTAACAAGAAAATATTTATTCCCTACTTCTGTCCAATATATATGTTAATGAGACGGTATCTCATAAAAATCATAAAATAGATACATTCTAATGGAAGAGTGATTGATATATTTTTATGAAAACTACAAAATGGTAAATTTCATACCCAAGATCCACTAATATCAAAGATGAATGCTTGCATCATATGATCCTATGTATGAATGGTGTTATATATATGTCCATCTAACTGAGAGAAGAATGATTTTTTGAGGTGTAACTGTTTTCCAAAAGCGTGTTGTGATCCCCACCAGACGTGAGAGGTAAAATATTTTCCACGATCCATTATAATTGATTGTGAAACATCATGCATCTCCACTATCTCATACTTATACCAATTTTCTAAGGAATCTACTGCAACTGACTACTTAATCAATATGATGTGAGAAAATTGATTAAACTAATCCACTACTATAGAGATTACATTACAGCCTCTCTAAACCCTGGGTAACCCTGTGATAAAATGAATTGAAATGTCATCCCACTTAAACTAATGGATATCTTAGGGATAAAATAAACCATCAGGATAATAATGCTCCTCCTTAACCTATTGGAATAGTATCCAATTCAACACAAACTCTTAAATAGCCTACTTTATTTCATGAACCAAAACTTCATACTTAAGCAATGATACATACTGTAAACTCCTAGGTTTACCTCTAAATGTGAGTTGTGAAACTCATAGAGGACTCCCTCACATGTCTACACTGGAAAAAGAAGAATCACATGAAACAACAACTATTTCATACCATCTTATGACCATCCCTCTTAAACATTAACACTGTCAACGCAATCATGAATCACATCTACCTTAGAGTATATTCACTAAGACTTCTCCACCTACTCTATCAAATATGATCATACAATAATATAAAACAAACACCCTCTACTTTTATCCAATCCTAAATTTATGTGAATGGAGGAAAACTCTTACATTACCTTCGAAGTATCTACAATTTCCAAAAATACATGATTTTATGACATCATACACGAAGCACCAGCCACAACATTCCCCATTCATGAGGTTTAAGAGATCTCAAAGTCAATGTAATTAAGAAAATATATCCACCTCTGATGTCGAATGTTCAAATATCACTAGGATAAGACATACCTCAAGCTACTATGATTTGTGAAGACCAAAAATCTCTTCCTATTAAGAATCTTTCCCCACAACGTAGGCTTGAACATGAATGCTTCTATCTCTAGATCGTGGGTGGCATAGTTATATTTATGGGGGAATAACTTTCTAGACCCATAAGTGATCATTCCTTACAATTCCATCAACACACATACCAAACCCATACATGAAGAATCACAAATCACCTTCAATGTAAACCTTCTTATTAAAATTAGGGCATTGGATTAGTAAACATAATACCATTTAGCTAGCTGAATTCCCTACAACACTACTCACTCAAAAAAAATCATGGTCCTTATTGATCAAGGCTGTCAGTTGAGATGCATCTCTAAAACAATTCGGCATAGATCTCTTGTAAACATCCCACTAGTCCAAAAAGAATTGATCCTTTTCTACATTATTTTGTGCTGCCTAAGAAACAGATGCTCTGACCATAAACCTGTCCACAGCTACAACCTATTGGGACACCAAATTCCCAAGGAAGCACACCTCTTTGGTCTAGAACATTCACTTCAAAAAATTTCTATAGATTTTGTGGTTTCAGATATCATGTAGAATGATCATGAGATGTTTGGCATGAGACTCCTCTGACCTCGAGTAGATCTGTATTACATAGATAAATATTATGATAATCCAATATAGGAACTCAATATAGACAATGTTCCTAAACATCATGAACACATATGGCATGTTCGTAAAACTGAAAAACCTAAAAATTAACACATATTTCCAATAACGAAAGATTAATGTAGTCTTCAAGATGTTACCCTCATTCAACCTAAACTACTAATGTCTTAAATATTTTTTGATAAAAGAAAACCATCATGACCCTCTCACTTATCGAAAAGATCATCTATCTTTAGAAGATTGTAAAAGTACATGGTCATCACCCGATTCAACCAAGGGTAGTTTATCCATATCCTCAAACCACTCAATTCCAACATCACAAACATGATTGGATCACACCATTATGACACAATGGGCTAGATGAACAAATTCTTCATCAGGTCATCAATTTGAATCTTGATCTCCTATAACACATAAGGGGTCATCTATTAAGGACCCATAGAGATTGGAAAAGCCGTAAAATGTATATCTATCCTAAAATAAATTTCATATCCACGGGGAAGAGGAAAAAATTCGTAGATAAATACCTCATAGAACTCCTCTAACTACCTTGGGAGCCTTTATAATCTTAGCATCCATCAAAAATTGACCAACGAGGAAGGAAGAGGATCGACATGTTCATATCCCACCTAATAGCCCCTACATCCAATTAAATCCACACGTTGTCCATTTACATCTCAAAAAATGATTTTCATCCCAATGTAAGTGATAATTGCATATAAATAGTATAACTATTTGATGCCAAGGATGATATCGTATTGTTGAATTTTTATCAAGAGAGCTCCCCATGGGACTGATGCAGCCCCATCCTCAGTCTACATTGTAACACCCCGATATTTTATGAGATATATTATTTTTAATTTCTTTGATATCTTTTATGTTACACTACACCAAGATTAGCATGTACTATAAGCAACACCGTATTAGGTTTCAATATACGCAACACTATTCTTGGTTCATGTTACACTCAATTTCTAGTTCATTTAGTGGAAATTATTCTACGCAACATTAAGTATAGATTTTATTGAATTTATAAATAAAATTAGATTTGATTATGTTATACGCAACACCAAACGGATCATTCACTATACACAGCCCTGACTTGGTTTCCATTACATGCAATCAAGACCTTCCTCAATAGCTTGTGTATTACGCAATACCGAGTTTCAATAAACAAGATATTATAATAATATTATTATAAACTAGCCATTATGAATAGTAATACGAACTTTTTTAAATTTTATAAATTTTATCTTTCAAAATGGACTTCATTTTTGGATTCGGAATATCAAAATTAGCCTAGGGTGAATCTTTGGTATTTTAATGAAAACATTCACTTTTTAATGAATTGTGAAAACACTACGTTACTATTTAAAAACCCACATTTTATTTAAATAATTATTTATTTTATTTAAATTTATTTTAGGTCCAAATAAAATCATAATACCTATATATTTTCAATGTAATTCATTGGAGTCATTTTATCATAATATTAGATATATAAAAATTTTATTGGACATTTCACTTTCTTTTACCAACCTCCTAAGAGAATTTTAAAATTTACCTAAAACATAATTTTACCACTTTTGTGAGTGGAATTTTTAAAATCCGATACACTGTTTAAATCAAGGAGTAAAATTGGGTTCAATAAGATAAAAATAATTATTGGTGAATAGTAACTTTTTACTTTTATTTACTACGGTTAAAAGTATATTCGGTAATTAAGGATAAAAATGATATTATTATTAACCTAACACATTTCCTAATTATACTAGATAAGTGTAATTATGAAAAACAACCTTAGTATAAAAATATTATCATTTTGGTCTATGTGGATTAGATTAGGACATTTATTATTATTTTATTTAAAGAAAAGTTAAAATAGTTAAAATCAATTGCAAATAACTAAAACCTTTTTAATATAGTGTTATGCATAAGATAAATTCGACTATTAATATTCATTAGAAAGATAAAAATATTTTCTACATAATGGTATTTTATTTATAATTTTTAGACATTAAATAAATTAATTTATTTATGACACAATGATGATGTAGTAATTAAATTATTAATGAAATATTAACATTATTGATGTTATAAATACCCAAAAATATGTAATTTCAGACTTTTTATAAATTACACTAATTTTTTAGTTTTATATGACATTTTAGTAATGAATGAAAGATGTTTTTTCGAACTATTCATGAGTTTATTATTATAAAAAAATCAATTACCAAATAGTGTCAAAATTTACATTAAATAGTTTTCAAAAAAAATATTATATTATTAATTGTAATTATTTTCCTAAAAATATAAGGATCGGACAAATGAATTAGATAAGAATATATATATTAATAATGAACCACTTGGGGTTCGTTGGGCTTGTTATAGTATGTTTATTAACCTTATATTGTATGAAAACAAGAAGACCTGGTAAAGGTTAAATTATTTAACTTAGATTTAAATCTAAATGAAAAGGTTTAAATAGTAACCTAAACCTATCTAAAACCTATTTATTGAATTCATTTCGACCCATACCTACCTTATCTTTGAAATAAATTAATTTGTAGCTATTAAAAACCTTATATGGCTCTATTATAAAATAATATTTTATGTTCTTTCTAAGGTGCCCCTCTCCTTCCTTATAAAAGGCCACGTCCTCAATCTTCTCTTTACACAATATTGAGATTTCAAACTCGACCAACCCCTGCATATTTCCCATATCAACTTCTTTATAAACATTATAGAGGTTTTGGTATTTTTATAAGACCAACTCTAGTGCCTTAAGAGGAAGCATAAAAGGGGTGCGTCAAAGAAGAGGTAATCTCTTCTACCGATTCTTTCAAGTTTCTCTATTTTTCAACTTCTTCATATATATTTGTTTCATCATAAATTAATAAAATATGTATCACTAATATACTGATATGTTATTATAAATATGAAAAAACCCTATTTCACTTTATATCCATCATATGAAAAATGAAATCATCGTGCATGCGTACGTACAAAATACCGTCTCCACGCCATAGTGTAATTTATTTTTCCACCACTTTACTGAGATGGGTATAATGGTGTAACGAATAACTATATATAGTTATTATAAAATCATACTAATTCTGAGATATTATATCATCCACTCCAATTCAATTCAATAATTATGGGAACGATGTTATCACTCGTGCGTAAGTACAGATTATCATCTCTATGACGTGATGAGATTCATTCTCCATGTTAACCACTGAAGAATGATTATAAAGTATATATAATGAATAATAATGAAATATATGACATGATAAAGCTACTGGATTTATTTATATATATATGTCATCTACTTACTTCAATTCATGTCAATAAGGAAATGAAAATAGCGTTCATGTGCATGTACGATCTACTGTCTCCATGAACGGTGTATTTCATTTCATTTATCTATCTATTATATATATATACTGAATATATATGATATATAAATCATGATTTACATTCTAGAGGTAATTAAATCATGATATAAGTGATAATAATATCAAGAACAACACGTCCAGACATGTACGATAAATAAAACGCTTTTACCCAAAACACAGCATTAACATTGAATTTACAAAATAATGGCCAATATAAAGTCATAAGTGAACCATATATGATATCATAACAATCTATATGATTCTGTAATAATTCAATGACATTATTTAAATCATTATACCGAAGGTTCAGATACGTTCAAAGCAAATTCGTCCTAAGGTAATGGATAACTTTTCCAATCTCGTTTTTATCCAAGATTGTTTATTCATATGTATTTACTAGGGTTATGTTATCATCCATGCCCATGTTTTCTAAAATTTTTATCATCTATCTTTAAATTCCATTTTACCCATTTTTGAGATTTACGACATGTTATGAATGGAATATTTCTTTTGTTTACCATACAAGGATCATTTTTACTTTTTCGACAAAAGTACGAGGAGAATGTTTTATTTAACTTATACGGCATGAATGGGTTTTTACGGTTTTATGACACCATATTTTCATGAGGCTTACTGTACAAGATTTCATGAATATTTTCAACAAAATCCCATTCATTTAGAATTTCATGGAATTTTGTGAAAAGGAAATGATTTTGAATAAGAAAGGATAATTTACTCAATAATTTATTTGAAGTGTTTTAACAAAACTATTTTCCATATAAGATGTCATTATTTCATATGGCGATGTTTCAAGTATATTTTCTCTATGATTTACATGTTTTCAATTCACTTCTGATGTAATTATATTCATCTGTTTTATATGTATTATGTTATGATGGGATGATGTTTATGAAACCCATTTTATTCTTTGGGTTATGATGAATGATTTATGTTTATGTAGTGGCACCCGTAAGAATTAGTTCATTATGAGATGGGTGGGAACAATATCACCCTCAAATGCATTGGGTAATGATTTATATCTCATGAGATAGACATGGATGAAATGGTAAGTTAATCTGGTTCAATGTTATAGGACTGGAACGAGGAGTGAACTCAATTCAGAAAGGGACATTGTCCAATAGGATGGTCTTGGCAGCAATTACTTGGGTACTATGGAAATCATATCATGTGCTTAATGTTTTTCCACTATTACATGTTTTATTCCCATGTTATTCTATCATGATTGATGTTCCGTTATGATCTATTCCTTACATACTACATTGTCTTATGTCATTTCTCAAGATTTTGATGTTTAAATATTATGTTAATGTTTTTAAGTTCAAATGAATATGCTTTGTTTTATTTTCTCCATTATTACCCTTACTGAGCATTTGAGATCGCCCTTTATATGATTACTTTTCCTCATGATATAAAGAAAGTTTTAAGGTAAGAAAAAAATGGATCATCTTTATGGGAGATGATGAAGATCTTTCACCAAGATTAGAAGATTATATTCCGAGTTTCCTAAGTCACTAAACTATTTCGGTCCCTTGGGTGTTGGTTTTTTTATGTACTAAGATATTCTTAAAAAGTAATGTGATGTTTATGTACGTCACGCTTTGCATCTCTAAAGTTTATATCAGTGGGAGGTTTAGTTAACCCTTGGAAACTATAATGTGAAAAGTTTAGTGAGATCCCAGGAGATATTTATATGGTATGTCTAGGGATGTCCGTAAGGTTAACTATAAGTATAGGTTATAGTCCTAGAATTACGGTAAAAATATTTGAATTATTCGTATGATGTTAAATATTGAAGGCACTCCCCCTTTATTATGTTGTATTCCCTAACATCATTTTTTCCTCTCACAGTATTCTTTTTGGTTTCAGAGAATGGATGGATCCCAAAGGAACCGTGTAGATAAATGTAATTGACAATGCAATGATTGTCCTCTTGAATAAACCAATGTTATGGGAGATATAGTGAAAAATATAATTGTTATACTTACCCAAGAAATGAATCATTCTGGACATCCAAATGAGCAGAGAAGGGATCAATATTATATTGAGTCTTTCATGAGGAAACGTCCACCTTCTTTCAGTGGGTCTTCTGATCCACTTTTTGCTGAACAATGGATCAGTACCATTGAAAATATAATTTCCATACTTCACTATTCGTAACATGAAAAATTCATTCTGGCTATTTACTATTTAGAAGGTGAATAATATCAATAGTGGACTCTAATTAAGAGTACAAGACACCGAGATGAAATTTAATCCATGTAATGGGATGATTTAAAGAACATATTTTTCGATAAGTACATCCCTCGTATTCTTCGAACAAAGATGGAAGAGGATTTCCTTGAGCATAAGAAAATGTATGGTGAATCTGTTGGTATATACGAAGTGAATTTTACAAGGCTTTAACGTTATGCATCTGGCATTATCATAAAACGTGAATGCAAAGTTGATAAGTTCTTCAATGGCTCAATACAATGTCTTCAAAAGGATTAACTATAAGAGACTTCAGTAGATATGAAGAAATTGTGTGTTATGCTATCAAGGTAGAAATGGAAGTTGGTGTTACATATCCATCTCATGGTTTTGACATGAAACGAGAGATGGATTTCACGGAGAAATATTAGAATAATGGTGAAAAGAAGATGAATTTTTCTTTATGCTCAAAGTGTGGAAATAAGCATGTTGGAGATTGTATTAAATGGACAAGAAAATGATTTAATTGTGGAAAATAAGGTCATCGACCAGCTCAGTGTCGATGTAATGGAAAAAGGGTTTCTAATGATGTAAATAAATAAATGAATGCAGATAATGCACCACCAACACTTAAATGCTTCAAGTGAATGGAAATTGGGCATTATGCTAATCAATGCCCTAATCCGAGGGTTAATGATGCTCAACGTGAGAAACCTCTTAAGGCAGATAATAAAGGGAAGTCACATGCGATCACTATTTGTGATTTTGTTAATGAAAATGATGTTGTGTAATGATTAAGTGTTTATGTAATGTGTTTTCAAAATAGTATCATGGATGTCAATTATGGTATAGTGGAATTTTGGAATATATATGTATTGGTTTTCAATAATTATATGGTACTGATAACCATGAAAAATGAATGAAATATTTTTTGAAATAATATGATATGTGCATAATGAAGGGATAAAGAAAAAAATGAAATGAGCTCATGACTAATATAAGGACAAAGTTATATATGGATTGAGAATATAGAAATTTTTGGATTTTGGTATGTGGAAAGTATTAAATTTTGACAGCATTCATGTTTTCAAAAAGGTTCAATGGGTAGTCATTTTTCATGAGAATACATGATTAAGGTATTCACATGTTTTTAATTTGACCAACAAAATATATCGTATTCTATATGGGGGATAAATGATGGTATTCACATGATCAGTAGGAGACATGTATATTTATTGTTTTGTTTATAATATGAGCTTGGACAGAAGTATTTTGGATATGCCTAATGATTGGAATGGATTATGTTGGACATAAGTTAGTATTGTTTAAGTCTAGAACTTTTTTCTTTATTATTGATGGAATGTTATAATAATGTAGTTTTAGAAAAACGACAACCTGCGGGATGGGAGACAGCCTGTCGCGTCGGACAAAGCTGTGGGAATCAAACCCACAATTGAAGTTCGACAGGCCTTTATCGCCAACCACATGCCTACAAGAATCCCCTGGTTAGTAAAAACTAGTTTTATTATATTATGTTGTATGATATATGAAGTATAAGTCCATTTTAGGAACCATATATGATTAATCTCACTATAGATTGACTTATGTATAGGTAATATCTTTTTCTATCCTTTTGTTTAAGACATATGGAATGACCTATCATTCTTCCCCATGATCTGCTAACACATAATGGAAGACAAATTCAACTTTATTTCTTTTAGAGATGTAGTGGAAATTCTTCAAGGCACAAACAATAGTAAGATTGTACCAAAATCAAGTAAGTATTTATTTTAATTCAATAATTCTTCAACATTAGGGAAATGATCTTGAAAACAAAAAATGTTGTTCTAGTGTCCTTATATCCGATGAATCAGACGGTACCTTAAATCTTCACAAATTTAAGGCTTTGTGATTGTTGGATTTTTCATAACCATGTCCTCTACCACTCTCCATCAGAACATGATGGTTAGATTTTTCTTCCATATCTATATTTCCACCTTTGTTCTCCTATGTGGAAACCCAGTTATGAGTTAATTTGGGTAACCGTTACATTTATTAATTTATTTTTTAAAATTATGTTTTTATATTCCTTTTACGATGCGGGTTTTTATGAACGAACCTTTCAAGTAGTAAATGATTTATAAGCCCGATGAATTTCGAGGGCGAAATTCATTTTAAGGGGGCTAGAATGTAACACCCCGAGATTTTATGAGATAAATTATTTTTAATTTCTTTGATGTATTAAATGTTACGCAACACCAAGATTATGTTGTACTATTGGCAACACCTTATTAGCATGCAGTATACGCAACACTATTCTTTGATCGTGTTACACACAATTTCAAGTTCGTTTAATGGAAATTATTCTACACATCATTAAGTGTAGATATTGTTTAATGTATAAATGAAATAAGTTTTGATTAAGTTATACACAACACCAAATAAAGCATTCACTACACGCATACCTGACTTGTCTTGCATTACACACAATCAAGACCTTCCTCAATATCATGTGTAGAATGCAATACCAAGTTTCAATAAACAAGATATTATTAAAATATTATTATAAACTAGCCGTTATGAATAGTAATACCCACTTTTTGAAATTTTATAAATTTTTTCTTTCAAAATGGACTTCATTTTTGAATTCAGAATATCAAAATTAGCCTAGGGTGAATTTTTGGTATTTTTCTGAAAACATTAAATTGTTGATGAATAATGAAAACATTGGGTTACTCTTTAAAAACCAACTTTTTATTTAAATAATTATTCATTTTATTTAAATTTATTTTAGGCCTAAATTGATACATAATACCTATATAATATCAATGTAATTCATTGTATTCAATTTATAAAAAATTTAGATATATAAAAATTTTATTGGACTTTTCACCATCATTTACCCACCTCTTAGAAGAATTTTAAAATTTACATAAAACATAATTTCACTGCTTCTATGAGTGGAATATAGAAAATCTGAGAGACACAGTTAATATTAAGGAGTAAAATGTGGTTCAATAAGATAAATTTTTTTTGGTGAATACTAACTATTTACTTCTATTTACCACGGTTAAAAGTAAATTAGATAATTAATAGTAAAAATGCTATTATTATTACCCTAACACATGTCCTAATTCTATTGGATAAATGTAATTCCACCAAAAAAAACCTTAGAAATAAAATTTTATCATTTAGATCAACATGGATTAGATTATGAGATTTAGTCTTATTTTATTTAAATAAGAGTTAAAATAGTTAAAATCAAAGCTTAATAAATAAATCATTTTTAATATATGGTTATACATAAGATAAATTCGACTATTAATATTCATTATAAATATAAAAAAATTTCCTCTATAATGGTATTTTATTTATAATTTTTAGACTTTAAATAATTTAATTTATTGATGACACAATGATGATGCAGTAATTACCTTATTAATGAAATATTAACATAATTTATGTTATAAATACCCAAATAAATGTAATTTGAGACGTTTTAAAAATTATAATAATTTCTTATGATAATATGACATGCAAGTATTGATTCAATTAACTTTTTATGAAATAATAATGCTTTCATGATTTTCACAAAAATCAATTTCCAAATAGTGTCTAAATTGACATAAAATAGTTTTTAAAACAAATATTATATTATAAATTTTTATTCTATTCCTAAAAATCTAAGGATTTTCCAAATGAATAAGATAAGGTTATATATATTAATAATGAACCACTTGGGGTTCTTTTGTCTGGTTATAGTATGTTTATTAACCTTTTAGTGTAATAAAACACAAAGACAAAGTAAAGGTTAAATTATTTTACCTAGAGTTAAATCTAAATTATAAGTTGTAAATAGTAACATAAACTTGTCTAAAACATATTTGTTGAGAGGATTTCGACCCATACCCACCTTAGAATTGAAACAAATCAATTTGGATCTATTAAAAAACGAATATGCCTTTATTATAAAATAATAATTTTAGTTTTTCCAAAGGTTCCCCTCTCCTCCCTTATAAAAGGGAAACTCCTCCCTATTCGCTTTACACAGTTTTGAGCCTTCAAGATCAGCCAAACACTTCCCATTTCCCTTCTCAACTTCTATATAAACATTATAGAGGTTTTATTATCCTCAAAAGTCCAACTCTAGTGCCTTATGAGGAATCTTAAAAGGGGTGCGTCGAAGAAGAGGTAATCTCTTCTACAAATTCTGTCAAGTTTATTTCTTATTTAACATGTTTTTCATTGTTTGTTTCATCTTAAATTTATAACATAAGTATCACTCGTATATTTATAAGTTATTATAAATATTAAAAAACCCTATTTAACCTTCTATCTATCCTATGAAAAACAAAATCACTGCGTGTGCGTACGTACGGAATACCGTCTCCACGCCATGGTGTAATCTGTTTTTCCACCACCACCATACTTAGATGAGTATAATGGTGTAATTAATAACTATATATAGTTATTATAACAACATACTGATTCTGATATATTATATCATCTAATATAATTCAATTAAATAATTATGGGAACGATATCATCACTCGTGCGTATGTACAGATTACCGTCTCCACGACATGAAGAGATTCATTCTCCATGTTAACCACTCAAAACTGATTATAAAGTATATATAATGAATAATAATGAAATAAATTACATGATAAAGCTACTGGATTTATGTATATATATGTGTGTAATCTACTTACTTCCATTCAAGTCAATAAGGAAAAGAAAACTACATTCATGCGTACGTACGGCCTACCGTCTCCATGAACGGTGTATTTCATTTCATTTATCTATCTATTATATATATTTATACTGAATATATATGATATATAAATCATGATTTCCATTATGGAAGTAATTAAATAATGATATAAGTAATAATAATATCAAGAACAAAAAGTCCAAACACGTATGATAAATAAAATGATTTTACCAAAAACACTGTTATAACATTGAATTTACAAAATAACGGGTAATATAAAGTCATAAATGTACCATATATGATATCATAACAATGAATAAGATTCTTTAAAAATTCAATGAATTTATTTAAATAATTATTCAAGAGGTTTGGATATGTACAAAGAATATCTAAACTGTGGTACGGGATAACTTTTCCAACCTCATTATTATCTGAGATTGTTTATTCGTAAGTATTTATTGGGGTTATTGTCTTCATCCTTACCCATGTTTTCTAAAAATGTTATCATGAATATTTAATGTCTGTTTTACCCATTTTTGACTTATACCACATGTTATAAATGGAATATTTCTTTTTTTACCATACGATGAACATTTTTACTTTTTCAACAAAAGTACGATTAGACTGTTTTTTAACTAATATGGCATGAATGGGTTTTTTAGGTTTCATAACACTATATTTTCATGAAGCTAAATCTACAAGATTTCATGACTATTTTCAAAAAGTCCTATTATTTTAAAATTTCATCGTAATTTGTGAAAAGAAAATGATTTTGAATAAGAAAGGATATTTTCCTCAATAATTTATTTCAACTTTTTTATCAAATCCATTTCCCATCTAAGATGACATTATTTCATATGTGTATGTCTTATGTATAATGTATCTTTGATTTACATGGTTTCACTTCTCTTATGATGATATGATTTAAATCTATTTTATATAGATTATTTTATGATGCGATGTTGTTTATGAAACAAATTTAATTCTTTGGGTTATGGTGAATTATTTATGTTTATGTTGTGGCACACATAAGAACAATTTCATTATGAGATGGGTGGTATCTATATCTCCCTCCAATGAATTGGGTAAAGATTTATATCTCATGAGATAGACATGGCTGGAATGGTATGTTAATTTGGTTCAGTTTTAGAGGACATGAATGACGAGTGAACACGATTCAGAAATGGACTTTGTCCACTAAGATGGTGTTGGATGAAATGCCTTAGCGAATATGGAGATCATATCATGTGCTTAATGGTTTTCCAGAATTATTATTTTTTATTACCATGATATTATATAATGATTGACGATCCATTAGGATCTATTCCTTACATAGGTCCATGTTTTGTGTCAATGCTCAAGATTTTGATATTTTAATATTATGTTCATGTTTTGAAGTTCAAATGTATATGATTTGTTTTATTTTCTACATCCTTACCCTTACTGAGCATTTGAGCTCACCCTTTATATGTTTACTTTTCCTCA
The DNA here is from genome assembly GCA_963277665.1 of Viscum album. Taxonomy (NCBI): domain Eukaryota; kingdom Viridiplantae; phylum Streptophyta; class Magnoliopsida; order Santalales; family Viscaceae; genus Viscum; species Viscum album. Next base: position 266,732,017 of record OY728166.1, read on the forward strand.
GGATAAAAATAAATGTTTTAGGTAAGAAAAAAAAGGATGATCTTTATAAGAGATGTTGAAGATCTTTCACCAAATTGGATTATTATATTCTGAGTTTCCAAAGACACTAAAATATTACAGTCCCTTGAGTGTTTGTTTTTGTTATGTATTATATATTCCGAAAACGTAATGTATTGTCTATGTACATCATGCTTTAGTACTCTACATACATCACCGATACACATCTAAAAAACTGGTCTAACCTCCAAATAGTTTTCTATCCACTTGGGGAAAGAAACATATCTCTAATCCTAGTCCCAACCCACCAGATAGACAGGGTATACAAATGGTGTGCGGATCACTTGAATAAAAAAAAATTAACCAATAGTAATTTACAATATTATTTTCTCTCAAAGTATCTATGGAAATGATGACATCGCTACTTATGTGGTGTGTAAAAGACCACACCAATATCTTATTTCCCTCTGCAGATGACCCACTCCTAGACCATTACAACTTAGAGGTCATTAACAAACACCTTGAGGTCGGCCTCCAAATGCTTCATCTCCCCTTAGTGGAGGAGCAGCCTAATGTCCATGCTCAATAAATGGTCTACCCAGAAACTACTATTGAGGTAGGCGATGAACCATCCCACCTCCACCATTCTGAGTTCGAAAAACCATTGGTCACTGACTATCGAGACATTCATGGGCTCTATATACAAAACACTATAGAGACATGTTCATGGGAATAGAAAAAGAGACTGAAGGATCAAATGGTATCTATTGAGGTCGAGTCCCCAATGGTTGGAGCCTCGATGACAGGGGTACCTGACACCAGTTGTTGGAAACCTATCACTTCGAATAACTATATTTAATCCGCTACCATGGTATACATCCTCTCGAGTGCATCATCTCAACTACCTATACTTTATTCTTGACCTCCATGTTGGTCGGAAATGTAATGCGAGTAACTGCGTACTAGAGAGAAAGACAACGGGCCTCATCAATGCTAATTTTGGGGGACTCCTCATACAAAAAGTAATATTTTTAAAATAGTGGAGATCCCAAAGCATGATTCCTAGTTCTCATACTAACAAACTCCCCCAGTGGTGGGAGAGTAACTCCTACCTCTTCTCAGCCTTTATGGCTGATGAAAGGAATTATGCTCTAAAATCATTCCCAAATTGACCTAATGAACATCATCATCCATCCTCTCACCCAATTAAAACATCCACCATTGATGTGTATCCCTCATCATCTTCCTCACCTCTAATAGAACCCGGTATTATGCTAGATCCCAGATCAATCTAAATGTTATCCTAATATCTTTAATCCAGATTTTAGAATCCATTTCCAAAATGCTATGATTGTGCTTTCCTAGACCATGTTACTAAAAATCACACAACTTCATCTTCCACCGTATGTCCTCCTACAATGTATCAACCCTCCGCAAATCAACCTCATCAGCCTACTAAGCATCAACCACTTAATTTACATGTGGACAGTGTTTGGGTTCCATAGCTGAATGGTAAACAACGAATTACTAAGCCTTTATAGTATGTATTTTAACATAAGATTCATATAATCATATTTCTATCATGTTCCAAAAAATCAAACATTCTGAAACAAACACAATATATTTTTATCCATGCACCATTCACATGGTCTCTTCCCTACAAATAGGGTATCCTCACATGGTTTTTCAGTAGACTCAGATTCCTTGCACCGTATCACGAGGGGAAGTAAAATATCATTTTATAGGTCTTATTACATTGCCTATGTCACACACCAAGGTCACCTAACACTATAATCATACCATCCCATGAAATCCTCACTATGCCTAACTCCTTACTACATCCATTCCCTTAACCATATGTTTATGATACAATTCAGTCATGACCCCCCCCCCCCTAAAAGAATCCCCTATTTATTAGGAAATGGAAGAATAGATGTAATGACCACTGAGTCCATTCTCTAGTTTTCCCAATGGTTGGGACTGGCACTATGGTTATACAAATCTGAAAAAAGGTTGTCAATAGTCATTTTATAGTAAAAAAAATCTAGAGATAAGATATATTGAGCATAAAATAACTCAATGATATATATATATATAATTATGAGAAATGTCCATCCCACATGTATATGTAAAACAAAACCACAAAAAATACAATGAAACTACAATGAAAATACCAAAAGTGAAATGTTATGTTGTGACACAGAAAATATCCAGATATCTATGTTAGTATGGTCTAGTATGGTCTACATAATCCTATTAGAAACCCAAAACCCAGTTTTTTACACCCCCTCCCCTCAATGTCTAACCCTCTTATTCCTATAATGTAAGAAGGGAGATAAAGACCATCAGTTCCGATTTCAGTAGCTCCTTGGTTAGAGACTAAAACATAGGGTATATTAAACAGAAATATTGGAGGCATTACCCTTGGATAGAAGCCATATTGAAGTGATAGAAAGGACATATACCTACCAACTCTGAGTCAATATGAATTATAAATAAAACCATAATACACATAGGTAATTTCATGCAATAACTAATATAACTAAAAATAAAACTGCATGTATCAAAATAAAGTAAAACATTAGAATCCAAAAATACCAAGGTGCACCTATAAACCCCAGACAAGTAGTAACCATCATGATCTCAATAGTAAGGATGTAACCCCATTTTCCTAGAGTAGGTTCCTTATTTTATTACATTGGCATATAAACAAGGAATATGTATCCAAAAGGATCAACTTTTTTATTTGATTTTGGAAAAAAGATACATATAATAGTTTAACATTACATCATGAAGGGAATTGTAACACTAATTTATTACATTCTAAATATCCAAGCCTCCTAGTTTATTCCTACAAGTCACCCATAATTAACATCTTCATATCCTGTAAAAATGATACATAAGAAATGGGTGAGATAAATTCTTAATTAGAGTAATAAATATAGAGGATAATATAATTAATATAAACAATAGGAAATATGAATAGATGAAAACACATGCCTTAATAAGTAATAAACTCAAACACAGTTTGAAAAGGAATGTGAGCTAATTAAATTATTCTATTATAAAACATAATCATGGTTATTCTACAAGTTAAATAACCACATTAAATTTCAATTAATAACTTCAGAATAATGGAATTTCATATGTCGCACATTCTGGAACATTTGTCAAGGCCCTAACAAATACGTCTAAAAATGATTAATTCATCGGCCAAACCCATATATCAAATTGGTGAAGGCCTCAGCCAATTCTAGGTCTATTTTTCTCCCAAGACCTAATGATGCATCGAGGGGATATAGAGGGCCTCACTCATCACATAATAAGTCCAACGCATTCCAAACATAAGTGGGTATAAACATTAACAACATATACATTCATATTAAAACTATCATATGAAATGTAACTAACATTCCCCAATAATTAATCATAAAACACTAACCATTCCGAGTAATAAGGAGAATGATTTTTGTATAGAGGATCCAAAATAATTTTATTAATAATCCATTAAAAAATTTTATTAGATAACATCATTAATGATTAAACCCAATAATACATAAGAATATACTATAATTGTGAATCAGATGAAAAATATTTTGTATAATCTTTAAGGAATTCTTGAAATAAATAATCCTTTATTTTGAACAGAAGAGTTATTTTGGAAAAATAATTTTATAAAATCAGAACCGGAGTAACATATAATTTTAATAATAAAATGAGTGATTTTATAAAGATATTGGTTTCTAAAAATACATATTATAGAGTTCAATGGAAAATAGGTCAGAATTTGAAAAACTCCCTTTAATCGTGCCTATATTTAAGAAGTATTTTTTAGTATTCTTTTTAAAAAGTGTAACTATACATAAAATAAGTAAGGTTTATGGTTAGTAAATTTATATATAACACTCACACATATTTAATGAGGATGTCATGATAATATAATTTAACTTCATTGATGTAATTAGACAATAAAAGTTAACACGAATGAAAATGGATGTTTGGGTGAGAAAACCCATACCTTAAGTCTGAATGTGTTTCCCTCTTGATCTTATTATCCCGAAATATTAAATTATACTCATTAATTACTTAATTAAGAATCTATTAGACGTGTATTTAGTTTATAATAATTTTATTTAGATTATTTTTTTCATTATTGACATGTTGTAATATCGAATTCTGTTGCTTCAGAGTGTTTATTTTCGTGATGTTCATAAACAGTACACATATTTTTAAGTAATGGTGTTCATGTGGAATGGATGTAAATCCACAAAATTAAAATTAAGTATTTTTTATTAACATCTAGATGGGTTAGTGGTAATTTATATAATTTGGTTACGTGTAAATAGGATGAATAATTATAAGTATTATTAATGACATTCATATAGATTATTTTAGCAGTATTTTATATGTAAATATATTGGTCTCTGAATGTTAATTATGTTATAAAAAAGTTATTATGGTTTTTATCAACCATAACTATGGTTAAATGACACTTAATGAATGATAAATTGAAAAATTAAATGCCATTGTCCATGAAGGTAATAAATTGGAACCTCCTGAACGTTGATTTCTTTTATTAAAATAATTGGTAAAGAATAAGAATATTGATGATTGTTCTTATATTATTATGATATAATTGAAGTATATATTTTATAATTGATTTATCATGGTAAATTTTATAGAGGAGATGAGGAAATTATAACAAAATAAGTTAAACTGAAGTGACTCTAAATGAAAAAGAAGGGTTTTTTACCTCGTCAAATGCCCTCCTTGAGATCCTCATTAAGGGAAGGTGTTATGGTCTTTAGGAAAGAGAAAGAGCCTCTTGTTAGTTCGTAGTGTATAGGGAAGCATGATTGGGAAGATATTTGAGGTGATTTTGGGATTAGTGGATTGAATAGAATGGGAGTGAGGGCGGTTTTTCTAGTAGAGGTGATTGGTAAATTTTAAATATTTTATTCATTATTTTAATATTTCCATCCAGACAACCAACTACATTGTTTCTTGTGACCCCTAATTGTAATAAGTGGTTGTGAGTTTGAAGAAGTGGACTTACATTTCTTATGATGTCATGAATACTTTATTTAAATGATAATTTGAATTTTCTGTATTTTACTATATTTCACTATTCATACAAATATCATCATTTTTAGAAAAATCACTAAAATTCCACCAACAATTTTTTGACATGTAAAATCCAAAAATGAACTCCATTTTTCAAAAATAATTTTCAAAATATTATAAATTTAATATATAATTAAAATCATAGGTAATTCTAAAAATAAAAATTTTTATGGTATAATTAAATTTGTATCACATTGATATATTAATTAAGATCTATTAATATTATTACCTTAAGACCATAATGTAATTTGATTATTTAATTTTTATAAGGGTTATATAACTATCCATATAACTATTCATAAGGGTATGTTACTATTCACCAAAAAATCAAATTTGTTCTATCAGACTCCATATGACTAAATTTTCACTGTAACACCCCAAGCTTCCACAGTACGCTTCTCTATGAATAATATAGTAGCGTGTGTTGTACGCATCTTAGAGTTCTAACACACATCTCAACCAATCAAACTAGCCGTTATTAATAGTAATACCGACTTTTTGAAATTTTATAAATTTAATCACTCAAAATGGACTTCATTTTTGGATTCTGAATATCGAAATTTCCCTAGGGTGAAATTTTGGTAATCTTCAGATAATTTTTATATTTTGATGAATAGTGAAAATTGCTAAATTTAAATTAAAAAAAAAAATTTTTAATCGAAATATTTAATAGTGATAAATTATGAATTTGAGTGGTTCTAAATTATATTTAGTATATATTTATACCATTTAATACAATTTTAGTCATTGGACATAATTTCACAATTAAACCGGATATATAGAAGTGTTAATCTTCTGATAGTTATTATCTCTTAAAAACACGCTTTTTGTTTTAACAACGAGATTTAATTTTAAATTAATTTCTGCCACTTCTATGTTTTTAATTTTGAAAATTGGATTCCATATTTGGAATCAGGATTTCTAAATTGTGTAAATAGGTAACTTTTATTTTTAGACATTTGGAATAATTACTTCGGTAAATATTTTATTTACCATGTTTAAAAGGTAAATCTGGTAAATATGGGTGAAATAATAATATTATAATAATAATAAATTACCCTAAAACGTGTAATAACATTATTTTTTGATAAATTTCCGACCATGTCCATCTTTAGGTCTATTTTGGGACCCCATGGATCCACTTGTAGGTGATAAGGATACTTTATATTAATTAAGATAAAATAAATACAAAAATGATATAAGCATATATCTTTTAAAAAATAAATTTTACATAGGGTTATATATGTTTGATTTTTGACTATAAATATTAATTAGAAATATAAAAAGATTTCCTACCTAATGGTATTTTATTTATAATTTTATACATTTAATAATTAAATTTATTTATGACACAATAATGATGGAGTATTTTCTTTATTAATTAAGGAATAAAATAATTGGTATAATAAATGTTAAAATAAATATAATTTGAACGTTTTGATGACATAAATGAATTATATTGGTTAATATGACATGATATTATTTCTTACATGAATTTTTCTTGCATTAATAAGGTTGCTATGACTTAAAAAAAATTCAATTATTGAATAGTGTTAAAATTGACATAAATGAGTTATTAAAACAAATATTATATTATTAATTGATATTATATTCCAAAAAATCTTAGGATAGTCCAAATGACATATATGATGATAGTTTTATCATTAATGGACAACTTGGGGGTATCTTGGATGTATATAGTATGTTTATTAACTATGTAATATAAAAATACAAAGTTACATGGTAAATGTCAAACTAATTAACTAAGAGTTAAAACCAAATGATATGGTTAATATATTGACCCAATCCTGTCTAAAATATATAGTTTGAAAGGATTTCTACCCATCCACACCTTATACTTTGAATTATATACATTTAAGCCATTATAAACTGAATATGAATTTATTATAAACAAGTACTTTAAGTTTTTCCTAAAGAGCCCCTCCTCCCCCTTATAAAAGGACACCACTACAAACAAATTCTTCACACCTTCAATGCCTTTTGGATCTGCCAAAACCTGCCCAATTATTCTCTAAAATTCCCTCACTTCTCCCTAGAGGCCTTATTTTGATCAGGAAGCCAACATAAGGATACCTTTTGATCAAATTAAAAGGAAGAACCCGAAGAAGTGGTATGTTTTCACCACCCTCTTTCAAGTTCCTTTCTTCGTCAACATCTTCTTTCTTTGTAATTTCCATTCTAAAATAATAACTCCAGTATCTTGAATATACTGTGATTTTATTATAAATATGGTACAAGCATATTCATTATTATATTTATCCTTTTAATGACATGTCACTATACGTGCGTACGTTCAGCCTACCGTCTCCACATCGTGGTGTAATTGTTATTCAATACATTATTATTTGTATGGGTATAATAGTTATGTGTAATTCATGTGAATAAAAAATATAAAATTATAATGATTCTGTATATATGATATAACATCCAATTATATATTATTTTAATATCACAAGAATGATATTATCGGATGTGCGTACGTACAGACAACCGTCTCCACGAACTCGATGAGATTTATTCTTCATCATATCCATTAAAGTCTAATTCTTATTTGATGATTAAAAATATTTTTTAAAGACTTTATAACATTATGTATATGAATAAGATACAACCTACCAATAAAAACATGACTTACATAACAAAACAAATAAAATAAAATGAGTAAGTTAACACCCAAAACGACGATAATACTATGATATTATTAACAAATTTTTTTTAAAAGATCGTATACGATATCATATTAATGTATATAATCTTTTTATAATTCAATAAAAATTATTTCACCATTATACAGGAGGCTAAACTACCCTCGACCAAGGAAAAAATACAATGTAAGGGTATATTTCACAATATCATCATTTTCTGAGGTTTTTTATAAGTGATTATCTAATAGGACCTCATTATCATCCAGATCCATATTTCTAAAAAATGTATTTCAAATCATTCTTACTATTTTAAAGACTATGGAATTAAGTCATTTATACCCTTTTTGACTTTTTATAAGATGTTTCTAAAGGAATCTTTCTTTCATTTTCCAAACAAGGTCCTTTTATCCTTTTCGATAGAATTAAGGTAAGAATGACTTTTTTAACTTATACGGCGGGTGTAGCTATTTTCTGCCATTATAAAATCGTTGAATCTTCCCTTAAAATATTATAAGAATATTTTCTATGTAAATTTTTTATTTTATAATTATGTGTCTTTTATATGATTTAAAAAAATGATATATTTCTCTCAATTTTTATTGATTTCATCCATGTCAACATCCTTTGATGGATTTTAAGCTTATTTGAGGTTTATTTTTTATGATAAAAAAGTTCCATATTATATTGAAGGTTTTGATATATGTTTGACTGTGGATGTTTTATTTTTATACCATTCATGGTTTATAGAGAAAGTATTGACATTTCATATGCTAGTTTTAATACGAATGTTTATTTTATGTTGAAACCTATTCATTTGAGGAATGCATTTGACTTAATATGTGAAAGTTTGTGCCAGCCATTTCTCCTCGATGCATCGGTAGGTCTCATGAGACAAAATAGTTCCTTAGCACAAGGCCTTGAAAAAATCGTATTTGTAGTCTTGGCACAAGGCCTTGACTATGTGGTTATGATTGTCTGGCATTATGCATTCCATCATTATAAATGTAGTTATTGATATTGCATGTGATTATTCGACTAGTAGAATATCCATGTGAATAAGTAAATATAATTATTTCATTTTATCTTTTCCATATTATGCTAATTTACAATTTTAGAGAGCTTTTGTTTTAGTTATACATTTCCGTAGATGGTTATGTTTTTTTATTAAAGTTTCCGCTATATTGTTATCCTTACTGAGCATCTGAGCTCACCCCTTTCAATGTTTTATTTTTTCCAAGGATGTGAAGAAGTATTTTATGAATTACCTAAAGGGAATGTATGAGGGGATATGTAGACAAGATGTAGTTGTAGTTTTTTACTTTATGATGTAATGTAAGACTTATGAATATATCTAGTGTTTCCAAGGCTACTAATCAAATCAGTCTATCGAGACTTGATCTTTTGTGATCATTCCAATGTTTTGTAATAATGAACCCACTATGGGTAATTTGGGTCGTGGATTTATAGTTGGTATCAGAGGATGTTTAGTACAAACCTTGGAAACTATATTTAGATGAACTCTTATTAGAGAACATACCCCTAAGTTAGACTTTGAGGATTAGTATATAAGAACTTCCTAGAATCTTGGTATTGTATAGATTATGTGGGTTTTTCAAGAAATACATCCCTATCTAGATATGAGAAAATAGAGGTGACTCTTGCACATATGTACCTAGGGGTAAAGCCCAAAAGCACCGCATTGAGCTATACTATAACGGGAATTGGTGCACGAAAATGGGCCTTTCTACACTCATGGTTACGAGACTCCCAGGGGATATGCTTTGGATAAATTAAATTTTACATAAAATCCAATTTGACTTATTTTAATATAATATGAGAATAAATGACCATGGTTAATCCTAAGGTGTTTCAAATTGAGAATATGGTATCATGATATACATTAAATGATTTTATGACTATGGTTACTCACAAAATTCATTCTTGTTTTAGTCAATGGCTGGAGTCCAAGGAATTCAGAGTAACTTTTACAATGATGTAAAATGAGGGAACAGTGGTGGAAATGAGGAAAAAAATGGAATGTTGATAAGAATAAAGGATATCATGTTCATGCCAAATCGTTTTTCCAAAAATATGATCAACAACATATATATTAACCAACGCCCGGACTCAACAAAGAAGATAATGGTGATGAATGATAAGAGCTCCAGCAGTGGAGAACATGGAGAAAAGAATCCTAAATTTCCATCATGCAGGAAATGTGGAAGGAGACACAAAGGAAAGTGTCACAACAGAAGAAATAATTTATTTACATGTGGGAAAGAAGGACATAAAGTGAAGAATTGTCGAGGAAAATGAAGAGTACTATGGAAGAAAATAAAAATGGTCCCCAAGAATCCATTTACAATCATTTTCCATAAATGTAGGGGACCTGGACATTACCCGAGACAATGCCCTATTCTATAGGATATTATCTTAGTCAAAGAAGAAGCTATGTGGAAATAAATGGTTAGAGAAATGTTAAAAAGTATTAGTGCTCCTTATTGATGGAATTACATTGGAATAATTTTCTCTTGTATTTGTAACCCCGTAGTTTTCCATGTGAGAATGATATTTGAGGAAGTCTTATCTTTTCACTTATATATATAGTTATAAATAACCATTTGGTTTTATATGATCATTGGGTTTGTGGATATTACATGTTATTATATTTTGGGATGAAAATGCAAGGTATGAGATGACATTTCTGGTCAAAATTATGTTATGGTTATTTGGATGAATTTATCTCAATTTGGTAATTTTATAAAATATAGTTTCTGAAAAAGGACTTCACGCAGACTGTGTGACAACCCGTCACGTTAGACAAAGCTGTGGGAATCGAACCCACAACCAAAGTGCGATTGGGATTTATTGCATACCACAGGACATCGTGAAGTCCCTGGAATGTGTGACTAATTATTTTTAGTTGAATGATTTTATTTGTCTATAATAAGTTGATATGGGTTCTTCTGTCTTATCAAATGAATACCCTTAGTAGATGAAAATGATTTGGTGATTAAGTGATAAATGTTATTTTTTAAGAAGTTCGCATTCTTGAGAACATTATTTTCCCAAGGAAAATAGAATACAATGGGGTTTCATTTGAAGAGTAATGGTGAGTTTTTATCCACGTTTGTATTGTGTATTTATAGTGATTTGTGTTATTTATAGATATGATTAACCTATAATCGAGAATATGTGATTAGGTTAATTACTATTATGTATGTGACTTTAAGATTAGTTTATGTCATTTGGAGAAACAATTTAACATGGAATGCTACAAAACTAAATTCTTCTATGTTTTGGGTTTCAATATTATTTTAGATTATATTGAAGGATTTTATGTAAAATTGTTTTTTGAATAGTATTTATTTAACATTGGAGTATTGATTTTAGAAATTAAGATTATAGTTTGTTTCTATAAAGGAATATACTTATGGGGGATCATCAGATCTTGTACTAACTATTTTTGTTTTTATTAATCTCTAAAGACTAGGTAAATATATAGTTTATCATTCATGCATAATGTGATTCTATAGATGTTTATTCTAGATCTTTCAGTGGGACCAAGTCTTCTTGAATACTCATCGTTTAAAAAAATGAGTTAGTGGTGAAAATTTATTAATGAATGATACTCTTCTTAAAAAATAAGTATATCTCTTTATTTTCATATTCAATCACAGAATTGAATTCCTCATCTTTATGTAATGTAACTTAAAACAAAAAAATGATGTATGTTTACTTTTCCTACTTGGAAACTAATGACCGTTTGTCCCATCACAGGTTTGGGGTTTTCTTGTTGTTAACATTCTCCTGATAGTGTTTTCTATCCCTCTCCATCATAACACGACACTTATTATATCATCCATATCCATGTTTTTCTACATGGAATCCTTGTATAGGTTATCTCGAGAGACCTTTTTACTTCTCTTTCATTCTTTTAATGTGATAGTTTTATTGACTCTTTTTCCGATGTGGGACTTTCTATTATATTCCCAAGATGAATTTTAAAAATATAAAGGATACAATTTATTGATGGATGGTTGAATGTAACACCCCATGCTTCCACGGTACGCTTCTCTATGAATAATATAGTAGCATGTGTTGTACGCAACTTTGAGTTCCAACACACTCCTCAACCAATCAAACTAGCCATTATGAATAGTAATACCCACTATTTGAATTTTTCTAAAATTTATCTCTCAAATTGGAATTAAATTTTAGATTATTAATATCAAAATTATCCTAGGGTGAAATTTTGGAACATTTCAGATAACTTTTATTTTTTGATGAATAGTGAAAATTACAATAATTTAATTAAAAACAACTTTTTAATCGAAATAATAAAAAGTGATAAATAATGAACATGATTGGTTTTAAAGTATATTTATAAAATATTTATACCATTTAATAAAATTTTGTTCATCGGACATAATTTCACAATTAAACCGGATATAAACAAGTGTCAATCTTTTGATTGTTATTATCTCATAAAAACACGCCTTTTGTTTTAACAATGGGAATTGATTTTAAAATAATTTATGTCCCTTATGTGTTTTTAATTTGGAAAAATGGATTCCATATTTGGATTCAGGATGTCCTAATTTTGTAAATAGGTAACAATTATTTTTAGACATTTTGAATAATTACTTCGATAAATTTTTTATTTACCATGGTTAAAGGGTAAATCCGTAAATAAGGGTAAATAAATAATATTATAATAATAATATATTACACTAAAACGTGTCCTAACCTTATTGGGTGATACATTTCCGACCATGGACATCTTTGGGTCGATTTGGGGACCCCATGGTGCCACTGGTAGGTGATAAAGACACTTTGTATAAATTATGTTAAAATAAATACAAAAATGACAAAAGCATATATCTTTTTGAAAAACAATTTTTACATTGGGTTATATATTTTGGATTTTTGACTATAAATATTCATTATAAAAATAAAATCATTTCCTACATAATTCTATTTTATTCATAATTTTTTGACGTTAAATAAAAATGCTTATTTATGAAAAATTAATGATGAAGTATTTTCCTTATTAATGAAAGAATCAAATAATTGGTATTTTAAATGTTAAAATAAATATAATTTGAAAGTTTTGATGACATCAATGAATTTTATTGGATAATATTATGTGATAGGATTACAGAAATGAATTTGTTTCGAATTAATAAAGATGTTAAGACTTTACAAAAATCAATTATTAAATACTGTCAAATTTGACATAAATGAGTTTTTAAAACAAATATTATATTATTAAATGATATTATATTCGTAAAAATATAAGTATCGGCAAAAGAACTTATATCATCATTGGATTATCATTATTGGACCACTTGGGGGTATGTTAGAAGTAAATATTATGTTTATTAACTATATAAATTGAAAATACAAAGTGACAAGGTAATTGTTAAATTAATTAATTAAGAGTTAAAACCAAAATATACGGTTAATATAATGACATAAACATGTCTAAAATCTATTGGATGAAAGTATTTAGACCCATCCACACCTTATAATTTTAATAATTCATTTTGAACCATTATAAACTGAATAGGAATTTATTATAAAATAATACCTTCTGGTTTTCCTAAAGAGCCCCTTCTCCCCCTTATAAAAGGACGCCACATATAACCAATTATTTACACCATCAAAGCCTTTTTGTTAGGCCTAACCCTGCCCAATTATTCTATAAACATTACTAAATTCATCCTATATGCCTTAGTTTTAACAGAAAGCCAACCTATGGAGCTGTTTTGATCAAATCAAAAGGTAGAACCTGAAAAAGAGGTAATGTTTTCACCACCCTCTTTCAAGTTCCTTTCTTCTTCAACTACTTATTTTTTTGTTATTTACATTCTAAAATAATAACTCCAGTATATTCTATATACAGTGATGTTATTATAAATATTTTAAAACCATATTCAGTATTTTATTCATATTTATAATGACATGTCACCATACGTGCGTACGTACGGCCTACCGTCTCCATGTCGTGCTGTAATTGTTATTCAATATATTATTATATGGATGGGTATAATAATGACGTGTAATTCATTTAAATAATAAATATAACATTATAATTATTCTATATATATGATATACCATCTAATTATATATTATTTTAATATCAAAATAATGATATTATCGCTCGTGCGTGTGTACGGACTACCGTCTCCACGAACGCGATGAGATTCATTCTCCATAGTACCCATTCAAGTCTAATTAATATTTTATGATTAGAAATAATTTTTAAGGACATGATATCATTCTTTATATTAATAAGATACAACCTACCAATAACTAACACGACTTATGAAAAAAAACATATAAAAGAAAATGAGTAAATTAACACCCAAAACGACTATAAATATTAAGATATTATTAATAAAGAAATGTTAAAAGATCATATATGATATCATATTATTTTATATGATCCTTGTATAATTCAATAAAAACTATTTCACATTACACAGGACGCTAAACTACCCTTGATAACGGAAAAAGTACAATGTAAGGGTATATTTCACAATCTCTTCATTATCCGAGGTTGTTTATACGTGATTATCTACTGGGACCTCATTATCATCTATATCCTTGTTTTGTAAAAATGAATTTCAAATCATTATTACAATTTTAAAGACTATGGGATAATGTAATTTATACCCTTTTTTATTTTTATAATATGTTTCTAAAGGAATCATTCTGTCATTTTCCAAACAAGGACCTTCTTAACCTTTTCGACAGAATTAAGGTATGAATGTATTTTTTACCTTATATGGCAAGTGTGGCTATTTTACGCCATTATAAAATCATCGAATCTTACCTTAAATTATTATAAGAATATTTTCAAAGTAAATGTTTTATTTTATAATTATTTGACTTTTATATGAATTCAAAAAAAGATATATTTCTCTCAAATAGTTTTGATTTTATCCATGTCAACATCCTTTGATGGATTTTAAGATTATTTGATGTTTATTTATTATGATACAAAACCCCAATATTATATGGAAGGTTTTGTGATATTTTTTACTGTGGATGTGTTATTTTTATACCATTCATGGTTTATGGAGAATGTATTGTCATTTCGTATTCTAGTTTCAATACGAATATTTATGTTATGTTTTAACATGTTCATTTGAGAAATGCATTGAACATAATATGTGACGGATGGAGCACGCTATAGCTCCTCGATTAATCAGTAGGTCTCATGAGACAAACTAGTGTCTTGGAACAAGTCATTGACAATATCTTATTTGTAGTCTTAGCACGAGGCCTTGACTATGTGGTTATGATAGTCTGGCATTATAAATTCCATCGTTATGAAAGTGGTTCTTGATATTGTATGTGATTATTCGATTAGTAGAATATATATTTGAATAAGTAAATGGAATTTTTTCATTTAATATTTTCCATATTATTCTGACGTTCAAGTTTAAAAGGATTTTGTTTTAGTTATACATTGCCTTAAATGTTTATGTTTGTTGATGAAAGTTTCGTCTATATTGTTATCCTTACTGAGCATTTCAGCTCATGACTTTCAATGTTTTAATTTTTCCCATGATGTGAAGAAGTATTTTACGAAAGACCTATAGGGAATGTATGAGGGGATATGAAGAGAATATGTTGTTGCAGTTTTTTTTCCTTTATGATGTAATGTAAGACTTATGAATATATCTAGTGTTTCCATGGATACAAAACTAATCGGTGTTTTGAGACTTGATCTTTTGTGATCATGCCAATGTTATGTAATAATGCACTGACTCTCGGTAACTGGGGTGGGGGCGTTACATTTAAAAATATAGATAACCGTTTTTCAAAATTCAGAAAATTATAGAGAAAATGTTTTGTTTAATATATATATTACAAAATACATTCAATATTAATATTCAAAACCATGTGGGGTAACATTCACCCCACTTTATAAAAATTTTGACCTCTAAATTCACAATATGTTACCTTAAAAGATTTTTCTTTGTCTTTAATATAAGCTCCTCCATCTCCCATGTTGCTTCTTATATCTTATGGACCCTCTAATGAACCTTTACTAGAGGAGTCATCTAATTTGTCAGTACTTGTTCTCTGGTAAAAATAATCTTGATAGGTCCTTCACAATAAGACAGACGTAGCTCAAGTTCTATTTTTTCATTTTGAATACATGTGTTAGGTCTGTAATGTATTTTGCTAACATTGATATGCAGCGCATATTGTGAAGGATGGAGATACATTGAGACATTTATAAATGTAATGAAAAATTTTCAATTTGGTCTATATTTTAAAAAGTTCTTATGTATCTAGAACATAATTTTCCCTTCTTACCGAATAATATAATACTATTCCATGGAAATACCATTATGAAAATTTGATCTCCTTCATGAAATTCCAAATCCCTTATTCATTTATCAATATATATATTTTCTTACATTCAGCTGTTTTGATATGGGTTTGGATAATATTCACGTTTTTTGTTGTTTCCTCAACAAGTTCTTGGCCAACGAGCATTTTATCACAATCATCATCCAAGGAATATGGAGTATGATATCTCATTACTTATAACGCTTCATATGGTTCCATCTGAATACTTTTATGGAAGATATGGTTATAGGGACGTTCTAAGGGAGGTAAATATAGATCCCACATACCTTGAATGTCATGTGGACAAGACCACAACATGTCTTCCAATGTTTGAATAGTCCGTTCTAACTATCCCTCAGTTTGTCTATGGTAGGCAATGCTCAAATGATGGTTAGTATTTAGGGGATTATGAATAATTTTCTACAATTGTTATGTAAAATGGGGATCAAGATTTGAATCAATTTATAAGGGTTCACCATTAAGTCTTAAAACATCATTAATATATAACATAAAAAAACATTCAAGTCATAAATAATCTCTAATATCAAAAAATGAGCTGATTTTGTAAGATGTTATATAAAAACACATATCGTATAATTTTTTCTTGGAGTCTTTGGTAGCCCCATGAAAAAGTCTATTGTAATATCTTTCCATTTCCACATAGTAATAGTAAGTGGTTTCATGACACCTACGGGATATATTCTTCCATCCTTCACCTTTTTGACAAACCAAACATCGTAACACATACAAAAAAATCTCCCTATTCCTGTTTTCCCACACAAAAAACTGTTCCTTTAAATCCCTGTACATCTGTGTGCTACCAAGGTGTATAGATAAATTAAAGTTATGATCATCATCTAATAGTTCCATCTCTTTCTTAGGAAAAGCAGGAACACAAATCCTCTTTCAAATTTTCAAAATGCAACCACCATTTACAAATTCAGTCAACTTCCAATCATTTATAGCTTTAATTTTATTCAAAACTATTCATCATCAGCCAGAGAACATTTTATCCTTTCTAGTGAAAATTTTTTTGTCACCAATTGATAATGTAGTGATGTTTTTTCATCATTGATAGTTACCATATCCATCTTTACTAATTCTATGAACAATGGATCATTTTCAACTCTCATATTCTTTAGAATTTAGTTTTCCTTTATACTCGAATCATCTCCCATCTTATAATACTTCCCTAGGTGGTACTGTATTGTGAAAACATAATCAATGAGTATCAAAATCCATCTCTAGTATATCTTGTTGTGTATATTCTCGGAGAAGATATTTTTCATACTCTTATGATCTGTATATATCTCTTATTTTCCCTATAGAAGTAATGTCTATAAATTATATGAGCAATGATTACTACTGAAAACATATGATCATGAGTTGGATTTTTTTCATTAACTTGTATTTTCCAAGATTCATAGTAAATCACTCGATTATTATGCATCATGAACTAGCCACGTCCATTCATTGATGCATCGCTAATGATCACAAACCCATCATTCCCGGATGGTAGAGTCAAGATTAGATCATTCTGTAATATTCTAACCAATTCATTATAGTAGTCCTCACATTCCATTGTCCATTAAAACATAAACCCATTACATGTAAGCTTGGTCATTGGATTAGCTAAACCGGTGGTGTTTTGAATGAAACGCTTATAATAACATGCTAAACAAATAAAAAAATGTACCTCCGTTTTGTTCATTTATGTATAACATTTTTTAAAAGCCTTTGTCTTCACTTGATCTATTGATATTTCATCCTTAGTGACAATGTAGACCAAAAAGGAAACTTATTAGAGAAAAAAACACTTTCTAAACTTCCAATATAATTCATTTCTTCAAAGAGTCTTTAGAAAAGTGCGCAAGTGATTTTCATAATCTTCATATATTTTTACTATAATAGGATATCATCAATATACACCACTACTATGTCATCCAGATATTCCATGAATAATCTATTCATTATATCCATGATATTAGATGGTTCATTTTTCAGCCCAAAAGGCATTACTATAAACTTGTATTGCCCATACCTAGTTCGAAATGCCGTTTTTTTGAATGTCGTCCTTCCTCAAAAGCAACTGATGATATCCAAATCGAATATCAATTTATGAAAAATATTCATCTCTATGAGGTTGATCAAATAAATTGTCTAGGCATGGTAGGGGATTCTTTTTATTTATTGATATATCATTGATCTCCGTATAGTCGATCAACAACCTCATAGACCCATCGTTCTTTTTAACAAAAATAATAGGGGCTCCCCATGTAGAAATAGTAGGATGAATAAATCCTTTATCACTCGATTTAGCTAGTTAATTATTTAGTTACACTACATCCACATTGGACATTCAATAAGGGGTATTTGATATAGGCCTTGAACTAGGAATTAAGTGAATGTAAAACTAAATTTCCCACTATGGATGTTGTCTAGGTAAATCATCTTGATAGATTTCAATATATTATTTCACAGCTGGTACATCATCTATTTGAACATTCTTTTCCTCACCAATATATATTGCATTCCCTTCCTCCCCAATTATTGAATATACTAGATCTACTAGGGGTGGATATAAATGAGAATCAAATGGAGACATTTCTACTGTAATGATAATGGAATCTACACCATACAAAAAATTGTAACTTCCTTCTTCATTCTATAGATATTCACATCATAATATTTTAGCCAATTCATAACATGAATTATATAAATGTAAATAATTGATTGATGATAAATTTATACACTAAATAACGTTTATGTTACATTAGGGGGACTGATTGACACACATTTGTTGCAATGGAACATAAATTACGAGTTTTGACTGATAAATCCTTTTAAATCAAAGTGGACATTATCTAATTTTCTTGGAAAACTGAGAATATAAAAATGAATACGACGATCCAAAATTAAATATATAATTTTTGAGTATTGATGATAATATTAATGTTCCTTCCACTGAATCATTAGGAACATATATATCAGCATTTTTGATTGTATATGATTTTCCCTTATCCCTTATACTTTTTTGTGACATGTTTCAATGATGCTTTGAGAAATTATTAGCATAGTGTCGCATGTCCATAAAATTATAGAAGTGAGTATTATTATCTTTATTCTTCTTCTTAAAATCACCAGCATGATAGAATTTCTGTCCTCATTTGTATCATACTTCTTTTCTATTTGTATCACGTAATAGAAATTCAACTCTTCCCTTCTTCCTAGATTCCTTATTTCTATTTCTAGTGTTTTCAAAAGCCCTCTTCTTCTCATGATTTCCCTTAAAGTCATAAGAATTATTGAATTCCTTATATATCTTGATAGCACATCAATCTATATCTTCATAGGATGATAATCTCTAGGAGAATAGAGCCCTTCTAAAGAATGGTTTCAAACCGTTAACGAATCGATCAATTTTTATCCTTTGATTATGTATATAGTCAGAATATGTTGTGTCAGCCTTCTAATGTTGTCTCCATAGATTTCAAAATCCTCATATTACATCATCCTCATATTCATTATTTTCCTCTCTATATCCACTTGATGTTCAAAAGAAATGTATTTCTCCAGGAATATTTCATTAAAGTCTCTCGATTACATCTCTACTATTTCCTCATCCTCCTTTGTGTTTTGGATTAACGACCACCACTGATCTGCATCTCTTGATAGAAAATAAACTTACATGGCGACCTTATCTATTTCATTAAATCCCAATATGAAAAATATATGTTCTAGGGAACTTATCCATTGTTCAGAAACAAATAGGTTTCTAATCCCACTTAATGATGGAGGTTTCTATCACATAATGTGATATAAAAAATATACTCCATAAGGATGATCTAGATTCTTTATAAATGTAAGGTTATTGCTCAAAACCAGAGTATGTTGTACCAGTATAGTTATAAGTTTCTATGCACTAGCTACAGCATCAGAGCCTATATCATTATCTGGCATAGGAGGAAAATCCCAACATGGGATATGTGTGTTCATCCAGTTTCTATTTATTTATCTAAGAGACATATATTGATTATGGAATAAAAAAAATGGGTTATGAATAATTATGTATAATCGTAACTTAACAAAATAATTAGATAGGGATGTATTTGATAGAATATTCCCCATAATATATTCTTTACCAAAATACCAGGATGTTCTTGTATTCTTTTCCTCAAAGACTATCTTATGTATATGTTCCCTAATCAATTGTTTTTAAATATATTTTTCATGTTTCCAATTAAACTCCCATTTTATACCAACTTTAAGGACCCGACCAATGTTTCTTGGGGCTTGTGTCTTATATTATTACAATGGTATATAAACAAGGAATACATATCTCAATGGACCTAGTAGATTAGTAGCTTTTTCAAACAAGATACATATATATGATTAACATTACATAATAATAGAAAATACAAAACTAATTTTATCAATTAGAGACATCCAACCTCATAGATTATGCCACCAATTCAGTCATTATTATCTTCTTCATGTCATAGGAAAATAAAACAATTTAAAGGGGTGAGATCAAAAGGTCAGTATAAGTAAGATATACAATATAAGATAACATAAAAATTTTGTCAAGGTGAATAGTAGAAAACACATGCAATTATAAATAATATAATTTATCACATTATGGCAGGAATATTAGCTGAGTAAATAATTATATAATAAAACATAAACCTGGGAATGCTAATAATCGAATAACCCCATGATCTTTCAATTACCATATTCATAATGATAAAAATGAATATGCCAGAAATTTTAAAACGTTTTTTAATGCCTTGACAATGATGTCTAAAAATGATCAAGTCCACGACCAAAACTACATATCAAATTGGAATGGACTAGGCCAATTACACTACAATTTGTCTCATGAGACATTCAAATGCATCGAAGGGATATAATGGGACCCACCTATCACATAATAAGTCTAATTTATTCCTCATATAAGTGGGGATAAACATATAAAACAAATAAATTCATATTGAATCTGTCATATGAAGTGTATCTAAATTTCCCAAATCAATTAACATAAAAGGCAAACATGTTCAATTAATATGGTGAATGGTTTTAGTATAGATCATCCACAGTAAAATTATTTATAAACCAATCCATAAAATATGTTATATTAAATAATAAATTATCAATCCCAATAATATATAATAATCCAAAAGTGTGTTGAATTATATGAAAATACTCTTATAAAATCATTAAGAAATTCTTGAGATAAATACTCATTTGTTTTGAATAAAAGTGTTAAATTGAAAAATAATTGTATAAAAACAAAATTTAATTAAGTTATTATTTTCATAATAAATTGATTACTTTTTTAAAGATTTTTGTTTACAAAGAAAAATATTGTGTTCCCTTGAGAAAAGGTATGAATTGGAGAAATTTACATGAATCATACTTGTATTTTGGTAATCTTTTGAATGATACTTTTAAAACGTGTTTCTATACATGAAATAAGGAAGGTTTAGGGTTGATAAACATTTACAGAACAATTAGAACTATTTTATAAGGATAACATAATAATATAAATTATTTTTGTTGAGGTAATTTTTTAATATATGTTACCCGAATGAAATTTGAGGTTCAGGTGAGAAAACCATTACTTAATTCCAAATTTGTTCCCCTATTGAACATATGGTCATTGAATATAAAATTAAACTCATTAAAAACCTAATTCAGAGAATATTATACATTCATTATGTTTATCCTAATTCTATTTAGTTCATTTATTCCTGTATTGATAAGTTATAATATCAAATTATGTCATTTCAGAGAGTTTTTTTTCTTGATGTTCATAAATGGTTCCCTTGTACTTATGTAATTGAGTTCATGTGGAATGGATATAAATATACACAATTGAAGTTAAATATTATTTATGAACATTCATAAGTGGAAATTGTATTTTATATCACTTGTTGACATGGAAATATGATGAATCATTAGATGAATTATTAATGATAATCGCATAGATTATTTTAGCGGTATTTTGATTATTATGCAATTATTTTGTCATTAAAATTAATAATATATACATACACTGGTTCCTGAATATTAAATGGGTTATAATAAATAAATTTTAGTATATTTCAACAATAAAAATGGTTTCATTACATGTAATTATGGTGTAATTTATGAATGAAACTTTGTCATCCACGAAGGTTATAAATTGAAACCTCATGGACATTGATTTCTTTACAAAATTAAAATGGATGGAGTAAGAATATTGATGATTGTTTTTCCAATATCATGTTATAGTTCCTATATATATATTATAAAAAAGTTATCTTAGTCATTTAGATATAGGAGGTGAGGAGAGTATACAAAAATAAGATAAATTTAATTGAAACTATATGAAAATGAAGGGTGATTTACCTCGTGAAATAATCTCCTTGAGAACCTCCTTAAGGGAAGGGGTATTGGTATTTTGTAAAGAACAATAGAATCATGGATGTTGGGAGTGACTAGGGAAGGGTAATTGGTTATAGAATCGATGATCATCAAGGCTAAGAAGTGTGAAATGAACAGGTAGTGATGGTGGGTTTTATAGTGGATGAGAGGGGTAAATTTTGAATATTTTATTCATTATTATAATATTTCCATCCGAACAACAAATAGAATTATTTCATGTGAACCTTAATAGTAATAAGGCCATGAGAGTTCGAACCTAGCGGCCTTAAATCACTTATGGTGTCATTAATTGTGTATTTAATTTAAAATTTGAATATATGTTATTTTACCATATTTCACTATTCACACAAAATTAATGAATTTTAGAAAAAACCCAAAAATTCACCCCTTCCATTTTTTTGATGTGTTGAATTCCAAAGAGAACTAAAATATTCTATAATAATTGAATAAATATTTTTATTTGAATTTTTAAAAAAATAATATTTAATTCAAAAAATATCAATTTTAAAGTATAATTAGTTTAATATCACATTGAGAAATTAATTAAGTTCTCATTATCGTATTACCTTATCAAAATAAAATTAGATCATTTTTCACTATTTGTAAAGGTCATAATACTATGAATATTACTATTCATTATGGTATGTTACTATTCAAAAAAGTCAAGTTTGTTCTATTGGATTCCAAATGACTTACTAATCACAATTTTTGATAACCATTTTTCGAAGTTGGAAACATTGAAGATGCAATGTTTTTTTAATGGATAAATTATAAAATTAATTTGATATTTATTTTAAAAATCATGGGGTTTTATATCCATCATGCTCTAAGAACCCTAAAAAATAGATTTAAAATTTTTGGGTGAGTAAAACTGTATACTTAGTTGGATTCTCCCTAGAGCCCCAATTTAAAATGAAATGAAATCATGCTGAATAAATTAAAAAAACAAGTGAAACTAACTCATCACCTATACTGGTATATTATGTTCCCAACCTATCAATAAATACTCTCACCAAGTATGAAATAAAATAGTATATATTATAATAATGAATATCAAGTGTACACTGCTACGACTTCGCCACTATTTTCTCACTTTTCTCAAACATTAAACGTCATAAGAATATCTCTCTAAAAAGGCCTTCCAAAAGACACTTTATTGTAGCACCACCACATGAATCTCATACAACACAATGGATTTCCTAGAGACATATGGGTGAATCATCACACCATCCACAAATCATGATATAACCAGGTAGTTTTCGGGAGAGACCACATCCTACATCACGTGTACCATACATTGGTTATTATACCTCAAGCCATTTCATCATATACGTGACATACCTATAGTATCACTTGGGAAACTATATCTATAATATATTTGTCTACAATTTGAACAAGAAACTACAACCATATACACACAAATATGGTAAAATCCAACCATCATGAATACTATAAAATCTAACTACCACGAAAATAGAGTGTGACCATATGGGAAAGCCGGCCATCCATCTTCCCATTAGGATTTATAGGAAAAAAACACAGGGCTCCGAATACATGGGCTGTTTTTCACCATGACTGATATGGTGGGGTAGTAGGTAGAATAATAAAAATTACAGGATATAATATATCTCACAACCACACTATGGAAAAATCCTATCCTTATAATAAATGGTAGAAAACGTTTCTCTGACTCCTAGATTCCACTACTAATACTGGATATCCAAAAAGAACATAACCACTTAAAGAGATACATTAAGTTACTTTCCCTTTATCATCAAATGACCTGTACGTTAACTAATTTTTTAAATATTAATTAGACATTATAAATTTCCCATTACAATCTATTACCACATCCAAAATGTTCAATGCCTTCAAATAAAAATCAAACCAAGACCACAGAATATCAGAATGATAATCTCATCATTGAACCCCATAAATCTCCAACCCCATGAATGAGACATGTATTCAATCATTTACAAATTACATTGTCACATTTCCATTTTCCCTAACATTATAGAATATCATTCTATGCGAACATACATATGTTGCTCATCACGGTGAGTAGGTGAACTACCTGTTGAGTCTTTACCTACCTTACATGAGTGTAGACCCAAACATTCATGAGATATTAAAAATGGAAACACATGGAATACCCCATGCATATTTTCCACTTTTTGAAGGAGAGTAAAAAAACCTCCACCTCTTGTAGTGGTTAATGTAATGTAGATAAAAATAATAGATTCAATATCACCCACATTCAGAACGATGGGAAATCCTCACTTCAACCCATTCCATCATCCTCAGTTTCATCCACGACACACATAAGCATTAACTGATACATCATGCCACTCTAGACTACATATTTGGTCCCAATATCTAGGCCTCTCAACCCCCACATGTCACAAAATCCTTACAGTCCCGCATCACATTATAAGAAGCACGAATCAAAAATGAAATTGGGCCTTAGACCTAAATTAAATCATCCACACATCACGATAAATAATATATCATAGATCCAAACTACATGGAACTTGGCGATTAATGTAGTTGCGCAACTCGGGCCCCACAAGGCATTAACATTCTTTGAAAATGAGTTCCCTATACCATGATGAATTAACTGATTAATTATTCATAGGATCCATTTATGGTAAACCAAAATATCATGCTTTCACAACTATAAAAAAATAATTAAACAATTAATTAAACATGACATTAATCAACAAGAATCATTATTCTTTAGGTTTATTAATCAATTTAATTTATCATTCTTATTAAATCAATTTTTCTATCATCCACATACAAAAGCAACAACCAAATTGATTAAAATGTCACTTTTTCTATAGCCAATTAATTTTAAATTAATTCATTCTACACATTATATACGAAATTCTATTAAGAGACAGTTTCTAAATTACATAGAATAAATATCACATTTTTTAAAAAAACTAGAGGCATAAACATATGATCGATACTGATTCATTATTTCTATCAGAATACATATAATATAAATTAAATTTTAATCTGATGGGATAAAACAATCCATCTCTACAAAAACTCATAAAAGAATAGTGATGTCAGAAATCCCTAAAATGAAAAGGATATTGTCATTCTTTAAATGAGAATAGTCCCATAAAATGGACCTCAATCACCTCTACTATAAGACTTCATCCACCCGAGGATTCCACAATCAATAAATATCCATGAAATCTCCAATTGAAATATGGTGATCAGATAACATTGTATGTAATGGATAAATAGGAAGAAATTGTTTGGTGAACCCATAACAATATAGGTAGAACATACCTTATCAATGATTGATCGACACATACTACTAGCACAACAATTGGGGGTGTGCATGCCATATAAAACCTCAAGGGAATCACGATCCATGATCTACATCAAAAAATCACAACTCTTAAAGGAGGAAGAACACTATGCATCTTGTACAAGGGGTAAAAAAATAAGAATGAACAAGGGTCAGTCTCTTGATAATCTAAATTGAGCATTCATTTAATATAATATTTATATTTTCAATTAAATGCAGATCTGGTCAATCTCACATGTTCTGGCCAATTAAATGCACCAAAACCCTAGGAAAAATTATGATATGCATTATAGAATTTGAATTTTCATTGAAATCATTAAAACATGTCCTTTAATTTAATTCACTTCAAATAAGTCATCAAAGCGGAAAATTTTTTGGGAAGCTAGAAACATTATTCACGAGCCACTACCACTATTGGAATGAGTTACTTCCACCATTGGACGAGTCACCGTTTCTATTGGGATGACGAACCATCACATAATGATTAGTCAGTACCTCCATTGGAATGAGATATGATCACCATTTGATGAATATCTTCCACCATTGGGATGAGATACATTCACCATTGTATGAGTCACCACCACCATTGGAAAGATCTAATGTAACTATTGGACAAGTCACTTCCATTGTGGGATGATGTACCACAACTTTGGAATAAGATACTGCCACAATTGAATTTTCTACCATCACTGTTGGACAAGATACTGCCACTATTGGATGAGTCACCACCACCATTAGATGAGTCACCACCATTGTTGGATGAGCAACAACCACCGTTGGATGAGTCCACACCACCATTGGAAGAGCTACCACAACCATTGGAATGATATACCATCAATTTTTGACAAGATACTGTCATGGAGACATAATTAGCCAAACAAGATAGTTTGGAAATGTTTACAAAAAATAGAACATACACTGCCATAAGACCCAAAACAACTTATCCAATAAAGGAATTTACCATCGTAGTCATGAATATTATATCACATTCCTTTAAAAACATTATCTTCATAGAAAATTCATAACTAACCAAGATAGAAAAAAAACAGGGGTTTCTAACAACCATCCTTAGAGATAACTCTAAAGCCTATCACCAGTAAATGTGATCAACCACTTATTCAGAGGAACAATATGAAACCAAAAAAAAAACTACAAAATTTTTCTAAACACTCTACTAGGGGAGATACCTCCCAAAAGGTAGATAACCACAACTAGAATTTATTAGAATCAATATCTTAAAATAAAAGGTCTGCAACCACGAAATAAGAAACATTAAAACAAAGGTGTTAATCATCAAACATATCAGGGTAATGAGGGTGTATCTCTGACTCATCTTTTCAAGAACTCTCTTCCACTCCACTATACCACCAGAAGAAAAAATCCAATGGTATTGAATTCCTGCAAAAACCCATCTCATTTCTATACAATATCTCTACAGGTCACTTCATGAAGTTCAAATCTTCATCAACATTGATATCACTTGAATCGATTATATGAGAGTTTACATGAGGACAACAACAAAGATGTGACATGTGAAAAACATCATTTATCTAGCATATATGTGGTGAATGTGCTGCCTGATATCCCACTAATCCAACATGATCCAATAGCTTCAAATGCTCAACAATCCATGGATAAAACATACCCCCATGACCAAACCATCACATCCCATAATGGGGATTCACTTCCAAAAAATTGTGATCCCCAAAATTGAACTGCACGGGTCACCACCTATGATCCGAATAAGACTTCTGACGATCATTTTCTATATTCATCAATTAGTTAACCACTGGAACCATCTCTGTCATATTCTGTACTAGATTCAGCATTGAATAACTAACACTTTGAACCCAGTCCTATATAACAGATAAATGAAGGGTCATCCAAATAAGACTACAAATGAAAACATATAAATTGTGGTGTGTAAACTATTTTTGTAAGATAACTCTACCAAGGAAATGTGCCTCATCCACAAACAACCAAACTAATGTACAGAATTGTGCAATAGTTATTAATTTTTCTGGATGATCAGCTCTTTCTGGCCAACAATCAGTTAATGGAAAGTAGTACTATATAATCCATAGAAACAAAATCATGAAGGAGGCCTCTCCACACCCTAGAGATAAAATGGGGGACTCAATCAGAAATGATCTTCTAAGAGAATTCATGGAGTCTCACCACATAGTTTATATACATTCTCATGAAAAATTACTACGATCTCAACTCCATGATCACTATAATGTGGATTTTTTCAATAAATGATCCATAAACTCCCATATAAGGTCATATCCTCCCTATGATCGAGCTAAATCGATAACATATTCAATCGATATGTCCAACCACTTCAAATGATGAACATCTAACAACTAGGGAAAACTACCGGGTGCACAGTGCTCAGCATTCATCATCTGGAAGACCATATATCATGAAACAAACTCTAAAACTGCACACATCATCCTTGGAAACAAAAAACAAGTTCTAAATGTTTGGTATATTTTTATCATAACATGATGTAATGTTAAATGTGAAATATGGAACACTCTATGAACCATCTCCTGATTCACT
The DNA here is from genome assembly GCA_963277665.1 of Viscum album. Lineage (NCBI taxonomy): Eukaryota > Viridiplantae > Streptophyta > Magnoliopsida > Santalales > Viscaceae > Viscum > Viscum album. Next base: position 266,760,493 of record OY728166.1, read on the forward strand.
AAAAGAATGAATGGAATTTCCCAAAACAAGATTCAGTGTTGTTCATCCTCCAAAAAACTATTAGGGGTCTCTCCACAGACAACTCAATCTCTCTATACATCCACATATTGATCCCCCAACTAGGACTCTTCTACATGATACACCATAGATGATTGAACCATCATCTGAAAAAAAATATGCCCTCAAATCTCTCATATCTAGATGGAATGCTAAATGTTCATTGATCACACTCTAGGATTCACCCGATTCCTAAAACGGATCACTACATGTCTTTATTATTAGCCCATCAGCTACAAAATTCTTCTTTCTAGGTGTATACAAAATTTCAATATCAAAATAATGAATGAACCCATTATACTAGGGATGTCGCATGTTCATGTAATGCTGAGAGAAAACATAATTGAGGCTCATATGATCACTGAAGACCAAAAAATAGTCAACAATGTGGTAGTGTATACACCACATCACAGAAGACACCATTTCACCAACTCAAGATGATGAGAGGGATATTTATGTTCCTAGGGATGTAGCATTCAGGAATCATAAAAAATGACAGATCTCTGCTACATCGGTACACAGCTAAACATCATTTGTGAAGCACGATACAAAACCTCAACCAAAAATCCTTTTTTTGGAAGGAAATGAATTGATGCACTGACCAACTAATTCATCAGATACTCAGAAGCTTCCTGAAATGGATCAGTCCATACGAATGACATATCCTTCAAATTCAATACTGTTAGATGATTCAAACTAGAGTGAAATCATCATAGAAATACATGTTATTTCATTCTAGACCAATGAATCCGCACGCCTCTGTGACTATCGTCGAGGTTGTCGAAGACACAACAGCATCTATCTTCAATGGATTTTAAAGCTACTCTCTATGGGGATACAACATGCCCCTTGAAACAGACTTCTCAAGCACAAAACACACACTTCGAAAATTTCTTTAAAAACATCTCATAGAAATGGACACCATACACAATACATAGATTCCCTTTATTATACACATTATAATATGAGTACATGAGAATTCATAGATGAAAATAGCATGAATATATCCTGGTAATCATGGATCATAGAGTTAATCAACCCCATGAACGTAGTTGGAGTAGTCGTCACACCAAATGGAATCACCAAGAACTCATAGTTCCCAAGAGGAATATAGAAAGTATACTTCGGTATATCCTCACGCGTCACATGAATATGATGATAAACTAATAGAAATTCCATCTTCATGAACCAGTATTCACCATTGAGTAGATCGAACAAATAATCAAACTGTGGCAGGGGATAGAGATTCTTTAATGTCACATTGTTTTAATGATGATAATCCACACATAAGCACAAATTGCTGTCAGCCTTCCTCATGAAAAATACTTGTGCACCCCACGATGACACAGTTAGTCAAACAAAACCATATTAAAATAGACTATCATGAATTATATGTAGCTCCTGAAACTCAGATGGTTTCCATCCAATATGGAGACATCAATACATGAGATATGCATGTATGCAGCTTGATCTCGTACTCAATATCTCTTCAAGGTGATAGCATGACAACCTATTATAAGAAGATACCAAGGTAATATTCTATGACCCTAATAAATTATAACTATTTAACATCCTAGGAACATATAATCAATTAATTAATCATGGATTAGAAGTTCATAATATGCATAAGATCCATCTGAGCATCTCACTCACTAAAAAAACCCCTAGCTCTCCATCAGTAATGAAGAACTCCACTAACCTCTTGAATCATTATAAAATAACCCACACTGAATACAACCAATCCATGTAAAGAATTACATATTATTGTTATATTAATATACATAAGATATATCCCCAGATAGGTGGTTCCTAGCTCTATCTCATAGTATCTACATACTTCAAACATGTCGTATCGGCTTCCAACTGACATTGTCAACACCAATGGCACTAGTAGCCCCTATACTTCATGTCACAAATAATAGAAATGGGAAGGTGATAAGAAGGAGTGTGTCTTTCTTGAATCCATAAAGTAACACTCCCATATAGAAAAAATGAATATGGAACCACTAATGACGTTTGGATCACTAGTCACAAGCAACAATAATTCATGAAGCTGACCACGACATGCTCTATAGCCTCTCTATCCTTAATGATGACCACCACCATGACCACACACTACACTATGACGACATGGAGAATCATGTGGATATATTAAACATACTTCATCTTCCTTATACTAATCCAAACCAGTGAATCCTATGGGTGCCTCCACTATAAGTACCTTAAAAGATGAACTGGAAGTGGAACACCTTACACACGCTGACTGCTCAAAAAGGTTGAGCACTCTCACTAGTGATGACCTTAAGCTCCACAAGAACAAAATGATCATGGTTCATTGGCATAGGCCTGAGAGCGGCATCCCCTTGAAAAATAAGGTATTGATGGGTTGGAATACCCCCAACTAATCAGAAACTCTTATTCTATGAAAAAGGGGAACTTAGAACCACCACACTATTTCGTGTGGCATCTTGAAAACTCCATTATCCTAAAGATCCAGTTTAGGATAACGTTCTCTAAATGTCCTCTTATATCACATGTACCTCAATATATGTCATACAAATAAATGGGGTGACCTAGAGTTGGATATGTGGATGAAAATCCTCCTCAAAATCCCACACCCATGCCACATCATCTAGAATGATGTCCAAATAATATAAAAAAATATTCGAAAAATGTATCCCAAATGCCTGCACACTTGAGCTCCCATATTGATGGGTAAGAAGCTACTTCTGACATGATTACTTCACAGTTTATGAAAGAATCTCATCTATTAACTACTCTCAGAACATCATCATTGACATTGTCGACTCATTGTGTTCCCCGAGGAATAAGAACCACAACTTCCATAATGAACCATGCAACATCGTCACATCTAATGACACCCAATGCACATTTTGAGAAAATATCCAACAAAAAACAATCCTAGAATCATCCATCAAGTATTATTTTACTGCATCTGAAATATATCCCTCGTACTTCTATAGACTCTAGTACTGGAACACTCATAGTGTCCCCCTAAAACTTTCATAATCATTATTCTCTACACTTTTGTGATCTTCTAGCCCAACCTGATAAACATATTCCATGTAAATATGATGAGGAAGTCTACCAAGATTCAATCCTGAAAAGGAAAAATTAGTTGGAGATCCAAACAAATAGTATGTAATACTCAACATTAATTATTTACTTGTATTATTTTATTCCTTTATTCATTTTATGTAATCCTATCCAAAGGTATACCCATTCAAACACTCACACAATGTATAATTATGCATAATTCATAACTAAGTCTCTTACTTGCAAAAAGTATCACCTCATATTGTAGGAACTATAAACTTAATGGTCTATGAATCAAATCATAAAGGTCTTTAAATAAATTTGTATTAGTCTATCTCCATTGTTTAAAACACTTGTTAAACATGACCAACATTTTTCCCCTACAAATGAATGAAACCTCAACTGTACCTTACACAAAACACCATCCCAGCCCTCATTCAGAGCTCTGAAATCACTTTATCTTGACACCCAACACACAAAATGTACTTCTCCATGTAATTCAATGTGAGAAGAGATATAATAACCCCATGAGTCCAACCCCTGGTATGACATGGGTTTGTGACTAGCATAGATTGTATATTAAACACACAAATGTGAGGCATTAACTACTATGAGAACACATAATGATGATATAGATAATATATACACCAACCAAATCCAACTCATGTTGAAATAAAAATGAAATCAAAGTACACATATGTAATGTCATGCATGAACTACTACAACTGAATGTGAAAAATATAAGTACCAAAAGAATGTAAAATGGAAGAGACCACGAACCCTGAACAGCTCTTACAGACACAATTTTGTAGTACCTATACTAATTATCCACCTTATCCAATAGACCTGAAAAATAGTTTACATAACTTATGATGAGTATAAAAATATACACTGTAAGATCATCCTTGGAGCCTCTCATGCAATATTAATGAAATTTTGGTAATGCATAGGGAACAAAAATCGAAACTAAATCGCCACCTAAAGTGGTATAATATGTTCCAAAACCTCACCATGGATACTCTCAAAAATCATCACATACATGATTATATAATATAATAATGATATCATGGGTAAATACTACCACTACCCCACTATTTGTTAATTTTCCCTGAGTCGCACTTCCTAAGAATCGCTCTCCAAAAATGCAATCCCAAAGACACCTGAGTGTAGGAAAACCACATGGACCTCGTACTACACAATTGATTGTATGTAGACACGTAGTAGAATAACCACACCATCCACAAAATAAAAGAATATATGTAGGTTCATGGAGACATCACAACTTGTATAGCATGTATTATAAATCAGGTATTATTCCTCGATCCATTACATCATATAAAAGTAAAACCCACAGTAGCAGTTGTGTAATAATATCTAGAATACATGTGTGTGATATCACCACAGTCCATTGTAACACTATACATAAATATATATTGAAAACTAGCCTCAATGAATACCTAAAAGAATAACTTCCAAGAGAAGAGAGTGGGGCTCAAGGGGATGACAACCATCCATTCTCCCATAGGGATGTTTGGGAAAACGCCCTCCAAAGGCTCATTACCCTTGGTTTTCATTCATCCTAACATGTTTGATGGGTTATCATATGAAAAAAATTAATTATATGATATATTATATCTCACAATAACGTTAATGGACAAACAAAGTCTTAGACTAAAATGTAGCTATTGTCCCTCTGACTCCCGACTAATACTAGATTTCATATAAACCCCAAAAATTATTAAGAGCATCATCAAGGTAAAATATCCATTTTCATCAATTGAACATTATGTTAATTAATTCTATAAAAATTAATTATCCATTATCAATTCATCATTACATTCCATTAGCATCTCCATAATGTTCCATGACTTCCTGAAAAAAAAACTTATTCGAATACATCTCCGAGGTATAACATCTGCATTGCACCCTAGAAAACTTCAAACATAGTGGTTAAACATTTATTCAATCATTATTTAATTGTAATATCAATTTTCTATATTATCGTACATTCTTAAAAAGAAATTGAACTACCCATAGTTGATTTTCTTCATATATAAAGACGGTAGACCCATCCATGATCAATAATCTAACCATAGAAATCTCGTGGAATACCTCGCATTTCTTCATTCATTTTGGAAGGTGAGTAATAAAAACCAACTGCCTAATGTAGTTGGGAATGAATGTCAAATTACAAAGAACTGATTCAATCTCAACAACTTTCAAAACTATGGGAAATTATATCTTCAACCCATTCCATCTTCCCTGATGTCCTCCCATATACCCATATGCATAAACTACTACATCACACCACACAATGAATTAATTGATATCCCAACCACTGAGCCTCTCTACCACCACACATCAACATAACCATTCAGGCTCTCATCACATCCCAAGCAGTTGTAAAGAACAATAATATTGGGCTTCTAGACCTAAAGCAAGGAATTTATCCATAAAACACATTGGGATATCTTGGATACAATGATTGTAACACCCCGACCCCAGTTACCCAGAGTCGATGCATTATTACATTACATTGGCATGATCACAAGAACGATCAAATCACGAAAGACCGATTGGTTTAGTAGCCTTGGAAACACTATATATATTCATAACGTATTACATCATCAAGTGGAAAAATACTACAACAACATAGTCTCCATATTCCACACTCATATCCCCACATACTATCCCTGCAGGTCATTCATATCTTACTTCTTCACATCCTGGGAAAAATAAAACATAGAAAAGGGGTGAGCTCAAATGCCCAGTAAGGATAACAATATGGCAGAAACTTTCAAAAAAACCATAAAATTTTAAGGCAATGTATAACTAAAACAAAAGCCTTTTAAACATGAACTTCAACATAGTATGGAAAAAGTAAAATGAAATAATTCCATTTACTTATTCACATGGATATTCTACTAATCGAATAATCACATGCAATATCAATAACCACTTTCATAATGGTGGAATGCATAATGCTAGACTATCATAACCACATAGCCAAGGCCTCGTGCCACGACTACAAATAAGATTTTGTCAAGGCCTTATGCCAAGACACTAGTTTGTCTCATGAGACCTACCGATGCATCGAGGAGCTATAGCGGGCTCCACCCGTCACATATTATGTCCAATGCATTCCCATATGAAAAGGATTAATCATAACATAAACATTCATATTAAAACTAGCATACGAAATGTCAATATTTTCACCATAAACCATGAATGGTATAAAAACAGCACATCCACAGTCAAACATATCAAAAAACCTTCAATACAATATAGAAGTTTTGTATCATAATAAATCAACTTCAAATAAGCGTAAAATCCATCAAAGGATGTTGACATAGATGAAATCAAAACTCTTTTTAGAGATATATCTCTTTCTATTTTGAAATCATTTAAGAGTCTTATATTTATAAAATAAAACATTTTCATTGAAAATATTCTTATAAGATTGTAAGGGAAGCTTCGACGATTTTATAACGGCAGAAAATAGCCTCACCCGCCGTATAAGTTAAAAAAACATTCTTACCTTAATTTTGTCGAAAAGGTTAAAAAGGACATTGTTTTGAAGACGACGGAAATATTCCTTTATAAACCACTTATAAAATTCAAAAAGGGTATAAATGACTTTAACTCGTATTCTACTAAATAGTTAAAATGTTTTGAAATACATTTTTAAGAAACATGGATGTGGATGATAAAGAGATCCCGGTAGATTATTACGTATAAACAACCTCGGATAATGAAGAGATTGTGAAATAACCCTTACCAATTTGGTAACTTATGAAACATACAACCCATGAAAGAGGTATCATACAATGAATATGTATATACACATAAATTAATGTGTATTACACAAAGAATATAATTATGGGCAGTACATACACCACACAAAAGGTAATGATGGAAATATGGCATGATTCTCACGGGAATAAGGACTGAGATGAAAACCCCTTACCTTATACTTTTCCTTGGTTGGGGTAGGTTAAACTCCTGTATAATGGTGAAATAATTGTTATTAAATTATACAAGAATCATATATATTAATATGATATCATATATGATCTTTTAATGTTGATTTGTTAATAATATCTTACAATTATCGTCGTTTCGGGTGTTAACTTACTTGTTTTCTTTTATATGTTTTGTTACATAAGCCATGGTTGTTATGGATAGATTGTATCTTATTTATATCCAGAATGATATCAAGTCCTTAAACATCATTTTTAAATCATCAAATTATTATTATACTTGAATGGATATGATGGAGAATGAATCGCATCGCGTTCGTGGAGACGGTAGTCCGTACGTACGCACGAGCGACAATATCATTCTTTTGATATTAAAATAATATATAAATGGATGGTATATCATATCTAAAGAATCATTAAAATGTTATATTTATTATTTACATGAGTTACACATCATTATTTTACCCATCCAAATAATAATATATTGAATAACAATTACACCACGACGTGGTGACGGTAAGCCGTATGTACGCACGTATGGTGACATGTTATTCAAAGGGTAGATAGAATAATGAATATGGTTGTACCATATTTATAATAACATCACAGTATATATAAGATACATGAGTTATTATTATAGAATGGTAATATCAAAGAATGAATAAGTGGAAGAAGAAAGGAACTTGAAAAGGGGTGGTGAAAACATTACCTTTTCTTCGGGTTCTTCCTTTTGATTTGATCAAAAGGGCTCCATAGGTTGGATTTCGGATCAAACTAAGGCCTCTAGGTTGTAGTGAGGGAAGTTGGGAGAGTATTTGGGCAGAGTTTGGCCGAACAAAAAGGCTTTTAAGGTGTGAAGAATTGAGAAGGAGGAGTTCCCTTTTATAAGAGGGGTGAGGGGAACCTTTGGAAAAGCTAGAAATATTAATTTATAATAAATTCTTATTCGGTTTCTAATGGAAACAAAGTTGATTATTTAAATGTTAAGGTGGGGATAGGTATAAAACCTCTAAACCAATAGAATTTAGACATGTTTGGGTCATTATATTAACCTTATCATTAAGTATTAACTCTAAGTTAATTAGTTTCACTTTTACAATGTCTCTTTGTATTTTTATATTTTATTGTTAATAAACATAACATATACATCGAAGCGACCCCCAATTGGTCCATTAATGATGAACCTATCATTATATAAGTCTCTTGGCCGATCCTTAGATTTTTAGGAATTTAATATCAATTAATAATATAATATTGTTTTTAAAAACTTTTTTATGTCAATTTTGACACTATTCAATAATTGATTTTTGTAAAAATCATAAAAGAATTATTACTTCAAAAATAGTTAATTGAATCAATACTAACATGTCATTTTAACCTAGAAACTTAGTTTAATTCCTAAAAAGTCTCAAATTATATTTATTTGGGAATTTATAATATCAATTATTTTAATTTTTCACAATTATGGTAATTACTACATCATCATTGTGTTATAAATAAATTAAATTATTTAAAGTCTAAAAATTATAAATTAAATATCATAATTTATGAAATCTTTTTAGATTTATAATTAATATTTAAAGTCTAATTTATCTTATGTATACCCCTATATTAAAAATGTTTTAGTAAATAAACTTTGATTTTAACGCTTTTAACTCTTCTTTGAATTAAATAATAATAAATGTCCTAATCTAATCCAAGTGGACCTAAATGATAATATTTTATTTCTAAGTCTGTTATGGTAGAGATACACTTGTCTAATAGAACTAGGACATGTGTTTGGGTAATATTAATATCATTTTTACCCTTAATTACCCTATTTACTTTTAACCGTGGTAAATAAAACTAAAAATTTACTATTCACAAAAAATTATTTTCATCTCATTGAACCACATTTTAATTCTTGATATTAACCGTGTCTCTAGTATTTTTTAAATTCCATTCACAGAAGTGGTAAAATTACGTTTTATGAAAAACTCAGTTTTTTTTAACTACCACTTAGTAGTTTCACTATTCATCAAAAATTGATGTTTTTCAGAACAATGCCAAAATTTCACCCTAATCTATAATTGATATTATGAATTCAAAAATGATGTATATTTTAAAAAATTCCAAACATATAAGTTTCATTAATTAATTTTATAATTAATTCCCACGGTCACAACAAATAGCGTGTTTTTATGAAACAATATATATTAAAAGATTGATAATTGTTTATGTCCAATTTCAAAGTGAAATTAATTCTAATGAACACCATTAGATAAAATTGTAAAAATATATTCTCATTATACTTTAAAACAAATCAATAATATAATTTATCACTATAAATTATTTTGATTAAAAAAGTTTTTTGTAATTATTTTTCACTATTCATAAAAACTAGACGTTCTTAGAAAAATTCAACTTAGGATACTTTCGATATTCCGAATCCAAAAATGAAGTCCATTTTAAAATATAAAATATATATAATTTAAAAAAGTAGGTATTACTATTCATAATGGCTAGTTTGATTGGTAATGGTGTGTTAGAACTCAGTGTTGCGTACAACACATGCTATCACATTATTCTAAGAGAAGCGTACCGTAGAAGCTTGGTGTGTTACATTCTCCCTTCCTTCAAATAATTTATTCCATGAAATTTCTAGAATACTTATCATAGTAAAAGACTCGGTTGGTTCTTCATTATATGTACTCAGGTTCCCACATTGCCTCTTCCATCCTATGGTTTCTCCACAAGACTTTTACGGGACGCATCGTCCGGTTTCTCAGTGTTTGTTCTCTCGTATCAAGAATCCTGACGGGATCTTCGCAATAAGACAGATCAGGTTCCAGTTCTATTTCTTCATAGGTGAGTACATGCGTTGGGTCAGGCACATATTTCTTGAATAGAGATACGTGGAACACATTGTGATCTTTGGAGAGACTTGGCGGCATTGCCAATCAGTAAGCTACATCCCCAATTTGTTCTAGAATTTCGAAAGGTCCGATGTACCTGGGACTCAATTTAACTTTCTTACCAAAACGTATTACTCCATTCCATGGAGATACCTTCAGGAAAACATGATCACCGACTTGAAATTCCAAATCCTTCCTTCGATTATCGGCATAGCTTTTCTGCCTACTTTGACCTGCTTTGATGTGATTTTGGATTACCTTCACCTTTTCCATCGTTTCCTCCACCAGTACTGGGCCTACAAGTTTTCTTTCTCCAACGTCATCCCAATAGGTTGGTGTGCAACATATAATTCCATATAATGCTTCATATGGTTCCATCTGAATACTCGAATGAAAGCTATTGTTATAGTAAAATTCTACCAGAGGTAAATACTGATCCCGCATACCCTGAAAGTCAAGTGATCAGGATCTCAACATGTCTTCTAAGGTTTGAATAGTCCGTTCTGATTGTCCATCTGTCTGAGGGTGGTAGGCAGTGCTCAAATGAAGTTCAGTATCCAGGGATTTCTGAAGACTCTTCTAGAATCGTGAAGTAAAACGGGGATCACAATCAGAAACAATCGATAGGGGTACTCCATGATGTCTCACAACTTCGTTAATATATAGTCTTGCTAGACGTTCTAGTGGTAGATCTTCTCTTATAGCAACAAAATGTGCTGACTTGGTAAGACGATCAACAATAACCCATATTACATCATTTCTTCTAGGAGTCTTTGGTAGCCCCATGACAAAGTCCATCGTAATATTGTCCCATTTCCACTCTAGTATGGGAAGAGGTTTCATGACTCCTCCAAGTTGTTTCCTTCCAGCTTTCACTTGTTGACAAACCATACATCTTGACACAAAATCAGCAATCTCCCTCTTCATGTTTTCCCACAAAAAATGTTCCTTCAAATCTATATACATTTTGGTGCTCCCAGGATGTATAGAGAAATTGGAACTATGAGCATCATCCAATAATTCCCTTTTTAGATCAGGTAAATCGGGAACACAAAGTCTCTTCCCGAATTTCAAAATTCCATCTTCATACACAAAGTCTCTCAATCTCCCATCATTCAAATCTTTAATCTTCTTTTTAAATTCTTCATCATCGGTCTGAGAACTCTTAATCCTTTCTAGTAAAGATGGTTTGGCAACCATTTGAAAAAGAATTGATGTTTCGCCTTCCCTGGTCATTCCCATGTCCATCTTCACTAAATCCATGAAAATTGGATCCCATTCAATTCTCATATTGTTCAAAACTCCATGGTCTTTTCTACTCAAAGCATCTGCCGCCCTATTTGCCTTCCTCGGGGGGTAGTGTATCATGAAATCATAATCCTTGAGTAATTCAATCCATCTCCTTTACCTCATGTTGAGTTCTTTTTCTGAGAAAATATACTTCAAACTCTTGTGATTAGTATAAATCTCACATTTTTCACCACACAGGTAGTGCCTCCTTATCTTCAAAGCAAAGATCATAGCTACTAACTCAAGATCATGAGTAGGATAGCTTTGTTCATGAATTTTCAACTATCGTGATGCATAGGCAATAACCCTATCATTCTGCATAAGGACACAACCAAGTCCTTTCTTCGATGCATCACTATAAAAAACGAACCCATCATTCCCCGAAGGTAGAGTCAAAATAGGAGCATTGACTAATCTTATCTTCAGTTCTTGGAAACATTCTTCACACTCTTTTGTCCAAACAAATTTAACCCCTTTACGTGTGAGATTTGTTAATGGGTTAGCCAATCGGGCAAAATTCTGGACAAATCGTCGATAATAACCTGCTAAACCTATAAAACTACGTACCTCAGTTATACTCGTAGGTGCTGTCCATTCTTGGATTGCCTTGGTCTTAGAAGGATCAAAATATATTCCATCTTTAGAGATAATATGGTCAAGAAAAGAAATCTCCTGAAGCCAGAATTCACACTTTCTAAACGTCCCATATAATTCATGACTTCTCGGAGTCTTCAGGATAATGCGCAAGTGATTTTCATGATCTTCGTAGATTTTGGAGTATACCAAGATATCATCAATAAATACCACCAAAAATTCATCGAGATAATCCTTGAAAACTCTATTCATCTGATCCATGAATACAGAGGATTCATTAGTCAATCCAAAAGGCATTACAGTAAACTCGTAATGCACATACCTGGTTTGAAATGCTGTCTTCGGAATGTCTTCCTTCTTCACACACAACTGATGGTATCCAGGTCGAAGGTCAATCTTCTAAAAGTATTGAGCTCCACGCAGTTGGTCAAATAAATCATCAATGCGAGGTAGGGGATACTTTTTCATTATTTTAATAGCATTGATCTCCATGTAGTCGATATATAACCTCATATATCCGTCTTTCTTTTTAACAAAAAGAACAGGGGCTCCCCATGGAGAAACACTAGGGAGAATAAATCCCTTATTACTCAATTCCTCTAGTTGTTTCTTTAGTTCAACTAATTCTACAGAGGCCATTCTATAAGGGTTATTTGATATAGGCCTTGATAAAAGAATTAAATCAATGGAAAACTTAACATCTTGTTCTGGAGGATGTCCAAGTAAATCTTCCGGAAATACATCTACAAATTCTTTCACAACAGGTAAATCCTCTATTTGAACATTCGTTTCCTCACCCACAGTTATTTCATTCTCTTCCTCCCCAATAATTGAATTTAGTTGAGCTACTGGGGGTAGATCTAAATAAGAATTAGGTGGTGACAATTCTGCTCTAAAGATAAGGTGTTCCTAATCATTATCATCAAGAATCGTAACCTCTTTATTCTTCCAATAAATCTTCACATCATAGTCCGAAATCCAGTACATACCGAGGATTATATCAAACTCAATCATAGGTATGAAGATGAGATTAGCAGATAAATAACATTTATGTTCTCTAACAGGGACTGATTCACAAAGACTTGTTGCAATGATACTTCCCTTAGGAGTTTTAACTGACAACTCCCTTGTTAAATAAAATTGGAAATATCTAATTTTCTTAGAAAACTGGGAAGATATGAAACAATGTGATGATCCAGAATCAAATAATACATTTTCTATACATGAGGAAACCATTAAATTACCTTCCACCACGTCTTTCGGAACTTCTTCCTCAACAGTAGTGATAGAATAAGCCTGGACTTGATCCCTTGGCCTTTTCTGAGGTAAGTTCTCCTGACGCTTAGGACATTCATTTGTATAATGCCCCATCTCCATGCAATTATAGCACTAAACATTGGTAACTTCCTTCTTTCCTTTGTAATCATGAGCTTGGTGGCCTTTTTCACCACATTTGTAACAGACACCCATTCCCTTTAAGCAAGTACTGGGGTGTTTCTTCCCACATTTACCACAGGATGGATATTCAACCATTCCCTTCATCCCGTTATTTCCAATCCCAAATTGATCCGAAGGTCTCTTCTTATCTTTCTTTGCTTTAAAGTCATAAGACTTAGAGAATTCCTTTTCGGTCTTGATAGCACATGAGACAATGTCATCGTACGATGAAAAGGATTGTGAGACTAATGCTCGATGGAGAAATGGTTTTAACCCATCAAAGAAACGATCAATTTTACTTCTTGGGTTATGTATATAATCTCCAACATACCTTTCTAACCTTGTAATGTTAGCCTCATACTTTGCGACATTCCCATCCTCCATCTTTCTCAGACTCAGAAATTGCCTTTCCATATCATCTCGATGGTCGCGAGGAAAGTATTTTTCTAAAAACAGATCTTTGAACTCCCTCCATTCCATATTTGATACTTCATCATCTTCCTTCGTATTTTGAATCAATGACCACAATTGATCAGCATCTCCAGTGAGGCGGTAAACTTCCATGATAACTTTTTCCCTTTCACTACTCCCCAAAGCCTGAAATATTTTCTCTAGGAAATTTATCCATTGCTCAGCTAGTAAGGGATGTGTACTCCCATTGAACGTTGGTGGTTTTTGCCTCATGAATCGATCTAACATTGATCCTCTACGCTGCAGATCAGGGTGCTCCATACGGGTATGGTTATTATTCATAACCTGAGTGAGTTGTCCCAGTATGGTGATTAGCTGATCGACACCAGTTGCATCACTAGCTCCACTATAATTATCTTGAGCAGGAGGGCATTCCCTACATGATGTGCATGCATTGATACAGTTTCCATTTCTTCCACTAGGCGCCATTTCTAAATAATGGCAGAAACTAGATCAGTTTATGAATCAAAATACATAATACCATACTTATAAAACACTTAACATAAATTGAAATATTTATGGATATAATCCATAATCATAAAAATGTTTTCTTTGAGGAAGTATATACTCATAAACCCTTCATAATAATTTGTAAATAAAATGAGAGTTATCCTAAGCATATCCCCCGGGAGTGTCATAACCAAGAGTGCAGCAAGGCCCGTTTTCGTGCACCAGTTCCCATTCGAGTCTACCTCAATGCGATGTTTTCGGGTTTTACACCTTGGTACATATGTGGCAGATCCGCCTCTACCTGCTCGTATCCAGACTGGGATGTATTGCTCGGAAAACTCACAAAATCTCTACAATATCAAAATCCTAGGAAGTTCTTCTATACTAATCCTCAATGTTCATCTTAGGTCTACGTGCTCTAATCAGAGTTTATCTAAATCTAGCTTCCAAGGTTTGTACTAAACCTCCTCTGATACCCACTGTAACACCCCGACCCCAGTTACACAGAGTCAGTGCATTATTACATTACATTGGAATGATCCCAAGAAAGATCAAATCTCGAAGGACCAATTGGTTTAGTCGCCTTGGAAACACTAGATATATTCGTAAAGTATTACATCATCAAGTAGAAAAATACTACAACAACATAGTCTCAATATTCCACACTCACATCCCCACATACTATCCCTGCAGGTCATTCATAACTTACTTCTTCACATCCTGGGAAAAATAATACATAGAAAGGGGGTGAGCTCAAATGCCCAGTAACGATAACAATATAGTGGAAACATTCAAAAATAAGCATAAACATTTAAGGCAATGTATAACTAAAACAAAAGCCTTTTAAACGTGAACTTCAACCTATTATGGAAAAAGTAAAATGAAATAATTCCATTAACTTATTCACATGGATATTCTACTAATCGAATAATCACATGCAATGTCAATAACCACTTTCATAATGATGGAATGCATAACGCCAGACTATCATAACCACATAGCCAAGGCCTCGTTCCAAGACTACAAATAAGATTTTTCCATGGCCTTGTGCCAAGACACTAGTTTGTCTCATGATACCTACCGATGCATCGAGGAGCTATAGCGGGATCCACCCGTCACATATTAAGTCCAATACATTCCCATATGAAAAGGTTTAAACATAACATAAACATTCGTATTAAAACTAGCATACGAAATGTCAATACTTTCACCATAAACCATGAATGGTATAAAGACAGCACATCCACAGTCAAACATATCACAAAACCTTCAATACAATATAGATGTTTTGTATCATAATAAATCAACTCCAAATAAGCGTAAAATCCATCAAAGGATGTTGACATAGATGAAATAAAAACTCTTTTTAGAGAAATATCTCTTTCTATTTTGAAATAATTTAAGAGTCATATATTTATAAAATAAAACATTTTCATTGAAAATATTCTTATATGCCTGTAAGGGAAGCTTCGACGATTTTATAATGGTGGAAAATAGCCTCACTCGCCATATAAGTTAAAAAACATTCTTAACTTAATTTTGTCGAAAAGGTTAAAAAGGACCTTGTTTTGAAAATGATGGAAATATTCCCTTATAAACCACTTATAAAAGTCAAAAAGTGTATAAATGACTTTAACTCGTATTCTGTTAAATAGTAAAAATGTTTTGAAATACATTTTTGAGAAACATGGATGTGGATGATAAAGAGATCCCGGTAGATTATTAAGTATAAACAACCTCGGCTACTGAAGAGATTGTGAAATAACCCTTTCCAATTTGGTAAATTATGAAACATACAACCCATAAAAAAGGAATCATACAATGAATATGTAAATACACATAAATTAAAGGGTATTACACAAAGAATATAATTATGGGCAGTACATACACCACACAAAAGGTAATGATGGCAATATGGCCGGAATCTCACGGAAATAAGGAGTGAGATGAAAACCCCTTACCTTGTACTTTTCCTTGGTTGGGGTAGGTTAAACTCCTGTATAATGTTTAAATAATTGTTATTAAATTATACAAGAATCATATATATTTATATGATATCATATATGATCTTTTAACATTGATTTGTTAATAATATCTTAGAATTATCGTCGTTTCGGGTGTTAACTAACTCGTTTTCTTTTATATGTTTTGTTACATAAACCGTGTTTGTTATGAATAGGTTGTATCTTATTTATATCCATAATGATATCAAGTCCTTAAACATCAGTTTTAAATCATCAAATGATAATTATACTTGAATGGATACGATGGATAATGAATCCCATCGCGTTCGTGGAGACTGTAGTCCGTACGTACGCACGAGCGCCAATATCATTCTTTTGATATTAAAATAATATATAAATGGATGGTATATAATATCTATAGAATCATTAACATGTTATATTTATTATTTATATGAGTTACACATCACTATTTTACCCATCCAAATAATAATATATTGAATAACAATTACACCACGACGTGGAGACGGTAAGTCGTACGTACGCATGTATGGTGACATGTTATTCAAAGGGTGGATAGAATACTGAATGTGGATGTACCATATTTATAATAACATTACAGTATATAAAATATACTGGAGTTATTATTTTATAATGGTAATAACAAAGAAATAAGAAGTGGAAGAAGAAAGGAACTTGAAAAGTGGTGGTGAAAACATTACCTCTTCATCGGGTTCTTCCTTTTGATTTGATCAAAAGGGCTCCATAGGTTGGCTTTCTGATCGAACCAAGGCCTATAGGATGTAGTGAGGGAAGTTGGGAGAGTATTTGGGCAGCTTTTGGCCGAACCAAAAGGCTTTAAAGGTGTGAAGAAATGAGAAGGAGGAGTGCCCTTTTATAAGAGGGGTGAGGGGCACCTTTGGAAAAGCTAGAAATATTAATTTATAATAAATTCATATTCGGTTTCTAATGGCTCCAAAGTTCATTAGTTAAATTTTAAGGTGGGGATAGGTCGCAAACCACTAAACCAATAGAATTTAGACAGGTTTGGGTCATTATATTATCCTTATCGTTAAGTATTAACTCTAAGTTAATTAGATTCACTTTTACAATGACTCTTTGTATTTTTATATTATATGGTTAATAAACATACCATATACATCCACGCAACCCCCAATTGGTCCATTAATGATTAACCAATCATGATACAAGTCTCTTGGCCGAACCGTAGATTTTTAGGAATTTAATATCAATTAATAATATAATATTTGTTTTAAAAACTCTTTTATGTCAATTTTGACACTATTCAATAAATGATTTTTGTAAAAATCATAACAGAATTATTACTTCAAACAAAGTTAATTTAATCAATCCAAACATGTCATATTAACCTAGAAAATTAGTTTAATTCCTAAAAAGTCTCAAATTATATTTATTTGGGAATTTATAATATCAATTATTTTAATTTTTCACAATTATGGTAATTAGGTCATCATCATTGTGTCATAAATAAATTAAATTATTTAAAGTCTAAAAATTATAAATAAAATAAAATTATTTAGGAAATAGTTTTATCTTTCTAATGAATACTTACAATATAAGTTATCTTATGTATAACACTATATTAAAAATGTTTTAGTAAATAAACTTTGATTTTACCTCTTTTAACTCTTCTTTGAATAAAATAATAATAAATGTCCGAATCTAATCCAAGTTGTCCTAAATGATAATATTTTATTCCTAAGGCTGTTTTGGTCGATATACACTTGTCCAATAGAATTAGGACATGTGTTAGGGTAATATTAATATCATTTTTACCCTTAATTACCCTATTTACATTTAACTATGGTAAATAAAAGTAAAAAGATACTATTCACCAACATTTATTTTCATCTCATTGAACCACATTTTACTTCTTGATATTATCCGTGTCTCTCGGATTTTTGCAATTCCATTCACAGAAGCCGTAAAATTATGTTTTATGAAAAATTCAGTTTTTTTTAACTACCACTTAGTAGTTTCACTATTCATCAAAAATTGAAGTTTTTCAGAACAATGCCAAAATTTCACCCTAAGCTATAATTGATATTCCGAATTCAAAAATGATGTCTATTTTAAAAAATTACAAACATATAAGTTGAATTAATTAATTTTATAATTAATTCCTGCTGTCACAACAAATAGCATGTTTTTAAGAAACAATATATATCAAAAGATTGATAATCGTTTTTGTCCAATTTCAAAGTGAAATTAATTCTAATGAACACCATTGGATAAAATTGTAAAAATATATTCTAATTATACTTTAAAACCACTCTGAAAAATTCATCTTTGGATAATTTCGATATTCCGAATAAAAAAATGATGTCCATTTTGAAATATTAAATATATATAATTTCAAAAATTAGGTATTACTATTCTTAACGGCTAGTTTGATTGGTTATGGTGTGTTAGAACTTGGTGTTGCATACAACACACACTATCACAATATTCAAATAGAAGCGTACCGTAGAAGCTTGGGGTGTTACAAAGATCAATGCACATATACATTCATGTTATTGGAAAACTCATCCCCACATGAAATTATATTCATCAAAAATTCAGTTATTTATTCCATCATCAATTAATCAATTCATTATTAATAGGATCCAACTAAGGAAATCATAAACAGAAATCTATCATAACTATCACACACTAATTAAATAATTAATTTAACATTCAATTAAAAAATTAATTTCACATTCCATTAAACAAAAATTATCAACATGGTTCTTGTTCATCATTTTATTGAATTAAAAATTCCTACAACCTCATTTTATTTATTATAAAATTACAACAAAATCAACCAGATTCATTTACATTCTTATTAATCGTTATCTAATTATATGAAAAAATTTTATTACATTATTTTATTTACCATTTTCCATTAATAATAGCATGATAAACATTGAGTCATATATATCAAAATATCTATAAAATCCCAAGGATATATCATATAATCGATACTGATTCATTATCCTGGATCAAATATTTATTATGTCAATTCCATTATGATCTTGTGGGTTAAAACATTCTATGTATACTACTACATGTAAATGCATAAATAATCCATAAATACCCAACCTCAAAATAATTTTAATGTTCTTTATATGATTATATGCCAACATAAGGGACCATGATCAACTCTCCCATAATTAATAATGCATCCACACGTGGCAACTAGAATCAACCAATATCCATGAAAGATTCATTAGAAATATGGATATCACATGACATCGTATGGAACGATGTATCAGGGGGAAATTTGTTAATGAAACTATATGAATTGAGGTAGAACAAACTTTATGAAAGATGGATCAACCCATACTGCTTGCACCAAAATTGGGTGACCACGTGTAGCAAAAAAACTCCAAGGGAAACCCAATCCAAGGTCTACAACACAAATACATATCTCTTATGGGAGGAAAAACACCAGACATCCCATACCTAGGGGAAACATAGAAGTAATAACACGTGTCAGCTTTTAGAAAATCTAAATTTAGAATCCATTTACCATACAAATTATATTTTCAAATAACTGTGGATATGGAAAATATCTTCCCTTTTGACAGAGTAAAGGAACTACAACACTTATAAAAAATTGAAATAGGTGTTATGGGATTGGAATATTCCCTTATATTCATAAAAAAGACAATGACCTTGTTTTAATTCAATGAAAACGTCAATGGAGAGAAAATTTTAGTCTAATGGATACACTGTTCATGAGTAGTTTCAACCATTGCAACGAGCTACTGCCACCATTGGATGAGTCACTATTTCCATTTGGATAAGATACTACCACCATTTGATGAGTCACTTCCACCATTGGAATAAGCTAAAATCACCATTGGAGGAATCTCTACCATTATTGGGATATGTGACCATCATAGTTGGATGAGTCGCTCTTGCCGTTGGAATGAGCTACCATCACCGTTGCATGAGTCACAACCCCCATTGGATGATCTACCACCACCATTAGAGGATATTACACCATCGTTGGATGAGTCACCACCACCATTGGATGAGTCACCACCATAGTTTTGCAAGATACTGACACAATTGGATGATTCAACACCACTGTTGGACAATCATCCACCCCTGTAGGAGTGAGATACCATCGCAGTTCAATGAGCTACCATCCTCAAACCATTGTTCAAAATAAGTGAAAAAGTGAAACAGTTGTTGGAATTTGAAACATTGACAACCAATAAGAGCCCAAATGCTAGATTAATCAATGAATTCACATGAGTGTTCTAATCTATTACATTAGATAGATCTCAAAATCATTCTTGTCCACGAGAATTCATAACATTTCTAGATATGACACAAAACATGTGGTCCAAAAAACCACCATTCAACATACATCATAAGGCTCTATCTGCAAAAATATCTCAACCAATACCAAAAAGGAACAACAAAAACCCAACTGATAATAAAATACCAGCTTTTAGATGCTATCATGGGGGATAAACCTCAAAAAATAGAGCATTCCACAACAATCATGAAAAGAAATCCATAATTTAAAATAAAATGATTGAAATCACTAAACAAATATAATTATAAAAAATAAGATAATCATTAAAAAATAGGTGTCCATAGAACATATATTGGACTCACATTCACTTTTACGCTCCTCCATGAAACTATAACACTAAGAGACACTAACCCATGTGTTGTAATGACCACACACCACTGTCTCATTGAGGTATTGGATCTTTATAGGCCACTCCCTGAAGGTATCATCATCAGCAACCTCAAAATCACCCTAGTCAATGATGTTAGAGTCTCCATGAAGAAAAAGATTATGATATAAAATGTGGAAAACAACATGTATCTACCTCATATATGGGGGATGTGAAACCTAATACACCATGGATCCCACAGAATCCAACACCTCAAAAGGACCAACAATCCGGGGATAAACATTACTACAATGACCTATCAAACACTACATATGAAGAGGAGTAACCTTCAGAAACATGTGATCCCTAACATCAAATTCCATAAGTCTCCTCCAAGGATCCGAATAAGGCTTATGACAACCTAACACGTCCTTCATCCTATCATGAATCACTTGATACATCTTGTTCATATTTATTACATGTTCCTACTAGAGAATTTCCAACCTTCTAACCACATTATATCATCATAGAGAATGACATGTTCGTCCATAGAATGCATCAATTGGATCCAGACTGATGGTGGATGGAAAACAATTATTGTTAGATAGAAATTTGATAGATAGGTGCCTCATCCACAAATTTCCAAAATTCATGACATAAGAGAGAAACATGTCTTCAAGAGTCTGGATGGTCCCCTATGCCTGACCATGTGTCTACGGATGTAAATCTGTGCAAATACATAGAAATGAACCGAATGTAATATGGATACCTCTCTACACCCAGGAGGTCAAAAGGGTGTCTTAATCATAAATGATCATCCTATGGACTCTGTGGAGTCTCACCACCTCCTTTAGATACTACATAATCAAAACCTCCACTGATCATGTCTTCTTCTATACTATGAAGTGGAATGATTTCTTTAAAATATCCACTACCACCCATATGGCGTCATATCATCCTAGATCTTGTGGAAAACCTATAATAATGTCCATCGATATATCCTTACACATACACTAAGGAACAAATAAGGCCTATAGAAAACCTATGGTAAAACTGTGCTCACCCATCACCTTCTGGCCTACAATGCATTGAGACAAAATCTCCGAAACACAATGATTCAACCAGGGCTACCAAAACTAACTTCCCAAAAAACTATAAATTATAATCACCCCAGGATGTTTCTCTGAAATAGATATTTTTAACTATCTAAATATCATATCCATTATCTCTAAAGGAATGGTGACCCTTCCATAATTAAATAATAATTGATGTTCATAAACAGACCAACCAGCAGTGGACCCAGTACAAACTTCTCAGTCTCTCCTGACCTCATCCTCAAGATCCCCAAATATGGACTCATATAGGATTTTTTTTAGAGATAAAACACCATAATCAATAAAAGAAAATTCATCCTGCAAAGTCTCCCATATCTAGATGCAAAACTGATTTTTCTTCCACTACTCTCTAAAAATAACCAGATTCATGAACCGCATAACTACATGAGCTCATTCTAAGAACATCAGCAACAACATTGTTCTTTTTAAATTTTAATGAAATTTCAATGTCGTAATCTTGTAAGAACTCTATACACCTGCACTCCCATAAGTTAATTTCACACTAAGAGAAAAAATACCTCATTATTTCTTGATTGGTGTTGAAAAAAATGATCTCCAAGGAGGTAATGTCTTCACAGTTTCTGTTAAGAATGTAGTGATGATAACTCAAAATCAAGGGTGGCATATTTTCATTCTTTTGGACATAACTCTCGGGACCCATAAGAAATAAATGCTCTCTACTGAATCATTACACATCCAAATCATATATGCAAAGCATAATAGAAAACCTCAAACAAATATCCTTTTACTTGAAGAGAAATAATTGGAACACTGACCAACTTCTACTTTCGATACACAATATCATTATGAAACCAATCATTCCATAGGAAAGACTAATCCATCATGTTCAAAGTCATCGGTGGAGTATCAACCCAGTATAAATAGACTATGAGCCTCATTCAATATCCAACCATACCAAGAATACTTCACACCTCTACCATTATCCTGGTGGATTTCATAGTGATAAATGATCATATATTCAATGGATATATAACTACCCCTACTAGGATACATTATTCCGTATGAAACAGACTTCTCATGTCCCAAAATTTCACTTTGAAAACATATCAAAAAGATTATCTTCGAAATGAACTCCCAAAACAGCATGTAGATTCTCTACATGCTCATTCTCAGATGCGAAGTACACGAGGATGTCATCGATAAAACCCTCCAAAATCATAAAAAATAAAACATTGAACATAGAATGCATCAACCCCATTTACAATGATAGAGAAATCATCATGTAAAATGGAATCACCATGATCTCATAATTCCCATGATGACAACAAAATGCAGTCTTCAAGAAATCCTCATCATTCACACACGTCTGATGATCCCCAGACAGCATGTCGATCTTCGTGAACTAACATTCACCCTTCTATTGATAAAAAATTTCACCAATTTGTGGATGAGGATAGTGATTATTCAATGTCACTTTGTTAATGTGATGATAATAGAAAGAAAACTGCAAACAGATTTAAGAATTCTTCACGAAAAAAACATATGCACCCCATGATTACACACTCGATCAACCAAAACCGCACTATAATATATTATTGAGATATATAAATTTCTCATACAACTCATAAGGTTCCATCCTATATGGAGACATTGAGATAGGATACACATCTGGAAATAGCTCAATAACGAACATGATCTCTCGTAGAGGGGGTGAAACTAAAACGTCTATAGGAATGAAAACATGGTACTCTTCTACAACATTAGGATACACCAACTTCTGAAACTCTGAAGAACTCATCATCAGCTCAACTACTATGGTAGATACGGGAGGAACACACCTCTGATCTATGTGAGGGTCTTGCTCACCAAAAAACACAACTATACCTCTATCAAAATCGATGAACATTTCCTTCCTCTTAAAGAAATTCAAAATAGACTAAATCAAATACAACCAATCGATGTCGATGATGAAATCATATGGTCGTATATGTAAATATAAAAAAAATACCCTTGAGCAGTGATTCCCTAAAACTGTCTCATGGTATATAAATACTTCAAAAAATTCTTCTTGCCATCGTACTTGTGTATTCAATGCTAGGGGCAATGGAGTCCTCTCTAGATCAAGCCCCAAAGCATGTACAAGTTAAGGTGACATGAAGAAGCTTTTCACTCTTGAGTGAATCAAGGCATACACCCAAGTATAAAACTAGAAAATGGTACATCGAAGGATATCTGGTTCCTTGACGCTGAAAATGATTTAGAATGATGCTGAACACATCCTTCTCTATAGCCTCTATAACCCTAATGATGACCAAAACCATGGATTCAATCACCTCTATTAGTATTAAGTTCATCTCGGGGTTGTTCTCTACCTACACCATCTTCCCTCTTCTGATAAAAAATATTTACATCCAACTACTTCTGCCTCAACTAGAATGACCTCAATAGAGGAAATAGAATAGGAACAGTTGAAAAAAATTGGAATCTTTGAATGGTCAGGCACTCTCACTGCTAATGACCTAAGGAACGTCATGTAAAAAAATTCCTAGTTTCATGGCATAGGTCTGAGAGCCACCTCCCAAGAGAAATGAGTTATTGAGGGCATGGACCGACACCCAGATGATCGAAAACTATTAATCTACAAAAACACGGAACCCTAGATCAATTTTTTTCTTTATGATGAATCATGTAGACTTCATACTCATGATGTTCAAATTTTGGATAATGTACACTGAATAACCTCTTCTCTCACCAGTACCTCATAAAATGTCATAAGTATAAATGGGGTGACCGGGTTCCTGATCTATAGATGTAATGCCTCCACAAAATGTATCTCCCCTACCTCCACATCTAGAAATAATTCCAAAGAATATAAAAAGAATCACCACATTTAACGGACACAAAACTAGTAGTGGTACATGCATCATGTCAATTGGGGCCCAAAATACCTATGTCTGATCCATTTCATTAAATTTACAATAATATCTAAACAAGAAAAACAATGTTTCCCTACAATCCCATGCAAAATCACATATTCATAACTCCAAACACTATCCAATCCTTCAACTAGAGCTATAATACCACACTTTCACGACCCCCTCCACATAATTTTTACCCCTCAGGGGCTGGAAATGTGGGATGAGAGATGATGACCTATGAGTCCTGCCACCAGTAGGCCCTGGGTTGGAAAGTAGGGTTGAGTGTATAGTAAACACACAAAATGGAGGCATTACCCTCTATGTGAACACATACAATATAGGGAGATATTATAGACACTAAACAAATCAAACTCATGTTTCAATATAAAATAATATAATTTACACATTTTTAATGTCAAGAAAGAACAACTATAAAAAATGGAAATCTATAATAACCAAAATAAAGAAATATAGATGTGAAAAAAATGCCCAAATAACTATTACACACCCCAAGCTATTATTACCTAGACTGATTTCAAACCTGCTCCAAGAGACCTGAATAACAGTTTATATATCGTAGGGTGATTATTATAGTATACTCAGTGTGATTCTCCCCATATCCTCTCTTTTAAAAGTAATGGAATCATGATAATTCATAGTGAAAAACAAGTGACACTAAATCATCATCCAAAAATGTATACTAATTTCCCATGAACTCCATGTATATACCCACCATTTATCAAATAAAATATTATATAATATAATAATTAATTTCATGGGTAACCTGCTACCACTTCCCCATTGTTTTCCCGCTCTTCCCCAACATCACACATCCTAATGATCTTTCTCCTAAAATGCAATGCTAATGAAAAATTAGTGTAGAACCACCACATGAACCTCATTCATCACAAAGGCTAACCATAGACACCTGGGTGAAGGATGAAACTACCTACACAACCAAATGTATCTAGGTTTTTTTCAGGAGCAACCTCATCATGTAAAATTCCTATCATACATCGATCATATTTCCTCAATAAATTAAATATTGTACATGTCAAACCAATAGTAGCACATGGGAACCAATATCCATATTATGTGTGTGTGAAATAACAACAAGACATTACAACCCGATATACACATATATTGGGAAAACTAACCATCATTCATACTCATACATGTAACTACCAATAAAAGAGAGTGGGGAAAAGGAGGATTTCAACCATCCATCCTCCAACTATGATTTTGGGGAGAAAACCCATAGGGATCAGAAACCCTAGGGTTTCAGTCACCATAACTAATAGTGTGGGATTTTATATAGAAACCCAAAATGTACAGGATATAAAATATCTTGCAACCACAATATGGAGAAAAACTAGTCTTTGAAAAAACTATAGAGAACATATCTTAGAATAATGACTTCCATTTCTAATACTTGATATAATATAAGCACAAAACCATATTAAGAGATACATTAAGTTACAATATTCATTTTAATCAATTTAATTTAACATTAATTAATAATTTTAATTTTAATTCACTATTATCAATTACTCGTTACATTCCTTTAGAATCTTAAAAAATATCCAAACCTTATAGGTGAAATTATTCTAATCCCACAGAATATCATAAGCCTAACCACAACATTAAGTCCATAAAACTCTAACCCCATGGGTTGAGCATTTTTTCGGTCATTTTTTAACCACATTATTACTTTTCTATATTCTAAGGAATTCTATAAAATAATGAAAATCTACCTAACACAAGGGGCCTAACACGGGGAGAAGGTGAACTAACCATAGAGGCTTTTCCACCTATTGATGGAGAGTAGACCCATCAATCATTGATAAGAAAAACATGGATATAACATGGTATACCCCACTTTTCTAATCCATTTTTTAAAATATTGTATTAAATAATACATTCCTCTAGATGTTGGTAATTTAAATCCGTTAACAATCAATATATTCAAAAGAAACAACATTTATAAATACATTAAAGAATGGATTCAACATGATCCATCACTCCTTATATCCTACCAAACACCCTTATTAATAAACCACCACGTCTCACTAGTCCACGCATCAACTGATGTCCCAACCATTAGGCTTCTCTGCCCCCAACATATCACAATAGCCATCAAGGCTTTCATCACATCACTTGAATTAAGAAACAAGAATGTAAATGGGATCTTGTCTCGAATGAAAGGCATACATCCTTCACACACAATGGTATATCAAGTCTCCAATTCACAAGTAACATTGAATTTTATGTAAGTGGGAAACTTGGTCCCCATAAGGGATTTGATTTATTACACAAAAATTTCTTTATTCTATCATGAATTAACTGATTCATTATTTGTAGGGTCCAAAATGGGAAACCTAAAGAGTTATCTATCATAGAGATCACAACATAATAAAAAATTTAATTTAGCACGACTTTAAACAATGAGCATCATCCTTATTTAGGTTCATCAGTAAATTAAATTAACCATAATTATAGCATTAGTTTGATTATCATCAACAAAAAATGTAAAACCAAATTCATTAATATTATTATTTATTATTAAAAAATTAATTTACAATTTTTTATGAAATTACATATTTTACTAATTTCAAACATCAACCCCATTCTAAATAGAAAGGCATAGATATCACACTATTTAAAAAAACAAGGGGTAACAACATATGATCGAAACCAATTATTTATTATGGTTCAAATATTTATTATATCAATTAAATTGATATCCAGTTGAATAAATCATTCTAAATTGACTATTTATTGTAAAATAATATATAATACATGAATCTTAAACCTCAAAAGGTTCTTGACGTTATTTACATGAGTATATTTCAACATAATGGATCAAGCTTACCTCTCCTGTATGAATATAGACACCCGGAGAGGACAACATCAACCAACAGCTATGAAAAATCCTTTAGAAAGATCGAGATCACATGCCATCACATTTCAAGGAGAAATAGGAGGAAATAGATAAAAAACCACATAATAATAGAGGTAGAACATACCATATGAAGGGAGAATCGACACTTACTATCTGCACCAAAATTAGGGGTGCTAAAGATTTAGAACAATTGAAGGGAAACATGATCTAATGTCTATATCACAAACACACTTCTCTTATGAGAGGAAGAACACAGGACGTCCCGTACCAGGGGAAAACATAGAATGATGAACAAGGGTCGACCTTTGGAAAATCTCAATGGAGAATGCATTAATGTTGGGGTATAAATTTTCCATTAGAGGAGGATCTGGTCAATCACATAAATTTTGACAGATTAAAGGCATCGAAACCCAATTGAAAAAACATGAAAACAATTATGGGCTCTGAATCATCTATAAATTACTCAAAATAAGGCCTTGAATGCGCATTATGTCAATAAAAACATCAAAGGAATGAAAATAATAGGATTGTGAAACAATATTTATGAGTCTCTGCAACCATTGGAATGACCTACATGAACCATTGGATGAGTCATCATTTCCATTGTGACAAGCTACTATCACCATTATAAGAGTCATTCCAACTATTCAGATGAGATACCATCACCATTGGAAGATTCACCACCATAGTTTGATGAGCTACCATCGACATTGGATGAGTTTTCACCACCATTAGAATGAGATAATGTCACCACTGGACATGTCACCACAACCATTGGAAGAGTCACTGCCAACGTTGGATGAGGAACCACCACCGTTGGAAGAAGAAAAGCCACCGTAGGAAAAGTCACCACCACAGTTGGACATGTCATTGGCTTTGTTGGATGATTTTACGCCATCATTGAATGATCCAAAACCAATATTAGAATACCTAGATACACCAATGGAAGGAGCTATCGTCACTGTTGAATGAGATACCATCCCATAGACAATATTCACAAAACTAGAAAATTTGGAAATGTGTTTTCATAAGCCACCATGACCTCCCAGAATGACTCAAACACCAGATCTTGCAATGGAATGGACAACAGGGTTATAGAAAATCACATAAAATACCACTCAATCATTATCATCTTGGGGAATTCAAATCCTACATAGTTATAAAATATATCAAGGGGTTTTATCTACCATCCTTCATGATTCTTCTCAAGGTTCTCACTACAAAAGTCATCATCCACTTCTATAAAGGAATAATGTGAAACAAGATGAAATCTACAATAAGATGATAAACACTATTTTGGATGACATAAATCCAAAAATAGAAAATGGAAAAACATGCAGGAATAGAAATCCATCTCATAATTGAAATGTTTCACATGAAATAAATGAACAATGTTTCAAGGAAAGATCTAATTATCGAACAACTCGGGGTACTAAGAATGTATCTGTGACTCATTTTCCCATGTATACTCTTCCACGTCATGGTTCTACAATTATACATGAACCAAGGGCATATATTACCCATGAAACATATACTCCTTATAGTCCTAGATATCTATAGATCATCCTTGATGGTAATTTCATCATCAACATCACTATTTTCCCAATCAATGACGTGATAAACGTCATGAAGATAATGGAAAATATGCAACACATGAAAAACAATGTGTATTTGGATCAAATATGGGGGAACTGTTTCCCGATACGTCAAAACTCCAAGATGATCCAACACCTCAAATGTCTTAGAAACCAGGGAGAATGGTCAATCCCAATACCAAACATTCACTGCCAATGATAGGGAGTCACATTCTGAAACACATGATCCCCAACATCAAACATTAGAGGTATCCTCATATGGTTTACATAATAATTTGGATGATAATTCGGTGCATTCTCCCTCTCTTGAATCACATAAACCATCTATATCATATTATATACTAATTCCATCCATAGAATTTCTAACACTCCAACACTAGTCCAGTATAATGGAGAATGGAATGGTTGGTCATACAAGGATTCAAATTGTTCCTTAGTGATTTTGCAATGAAAACTATTATTATAAGAGAAAGCTACCAAGGGTAGGTACCTCATCCCTAAACCTTCCTAATTCAAGACACATTACTGCAAAATATCTTCAAGAGTCCAGATGGTCCGCACTATTTGATCGTTAGTCTATAAATAGAAATCAGATATAAGGAATAGTTTAGAACTAAAAGTATTTTGGAGACATATCCACACAATGGAGCTAAATGGGGAACAAGATAAAAAATGATCATCCTAAGGAATTTGTGAAAACTCACCATCTCCTCCAAATACTACATTGATAAAACCTACACTGAACGTGAATCCTTTTCCACTGGGAAATTAGGGGATTTCATTAAAAGTTCCACTAAAACCCATATAGCATCATAGCCTCCTGTAGACAATGAAAAACCTGTAATAATTTCAATTGAGATGTCCTATATCATCCACATAGAAACATCCAACAGTTGGTGAAATCCTCCTTGAACACAGTGCATGGCCTTCAGCTTTTGGAAGGCTGTGTATAGACACACAAATAGTAAAACTACATGCTTTATCCCTAGAAACTAAAATTGAATTCTCAATGCTCAGTAAATTATTGTCACACTAGGATGTATGGGTAATGGAGATCTTCAAAACTCTCTGTGAAATATCTCCCACAACTCCGATGGAATGAAGATCCCTCACTAAAGAAACAAACAATTCTATTTATCATCGAACCAAACATCAGGGGCCTCTCCACAAAAAACACAGTCTCTACAGTCCTCCACATCAAGATTTCCCAACTTGGACTATTATAATAGATGCACTAGATATGACCTCACCATAATCATAAAATGGAAATATCTTCCCCCAACATCTCCCATATCCCAATGCTATAGAAAATGTTAGTCCATCACCCTCCATGAATCAACAAATTCATTCAATGAATCATTATGTGACTTCCTATTCAGCGCATCAGCAATAACATTCCCCTTTCCGTGTGTACCTGAAATTTCAAATTTGTAATCTGGTAAGAACTATATCAATCAATGATGTTATATGTTCTAGTCACACTGAGTTAAAATATTCACCATTCTCTTATGATTCGTGACCACCATTAAATTTTCACCAATTATGTAGTTTCTAAAAATCACTAGATCAAACAACAATGCTGCAACTCATGATAATTGGTGTAATAGTAACATTCATGGGGACATAAATTCACCGACCCATAAGAAACATATGATCTCAATAGCTTCATTATACAGCTTAAATTTATATGAAAATAATGATAGAAAACCTCAAATTGAACTCCTTCTATGAGAGACATAGAATTGGACCACTAACCAAATTCTCATTTAGATAATAATAAGATTCCTAACACATATCATTCCCTAAAAATTTGTAATCATTCTTGGTCAATCCAATCATAAGACTCGCAACCTGAGAAAAATACGATATGAGCATCCTGTAATATCCTCACAGACCAAGGAATGTTTACACCTCTTTCCCTTTTGTGTGGGTTTTCCATGAAACAAATTCTTATACCTTTGATGGATCCACAACTACTCTCTATTGGGATAGAATATTCCCCAATAAATGTGCATCTCAATCGGAAAACTCACACATCGACAACTTCCAAACATGGTTATCACATCGAATAATTACCAAAAGAGAATTTATAAGCTCTACATGCTCCTCTATAGATGTTGATTACATGGGAAAGTCATAAATGAAAACCACCAAGAACATATCAATGAAAAAATAGAACAAAACATTTATCATCCCCCAAAATAGAGGAAGGGATATCATTACGTCGAATGGAATCACAAAGAACATGTAATTCCAATGATGTAAATATAATGAAGTATTTAGTATATACTAGCCATATCTACGTAGAAACTGGTTCACAACATAATGAGACTATCAGTAAAACAAAACCAAAATATAGTAGAATATAAGGCTATATACATAGCTCCAGAAACTCATACGGTTCCATACAATAAGAATAATTCAAAATGAGAGACATAGGTGACAACATCTTGATTAGGAACTTGAACTCCCATTGAAGGGGTACGAAAAAAATTTATTCTATAAATACATCTGTTTACTCTTCTAAGAACTTGAAAATCACTAACAACTGAACCTCCAATGATCATTGATTTATTTCTTAAATCAAGTATGAAATTCTAGAAGTCACCTCTAACCCATCTGAGGCTCTTTCTCACCATCAAACTCCACTGGATCTCCCTCCACATCAAATAAAACCACCCAACTCATGAAGATACCCATATTATCCTACACAAAATACCACAAATCCATGACGAGGAAGAAATAAAATTATTGTATCTATAAACATAGAAAATATCCCCATGAGCAGTGCTACCCCAACACTTGTTCACATTCTCTACATGCATCAAATAAATCTTCTCATCTTCCAACTAGTGTAATCAAAATGAATGGAACTAGAAGCCTCGCTACCTCAAGTCACAAATCATTAACAAGATTTGGTGATATGAAGGAGTGTGTCTCTCCAATATGAAACCATGCATACAAATATGAAGAAAAAATCTAGTCTCCAGTGAATAAATACATGTTAAACTTCACTAACACAATTCCACTAACATCCAAGGAAACCTCGCATTTACATCACTCTAAACATAATCTTATCCCTCAAATAGAGATCTGATTCCACTTTTTCATTACTCATCCCTAAAATATTAACCCCTATGGGGCCAATAATGAGAAAAAAGATATAATGACCCCATGTACCACACATATTAGGCCTTGAGTAAGATACTCGAACCGAGGGTTTAGTAAGAAAACATAGGGGATGCATTTCTCTATGGAGTACTCATATGAATGAGAGAGAAATGGAATAAACAAAAAAATCCATCTTAAGATAAAATATAAAAGAAAACCAAGTAGAAATATGTTATGTTATCCACGAATTACAACTATTGAAGGGGAAAATAGCAGGAACCATAATAATGTATAATGGCAGCAACCCTGTGTCCCCAATATCGCCTACATACCCCATACTAGTAAAAGCCAGTCTGATCTTCAACCTGCAACAAGTGAACAGAAAAACATCTTATATATTTTATATTGAATATAAAGGTATACACCCTAATATCTTCCTTGGAGCATCCCATGCAAAAGAAAAGAAATCATGATAATGAACAGTGAATAACAAGTAAAACTAAGTCATAACCTAAACATGTATAATATGTTACCAACCTCACCATGGATACTCTCACCAATTATCTCTTATAATTTAATATAATATAAAAAATAATGTTAGAGGTACCTCGCAACCACTTACTCAATATTTATTGGCTTTTCCAAAGCATCACTAGTCCCTTGAATTTCCATCCAAAAAAGAAAGCCGGAATAAACGTGAGTGTAGCACCACCACATGCACTTCATAAAGCACAAAGTCTTCCTCGCAGAAACTTGGGTGAAGTACCACAAAATCCATACAACCAGAAGTTACCATGTAGTTTACATGAGCCAACACAGACTGCCTAATGTGTATCATACATCAAGTATTATTCCTCAGGACTTTTTTTTTCAAAGGATGGGTCTGATGCCTAAATTTATTATTTTAATGAAAATACCTCTTTAGACTAGGTAGAGGGAGACCCATTTCATAGCCAAAATGCTGAAGGACATCTGGCCTGATTAAAAGGCTTGAAAGCAATTTTCATGGCCCAAAGGACCCTTTGGTGAATAGAACTGCTAATGTACCCATGCTGGTACTCTAGCGCCACCGCTACAGTATCTTCTACAGTCCCTCCACCGCTACAGTGATACTATTTCAACAATACCACTACTACTACAGTATCTACTATAGTTCTCTGAAATTCTCCCCAGCCCAGATTTGATCCTGGGTCATTTGGATGCCATGTAGGATCATGTACCACTACAGTACAAGATCGTTGGCTATTCCTCCAGACATTACAAATTCCATACCTATAATAGAATATGGAAAAATAGATCATGAATATATTTATGTGATATCCAAAAAAATCCCTTACAACCCACTACAAACATGTATATGTAATACTAACCACTATGCATACTAGCACCAGTAACTACCAAGAGAAGATAGAATGACCAATGGGGGAAGTTACCCATAAATCCTCCCTGCTGGATGTTGGGGAAGAAAACACTAGGGATCGTAATCCTAGGGGTGTTAGTCATCCTAACTAATATGGTTGGGTTGCATATTGATACAAAAAATGTAGAAGATTTAATAAATATCGCAACCACAATAATGGAAAACATAGTCTTAGACAAAACATTGGCTAATGTCTCTCAGACTCTATGCTTGTACTGTTAAGACTATATATCTCATATGAAAAAACAATTTTATGTGATAAAATATTATACAATATCGATTTTAATAAATTTCAAATTAAATTAATTAATTATTTAAAAATTAGTTAATTTTTAACAACTCATCACTGCATTCTATTAGCATCTCAACAATGATCCAATCCATCTATGAAAAACAAAACAGAGTCACCATCAACATTGAAGAATAACCTCAATATTTCACCCTATCATGCTTCAACTCCATGGTTTACACATTTATTAAATAATTTATTAACGTCATTATATGTTTTCTATATTCCTAGTCAATTTGGAATTCTATTCTATGCTACCAATCACTAGGGGCTCAACATAGTGAGTTGGTGATCTACATATCGAGCCATTTCCCCCTATAAAAAGAGTGTTTAACAATCCATAAGTGAGAATAAAAATATATAAATCATAAGGCATAACCCATGTGTCTTTTCCTATTTTATATGGAGAGTATGAAAAATTAAGAACTTCATGAATTGCGGAATTTAATGCAAATAACCAAAATCAGATTCGACAAAAACAACTTTCACAAAAATTTGTCTGCACACTGTTGCATTATTCCATCATCCCCAGTGTCCACCCAGATAATCATACTCATAAAATAATACACCTCTCAACTCTATGAGTAATCTTATATCATAATCAATGGGCCTCTCTACCCCCATATATCTCAAAATCTATCTATGATCTCGTCACATCATGAGGAGAAAGAAACAAGAAGGCAAGTGGGATCATGGAACCAAATCAAGTAAATCGGTGTTCACATATAGTGATCACTCATAAATCTAAATTACAAGGAACATTTACTTTCATATAAATATTAAAATTATTCCCCACACGGAATTATGTTTATCACATAATGGGTTCTTCATTCAATATTGAATTAACAATTTTATTATTTGTAGTTTCCAATTGTGGGAAACCTAATCAACAAGGTATGAATACTATCAAAAAATAATTAAAATATTAATGTAAAAATAATTTAACAAACAATTATTATCATGCAATAGGGTCATAAATATATATTAAATTAAGTATACATGTTGTGTCAATTTCAATATCATCAACTTCCAAAAACAAAAGTCAGATTCATTAAATTTATACTCTATCATTAGCTAATTAATTTACAATTAATTGTTACATTTATTTCAATACCTATTTATATTATGTACCACATAACAAACATCACAGAATATTTATCACACTATATAGAAAAACAATATTCAATAACATACGATCGATAAAAATTATTTATTCCAGTTAAAATATTTATTATATTAATTCAATTGTGATCTATTAGGTTAAAACATGTGTACTCTACTAATAAACCTAAAAGAATAAATTAGACATGAATACCCAGCCTCAAAATATTATTTATGTTCACTATATGATAACATGCTAACACAAGGAATCATGATCACCTCTCTCGTAAGACTGAATCCACCTGAAGACGCCGACATTAACTAATGGACAAGAATGCTCTATTATTGAATGCATGGAATTATTAATTCTTATATATATAACTAAATTTAGTAATTTAATAAAACATAGACAACCTATCTAATGGTGGTGCATCGAGTTATTCTATGGGTCGAACCCACATGGACAATTCTTATGTTAAAAATTAATTAGGAAATATAAATTGCAATTCATTGGTTGCTAGTATGAAAAGAGAAATATTAATATGATTGATCATGGATTGAATTAAGATGGGTGGAATTACGGGTTTAATAATTTGTAGGATTATGTGCTATGGATTTACCAAAAAGTATGGTTATTCTATATAGGAGTCGAAATTTTTTTAGTAGGTAACATTGGTCTTTGTATCCCATCTTATTCATATGATTTCACTATTGGAATAGACATATACTAGATTCAATTTGATTGATAGGTGACCCAAAACCATGTTCAGACATAACCAACCAATATTTAGTAATGGTAATACAAAAAATAGTTCAATTATTTGATGCAATTAAATGATTAACGTTTCAACATAGCAATGTCTTAACAATAAGAAAAGGGTGATACTTCAAATTTAAATAAGGAGTTTCCGCAATCCAATAAATGAATAATATAAACAAATAATCCCTAACAATCATATATCTCTATGATCAATTCACCTAAAATATGAACATCGTACACCTTTTAGAGGTGAGTATCATGGGAACTCAAGGTCAAAAATGTGGAGAATCCAACAATAGATCATATCTTCATTCATGCTTATCTTTTTTGTGGTGTTCCATGGCCTTTTTTTTGGTCCCAAAGTATTTTAATATTCAAGATGTGTGTCTTATTTATAGGTGAATCACGTCAATACTTGTGGCTCGTGTCGCCTTTTTTTTCTACATCGACATGTACACGACATGTACCTGGGTTACACATCGTATAACTTTAGATGTGATTTTTCCTTTACTTCATCGAATATGAAGACTCTGCTTTTACTGGTTTAATTCTTTCATGACGTTCACTACTAGTACATGTTGTTTACTTGCATTTCACAATGTGAATTCTCAACACGACATTTCTTGTCCAGGTCCTTTTCACATGAAATTTACATGACATGTACATGTGGTACACAACATGTAGTGATCTCGTCTTCAGTTATCCAGCTCCTCTTTATCTCTAAAATATGGTGCCTCCCCACTTTGCTTCACTCATGGCGCAAATGGTATTTGAGCCCATACTTCCTCTCTTTTTCATAATTTTTTCACAAATCAATTATTTTCTGCCATATAAAATAAAACAAGTCATTTTGATCCAAAAATTTACTTATTTATCATTTTAATAAAAACATTTATACATTAAAACACTATAAAATGTAAGAAAAAAATTAGGGGTATCACACCCCCAAAGAATTGAATTTACCCTTGTCCTCAAGGATATAATCTCAACATATTACAAAGAAATATAACCTCACCCTTATTTAAAATCAACTTAAGTTACTTCAATTAATAAAATTGAAAATTAATGTTTCCACCATAACATATGAAAAATCTTCAACAACTCATTTTTTAAAGAAACAAGATACGCATGTATTTTACTTTTCCATTCTGCAACAACCGTGTTCCATCATTCATCCCTTCATATTTTTCAATATTATATTAAAATTAATTCCACTTGTAATTTAAGTCACATTAGTTTTTTCCCATCATAAAAGTACAAATGTAAATTTATTTCAACACATAGCTAAAAAACAAACAACTTACCATAGGATTGTAACACATCTAATATCTCCACTGCATAAAGAATGAGGTCAAAATTAATAATTTGGCCCTCAAATTTTATGATAAAATTACTCTAAGGCTTCATGATTTGTAGGTAAATTTTATAATATGTAAGGCTCAAAGAGAAGGATTGAATCTAAATAATTTTCAATTATAAAAAATGATATTTTCAGTAATTTTATCCCTTTACCAATTTGATTTCTCTCTTCCCCAAAAATTATCAATGTGGGATCAAGATACATGTAAAAATAATGATTGAATCAACCCCACATTTTTTATTACTATATTTTTTTTCTTTTATGATATCTATTCTCAGGGAAGAAATCACATCCATCACATAACAATATATGATCAATAATCATAACTCTAGAAAATGGTGATATTCTATCCCCCGGAAAAGGAACAAATTTATCTATTTTTTCTAGCAAGAGAAGTGAGTAATGAAATAAAATTAATAATGAAATGGCATCCCAAATATCACAATCCCCCCCCAATATCGATAATAAAGTACATCATGGTATAGCAAATAATGTTCCTCACCCATACTTATTATATTCAATACCATAAAAAGTAGAGGATGGTAGGAATTGATATAAAAGACTTCTTACACAGATCATTTCCTACCAATGTAATTAATTTATACTATGGGATTAAAAAGGATTAGTACATGTAGATATCCGGATAAGGGATAGAAAACGAATTCCTCATTCATATTAAAAGTTATTTTGTACAGTAATAGCTTTTATAAGATGCAAAGAACGTTCTGGAAGAAAACTTGTCTGAGTTTCTCCTGAAATATTTGAAAGGAGGAATGTGAAATATTGTTTAGGTGGAAATCTATGTAATGAGAAAAATGGATGGTACAATCACACATTGTAATTAATAATGACAATTAAATCAATTAATAAAAATTTAAATTATTCCAAAGATTTCCATATGTCCAAAAAAATCTATTTACAATTATCAACATATTCCTCTAAATAACTATTTTTGATATCCTAATCAACAAGTTTCTATCTACAAATAAATTTCACTACTTTTTTCTATAAAATTAATTGAAAAAAATAAATATAACTGGCATGGTAATTATTTTAGGCAATTATATGTCTCCAAGATCATTTAAGTAGTGAATGAATCTAGTATGGGGAATGTAATTTTAAATAAAATAATAATAACAAAAAAATGTGGGGAGTACAATATTAATTTACAGAATTGAAACTCTTACTCCACCTTTAATTGATTCCTCAAAATTTAACTTTATAGGTACTTTTTGAACCATTTAACATTATGTATGTTACCTTAATGAAATGAAACTCTCTTGTATCTTCTTCCCCAACTTTTTCTTCATTATACTTTGATGGTACTGTAAAAATAATAATACACAAGTGAAATAACATGCCAAAACAACTAAATTAGAAACCGTGGGGATTATTAACATTTCAAAAAGATAGAAAATAAATAAATTGAAATAAAAAACTCATGGGTTGCCTAAAAAAAGTGGTTTTGTTTATCATCATTGGATCAGCCATGACTATTCATATCAGGTGGGAGATAGAAAGAATGAATTTACATATTATGAATCTACAAAATGTAGAATCCATGATTCCTTAGTCGATATTGGTCCTCTCACTTTTTTCAAAAACATACATTTATATCCCTTTTTTAAAACCTTCACTATTTCCATTTGTTCCAAATAGCATTTCTTGGCCATTAATATATAATTTAATGGATCTTCACTAACTACCCAATTGTGTTCTCCTTCTTTGAACTCATCTTGAAAGAAAGTTCATCTAATTTTTTAATATTTATCAAAGAAATTATTATATTTATTAAAAAATTTATTTCTTTATTCCTTACTTTTTATAGTTTCTACTTTTGCTCTTCGTTTATAGAAAACTTCATCTGCTTCATTCATTAATTCATCTCTTTAAATTTCATCCACTTATTCATTTGGATTCTACATCACCTGGTAAATGATGAACTTTTCTTCTAATCCTACAAATCCTAAACTCATCTTTCTATTTTTAACCTCAATCAGTTACATTCTCCTTACTATGAATAGTATTTCCATGATATTTTTGGGGCTTTTAATTTTCCATGCCCATCACCAAAAAATCATCAAGAAAACTAAACTCAACTGATTTGAAGATGACATATTCATGCAGTCCTCAAGGAAGTCTCACTATTATATCATCTAGTTCAATAATATGTGTAGTTGGATTCATATCCATTAATATCATTTTCTTGAATATTCCATATGGCATTATTTTCTCACTAGAACATAAATATACACCAAACTCGATAGTACCAATGGTAATTGGAATGGAAAAATTACCTTGAGCCATCTTCTTCCTTCACAATATTCTTGATAATACTAAAGAGAATTTTTAATTCTAGTTGAAAGGTTGGAAATTCGTCAATTTTCTTCTTGTTCTTCACCAACTCCTTCATGCACATTTCAATCATAGTAATTATCCCAATTTCCTTTGTGAATGTTATTTTGATTTGTATCTTATAGAACTTATCTAATTTTTTTTTCTCATCCATCATCTGATGTTTTTCCCTATATTTATATGGTAGTTGTGTTAGTTATAGTAGTGGGTAATCACCATCATCACATTCCTCAGCTTCTCTATTATTTTCCTGACATTCATTTACTGCTTATTGTGGATGATTTTTCCACTAAATTCGATACCATATTCATGTTTCATAATTCCACATCTATGAAGTATGGCTTTAACATCTACTTGAGGATGTTGGTTTAGAGACATAATATGCTCGTATATTTATGTTTTTCTAGTGTATTAGTGATATGATCAACTTGAAATTCAATGTTCCTCATTATAGCTCGTTGGTTGAGGGAGTTATTTTTCAATTAACGAAATTTATTTCTATGAAAAATTCAGTATTTAGTCAACTCATTAAGTACAACTCTAGGGGTGGTCATGAAATTTTCAAAGGTCCCCTCCAGTGAATGGACATGACTTATCATTGTATTCCCTTGTTGTTGATATTTAAAACATTGTTGTCGTTGTTGAAATACTTAACATTGATATGGATTCTATTGAGGTTGTATTTGTGGCCTCCATCCCTATGCATAATTATTCAGATTATAATCTCAATAATGTTTGTCTTCTCAACACATTCCTTGCAGATATTGGTTGTTCATAATTGCATCCAACACCTTGGTCATAATATCCATTTGAGTAGGA
Source organism: Viscum album (assembly GCA_963277665.1). NCBI lineage: Eukaryota > Viridiplantae > Streptophyta > Magnoliopsida > Santalales > Viscaceae > Viscum > Viscum album. The sequence goes on from OY728166.1 coordinate 266,801,051, forward strand.
ATCCAAATGTTATGCACTATTTCTTCTCCTAGGACACTCCATTCAACATGTATCTCTTATAAACTATTACTATATGTCTCATCTAGTATCTCCTAGGATTCTTCTACTTATTTCCTCATCAGTAAAACCCCTGCAATATTATCTGTGATAAAAGTATTTCACTGTGAAAATCCATTATAAAATGATTGAATTAAAATCCATATCTCTATTAAATTATGCGGAAATCATCTTAAAAAACAATTAAATCTTCACCAAGAACTATATAAAGATTCATTTGTAATTTCATCAATATTGAGAATACATACTTGCAGATCAATAGATTTTGATGGTGGTAAAATCCTTGTTAAAAACAATATTACCATATCCTCCCATGTGGTAATTGAATGCAGGGGAAGACTTTGGATCCACTCATGTGATTTTGCATTAAGTAAAAATATAAATAGTCATAATCTCACCACATGATTTAAGATGTTTGGGAATTGGAATGGGTCACAAATCTCCAAGAAACTTCCTATGAGTGAGTTGGGTCTTCATGTGGTAGGCCGATGAATTGCAGCCAATGGGTTGCCATTTGAATAACTGCTAGATTGATCAAAAAATGATTTGTAGATATTGATGGTTTCAAAATTCTATGGTTGAACCTTGTGTTGGAGGGTCTTCTATAGTTGACTAGCGCTTGGCCCCCTTGAATTCTTCCTTGAATTTTTTGTCCAGCTGGTTGGGGCAGCTCATGATCGATTCCTTGAAATTGTCCACATCCTACAATGGTGTGTTTATAATTTTATTAATATTCTTGTCCATTTTTTTATTATTGTATTGTTTTCTCCAACTCATGATCTTATGAAAAATCGTCTATTTAATCCTTCATTAGAGTGGAGAATTCATGTGGTTGTCTCATACCTGAAACTACTGCATGATATCAACTAGTATAAAATAACGATTTAAATTAAAAACTACTATGTAAATTCATATATAATTTACACATAGTGTCAACCCTCCCTGCCAATAGTGCCAAAAGGTTGACATCCCATAGGGCCTTGGATAATTCTTACAGGGATACCTAAATATAGTAATTTATTAAAACTCAGATATCCTATCTGAAAGAGTAGTATCTAATAATTATAAGTGTTAAACCAACAAAGGATGATCCATATGTTATTAACTAATTAGGAAATTGAAATTTCCATTGAATGGTTGTTTTTGAGAGAAGAGAAACAATAGTAATATTTATTGGGGTTTGAATCAAGATAAGTGGCATGCCAGGATCCGTGATTCTTAGGTCCTTATTCTAGGGATTTAGTTAAATGTTTGTTAATTAGGTTTTTGTTTTGGAAATTTTTCAGAAGGGATCCATGGTCTTTGTATCTCGCCATATTCATGTTATTGGACCTTTGGAATGGTCATCTACTAGATTCAATCACATGGATAGATGACCAAAAACCATGTTCAAATATAACTGACCTACTATGCGTAATGGTAAAACACAAAACATGTAAATTAGTTGATGAAATTAAATTAATAACCTAATAACATATAAATTATCATGAAATAAAAAAACATGATATTTGGGATTGAAATAATGAGTTACAACAATCCAATAAAACACATTATATAATTAAATAATCCTTATGCATCACATCCCCCTATGATCACATCTCAGGACACTAGAAGGACTACTCACTCATGATGTAGTCATGCAGCATGTGTAATAGAGGAAGAAAAGGTAGTGAAGCTGACACAGTATTGTCACTGCATACGTGTTTCACATATGTGTGGTGTTCTTTGGCCTTCGTCAGACCTAGAGTGTTTTGGAATGGAGGCTGGGTGTCTTATTTATAGGCGAATCATGTACAAACACATAGCCTTCATCACCTAAATTTATTTTTGTGCATCATACAGTACATGATATATACCATAATTACAGTTCGTGTACATTCAGATCGGATTTTTCCTCTACCGTGTATGATATGATGATGCTGCTTAGTCTTGTTGACATCAGTCATGATGTGCACTACCAATACATGAGATGTACTTTAATTTAATGGGGTTAATGACCATCAATACTTGTCATGAACAAATATATTTCACTTGGAATGGTCATGCTATGTAAATGTGGTACACGACGTGTAGTCATTTTTTCTTCAGTTGTACTGAACCTATTCATCTCCGAAATCCGGTGTCACACTGCATTGCTTCGCTCAAGGTAAAAATGGTAGTTTTCCTCATATTTTTCATCCTTTTCATTTATTTTTTAAAAATCCATTATTTCCTTTCACAAAAAATAAATAAATTAATTTTGATCCAAAATCATTACTTTTTATCATTTAAATGCACAATTAAATACATTAAAACACTCTAAAGTATATGCAGAAAATATGTGTATCAAATACCCCTAAACATTAATTCGGCCTTGTGAAAAAGGATAAATTCTGAAAATACTACAATAGACTATCACCTTTTGATTATCCAACATCAATTTAATTTAAATCAATTGATAAAACAGAAAATTAAATGTTTTATCATCACACATGAAAATTCATCAACGTCTCATTTTTCAATGATTCAAGCTACCCATAATTTTTTTTCTCATTAGAAATGGAAATTTTCCCTCTTTCATCCATTCAAATTTTTCAATCCATCATTAATATGAAAAAAAACGTGTAAAAACCTCACAAGAAATTTTCTACTCATCATCATGGTATTAATTTTAATTTATTTCAACCCATACCTAAAGAAGATTTATCTTAACATAGGGTTGAAATACATCTAAGATGAGTACATCATAAATACAAATATCACAATTATTCATTTGGGATTCACTATTTAAGATAAAATTACTCTAAGAATTAAATTTATATAGGTAAATGATATAAAAATTAACGATCAAAAATGATGTTTGAATCTAAATAATTTTCATGATAACAAAATATAAGATAAATAATTTTCGCCATTTAACAATTTCATTTCACTCTTCCCCAAAATACTGGATGTGGGATCATCATACATGTATAAATAATGAATGAATCCACCACTATTTATTTTCATTAATTTCTATATTTTTTTGTATTCAATTATTAGGACATATATCTAATCCATCACCTAACCACATACAATCAATAATCATCAGTTTGAATATTTTGATTTTATATCCTCTCAAAACATAAGAATTTATTTTTCATTTTTTAGTTGGTGTGGTAAATAAATAATTATAATGAATAATTTTATGGCATACCTAATATAACTATGAAAACATTCACAGGAAAATATCCATAATAATGTACATCTCAGTACTCCCAATAACTTTCATCCCCCACACATATTATTTTTCAATATGATGCAAAACATTTAGACTAAGGTAGAAACATATATAAAAGGCTTGTTAAAGGGATCATTCCCTAACAAGGAAATACATATCTTTTATGAGATTATATGGTTTTAATGAATGGTAGGTCTTAGATAAGGGTTAACAAAAATAATGTTTCAATCATATTTAATGTGATTCTATAAATTCATATCTGTGATAAAACGAGAAGAATGTTCTAGAAGAGAACATTCCTGAGATTATCAAGAAATATTTGAATGAAAAAAAGGAAAATATAAACATAGTGGATGTATTTGTAATGAGATGAATGGTTGGAAAATCACTTATATAAATGCATATAAATAATTATATCAATTATTGAAAATTTCAAAAATTCAAAACATGGGAAATTCATAGAAAAATTACATTTACAATGATTAATATGCTCATCAAAATCATGATTTTTCAAACACTTAGTGACATTATTATATCTTAAAATTCATTTCTTCCTATTTCATATTCAGTTTTTTTGAAAATTCAATATAAATACATTTCATAGTAATTATACTATATAGTTTCATGTATCATAGATCATTTGAGTAAATAATGAATCTAGTGTGGGGCATGAAATATGCAATTGAAGTTATAATACACTAAAATGTTTGAAATAAAATAAAATTTTTTGGAATTAGAACTTTAATCCAATTATAATTGATGCATCAAAATTGGTTTCTATAGGTTCTATTTGATCCTATTCATGATGTGTATGTTCCCTTCAAGAAATGTAATTCTAATGCAGCTTCTTCTCCGTCTTCTTAATTCATCCAGCCATAATGGTACAAAATATATTAAAATGAACCTGTACTAACAAGTTACATAATAATTAAATTTGAAAATATTTTTGAGGAGTGAATTTTCCTCAAAAAACTAAATATAAATATTAAAATTTTAGTATGCCTCATGGAAACATTTTTGGTTTCCATCATTTGCTCAAACATACATCATCAGCTAATGTGGGTGATGGTAGGAGCGAGGTTACCCGATTATGATCTAAATAAATTCAGTTATTTTATTCCTCAATGTTGATTGTTCATCTCCAATTTTATTACTCTTAATTTATTATCCCTTTGTTGAAAACAATTTCAATTTCTATATGGAAAATCCATCAGTTCATGTCCCTTCCAGCATATATAAATTGAATTTCACTGACTTCCCACACCTGTTCTATTTCGTTTAACATAACTTGATTGAATGTTCCAATTCCATTTTAAGCTTTTCCAAAAAAAATTAGTCATTATTTATCATGTTATTTATTTCTTCCTTACTGTCTAAAATTGATACTTGAGCTCTCCTTCCATGTAAATCATCATTCTCTTCTTTCATCAATTCATATTTTGAAAAGTCATTAAATTGTTTGTTCTTTTTCTACATCAACTAGTAAAAGTTGAACTTTTCATTAGACCCTACAACTCTTAAACTCAACTCTACATTTTGAACAACAATCATTTCCCTTCTTATATCTAGGAATGGTCTTCTAACGAATATTGGGTACTTCTATTCACCCATTTCAATCACTATAAAATATTCTAGAAAAGAGGTCTCATATACTTTGACGATGACATATTCATGTAGTCATTTAGCTTGTCTCGTCATTGTTCTAGATAGTTGAATCACAACCTGAGTTGGTTTCATCTCCTTCAATCCTAAGCTCATGAATAGTTCATATGACATCATTTTCACACTAGTACCTAAATCACATAATTCTCTACCAAACTCATTAGTACCAATGGTAATTGGAATGTAAACAATTCCTAGAAACATATACTTAATTTTTAATATCCTTGACACTACTACTAAAAATTTTTCATCTTGTAGAATGGTTTATAATTCTTTGAGATTATTATTTATTGTCACCAACTACTTTGTGATGATTCCATGTACATTCATGTTTTCAATTGCCTCAGCGAATGGGATGTTAATGTGTATCTTCTCGATCATCTAAAATTTTTTCATTTATATCAAGAATCGTCCCCTACTTTTCAATCTACGAATATGGTAGTGGTGGTCTGTATAGTGGTGGTGCTTATTTATCATCACATTCGTAAACTTCTCTATTATTTTATGATCCTTCATCTACTTTTTATTGTGTATATTTTTGTTTTCAAAATTCTATAATTATTCATTGTGTCATTTTTTCACTTCTTAGAAGTATGGATTTAATATCTGCATGAGGATGATGTTCAGAACTTCTTGGAAGCTCTCTTCTTTTTCAATCTCTATGTGTCTCAAAGATCTGACATACATGATGTTATATGTTATTCATTATATATTTTTGGTTGATTGAGTCATTTTTCAATTATATAATTTAATTTTTATGATTTCAATAGTATGTAGTCAACTCCTTGTGTGATGCTGGAGTGGTGGTCATGAAAATTTACAGGGTCTGCTCTACTAAATGGAGTTGAATTTATAGTGTTTTCCCTAGTTGTTTAGGTTTAAAATATTGTGGTCTATAAGGAAATCAATGACATTTATTTTGATTTTTATTAGGTGGTTGAAGTAGACTCCATCATTGTGTATAATTTTTTCAATTTTAATCTAAATAATTTGTATCTTCAAAAAAAACTTTTAGATTTTTGTTGGACATTATTGTGTCCACATTCCTTGTCATAGAATTCATTTTAGAACACAGCCATATTTTTTCCATAATTTGTGATCCTTATACTCTCCCTTAATTAGGATTGACCTAAGAAATGTTGTTGGACATCTCATGTCGTATCTCGTAGCTTTCTATTGGTGATTTCCTCATTAGCTAACCTCCTGAAACAACATCTATGATTGAACAATTTTCCTACAACTAGCCTTTATAAAATCATTGAGTGGAGATACACATATTGATTACATAATAATGAAATCATCTTAAAAATCATTTAATTATTTCCCATTAACTATATAAAACACTTCATTTGATTTCTAAATCTTGATAATTCTTACCCACAGATTCATATATTTTTATGGTTGGAAATAATATTAACAAAATTCATACCAGATCCTCCCATTTGATAATTAAATGCATGGAATTCTTTAGATTCACTCTTGTTATTTGAATTTCAGTGATAATAAGAATAGTCATAATCATTCTCATCATTTAGGATGTTTCGTAATTAGAACATGTCTCAAATCACCTAGAAACAACCTATGTGTGAGTTTGGGACTTCGTGTGGTCTCCCAATTAGTTTCATTCAATGGGTGACCATTTATATGACTGTTTGATTGTTATCAAAATTTTGATAATTCACTGGAGGTAATATCATGTTATGGTTGACTTTTGTGCTATAGGGTCATCTGTAGTTTTTTAGCGTATGTACCACTTGATTTATTCCATGAATTTGTGGTCCAGTTGGTTGGCCCATCTCATGACCAATTATTTGAATGTGGCCCCTTACTACCTTGGTGTATTATTCTTTTTGGGGTTCTTCTTTCCATTTCATTTGATGGAAGAGTGTTTTCTCAAAAAAAATTATCCTTTCCAAAATCATTGATTTTATCATTCCATTTAGTGGGGTAGTCGTTCATTTTATTGGTACAAGAAACTACATAACATAATGGACAAGTGTAAAATAATGAATTAGAATAAAAAATATATTTAAATTAAAAAATAATTTAATCATATCAGAAAACATCCCAATCGAGGCTCCAAAATTTGACATCTAGAGGGGTGATGTTAATTACTTCTAGGCTAGCCAAATTTAGTAATTTATTAAAACTCAAACAACCCTAATAAAAGAATAGTATCTATAATGTTTGAGTGTCAAACCAAAATGAATGATCCATATGATCTAAATTATTTTGGAAATAGAAAATATAATTGATAGGTTATTTAAGAGAAAATAGAAATAATAATAGGATTTAATGGGGTTTGAATAAATATGTGAGGCATCCCAAGTTGAGTGATTTTTTACTTCATGTGCATGGGATTTACATGGAAAATGTGTTTATTCAGTTTTGGTGTCAGAATTGTGTCAGTAAGGATCTTTGGTCGTGGTATCGCGTCAGATTATTATTATTGGACCATTAGAATAGTTATATACTAGATTCAATCACATATATCGGTGACCCCAAACCATGTTCAAACATAATCGGCCTAGGTTTCGTAATGTCCATACACAAAATAGGTCGATTAGTTGATGTAATTAAATGAATAACTTTAGAACATAGAAATAGTCAGGGAATACAAAACGAGATATATTTGCAATTCATTGAATCAGTTTTAACAATCAGAAAAATTAATAAGACAATTAATTAATCCCTAAACATTACATCCCTCTAAAATCATATTAGCAGACACAAGGACTCCTTGATCATGAAGGGGGTGAGAAACATTGTTACTTTAGGGATAAAAGGAGGCGAACCTACACCAGATCATCACTCCATGCATGAATGTTTATCGTGTGGTGTTTTTTATGGTCAGACCCATAGCGTTTCAGAATAGTGGTTAGTGGAATTATTTATAGGCGAATACAATTCAAACACTTGGACCTTGTGGCCTATTTTTTTCTGTGCATCGAAAATTACACGATCTATAAGATAGCTACACTCCATGTTCCTTTGGAAAGGTTGACTTCTGTCATGAAGTGCACTACCATTACATGATGTGCACTCACATTTGACAATAGGATTTCTTGATATAATTTCTGAAGTAAAGGACTATTTCACATGAAATGGTCATGAATTGTACTTGTGAAACATGATGTGTAGTCAATTTTTCATCATTTTTCAGCTCCTCATCATCTATAAAATCTGGTTTCATGCCGCTTTGCTTCACTCAAGGCCTGAAGCATTGTTTAAATCACATATTCTCTTATTTTCATCACAATTTTCACAAATCTATTATTTCAACCCACAAAACATAAAACAAAGTATTTTGATCCAAAATTATCATGATTTATCATTTAAGTAAACTGTTTAACACATTAAAACACTATATTATATATTAAAAAAATAGGCCTATAAAATCTCCCACATGAGAATTCAGTAATTTCCTTAAGTATGGAATATCAAAATACAAAAAATGAAATTCACCATACCATGATTGAAACTAATTATCAATAAAACGAATTGATCAAATGGAAAATTAAATTTCCCAGAATCACTCATGTAATTTCATCAACACCACATTTATCAATGAAATAGGATTCCCAGTATTTTACGTTTCTCCTTTGAAAGAGCCATGTTCCATCATTCAACCATTCCTATTTTTTAAATCCATTAATAATATGAAATCCTCATTAGAATTACCTCACATAAATTTTTTCCCGCATCATCAGGGTATAAATATAAATTGATTTCAATAAATACTAAAAAAATCTATCATACCATAGGTTTTAAAGACATTAAAAATCTACACCACATAATAATAGATATCACAATTAATCATTATGGATTCACCATTTAGGAACAAATGACTAAGGGGATTCAAGGTAGGTTGGTATATAAAATAATAAGTAAGTACCAAAAAGTATTGTTGAATCTAATGCATTTTTATTGATAACAAAAAATAAGCTCAATAATTGTGTACCTATTCAAATTTCATTTCTATCTCCCCTATAAATCTAGAAGTGGTATAATGATACTTCTAAAAACAATGAATGAACCAAATACCCTAGCATATTCTCATTTTTATATAATTTTTTTTCATTTTTTATTGTTATTCATGGGAAAGGTCTCATATCCATCACCTAACCACATTCAATGAAAAACTGTTACTCTGATAAATAATAGTTTTTAAGCTCCCAAAATAGAACCCATTGTTTCCAATTTTTAGGAAATATATGTGAATAATGAAATAAAAAGAAAAATGGAATGGTCTTTCCTCATATCAAAATTTAAAATACCCACAAGAAAAATAACAATAATAAAGAATATCTCGGTACAGCCAAAAAATTTCCTCCCTTACACTTATTATTTTATATATGTAAAAATAATTGGACGGTTGGAATGGATATGAAAGGATTGTAACATGACTAATTTTCTATCATGACAATTCCTGGATTATACAGGCATAAAAATGATTAATTCATGGTAGGTTGTCAGATAAGGGATTTCAAAAAAAAATCCTAAAAAATATTAAAAGTTATTCTATACCGTCATAGCTTCGATAAAATATAATGAATATTCTAGAATAAAACAACACTGTGTTTTTTAAGATATATTTTATGTAAAGAAAGAAAAATATGAGCTATGTGGATGTCTTAGGAATAAAGTGAATATTTTGGGAGATCACTCATGGAAATGCATTCTCATAATTAAATCAGTTTATAATAAATTTTGAAATGCAAAAAATTTATAAATATCCAAAACTTATCATTTACTATGAAAAACATGTTCCTCTAAATCATGATTTTTAAAATACTAATAAACATGATTATCTTTATAGATTATTTTCAATATTATAATCATTCAGATATATTAACAAAGTGATCTAAATTCATTATATGGTAATTAACCATTGTAGTTATATGTCTCCGAGAGCATGTTTCCAAATATTGAATTTATTGTGGGGATTACAAGTTCCAATTAATGATCAAAGACAATAAATTGTGGGGAAAATAATAGAAAATTAATGAATTGAAAACATTACTCCCCTTGCAGCTAATGCTTTTAAATTAGGCTTTAATGGTTTGGTTTGAACCATTCTACAGTGTGTATGTACCCTTAATGATATGAAACTCATATTTATCTTCTTAACCTACTTCGTTCTTTTTCCTACACAAATGGGAATGGAAAAATATAAATACAAAAGTGATTGTACGTGCCATAAAAAATAAATTTGAAATGATTTAGGGATGATTTTTTTTTTCTAAAAACAGAAAAATAAAAATAACCTAAATACTAAAAACTCATGCTGCCTCTGGAATGTGTATTTTTCATCCATGGATCAACAATAACTCTTCAGCTCGGGTGGGAAAATGTAATAATGAGGATACCTAATCTACATCTACGGAATTTCGGAGCCCTCATTCCTCATTATAGATTAGTCCTCTCCCTTTTTTAAAACTAAAATTAATCTCCCATTGTTAAAACCTATCTCAATTTCCATAGGGACAATCCTGTTATTTGTGGCCCTTCCAGCATAGTAATATGGAACTTCACTAACTACCCAATCTTGTTCTACTTCATTGAAATCCTATGTAATGAATGTTACTCTTCTATTTTTAGTTTTTCCAACACATTCTTTTATTTCTTGATCTTGTTAATAATTTATTCCTTACTTCTCACAATAACTACTTAAGCTCTCCATCTATAAAAAACATAATCATCTTCGTTAATATGTTTATCTCTTGAAAATTCATCAAGTAATTCCTCTGGATTCTACATCACCTTGTACAAATTACAAACTACTTTTTATCCTCGAACTCTTAAACGCAACTATCCTTTTTTAGGATCCATCAATTCCCTTCTTGTATCCAGTAATGGTGTTCCCATGATAGTTGGGAAAATATCATCTTCCATGGACATCACTAGAAAATATATAGAAAACAGAACTCATATTGATTGTTGTTGACTCTTCAAACAGTCCTCAAGGATGTCTCTCTATTGTATTAGCTACATGATGCATAAATGGATTTGGTTGCATCTCCTTCTATCCCAGGCTCAAGAATGTATCATTTGCCTTATGTTCAAACAGTCATGAAATTCACATAAATATATACCAAACTAATAAGAAACAATGGTAATTGTAATGGATGAAATACATGTATCCCTCTTCATATTTTCAAATATACTTCCCACTGCTGCTGAACATTCTCCATCTAGTAGAGTGGTGTATTATTTGTAAATAATCATATTTTTTTAATCCTAGTCCGTGATGAAAAATACATACAATGCCATGTTTTCAACTATAGTAGTGAATGACATGTTAATGTGTATATTTTTGAATATCTCTAAAAACGTTTTTCATTATTTCATTAATAATCTGTTTCATTTCACTACACGTATATGTTAGTGGTAGTTAGTACAGTGGTGGTGCTTCTTCCTCATCACATTCATTAGCTTCACTATTCTTTTCCAGACATTATTCTAAAAATTCATGTGGATATAATGGTCCACCAAAATATATAACACTCCCTTGTGTCTTCATTACACTTCTAGGTAGTATTTATTTAACATCATTATAAGGATAATGTTCATGAAATCCTAGAATCACTTCTCTAGGATTTTCTCTATTTGTCTAGGTGATCTGAAAGACATGACATTCTAAATTTGTCATTGCATCCTGTTGGTTGACTGAGTAAATTCTCAATTCACTAATTGAATTTCCTTGATCTCATAAGTATTCAACCAACTCCTTATATGTAGCTCCATTAGTGGTCCTGAAATTTTCCAGTGTCTCCTCTAGTCAATAGACATGACTAGTTAGTGTTTTCAGTTTTTTTGTGGTTGAAATTTTTTTACAATCACATAAAATACTTGAAATTGATTTTGATTCTGGTGAGGTGGTTATTGTGGCCATCATCCCTATACATAATATTCTCAATTATAATCTATAAAATTTAAATCTTTGAACTAAAAGTCTTACATATTATGGTCAGCCATCATTGCGTACATATACATAGTCATAGTCTCCATTTGAGCAACCATCCTTCAATTTTCCACCACGGGTTTTACTTTTACTCTCCCTTAATCAGAAATCCATTGAAAACTATTGATGGAAATCTCATCTTGTGGCTAATATCTTTCTTCTGGTGATTCCCTCATAAGATAAAATTTTGTAGTAGCATCAACTTTAACATGATTTCTCAGTGATAGTCCTTCATAAAATGTTTTAATTAAAATCCACATCTTGATTCCATGATGAGGAAATTATCTTATCAAACTATTAAATATCTTCCATGAACAATATAAAGACTCATCATTTACTTTATAAAAATATTGAATACTTACCACCACATCTCTTGTTTTTTTGGGGAAAAATGTCAGAAATAATTCTTACCACTTTTTCTTATGTGGTAGTTGAATGCAAGGTTGTACATTGGATAGACTACAATGATTTTTCTATTAGTGTATATATGAATAGTTTTAATCTCACCAAATAATTTATGATGTTCTATAATTGTAACTTGTCACAAATATATAAGTAACTTTTGATGTTTGAGTTGGGGTCTTTGTGTTGTGGCCCAATGAAATGCAGTGAATGGGTTATAATGTCCTGGACTACTAGCATGATCTCGAAATGTTGTTCAACCACTGGTAGTTCCAGAATTCTATGGTTGATTCACATGTTAGATGGTCTTATGTAGTTGATAGGCACTTTTCCCCCATGGTTTTTTCCATGAACTTTTTATCCACCTATTGGAAGAATATCATTATTGATTCCAGGATAATTGACTATTACGACCATGTTGTCTTGTTACTTTTTGTGATCTTTTTCTCCATCCATTATTGTCATAGTGTTTTACCTAATGAGGGGTGATATGAAATATCTTTAATTTTATCCTTCCCTCTATTAGAGTATTCGTGTGTTTTTGTAGTACAATAAAATACAACATGGGATGAAAAATTTTAAAATAACAAATAAAAGTTTAAATAACTATATAAATCCATAAATAATTTAAACATATTGGTAAAAATACCTTGTAACAGAGCCAAAAATTTGATATCTCAAAGGGTATAGTTAATTTATATGGGTAAAAAAATATAATAATTTATTCAAACTCATTCAACTAACTAAATGTGTAGTATCCAGTACGCTTGAGTGTCTAACCCATAATGAAGATACATATGTTCTAAATTAATTAGTAAATTGAAAGTGAAATTGATTAGTTTTTTGTGAGAAAAGATATAAAATATCAGGATTGATGGGGGAATGAATTAAGATGGGTTGCATTCTGTGATTAGTTATTTTCAAGTTCCTATGCTAGGGTTTACTTGACAGCGTGTTTATTTTGTTGGGGTGTCAGAATTGGGTCATCGAGGATCCTCGTTCATGGTGTCCCTTCTTATTCATATGATTAGATATTTGTAATGGTAATCTTATAAATTCAATCACTTGGATTGGTGACTGAAAAACATGTTCTGACATAACCGACCTCTGTTGGATAATGGTCATACAAAAAATATATTGATTAGTTTATGAAGTTACATGGACAACATCAGAATGTAGAATTCTTCATGAAATACTAAAATTTAGAGAATTGTATTTGAAAGAAAGAGTTATAGAAATCCAAAACATGAATAAGATAATTAAATAATCCCTAAACATCAAATCCCCCTATGATCACATCACCCAAAATAATAAGGACTACTTGCTCATTATGGAGGTTAGCAGTATGTGAATCTGATGGAGAAATGGCAGGAAATATTGCAATGGATCATCACTCTGTTCATGTTTCTCCTTCGCGAGGTGTTCCATGGCATTTTCAGTACTTGAGTGATTTTAAATCGTGGATAGGTGTCTTATTTATAGGAAAATCATGTCGTAACCAATGGCCCATGTCGCCTATATTTTTTTTTATTTTCATCGACATTTACATGACGTCTACCTAGGATACACACCATGTACCTTCAGATTTGTTTTTTGTTTCACTACATCAAATACACAGACACTACTTAGACAGGTTGACTTATGTCACAATGTGCACTCCAAGTACACGACAAGCACCTACTTTTCACACTCTGGATGCTTATCACTACTTTTTTAGAACAGGTTTATTTCAAATGAAATTGTATCCCCATGTACTTATGGTACATGAGGTGTAGTATAATTTTCATCATTTTTATAGATAATCTTCAAATTCAAAATTTGGTGTCATTCCTTGAGTCTTGTCTTGGGATGTAGATGATTATTCAGATCAAATTTCCTCTTTTATTCATTCAATTTTAAAAAATATATTATATACATACAAACAAAAAACAAGTCATTTTAATCAAAAATTATAATGATTTATCATTTAAATACACAATTCATTAAATTATTTCACTGTAAGAGATATTCATAAAATAGGCCTATCAAATCCCCCCATAATTTAATTTAGCCTTGTACTCAATCATGGAATCTCATCATACATCAAAGAACATTCACCATACTATGAATAACACTTGATATCAATAAAATTAAATTATCAAGTGGAAAATTAAATGTTCAATCATCAAAAAGGTTAATTTATCAATTCCTCATATTCAAAGAAAATAGAATCCCATGTATTTTACTTTTATCCCTTGAAATAGACATGATCCTTCATTAATCCATTCACATAATTCAATCAATTATTAATATGCATTCCAAATTTAATTTAACTCACCTAAATATTTTTTCTCATTAAGAGGTTACACATGTATATTGGATTCAACACATACCTAAAAAACAAGTATGTTTTCATAGGCTTACATGAAAAGAATAACCTCCACCACAAAAAGATAGCGATCATAATTTAACATCAGTGATTCATGATTCGGGATCAAATGACTCTTAGGTTTCATGGTAGCTAGGTAAATGATAAAAACAATTATGGCCCAAAAAGGATGCTAGACTCTAAATATTTTTTCATGATAACAAAAGATAAGCTCAATAATTATCTCCCATTACCAATTTCAATTCTCACTTCCCCCAAAAATATCAAAGTGGTAACACGGTACATGAATGAACAATGAATGAATCAACACTCATTAATAGAATATTGAGCTGTAATCCCAGATCTGGATACTTATATGTTCTTATCTTATAAGGATACATTCATACTGGAGACACTCATTATTGTAGATCAATTTCAACCTCGATCTCCCATGAAAGGTATATTATTATAACTTCTTCTGGAAATAAATATGGTAAATCATTTACAACCATAGGAAACATAAACTATTTAAACTTTGATGAACTCGGAATTTGGCCATCCTTCATGGATTAAAAGGGGGGAACAAACATTTGACCCATATAATGGTCTCGGTCTCCAAAAAACTCATCATGATCTCCATCAACATTGAATAACACCACCTATATTTTAAAGAATCCTAAGTATAATTAATTTAATAAAAATAATTAATATTAAGGATGAAATAAATTGGTAGTATAAATAAACAGAGGTAATACCCCTATGAGAGGTGCTACCACATTACTATCTCACAGTCTCTACATACTTCAAAAAAGTCTCTTTGGCTTCTTACTAGAATAGTCTACAAAAATGGAACTGGAAGACTCTCTACCATAGGTACCTAATCATGGACAATTCTAGGTGATATGAAGGTGTAAGTTAACCTATATCAAATAGGCATACCCCAAAGTAGATAAATGCAAAGGGTTTCTTGAATGATATCTAGTTCACCCAGCACTTGAAATGCTAAATCATGAAGTTTTTTATGACATATTCCCCGACCTATTTGACCTTGATGATGACCACCACCCTTTCCACATACTAAAATATAAGGATAAGGAGAGTCCCATGGATTTCCACTACCTGTGACATCTTACCTATGCTGATGAACTCTTCCTCCAAATTAAAAAAGTGATTAGTCTATTGGCATATGTCTCAGAGCCACTGCCACTAGAAAAAAAGGTTCTAAGGGGTGGGACCTACCCCTAGATTATCATAATCA
The DNA here is from genome assembly GCA_963277665.1 of Viscum album. Taxonomy (NCBI): domain Eukaryota; kingdom Viridiplantae; phylum Streptophyta; class Magnoliopsida; order Santalales; family Viscaceae; genus Viscum; species Viscum album. The sequence continues at coordinate 266,816,940 of OY728166.1, forward strand.
CTTTGGAACTAATTACTAGGAGCCTCTTACAACAACTCTTCTTTATGAGGAATCATGTTGACTCCCCTCTTATAAAGATATGGTTCTGGATATTGTTCCCTCAATGTCCTCTACACTCTCCAGTAACATAAGATATGTCATTAGTCTAAATGTGGTGACCAAGTGCTGGATCATTAGATGAAAAAAATCTTTAAAATAAATCATTATAGCCACATCATCTGGAAATAGATCTGAATCATATCATAAATGGCTCCTGAAAGGGATCATGAACTCCCTCGCACTAGACCGACCCCACCGAAGGGTGAGAAGCTCCTGACGATTGGCTGCCTACGCGGTGAAAAAAGAATATCATCTATAAATTATTATTGGAACTTCTCCCATGAGATTTCTGACTCCTCGTGGTCCCCATGGAATATAAACCAGCACTACCTCACCTCCCCACATGGTATCATCATAACCAATGTAACTTAGTAATTCTAAATAGACCACATCAATCTGAAGGATATCAGAACCTCCTCCAACATTTCATTCGTGACTACATCTGAATCATACCATCATAAATTTACAAACTACATTTTTGGGACTCTTAGAGTGTTCAATGTCATGTGTCTTCATCATCAACCTCTACTCTATTGTGATTTTATCATGTAGATTTCCTAACATTATCTATAGGAACATGATGATGATGATGACCTGAAGCCATTCCTAAAAAAGAAAAAATTGAAAGAGATCCAAAAACTAGAATATACATGACATAATATAAACTAATTAATTTCATTATTTTATTAATTTTAGGATAGACTATCAAAAGATATACCCATTCAAACATAAAAGAAAAAATGAATGATGCGTGATCTTTTCCAAGGTCTCTACCCTAGAAAAATTATCACCTCAATTAGTATCCATTATAAATTTAAATGTTTCTGCATCAGATCATATGGGACCTAAATACATGTGCCTCATTTGGTCTCTAGAGTTTAAAAAACATTATAAACATAACTGACATTCTCCCTACGAAACCATGCAACTAAACATTTTATTAACACCAAAATCCATCATATCCCTCAATCAATACTCTGATACCACCATGTCATGCCCTTATCTCTATAATTTGTACCCCTCCTAGTAATGCAATGAGATAAGGGATATAATTAACCTTGAGTCCCACCTCTAATAGGCCCAAGGTTGGTAACTGGAACAAAGGGTATAGTAAAAACAATGATTAGAGGAATTACCCTCTTAGAGAACAGATACTGAACAGAGAGTTGATAAATACACCAACAAAAACCAACTCAAGATGAAATATAAAATAAGACCAAGTACCAATACGTAATGTCATGGAAGAACTTCTACATCCGAAATGGAAAACACGATGTTCCAAACGAAAGTAAAATTCTAGTGACAATGAATCCAGAATAGCTCATGAAAACACCATGATATTAGTATCCATCCTAATCTCCAACCACATCGATGTAACATGAAAAACTTTTTATATAATGTAGGGTGAATATAACAGTACACTTATCAGGATCCTCCCTGATTCCACTCATGAAAATTTAAATAATGAATGCTAAAGAAAACTTCTAAACAAGTGAAACTAACTCATTTCATAAATAGGTATTCAAAGTTCCAAACATCTCCCCGGTTACTCTCACCATGTATCACATAAAAGAGTATATAATATAATAAAAATGTTATGAATAACTCACTACCACTTCAAAACTATTTTCCCCAACCTCTCATGTTTTATGCATCGCTGTCCAAAATGACTATCCAAAAGACACATGGGTGTATCACCACCACATGATCCTCATGAAACCTAAATGATTTCTTATAAACACCTGGGTGAAGAAAAATACAGTACACACAACGAAAAGTACCCATGTAGTTTCTGGGAGACAGTGAATCATGTATAAGAGGTATCATACATCTGGTATTATTCCACAACCTATTACATCCTTTCCAAGCGATAAATATATAGGCACATAGGGAACTCTATAAAGAATAAATGTGTTTGAAATAACCACAACCCATCACATACATTTTCACATGGATATTTGGGAAACAAACCATCATGTATAGAAATACAAATTACTACATACAAGAGACATCATTTGAAAATGGGGGGGGGGGTGTATACCATCCATCATCCAACCATGATGTTCGGGAACACACACCCCCCCAGGCTTAGAGCCCCATTGGTGCCAATCATTCTAACAGACAGAGTGTGGTAGCATATAGGAAAACAAAAAGTATAATATATAATATTTCTCACAACATCAGTATGGAAAAAACCTAGTCTTAGAATCAACTACAACTAACTTTTGATGAACTTACATCCACCAATACTAAGACTATATTTCTTATATATACAAAGGACCAGGAATACCCCACTCATCGTCACCACATTTGGAAGGACAGTAATAAAAAGAAACTTTCTCATGAAGTGGGGAATATAAATTAGATAACAAATAATATATTCAATAGAAACATTTTTCACAACTATGAGAAATAAAAACATAAACTGATTCTTTCCCCCTGAGTTTCCTCCCTGAAAAACTTATTAATAAACCAATACATCTGGCCACTCCATGAATCCACTATTTTCCCAACAGCTTTTTCTTTTATTTCCCCACCGATCTCATCAAACATCCAGTCTCTCATCACATCAAAATTAGTAAAAAAACAAAGAAACTAGGATAATTTCACTAATGAAATGGATAAATCCTTTCCAAAAAAAGGGATATCATGGACTCAAATCAAAAGGAACATTAACTTTCATGAAAATGGGAATCTTGGGACCCGTATAGAATTATCTTTATCACACAACTAGTTTATTATTTTACTTAAATTATCTGATTCACTATTTGTTGTTTGCAACTATGGGAATCCTGTAAACAAAGTGATCAGAACTATCAAAAATAAATTAAACATTTAATTTTACACACCTTTAATCAACAAGAATGGACACACATCAGGTTAATCAATATATTCCATTAAACAACCCTAGTGAATCAATTTGATTGTCAACAATTTACTATGGCCATAAATACATTCATTAATATGGCTCTTTATATTTACCCAATTAATTTACCATTAATTCTGCCTTTAAATTATTTATCAATTTCTATTAAGAACCACAATTTATATAGAAATGAATATATATATATATATCTATCTAACAAAACAAGACACAAAAACATATGATCGATACTAATTCAGAATTTCAATTTAAATATTAAATATGTCATTCTAGTGTAATCTAGTGGAATAAAAGAGGATAAATATATTAATTCATAATAGTTAATCGATATTCCAAGAATCTACTAGCTCAGAAGGATCTTCACATTCTTTACACAAGATCATGCCAACACAATAGATCATGAACAACTCTCCATTAAGATTACATCCACCCATGGATACCTGCATCAAGGGATAGCCAAGAAAATTCCATTAGAAATATGGAGAATACAATGGATCACATAAAAATGATAAATGATAGGAAATGGATCAAATAACCAATAAGAATAGTGCTAGAGCATTCCTTAACCAAGATGAATCGACATATATTTTTTCACCAAAATAGTTGGTTGAACATATAGCAAAAAATTAAATGGAAACGTGATCCATGGTCTTCAACACAAGCAATAATCTATCATTGGAGTAAGAGCACTGTACATCTATTACCATGAGAAATACATAAAGAATAAGAATGGATGGTATTCAGAAAACATAAATGGATAAGTCAAATATTATATAGTTTAGATATTCCATTATTGGTAGATGTGGTCATCCTCACAAATTTTGACTGAGTAAAGGCACCAGAACCCAAAGAAAAAAATTATTCATGAATTATGGTGTTTGAATCATACTAAAATTCTAGGAAAATGACTTTTATCATGGTTTTTGTCAATAAAAATTTTCAATGTAGTGAATAATGTGGGATATGGGAAATGTTGTTCACGTGTCGATGCCACCATTATGAAGGGATCCCTCCACCATTGAAAAAATCGCTTTTGTCAATGGGATGAGATACTATCATTATTGTATGAGTTTCATCCATTGTTATAATGATATACTCCCACTAATGGTCGAGTCACATACACCACCAGGACGATATACCATCACTTTTGGACAGGTCTCTACCACCATTGCAATGAGCTACCATCACCATTGGACGAGTCACTGCCACAAATGGATGAGACACCACCACCATTGGATGAGCTACCACCACCATTGGATGAGTCACAACTACCTTTGGATGAGTCGCTGCCACCATTGGATGATATACCACCTCCATTTGAATGAGATACCATCACCATTGGATTTTATACCATCCTGGAAACACTATTCAAAAAAACTATAATATTTAGAAAAGTGTTGGAATAAGACACCTTGACATCCCATTACTCCACAAACACTAGATCCTGTAAAAGAATATACTAGAGTGGTCGGAGCCATTACATTAGATACATATCAAAACATTCTCATCCATGAAAATTCAAAACCACACAAGATAAGAAATAGAACTAGGGGTTCGAATAACCACCCTTCGAGATACCACTCAAAGATATCACCGCATAATGTTCATTACCACTTCATAAATGAAAAATAATTTATAAAAAATAACTAAAACTAGTTCCTAAACACTATCATGGGGGAGATACATCTCAAAATAGATAATGACAAATTGAAGATGTAAATAAATCCATCTCATAAAAGAATAGGGTTTTAACCACTAAACAAATAACCTTATAATAAAATATATATTAATCAAATAGATCAGGGTACATGGAACGTATGTGCAACTCATGTTCCCTTGTAAAATTCTCCACTCCACCATGATGCCACATGACATAAAACACGGGGATACCATGCCCGTGAAATGCCTTCCACATATGGTCATGGATATCTACTAGCATCTCCACAATGGTGCCATCATAATAAACATCAATCTTTCCCCAGTCCATGACATGAGATTCATCATGAAGATAATAATAGAGATCTAATATGTGAAGATTATCGGGTAAATGACTCATCTAGGGGGAGGTTCTACACATTATGCTAATACCTCATCAAGAGACAACACCTCGAATGGCCCCACATACAGCGTAGAATGATTATTCCTATTTCCAAACCTTCACGTCCCATGATGGGGATTCACCTTCAGAAACACGGGATCTCAAAAATCGAACTCCATTTTTCTCCTTCTAGGATTATCATAGGTCTTCTGAAAATATTACATTTCCTTCATCCTCTAGGAAATCACCTAACCTATCTCTATCATATTTTGTACTATTTCGGTATAATAATTCCTAACTCTCTGGTACGAGTCTAACAAAATTGATAATTGAAATGTCATCCATATAAGGATTAAAACACGTCCATATCAAGGACAGAGTGATAAATATTGTTTTATGGGATCCCTATCCAGGTTAGGTTCCTCATCCATGAACATAAAAAATCTTGTACACAAGGGCACAACATGTATTTAATATTTTCGATAGTCCTATCTATATGACCCACTGTCTGCTTATGGAATACAATGATGGGGCATTGAGGTGAACCAAAATCTTTAAAGAGACCTCTTTACACCCTATAGACAACAAATGGATGTCCTGATCAGAAATGATCATCCTAGGGCCTCCATGGAGTCTCACAAACTCCTCTAGATACTACGTCGACCAAACCATCAATGATCTCAACACCCTGATGACAATGTGGTTGGTTGATTTGGTCAAACAATCGAATACCACCCATATAAAATCATTTCATCCCTGAGGATGAGGTAAACCGGTAACAAATTCCCTAAATATTTCCTCCCAATTCCACTAGGTAAAATATAATAGCTGGAGTACGAAATCATGAATACGAGTCTCAACCTCCAACCTCTTGAAGAAAATGTATCGAGACACATAATATGAATCTTCGTTCTTCATCATTGGCCACCATTATTTAATTCTAAACGCTTAGTACTTTTTCATCACACTATGTTGTACCACTAAAATTGAACTATGGAACTCTCCAATAACCATGTCCCGCATCACTAAGGGAATGAAGATCCCTTCCTAAAACAACAATCATTGTTTTTCATCCTCAGACCAACCATTTTGGGCCTCGCCACAAGCAACTTAGTCCATCCAGACCTCCTCCTCATGATCCCCAAATTGGGACACATCTACCTATTGTACTATGAATTACTACACAATAATTTAAAAAAGACATCATTTTCCCCAAACATCCCTCATAGCTAAATGAATCACTAAATCTTCATTCATATCCCTCATGAAATAACTATATACATGAATCACATAACTACATGACTTGATACTAATTGTATCCATTATAAAATTCATGGTTTAAGTGAATATTAAATTTAAAATTCATATAACATTAATAAATACATCCCACATCCCAAAAACATGTTCAAGTCACATGGAGAGATAACATACCACATGTTCTTATTATCCGTGAAGTCCATAAAATGATTACTAATGAGGTAGTGTCACCAACAAATTAAAAAAAACACCACTGTCTCCAAATCAAGATCATGGGTTTAATAGTTATGTTAATGGGGAAATAATTATCAGGACTCATAAGAAACTATAGTTATTTTATAAGTCAATACATTTCCTAACCCCATATGAGAATCATCACGAAAAACATCAAAATGAATTTATTCTTCTAGCAGAGAAAAAATTGGATAACTGACCAAATTATCCATCTCATACTCTATAGATTCCTAACCCTGATAATTATTTATGAAGGCATTGTCCTTCATAGTCAATATTTTCAGAGGATTTGAAACTAATGTCAAATCAGCTACGAACCCCTTGCAGTAGCCTACCAGGCCATTGAAAATTTTACCTATTCATTTTTCTTGGGGGTTGTCCAATACACATCTACTTGTATCTTCGATGTATCCAAAGCTACTTTATATTGGGATACAACATGCCCCCAAAAATAGACATCTCATCCCAAAACACACACTTTGAAAACTTCTCGAATGGCTTCTCATGGTAAGAAACTCCAAAAACATCATGAAGATACTATTCATTCTCCTCGTCATACGTGGAGTACATGAGGATGTTGATAATGAAAATTACCATGATCATATATATGAACTCATGGAACAAGGCTTCAACCAACCCCATTAACATAATAGAATCATTCGTCATGTTGAATGGAATCACCATGAACACATAAATCCCATGATGATAATGTAAGGTAGTCTTTAGGATATCGTCATCCTTCACACACATTAGATGACATTTTGACCACATTTTGATCTTCAAAAACTATCTTTCACCCTTTCATTGATAAAACCTATCATAATTTCATGGAAGAGGATATTTAATATTCATTGTCGCTTGGTTTATGTGATTTTTATCGACACAGAGCTCTAAACATTACTCATCCTTCTTCATTAATAAAAATAGTACACCCTATGGTGACACACTCGTTCAAACGAGACAACACATTAATAAACTTTCATGAAGTGTACATATCTACATCATCTCACAAGTTTTCATATTATACAGAGACATCGATATAGGTGACATTTCTGGCTTCATCATAATCCCAAAATTGATCTTTCATCAAGGGGGAGATTTTATAACCTCTTCTGGAAAGGCATTCGGGGTACTCTTCTAGGACCCTGGGAAACTCCAACTAATGAACCAATGATGAACACAACATTAGTCATCCATCAATGATATAAAGGGAGGAATATTCCTATGACCCATCTAAGGATCACAATTTCCAACAAACATTGTTGGCTCTACATCAACATGGAATAACCCAACATTCCTTTTAAAGAAATCCATATGATCCTAGACTAAAAAACCAATCAATTCCAAGGAAAAAATAATATGTTTTCATCCATTATCATATTTAATATCCCCATAAGCAGTGTCTTCCCAGCAGTATTTCATAGTTTCTACATACATCAAACAAGTCATTTCAGCTTCTAACTTGCAAAGTCAATGCCAAAAGCACTGAATTTCGTTCTACCTCATGTGCCAAAGCCTGGAAAAGGGAATGTGATATGAAGGAGTGATTAATTCAAAAATTAAAAATGGATTACAACAAAGTAAAATATAATTTAAGGGGTTCATCAAACGACATCTGGATCACCCCAATATGGAAATGATAAAGCATGAAGCTAACCACAACCTCTTCAATGGACTCTGTAAAACTGATGATAAACACCACTATAATAACACTCTAATATCTGTGCATGGGTAGTGTCCATGGGTTCCATCTACCTGCACCATTTTACATCTACTGATCCCAAGATGGTTCAACCTAATATGGCTACCTCAGTTGGATATTCCTTAATAAAGGAACCTAACAAGGAACACCTAATGCATACTGACTGGTCTTATGGGTCTGGAACTCTTACTGTGGATAACCATGGACTCCACAAGAAAATAAATATATCACTACCTTATCGTAGATCTATGATATTCCACCACTGATGAAATGTTTTTCCAAGGGATGGGACCTACCCAAGACTGACAAAAAGCGATTCAGCCCAGAAATACTAGAAACATGGTCTATAGCTCTAATTCATCAGAAATCCTGTTAAATCCCCTATCATGATCATTTTACAAAAGGATGCTGAAAAATATCTCAAACTTCCATAAACATGGGATCTCATGCCAAATTGTAAAAATGTATTAGAAAGTCGTCACCTTCACAGTAAATGAAAGCAAAACTTCTCTGAACATCTCATAGAACATCTCCCATGAGATAGCTTAATCCTCGCGATCCCGTAGGAATAAGAACCACCACTTCCTTGTTGCCCCATTCAGCATCATAACAACCAATGAAACCCAGTTTTTATTTTGATAATGGATCAAACAATAATCTATATCAACCTCCTCCATCTAGTCATTATTGAAAACAAATGAAATGGATCCCTCATACTCATGTAAACTATATTTATGGAAATCTCAATGTGTCCTCCTTAAAGTGTCATCATCGTCAACAAATACTCTAATGCGATCTAATGGTAAATCCTGGAAAACATATTCTAGGTGAACATGATGTGGATGTCGACTTGGATACATTCATGTAAATGAAAAAATAGTTTGATATCCTAAAACATGAATATAGAATATACACCATTAAATATATATTTTTAATTCAGTTTAGGAGAACATATCCCAAGGTCTACCCATTTATACACATGCACAAAGCCGAATAATGCATGATCCATAAAAATTTATATACCCTAAAAAATGTATAACCTCTATTTTCAGACATTTTGTACTGAAAGTTCCATGAATTTGATCATCGGGGGACCTAAAAGATTGTTTTTCAACTAGTCTCTAGTGTTCACATAACTTGAAAAACGTGACTGACATCATTACCCTGCCAAGATGTGGAACCTGACCTGTTCCTAACACAAAATGATATCATATCCCTCAAACTATTCTCTAATACCACACTATCATGACCCCTCCCCCCAAGTTTACCCCTACTAGGAAAAAATTTTGATAGGAGAGAGAATTACACTCAAGTTATTCCTGTTTTATTCCTCGTATTGAAGACTAGAAATGAAGGAACAATAAATAGAAAATGGGAGGAATTACCCACTAAGGGAACACATATAGAAGAGAGATATGATATATAAAAAAATATACAACTCAAAATTAAATATAAAATACACCCATGAACAAATATGTAAATACATGCAAGAACAACAGTAATTGTAATGGAAAACACCAGGTACCAAATGAACGTAAAACGATGTTGACCATGAATCTGAAAATGTTCCTGAAAACCCCAAGCTATGTGTTACCAACATGATGTACAACATGTTCCATGTGACATGAAAATAATTTATGTAATGTAGGGAGAGTCTAACAGTGTAATCAATAAGATCCTCCCCGGTGCCTTTCATAAAAATGTAATGAAAGAATAATAAACCATAGTGATCCCATGGTGAATCTAACTTCTGAGATAAACATGTACAGTAAATTTCCAACATGAACATGATAGTCTAACAAGTATTTCATACAATAATTAAAAAAATATAAATGAATATAAAGGGTACCCTGCTACCACTTCCCCAATGTTTTTTCACTTTTCCCCAAATTCCACATGTCATAGGCATCTCTCTCCAAAAAGGATTTCTAGAGGACACATGGTCATATAACCAACGCATAAACCCAATTAAACACAAATGAGAATTGCATAAAATAATTAATATTATATAAATGAATATCAAGAGTACCCAGCTACCACTTCCCCACTGTTTTTTCACTTTTCCCCAAACATCACATGCCTTAAGCATCTCTCTCAAAAAGGATATCCTGAATACACTTGGCATAGAACCACTGCATAAACCTAATGCAACACAAATTCTTTCTCACATAAACCAGGGAAAATCAACACACCATACACCCAAAGAAAAGTAAACTAGTTATTTTTGGTATCCAACACAGCCTAAATAACTTGTATCATACATTCAGTATTATTATTGAAGACATTATATCCTAAACATGTCATACTTATAGGATCCCATGGAAAATTATATCCATAATATTTGTTGGTGAAATCAAAAAAAGAAATTATAAACCTCAACACTCATATATGGGGAAAACTAACTTTTATGCATACCAGCATATGTAACTGCCATGAGTAACATCCAATGGATGAGACTCGGGCCAATGGGAGAAATCAGCCATTTATCCTCCCATCAGGATGCTGGGGAAAACACCCCACAAGACTTAGAATCAACAGGGTGTTAGTTACCATAATATATAGAGTTGAATAGCATGTAGTAACAAAAAATTACCTCATATAATATATCTTAGAACCACACTAAGTGAATAAATTCTTTGTAGACACAATTGTAGATAACATATCTTGGACCCAAGAATTTTATTACTATGACTTGATATCCTATAATAACAAAACCATTTTAATAGATACATTATTTTACAATATTCTTTTTCATAAATTTCAATTTATGATAATTAATTATTTAAATATTAATTATTATTTATCAATACTTCATTATATTCCATTAGAATCTCAAAAATTCCTAATCCTTCCATGGAAAATCAAACCAAGTCAACAATATTTTAGAAGTATAACGTCATCATTTCATCCTAGAAAGCTCTAACCCCGTGGGTTAAAAATTATTAAATACTTTATTAACATCATTATTACATTTATATATTCCGAAGTATTATGGAAAATAATTCTAAACTACCAAACACAGAGAGATCATTTGGATGAGTAGGTGAAAATCCTATCAGGTATTTCCCTCCTATATAAATAGATTAGAACAATCCCTACTAAAGAAGATAATCCCAGAAAGCATGTATCATGCCCCATGAATATTTTACTCTTTTGGATGGAGAATAAGCAAAATGAGCATCCTCAACTAGTAGTAAATGTATAGAAGATAAAAAAATTATTCAATAAGAACCAATTTAAAAACTATGTGCAAGACCATATTCTACCCATTCACCATCCACGATGTTCTCCCCAACACCCATATACATAAACTGCAACATCTCACCACTCCAGAAATTAACTACAAACCCAACCATTGGATTCATTGACATGACTCCTTATATTTATCCAAATAATTTAATATTAATTTTGACCTTATTTTCATTACCAACATACCATAAGAACAACATTCTAAACATCAATTAATGGATATCACATTATCAAGAAAGCCGCGAGGTAAAAATACATAATCGATAAAAGTTCACTATTCTAGTTGAAAAATTTATTATGTAAATTATATTATGTTCTAGTGAGATAAAACATGATAAATCTACCAATAAACATAATAGAATAGATAATCCATTAATAACCTACCTCAAAATATTCTTGATATTCTTTACACCAGAAAAAACCAACAAAAAAGATCACAATCCCCTCTCCCATTAGGCTACATCCACCTAAGTATGAAGATATGAACCAATAGCCAATAATGATCTATAAAAAAGATGGATATCAAATGAATTCACAAGGAATGAAGAAACAATAGTAATATATTGAAGAACCCATAATAACAGTGGTGTAACAAACCTTATATAAGATGGATTGACACATACGATCTGTACCAAAACTAAGGGTTCAAATGTAGGTGAAAAATCAAAGGGAAACACAATAGAAAGTATAAAACACAAACAAACGTCACTAATGTGAGGAAGAACTATGGATTTCCTATACCAAGAGAAAACTAGATAGAATAACAAAGGTCTCTAATTGTAAAATCTAAATGGACCTACTATTTAAATACGATATAGATTTTCCATAAAATGATGATATGGCCAATATCACTCATTTTGACAAAGTCAAAGAACCATACACCATAAGAAATATTATTATAGGTGTTATGAACTTGTTTTAGGACTTAAATTAAGTAAAAAAAAAGCACTTGAATGTGTTTTACATTAATGAAAACAAAAAATGAGCGATAATTATTGTAAACTGGAAGCACTGTTCAGAAGTCCTTGCGACCATTGGAATGATATACAACTACTATTTGATGAGTTACCATTCTTGTTGAGATTAGATATCATCATCATTTGACCAGTCATTTCAACAATTGGAATGAGCTACTATAACCATAGGATGATTCACTACTAACATTCGGATATGATACCATCACCGTTGGATGAGTCACCACCACCAGTGGAATGAGCTACCGTCACTTTTGGATGTGTCACCGCCACCATTGAACGAGCTACTACAACCACTAAAATGAGATATAATCACTATTGGATGAACTAAAATCATATAAACGTTGTTCAAAAACATAAAAAATTGGGGATTGTGTGGGAATAATCAACCATTACCTACCATGACACCACAGACTCTAGATCTATCAAAGGAATAATCCTGAGAGGTCCTAGACATTAATCCAGATACATCTCAAAACATTCTTGTACTTGAGAATTCAAAACAAAACAAAATAAGAAACAAAACATGGGGTCTAAACAACAATCCATATACATACCTCAAAAAGCTCTAACCATTAACCCTTGTCAACCACTACTTCAATAGAATAATGTGAAACCACACAAAAACTAAAACCACAACCTAAACACTCTCTGAGGATAGATACCTCTATAAAGTGAGATTGCTACCAAAAGAATGAAAAGAACTACCTCTCATAAAATAATTGTTTTGTGACCACTAAATGAATAAAATTATAATAAAAGCGATAAATATATAACAACATAGGCTACAGAAATGTATCTATGGCTCACATCCCCATGTACTCTCCTCTATGCCACCATGACGCAACAAGACACGAACCAATGGGGTAGCAGACTCATGGAACACCTTCTTCATGTGGTCCAATATTTCTTTAGGCCTCTCATCAAATATCACATCATCATTAACATTGATTTGACAACCATTGATGACATGAGAGTCATCAATAATATAATGAAAAAACTACAACATTTGGAAAACATAATGTATTTGGATCACCTATGGGGAAGGGAATCCTGATATTCCAAAGCACCAATAGAAGATAAATTATGAAAGTTCCATCAAACCAGGGAGAAAGATTACTTCCATGAACAAACTATCGCTACACACAATGGGAATTAACCTTCAAAACAAAATGGTTCCCATCTCCAAACACCATAGGACTCCTCCTATGACTTGAATAGGACATCTGATGATCACGTGCTTCCCTCTTCCTCTAGAAAATGACTGAAACCATATCTATCATAATTAGTAAAAGTTCCATCCCGAGAATTGTCTACTCTATGAACCTAGTCTAGTACAACAGATAATGGAATGGTCGACCATTGAAGGATCCAAAAGGTTCTATATTGATGGTGGGTTGATAACTATTTTCAAAAGCGATATCTAGCATGGGTAGGTTCCTCATCCATGAGAAACCAAAATCTAGTACCCAAGTGTGCACCATATATTCAAGAGTCTGGATGGTCTGCTCTATATGATCATCCTTATTCAGATGAAATGTTGTGATATGAAAAGATGAGTACCTAAATCATGCTGGAGACCTATCCACACCATGGAGGTAAATCATGGGTCTCGACTAGAAATTATAATCCTAGGTACATTCTTGTGTATTTCCACCTTCTCTAAATATATCCCTAATAAATTCTCTTCTACGATCAACTCCATGATCACTATAAAGTGGGATAATATTGTTAAATGATCCTATACCACTCATATAGTGTCATAGCATCCCCGAGCTTGTGTTAAACATGTATCAAAGTCCATATAGATGTCCTCCATAATTCACTGAGTAATATATAATGGTCGGAGAAAACCATCGAGAACACATTTCTCAGACATCACCTTCTGGAAGACCATGCATCGATACACAAACTCTGGAACTACATGCTTCAACCAAATACACCAATAATGACTTCTGAAGTCTCCTTAAATTTTCATCACCCTAGTATGTAGTGATAAATATAAAATGTGGAACTCTCTAAGAACCATATCCCACGTCAACAAAGAAATAAATATCCTCCACTAAAACAAAACTCAATGTTATTTATCCTCTAACCAACCATCGGGAACCTTTCCACAAACATCTCAGACTCTCCAGGCCTCCCCCTCAAGATACCCCAACATGGACTCTTCAACCTACTTTAATAGAGATGACTACACCATCATCTTAAAATACAGCCTATTCCCCAAACATCTCCCATATCTAGAATGCAATGTTGATTGATCTATAATCACCATCTAGGAAGAACCAGATTTATGCACTACATCATTTCATGACTTCCCTCTCAGTGCATCAGCTACAAAATTCCCTTTTTCTAGGTGTATAAACAATTTCAAAATTATTTTCTGATATCAACTCCATACAAAGCCACTTCCATAAGTCCATGTCATATTTATAGAAAACATATCATAAGATCTTATTATTAGTGGAGATGAAAAAACGCTCACCAATGATGTAGTGCCTCCATAACTAGAATGAAAAAACAACTAACACAAATTCAAGATCATGGGTTGCAAAGTTTTGTTCAACGAGATATAAATGTAGGGACCCATAATAAATGACTGAACTCTTCCACATCAATATGCATTATAAACCTATTGAGGAATCATTATAGAAAACTCAAACTGGACTCTTTTTTATGGAGATAATGAATTATGACACTGAATAACTTCTCCTTTAGCTACTGAAATGATTCCTGACACTGATCAGTATATAAGAATGACTAAAACATAATTGTAAATACTATTAGTGGATTCAAACTGCAAGAGAAATAATATTCATACCTCCTATAACAACCCACCATACCATAAAAACATTTCACCTCTTCCAATATCATGGGGGATATTCAAGACAAAACTACTTCTATAATTGACATATCTCGAGATACTACCTATTGGGATAAAGAATTCCCTATGAAAAAAGACATCTCAAGAAAATAAATCACTTTTTAACGACTTCCTGAGAATCTTCTCCTAGTGAAGAACTCCCAAAATAGCACGCATATTCTCTACATGGTCCTCCATAGAAAAACTCAAAAAATACCAATACAACATAACGCTACATGAATCAGAGAGATAAATATTAATATTCAGAAGAAAATAATTATTTACATACATAATGATATTTTAGTTGTGATCATAGAAGGAGTATAATTATTGAGAATCTATTTATTTAACCATATATATATTGTTAATTAGTTTATATAC
This sequence comes from Viscum album, assembly GCA_963277665.1. Taxonomy (NCBI): domain Eukaryota; kingdom Viridiplantae; phylum Streptophyta; class Magnoliopsida; order Santalales; family Viscaceae; genus Viscum; species Viscum album. The sequence goes on from OY728166.1 coordinate 266,832,624, forward strand.
AAAAAGTGTCGTTCAGCATAAAACAAACTGTTGCTAACTGAATCTGGTCACCAACAATTCCAGCACCAAAACCAGCCCGTGACAAGTCCTGAAGGGTGTTCATGATCCCCACTGGCTGGAAAAAGTACCCAGGTATCATTAAGTGAAAATTGGGAATGATTTACTTTAGTTTATAATCATAAAACAGCAAAGGAATCCAATTAAATGAATCTGGATTTTTCAAAACAAACAATCATTTACAAAAAATCAGAACTGAATTACATATTTTGAAAAACTCAACAAGACTATAAAAAAGTTACAAAACAAAATGGAAACAACCCATGAACTCTCATGCCTAGGGGCACCACCGTCAATCCATCTCTACAAGACTTCACCACCAAGGACCTACTAGAATCCCAAACCACTAGAGATAAAAACTATAACCAACCTATGAAAACTAAAATTACTATGTATAGTTACACCCAAGGGTGTAATTACGGTGTGAGGCAATGGCCAGTAAGATACCACCACTAAGAGATTCCAGGTGAAAAACATTGAATGACAAAAATCATGCAAGTTTTTAAAAACATGTAATTTTAGTTATATTTTCTAAAAGATGCATCTTAAAAAATCTGTTTTCAGGTTGGCTAATTTAAAGCATAAAAAAATTTAAACTAAATTCCAAAGCTACATAATTTTCCAGCCAAATATACTATATGCCGATGGAAATTTTAAGGGATCTACTGATCACAAGAAATAGGAAATAACCGACCATCACTAGCTTGATGTAGATCCCAGGGACCTCGTATCTCGATGAAAGTAACCATCATAAATATCTATTTTTGTCCACAAGCCACAATTTGGGAACATACCCATAACCATGTGGTCCCCCATCATCTTCATCATAGTTCAGTTAGTGTTTTATGTGTCAATCTTGCAATGTGAAACTGAGGCCAAACCTCACGGGATCACTAGAATACTAGAACACATGCACCCACCTAGATGCATGGGATTCCCTATTGTGCCCAAAAAAGTTAAACGAGACATTAAGTATAATTTTCATATGAAAATATCATTTCAATATCACATATTCCCCAAACAGAAAACATGTACATCACACAAGTCACAAAATCATCTTTTTCATTCAAATGCATTTTGAAATCATACAAACACCAAAATAGTCCTCATCACATTTCATATCACTTCAACACTTCAACACATCGATTAAAAATTTTTATTAAAAATTTACAAGGTAATAAAAATCACATAACCACCCACACACACATGCCACATAATACCCTTTTTACCTTCAAAATAGTGTTATCGTCAAACTTACATGAAACAGCCCACAAACAAGTTTTTCACAAATATCAGAATTTAATAAAACATTTCATAAATTTACAAAAAATTATAAAAATATTTGACATCTTGGAACATATTTTAACCTTTAAAAAACCCATTATAGGTGATCACACACAACAAACAGTACATATGCATTCTTTTCCCGACTTTGTTTATCCAACTAAAACATTTAAACTTTTCATAAAAAGTACTCATATGGTGTTAATATGTCTTGCACACAAAACCCATATCAAAACCCCAATTTAAGACCAAAAACAAACCAATTCTTATCCAAAACAGAATTGGCAGCCCTAGAGTCATTTATCAAACAATTTTCATGTGTTGAACAATCACCTTGAATAATACCAACATAGATACAAATGAAAACACACATTTTCATAAAATGTACGCAAGAAGTATAATAATGATTTACACATTAAACCTATTAAAATCCCCTCTTATTAGGCCCACATGACACTAGTACCTTACCATACCAGAATTGGCAGGCCAAAAAAGATTTAGTAAACCAATTCCATAGGTTATAAACTACAACCAGATAATACCCCTTGAATTACACATGAAAAAAACCAATTTCAAGTTAAAATTAAACTATTAAATTAAACACATAACCAAATTAATCCTAAAATTTTATCACACCACACCCAACATATGAGGAATTTGAAAAATGATTAAATAAAACAATCTAAATCATAAATAGTTGTTTACACATTTAACCAACAACCTTTTATGTTGAAACCCTTAAAAAATGGTGTGAAATATAAACTGCACCATTGCCGCACCACAAGGAAGATAAATCTGCCCTTGACCACAATATTTGGCAAAAGAGTCCCCAGATCATTCTCTATATTGGAACACTAACTTACGAACATTTTAAAACATAATGAAATAGGGATTATACCCTAAGGGAAGTGGAAGATACCAAAAATGAATCACATACCTTGAAAAACATTGAATAAATCACACCAAATACACCAGTATCTGAATTTTCAAACATCCAACCATTCGTGGGAGATTAAAATAATGTTAGAGAGATCATTTAGGAACTGTAATGTGGGAAGAGTGATAAATTAAACAGTTATTAAATAATCAATTTACCTCATCAAATATGGGTGGTTTCTGAAAATTAGTGATGTTTCATCCAAATTCACATTGAAACTAATCTTCAAAGTGGAGGAGGAGAGAATGGGGCACACCTTCGGTATGTGGGATCATGGGACAGTTGGAACCACCAAATAAAACATAAATATTGAATGCTATATTAAATAATTAATAAATAGTTTTAATTTATGAAATGGGCTTTTGGGCAGTCCCAATACCTTAAATAATAACCCATATCTACCATGATTATGGATTCCTAAATTGTCCAAATTAATATGGTGGGTTAATTGGTTAGGGAATGAAATGTAGGATTTGGAATAAATTAAAAATGTCTAAAAAGAAAGGTTTTAAAATGGAATCAAAATCAATTTGGGAATCTGCAATTGGGCTCAAGGTTTGGCCCAATTCATGAAAACTCACCCTTTCAACCATAAAATCATTGGAAACACCCAAAACAAAGAATGAATGCAAATTAAATGAATGTTAACATTAAAATAAGTCATATATGTGACAATTATAACCACAATAAAAAATTTACATTCTCATAATTCCATAGCAAGGCCAGATACAAAAACCCAGCCGAACCAATAAACCAAGATGTACCTCTTTGCCAAGCTTCTCCACTAAAGGCCAAAACACCTCCAGTGATCAATTAATGAAAGGATTAATTTCAGAACCAAATCATACACCACATTATTGAAATGAACTATCTCATTAAAAATTTATCCCAATAGAAAACTCCTCAAACACTATCCGAACAAGACTCAAGCAATTATCTCAAACGAACAAAAACATTAAACAAGGTTACACTTACCTTACATTAACTAAACCATTGGGCACTCTCCAATCCCAAATATTACTCAAGGAATATGTTGGTAGCTTGATAGTTCCAAATGAGAGTACCTACCAAAAATCCAATACCATGGATAAATCTGATCTACTCATGCGGGGGGACACATATAGGAACCCCACCATATGAGACAACCTATATTTTTCTAAGACAGAATAAGGACACTAACAGGGGGAGTCCTGAACGGACTCCCTAGTATAAAGGGTAGAATTCCATTCAATGATTACGAATGATCATACAAGAGAATCATATTGGGTATCACAACAATAAGAACCAACCATCTGAACCGACTAGCATGGGCCAACATAGAAAGACCCAAAATATTTAATGATTTTTGTAGGGTGCATGGTTACTCAACATGGTTTGGGAAACAGTGCACTGACTATGTAGATCATTCTTTCTTCATCACATCCTAGCACACAGTCACTACTAGTTGTGCACAATCTATTTACTCATCACGTCTATCCAAATTTCCAACAATTCTCTAATGACTTAATGGAAACCAAAGGGGGAGGAAATGATATTAGGCAATGACATGGGTACAAGGCCCTCCTCCTATTTCAACAAAATGATAGAAATAGAAGAACGATCATGACACCCTAGGTTTAAACTCTTATTATCATTATTTTTGAGGATTGGACATTGTACAAGGGTTTAAATGACCCTGAGATTTCCCTGGACTATGAGCCAACTACTCTTTGAGACCTATGGATAGAACTCAAATTATTGAAGAATCTGTGGCCTCGCAGTTAGGATTTGGAAACCCCCTAAACAAGAATCCTTCATTCGGTGCCACCAACAACTACACTGCAATCCCTGATAAGATTTCCAAGACAAAACACATTCTAAACTCTCTTTACCCTAACACAATATTTCACTAAATCATGGGCTTATTAGGTTCACACACATCTCAACTTGTTTCTTCAGGAATGAGACAAAAGAAGTAAAGAACACCTAAACTCAACTTCCTCTAAAATGAAAGATTTTGATGTTTTTTTAGGGGAGGCATTCTCTGAACATAATAGGGACTCTTAATGGATTGCAGGACATTCACCTTTATGGTCAATCGAGAAAATGACATCACAAGGCATCACCGAACTAATCCATGGTGACTGATATAAAAAATGCATAGAGAGGGACGTTATACAACATCCCATAACACACACAATTCTAGAAAGAAGCCACAATATCCTCTCGTGACCATATTTACCACACTGGTAGTTTAACGTGTACTTCTTCTTCTATGAGACTATGAAGGACTGAGAGGACCAGTTAGACACCATCTAGATACTCATCCATGTTAACTACACCAGACCACTTCCATCTTCAGCATATCAAGAGACATTTGAAGTCTATTTTCTTTCTACCTTCCATGATCACTCTCCCACTGCAAGAGGATATAAAAAACCATGAAAGGAGATGGTGTAAAATCAATTTAAAAATGTTAAGAAAAATATTCATTACATTTATTAACTAGAGGGTATTTGAACAGCAAATCAATCTGGGTTTCACATAAGTTGTTCATTAACCCTTAATAGGGCGTAACTTATCCAATGATTGAACCCAAGGACCCAACCAAGATGGTTCATTGGTCAAGATATACCAAAAAATATCCAAAAACATTAAGGGAATCACATTAAAGGCATCTCGAAGCATTTCATAGAAGAGACCACAAGATATCCCTTCAACACAACTTATCGACCAAACACAAACCCAAAACACAGTTCAAACAGGACGAGTTCTTGGACTCAAAACATCCCAAAACATCAACATTTTAAATACACATCATCCCAAACTAGTCATAAAGACATAAATTATTTCATTTAAAAACATATTTTTGAAAATAACTGGTTTAGTGGTTAGCGTATCCACCAATGGTAACCCATGGGCCTCACACATGCATGTTTCATTGCCACACCGGGCACCCTCATCATATCCAGCACGAAATTCATCCAGCCATTCCATCAAACATCCATCATCCCATATAACCCAATGCATGTGGTCGCTCACAGAAATACTAAAGGTTAAAATAATAATTCATTCAACTTTTCAAAACCAAAAAAAATTAACCAATACATGTTTTTTCTCAAGATCGCTCACCACGATTTCGAACCTAAATTACCGCATTAATATTACTTTTTAGAAAGGCACAATCATTCAAATGAAAAATAACTTTCATGTTATTCACGTCAATTTCAATAAATATCATCCCATTAAATCAGATATCAATAGATTAGAAGACTCTACTGGAAACACTTTTTCAAAACCAATTGTGACATAGTCCGTGCTTTCAAAAGAGGTACAAACCCACCATTCTTTATTCTAATACAATTCTGAAAATCTAGTTCACCATTTTTAAAAAACAAACCATTCCCTCTTTATTATAAAACCATTTATCAAAAAATTACGCTTTTTAAAACCATGATATTATTCCTCTAAAACCAAAATTCAATAATTTCAAAACTAAATAACACAATAATACCATGCGAGGGGAAACTAACTTCGGTGGGTGACATGAACATATGGTTGGCGGCCATACTCTACTCACTTCACCATCATAGATTGTTCTAGGGAAATATCCCCTACTCCACGTGGATTTCCAGTCCCTGCGAGCTCATTGAGACAATTAACCCAACTCTCTTTTCATTTCCCCTATTCATCATCAAACCATGAAAACCAAAGGACTCAGAAAAGTCACTACCTCCCCTAGAGACATGAATCCCTTCATAGGGTGTGGTGATCAGCCACATTACTCATAACCAGAATTCCATGTCCCAAAAATCCTATCTTAAGACTATCTTTACTATTCCCCAAATGACATGACCCAAAGATACCAAATCTCCTCTGATACCATTTTGTCACGATCTGAATCTGGTTTCCACTAATACCGGCACCAAACCCATCATGTGACATGTCCCGAAGGGGGTTCCTGATCCCCACAGGCTGCAAAAATTTCCCTTGTATCATAAAATGATAATTGAGAATGATTTACCCATGTTTATAATTCTAAAACATCAAAAGAATCTAATAAAACAAATCTGGATTTTCAAACCAAAAAATCTATTACAAAAATTCGGAACTGAATTACTTATTTTGAAACTACTCTAAATGACTATAACAAACGAAAAAATCCAAAATGAAGCATCCCCTGAACCCATATGGAAGAGGGTACTGCCCTCAAGCCATCTCCGTAAGACTTCACCACCATGGACCTGGTAGAAACCTGTTCCACCAGAACTAAAAACTATTCCATTCCAACAAAAAAATTAACATTATCTACATAAACCCAAGGGTGTAAGTAGGGTTTGATCCAATTCATAGTTGCATACCACCACTGAGAGATTCCATGAGATAAACATTCAATGACGAAAATCATGCAAGTTTTCCAAAACATTTAATTTCTAGTTATAGTTTCTAAAAGATGGAATTTAAAAAAAATCAGTTTTCAAGTGGGATAATTTAAAGAATCAAAAAAATTAAATTGAATTAAAAAGCTACATATTTTACCAGCCATATATATCGTATTCCAATGGTATGTATAATGGATATAATGTGCACGAGAAATAGGGAATAACCGCCAGGCACTAGCTTGATGCGGGTCTCATGTTCCTCGTGTCCCAGTAAAAGTATCCATCATAAATATTTTTTCTCATGAATTAGCCACTAGTAAGGTATATACCCATAAACTATTGGTCCCACAACATCGTCATCATAGTATCGTGAGAGTTGTATGCATCAATCTGGCTCTGTGAAACTGAGTCCAAACCTCACAAGATCACTAGCATACTAGTACGCGTCTACCCACAAAGATACCCAGGTTTCCCTCTTTTGATCAAACAAGATAAACAAGACAAGAAGTATAATTTAAACATGTAAATATCTTTTCCACATCAAATATTATCCAAATAGAACACATGTACACCACACATGTCTCAAAATCCACTTTTTCATTCAAATACATTATGAAATAATACACACACCAAATACAGGAACCAAAACCCAACACATGACATGGAAGGAAGGGCATTCCTGATCCCCACATGATGGACCTAGTTCTTGGCTATCATAAAATGAGAATTGGGAACAATTTACAAGTGTTTATAATCATAAAAAACAAAAGAATCTAATAAAACGAATCTGGATTTTTCAAACCAAACAATCTTTTACAAATATTCAGAACTGAATTTCATAATTTAAAACAACTCAACAGGACTATAAAAAAGGTATAAAACCCAATGGAATCATCCCATGAACCCTCATGGAATGTCTCACCACCCTCAAGCCATCTCCACAAGAATTCACCATCAAGGACTAGCTAGAAACCCGAACCACTCGAACTAAAAATTGTTTCCAACATGTGAAAACAAAAATAACTGCTTCTACATAAACCCAAGGGAGTAAGTAGGGTGGGAGAAAATTCCAAGTATGATACCACCACTAATATACTCCATGTGTTAAAACGTAAATGAAATAAAAAAGAAATTTTTCAATAACAAGTAATTTCTAGTTACAGTTTATAAAAGATGCAACGTAAAAAATCAGTTTTCATGTGGGCGAATTTAAAGAATCAAAACATTTAAAATAAATTACAAAGATATAGAATTTTCCTTCCAAATATATTGTATGCCGATAGTAAGTATAATAGATCCAATGAGAATAAGAAATAGGAAATAACCCCCAGACACTAGCTCGATTTGGGTCCCAGGTACATCGTATCTCAGTGAAAATAACCAACATTAATATTTGTTCTTGTGCATGGAAAACTATTATGGAACATACCCATAACTTATTGTTCCACAACAATCATCATCATATTTTTGTTAGAGTTGAATGAGTAAATCGTGCTATGTAAAACTGAGGCCAAACCTCACAGGATCACTAGAATACTAGTACACGTCCACCCACCTAGATACTTGGTTCTCCCTTTTGTGCTCAAACAAGTGAAACAAGACAAGATGTATAATTTTCACATGAAAATGTCATTTCCACATCACATATTCACCAAACAGAACACCTATACATCAAACAAGTCACAAAATCCACTATTTCATTCAAATACATTTTGAAATCATCCAAACACCAAAATAGCCCACAACACTTTTCACATCACTTGAACACTTCAAGACTTCCATTAAAAGCTTTCATAAAACTTTTACAATGTGTTAAACATAACATAAAATCCCACAAACACATTCCACATAATACATTTTTACCTTCAAAATCATTTTATCATCAAACTTACACAAAACAGCCCACAAACAAGTTTGGTCCCAATATTACAATTTAATAAAAACATTCATAAATTTAAAAATCATTATAAAAATGTTTGACATCTTAAAACATCACTTAACCATTCAAAACCCAATAATAGATGAGAAAACAGACCAAACAGTACAAATACACCCTTTTTCCCAGTTTTTTTCCAAACTAATACTTTTACAATTTTCATAAAAAGATCCAAAGTGCTTTAAATATGTCTTGCACCCAAAACCCCCATTTAAAACAAAAAAGATTCCAATTACTATCAAAAACAATATTTTCAGCCGTAGATACATTTATAAAACCATTTTCATGTGTTATAAAATCACCTTGAATAATACCATCAAATATACATATGAAAACAGAAATTTTTATAAAATGCACTCAAGAAGTATAACAATAATTTTCACGTCAAACCTATACAAAAGCCCTCTTTTTAGGCCCACATGAAACTAATACATTACAAAACCAGAATTTTCAGGCCAATCAAGATTTAGTAATCCAATTACATATGTTATATATACTACAACAAAATAATACCCCATGAGTTACACATGAAAACACCCAATTTAAAGTTAAAATTAAACTATAAAATTAAACAATTAACCAAATCAATCACAAAAAGTTTTCTCACCACACCCAACATTTGAAGAATGTGAAAATTGAGTAAATATAGAAATCTAACACATCAATAATTGTTTACACAAGGATCCAACTCCCATTTATGTAGAAATCCTCCAAACATGGTCTGAAACATCAACTTAACCACCGCTGCACCACAAGGATGATAAATCCAGCCATAGACTAAAATATTTGACCACAATGACAACAAATAAAACTCTAGGTTCGAACCGTAACTTTTGGACATTTTAGAACACAATGAATGAGGGAGGATACCCTAAGATAAAAGGTCAAAAAAATGAAGGAATCAATTACCTTGAAAAAATTAAAAATATCCCCCCAAATACACCGGTATATGAATTTTCAAACATCCAACCATTTTAGTGAAATTATAACAATGATAGTGAGATCATTTAGGAACTCTACTGGGGAAAAATAGTGAGAAATGAAGGATTTATTAAATAATCAATTTACCTCTTCAAACCTGGGCGATGTGAGAATTTCAGAGAAGATTTATCCAAATTCACATTGAAAATGATATCCAAAGTGGGGGAAAAGTGCATGGGGCGCCTTGGGTATGTGGTATCGGGGGAGATTTGGAACCACTGAAAAAACGTAAATATTGAATTCAATAATAAATAATTAAAAAATACTTTTAATGTAGGAAATTGGATTTCGGGAAGGACCAATAACATAAATAAATAAATACCCATATCCATGATGATTATGGATTCCTATATTTTACAAATCACTATGGTTGGTTAATAAGTCATTGGATGACAAGTAGGAATTGGAATGGATATTAAATGGTGAAATATCAAGGATTTATATTGGAATAAAAATTTATTTTTAAATCTGGAATTGGGCTCAAGGATTGTCCCAATTCATGAAAACTCACTCATTCCTCCATAAAATCTTGGGAAGCCCCCAAAACAAAGAATGGATGAAAGTTAAACAGAATTTAACATTAAAATAAGTAATGTATGTTACAAAAATATTTAGAAACCCAAATACATCACTCATATGAAAACAAAGTTCATCAATGACCACGATTTTTAGTAGTCACATATAAAATAAAATTCTCTACATGGATCAAAATAATAGATAAAAAATCATCACCGTCATCATATACCCCTTCCCAATTTTTTTTATCATATCAGCTATAAATGAATTTATAATAATATTTATTATCTTAATAAAATTAGGATTCATCTATATTATCAAGGAGACATGTTTAAACTGACCACATATGATAAACAATTAATAAAGACAATTATATCCCTACAACAAAGAACATAGGATTAATAATTCAATCATGCACCTATATAGAGGGTGAACAAGTCTCCAATGAAATGTGAACTAGGGGTGAAACACGGACACCTTTATCTTTTTGGGAGAATGGTTTTTGGATTCTTGTAATGAATATCTAAAAACAAGTCATGGAAGAATAAATTGTTTCATTATTCTAAGAGTAAGATCTAAGCATAATGGGATATGCAACCGTTTTTAATTCACTATTAAAAGGGGATCTTTTCCAAACCCTCATTCATGACCAATTAAATTATAGGTTTTTTTCAGAAAGTAAAATGATATGATATATGGATCTTTAAATAGATTCAAAATCTCTCAATAATGGTTTTGAACTCAATTTATATTAATGGAAATGTAAAAGTGGTGAATTTGAAAAATCATGAATAAACAAGAATTCTGAAAAACTGCCAGAATTGAATCATCATTATGTGGGTCACTAGTGCAAGCTATTGGATGTGAGTCACCATGAGTTGAGTAACCATTCAATTACCTATCCTTATGTGATTCCCCATTAGGTGAGTTACCCTTTGGTGATTCACCATTAGGTGTGCTACCCATTGGTGAGTCACCATTCTGGATTAACCATCACTAACCTACCATTGGATGAATCATTAGTGCAACCTGCCATTTCAAGTCACTGGTCAAGTCTCACTATTAGTGAGTGTAAAATATAAAACTCACCATTGGTGAGTCACCTTTGGTAAACATACCATTGGAGACCTACCTTCAACCACTCACCATTGAAAGTCACCAGCGCGAGTCACCATTGTGACTCATTGGTCTTAACTCACAAGTGTATGACTCACCATCAGACGAGCTACCATTGGAAAACAGGAAAAATGGAAAACTATTGAAATAATAAACCTATAACTCTTAGAACACCTCAACCGTCAGATTTAAACAATGTAATAGAATAGAGAGGTCCAAGTCATTACAAACACATTGAAATGAAATTGAGTTATGAACCTAGCGACCATGTTTCCAGAATTAAAATTTATGTAAATTAAATTCCTATATAATAATTTCATAATAATTATCTACTTTTTTCAACCATTTAAAAGTATTATCAAAAATCATAAATCAATTTTTTTCATTTATTAGGTGGTCAAATTTAGATATTTAATCAGTTAATCCCACATCGTGTGTGTTATAAACAATAATATTAGAAATGAAAATTATTATAGAGTGATGAGCAAGGTAAATGGGTCAATTTTCACTAATCACCAAATTAATAAAGGAACATAAATATATATTTTTCACATAAATATAATTATATAATCATAAAAGAATGGTGGATATGAAAATTTAATGAAATCACATAATAGAGGTTGTAATCCATATGTATCCATGAATATCATTATATTTTTTTTAATTTATAGATGTGTAAGGTATTATGTAAAATATTTGGTTCATATAATAATAATTATTTCATAAATACAATATATATATACATATATTAATTGAAAATTTCGATTCCCAACATTAGTTTGAAATCAATTTATCCAAAAACTAATTCAAAAATCCCACATTAAATATCCCTTAATGATGAAAAGAAATGATTAAATTTTATAGTTGAAATGGAATAATCTAATTTCCTTTTTTAAAAGAAAATATAAATCTTATCATATAATAAATTAATTATATTTATAAAATGATGGGTTTATTGAGATAATATGGTTTCCAAAATATTCGACATTGATTTTACATTATCATCATAGGAAAATAACATAAAAATTTATAAATTGAAGTACATATCCAAATAAGAACATAAGTATTAACATCATTTATTGCCAAATTTTTTTTAATTGATAAATAAAATTTTAATAATTTCTATAAATATATAAAACATTATTTTATAATGATAAAATATTTTCATGCATTAATTTGAATCAATAATTTTGAAAGTTAATCATGTTATCAATCATCCTAAAAGGAGCATACATATTATTTAACTCATAATAGATAAATATATATCAATAAAAAAATTCAATGAAAATTACATCATACATAAAATTGAATGATTCACATAATTATTTCTCCAAAACTAATTTTTATATTATTAATTGTATTTATTTATTAATTTACATTTCTGACCATCAAGAGTAGCATTCTGTAAAAAAATTCAAAATGTTAAATAGGAATAATTAACTTATTTCTAAAGGTTAACATTAGTCTTATTTGTTAAAAATGAAAATTAATCTCATAAAATAATTACCACAAAAAAATTATATCAATGTTAACATTATAACAACAAAATATAAATCCAAAAAATGATTTTTTTTGTTTAAAAAGGTTTTCTTGTGGTGATCATTGAACCTCAATGAATGGAATAACCAACATTTCCTTTTTTACCTTTTACACATGAATAATAACAAAATGCTTTTTTAAAATGTATGGTTTAGTACAAAACTAAACATCCAATAAATTATAAAATGGTAACACACATACCACTATATAAATAATATCTCAATAAAATTTTCCATGAAAACTATTTATTTTTATCATACCAAATCCCTGTGAACTAGTTAAAAATTTTGGTGTCTTTTACTATTTAATAATCCTTCATTAATTCATGATCTTACAGGGGAAAGTCAATTCCTTGACATATGTATTATCAATAATTTATCATTTCTTCTTATTTATCATCATTCTGATATGATATGTACACAAAAAGAATACTAAAATTTAATATAATTTATGTATAAAAATTTTACTTTATTAAGTGTACTTTAATTTTATTAATATCTATATAATTTATTAGTAAAATCAAAATCATTTTTCATGCGTTGTCTGAATAACTACCTCAACGAAAAAACATTTCCCAATTTCTATCATTTCCATTAAATTTTAGATATGATGATGAAATTTATTGATAAATTTTTTTTATGATGTAATTATGTTTGGGAATGAAAAATAATATATCATATTAAATATATTGTAAACTAAAAATCATCCTTATTTTATTCATTTAAAATAAACATACTGTGGATATAATAGTTTCTTCAAATTATAAAATAGTTTCCAATGTATTACACTTTATTAGACATTATAATGAATTATGATATATTAGTTAATTATAATGTAATTTTAGGGATTTACATGTCTATATATTATTTCACCATCATATTTATTTAAATCAAGAGGTAGAAAACCATTTTGAAATGAAATATGTTTAATGGATTAAGAATTATTTAATTTTTTGAAAAATTAAAAGTAACGGTTGAAAAAAAACCCATATCTATATACTAGAATTGGGTTGTGGCTATGTGATAGAATCAAAATTGGGCAATCATGAAAAAAATATTTTGAATAATAATTTACACAATCTGCACCATGATGCATGAACAACAGTCGTAATACAACACACCTCACAATAGACTCACATGGGATATTATTTTGAATAATAAACTTTGATAAACAAACCATGATGTAATAATTTTCTGAACATTTTCCATTTCTTTTGCTAATGAAAACCATTGAACCAAATTACCACCTTATATGGATATCCCTAAATATTTATTACATCCCAAATCTGAAATTTTATATGTAATTGGACTACCTTTAACAATTATGATACCATCAACGAAAAAGTTAATTAAAGGATGCCCAACTAGGAATACAATTTAATATAATAAATGGTGAAGTATTTGACATCTATATTTAATATTTTAAGAATATTAATGTTTTGTAAAGTATGAGGTTCCTCATAGGGATTTATTAATGGTCAGAGTGAATCTTATTATAAATTAATTAATGTTTGTCTGTTGATTGATGGGTTCAATAATTATATAACCTTTCTATTCATTGAAAAGTCTCATTGGATTATATAAATAGGGTTTTGGGGTATCCATATTCTAATAATATGATAGTGTAATTGAATGAGACCATGAAATATTTTTTTATGGATGGTATTATCTATCCCATCAATAAGTGATAAATGAATATTTCTATAAATTGTTTCAATGATCAATCATTATATTGATATTCATTAGTTACATATTTTTATATAATAATTTTTTGAATTAATTAATTATATGTCTCATATTCAGAATTTGTTATATGAATGATTCATATATATTCTACTCCTGATCGAGATCACCATTATTTTTGTTAAATTTATAAGAAACATAATGGAGGACAATGTGTATTATAATTTACAAATATTTTTTATCATGTCTGGGATATAAATATTTCTATTAAAGGAATGTTAGTAGGTATATTGGGATTATATTTAGATTATCAATGTCAGATAACACAACCTCTATAAAAACCACTAATGTTTTATAAAGAACCCTCTGTATAAATCATTTGTAATGGGATTATACACTTCAATATAATGATGTAATAAAATGTATTCAATTATAGAAATTTAGTATTTATTGTGTGTAAGGATAACCATATAAACACCCCACATTAGTGAAGGGATATCCCCATAATCATTTTAATTATATTTGAAATTATGATAACCAGTATATAACCATGTTGATGTAGTTGACACATTATTTGATAAATAATCTCAAACATATGGAATTTCAAACATATTAAAAACAAGGTGTAACTATATACAACCACATCATATTATTATGTACTCTATCATTTATTTGAAATACTAAAATATAGTTTTCTATAAAATGAATCATATACCTAAATAAATCATTCTATAACATGGACGTAGATAAAGGGAATATTTTATTTTTGATGTTTATCATATGAAAAGAGATGCTGAAAAATGGTCTCAAAGATTTGAAAAAAATAAATATGGTGATCTTATTATTTATATTTATTAAGGGGATATTAATGAAATATTTAATGAAACATACATTCCTCATGATAAATGAGAGGAAGTTGAAATTTAGTTCCTTAATCAATGTCAATAATTTAGAAAATATGATTATGAATATGATTATATATTTACATGTATATCTTGGTATTACGTGAAATATGTTTGAAAATATAAATGGAATAAATATAACTCTATTTATGGGTTATTTTAAATTCAAAAAATAAAATCATTATAATCAATAGTTTCATCATATATGGATATGAGGGAATATGAAATTTTGAATGAGAGAGGGTTCACCATGATATATGTACTCAATGGATATCTTTAAAAAAGAGTCTCGTAGAGTATCATTTTCCTGACCCGTCCTCGGGGACTGTGCCGTGACTACCCCAAGCTCAACTTCCATAGGCAAGGGGCTGGCAACTAGCACCAAGGCGTAAATACCGGTAAAAAGGGAAGGCATTGCCTTTGTAAAGAAAACAAACACCACAGAGCAAGAAAGCAGTAGAAGTAAACATTAAGTAAAAACTGAGTACATTAGTAAGTGCGGAAAAGTAAGTGGGACAGCATACAAACCCAAACTAAAAGTAAAGTACAAATGGAAGGGATAACAACAACTGAAAGGTAAAGCCACAACGTCGAGCTGGCCACTAGAAATCCCACCTGGAGGGTGGGTACAGATAGCCTCCACTGCTCCTCGGGTCCAGCCGACCGCTCCGAGTACGTCCCGCCCAGTGGTCCACCTCCAGGTATCGTCCTGCTCTGCAAGCCTCTACCACGATCAGTGATGTCCGTCGTCTACAACCAACACAACGTAGTGCGGGCATAGCCCGTGCAGGGGTGAGTATAAGCTACTCAGCAGGGACCCCGAGACCCTCAAGGTCTCACCAAAACCAACAAGGATAACCACAAAGAAGATCTCAACAAATAACCTCTACTTAGGTATATGCCCATACATATATCTATGTTATCAAGTAACCCATCTCAATCATGAGGAAACACAATATTATCAAATCAATGGATAAACACTACCCAGATATATGCCCATACATATACCTAAGTTATCAAGTGACCCATCACAATCATGAGGTAAACACAAAGGTCATAGACTCATCTCAAACCAGGATTTTCATTATCGAAACTGTAACTATTGAAGAGCCCCGTCTCTGGAGTGTACATTGGTCTTGTCATGACTCCGAGGTACTTCTCACTAACCTAAGACTGGTGAGGTACTCCTCCTGTCGAGTACTGTGGGCCTGCTGCTACAACCAAGAGCTTCCCACCATGGGTCTGCTGCTACAACCAAGCTCTCCCCCTCGCAACCTCCAGAGGCACTCCTTCTGTTTAGTACCGCGGGTCTGCCGCTACAACCAAACTCTCCTCCGCCGTGGGTCTACCGCTACAACCAAACGCTTCCCCTCATAGACTCCAGAGGTACTCCTTCTGTTGAGTACCGTGGGTCTGCTGCTACAACCAAGTGCTCCTCCAGCATGGGTCTGCCGCTACAACCAAGCGCTCCCCACTGGGATATCTGAAACACACCGAGTCGATCGGTCAAGTAGTTGTCAGGTCTCAGCCGGCTACACGGTCTCCTTACTCCGCATACTCATCTCCAGGAAGGTCCGCTCCATGAGCTATAGTTCAATACTCCAAGTATCAAAAATTTCCACGAAGAAGAATCTGAAAGGACCGCCTCGTCACAGGGGTCTCAATGCAATAGATGGCGCGTCAATCGGATGCCCGGTCTGTGTGTTACAAGCCTTTTCGTCCCCAGGGCCTGGTTGGATTCACGTGCGAACCAACCCAGCCGTATCTCAATTATACCCTGAACTCTCATAGGGTATACTCATAGGGACCATTTCTCCACGTGATCACCAATGCCGCTGACGGTTCGTCAAAAGAACGTCCAGTCTGAAAGTTATCAGCTTTTTCGTTCTAGGGGCCATGTTGGATTTCAGGTGCAATCCAACCCAGCCACTATCCAATTGCATCCAAAACTCAAGAGAATTATTCCAAAAGTTCCGTCTCATCAAGAGAAATTCAACGAGATAGACGGCACGTCCATCAGATACCCGGTCTGTGAGTTATTGGCTTTTTCGTTCCAGGGGCCCGGTTGGTTTCATGAGCGAACCAACCCGACCACACTCCGACGGCATCCAAACCTTGATCGGAGTAATCCAAAAGATCTGTCTCACTTAGAGGAATCCATCAATTTTGACGGCACGTCAATCGGACGTCCGGTGTTCAAGTTATGAGAGTTTCCGCTCCGAGGGCCCGGTTGGTTCAGTGCACGAACCAATCCGGTCGAACCCAAAGTATTCTGAAACCTTGAGTGCGATATGTCAAAACAACGGTCTCAGTCCAAGGATCGCATCTCCGCTGACAGTGCGTCGATTGGAGGCCCGTAGCTCAATATAAGGGCAAAAGTCCGAAAAGGTCCAAAAAAAGGGGGTCTAGGCCCGGACTGACCCAGCCCAACCCCCCAGTGAAGGCCTGAACCGGGCGACCCGACCTGGATCCAGGTCTGACTCAGCCAGCGCAGCCCGGCCCGACCTCGATGGGCCAGCCCGACCTGGGCACGACCAGGCCCGACCGGCGCGGGTGCGGCCCGGCCGCCAAAGGTCGGCTCGGCCGGTTACGGCCGAGCGGCTCGGGGGGCACGTCGCCCTGCGTGAAGGAACCACGTCCCACCTGGGGCCGCCCTTTCTAGCGGACGCGGCAGCCGGCCGCGTCCCGTCCCTCGCCGGACCCGTGCGGTTGCGGGTCTGCCAGCCACCGCCGCGGCATCAACCGCGGCGGTTTTCCTCAGCAGTGCGCCGGGCGCTGCCGCCTTCCGCCGCCGGCGCCGCCGTGCTGGTGGGCACGCCAGTGGCTTGCTCCGCGGACCACCGGATGAGTTCCGGTGGTCGGAATTCCTTGTCGTCTTTTCCAAAAGCCTTCCTGGGGTCCATCCTTCACTGCGAGGACCTTACGTCGCCCGTGCGGCTGATTCTGTCGATGTCTGCCGTTTTTCACACCAAGAACGAAAGGGGCGGTGGGTTCAGACTTGTTCGTTAGTCCGCACCCACCGCGTTAGCGGTTTTAAAAGTCTCACAATAATTTTTATCACACTCCACGGGTACAAATCACAATGATTTAAAATAATCAACCCCTACCTTGTCCTTGTCATCGAACGTGAGTCCTTCGCGGAATTGGCCATCGCGGATGAAGATGATCTTCACGTCGTGGAAGGGGCGTCGCGTCGTCGTGGTACACGGTGTCGCGTCGATGATCTCAATCGGGTGCTGATCGAAGATTGTCGCGGGGGAGGATTGTCATGGAAGAAACGTCATGGAAGGAGATTCGTCAGAGTCATGGTACACGACGTCGCGTCGTCGATCTCCAAGGGTTCGGTGTTCTTCGCGTTCTTCGCATTCTTCGTGTTCTTCGCGAAGGAGGATGAAGATCTCAAGCCTTAGAGTCTTCGCCAAATCCTCTCAATGGGAAACCCTCAAGTAAACATGTGTTGGTCTTATTTTATTCTTATGCCAACAAACGAAAAACACAAATTAAAAAACGAACCATTAATTCGGTGAATTAATGGTAACGACTTAACTGCCCAATTAATAGGGGCGTTAAGAATTTAAGAAACGCACCGGTTGACTTTCAGTTAAAAAGGGTTTTCACAGGTGCGTTACTTAGAGGAAAAGAAACGGTGGGGCTCATGTGGGCCCCACCTCACAAATATCCTACCAAGAGGGTAGGACATTTTGGGTTCCACCCTATCTGCTTCAACTTAGCTTAAGTGGCTTTAAGTGGTTTTAAGTGAAATAAAAATAAAGTTGTTGCACCACTTTATTTTATTTCATAACTTAACCCCAAAAATTTAAAAACCACACCCGAGCAAACGCAACTCCGGAAAAGAGTTTCTAAACAAATATCGACGATGCGATTCCATCGGTGCCCTCAGAATTCGATTCCGAGCACCGATTCAAATGTTAGAAAAACCCGCTCGTTCGTTTAGTGAACGTACCCAAGCCAAACTTCGGAAAATGATTCCGAGCACACCGGGCCTCGGAATCAGGTGCTGTCAGAAGCTGCGTTCTTTTAAAATTCCAAAAAAATTAAAAAAAAATTTCCCTTGAAATTTATGGGTCTTTACATTACTCCCACCTTAGGGCTTTACGTCCTCGTAAAACGTTAACACAAACTAGGGATACAACGCGGTACTGAGCACGCATCTGAGCCTTCTGCTCCCATGTGCTCACCTAGAGGTTCCCATACTACCAGTGAAAACACACCCGAGGAATCGACCTTCCTCGTAGAATCTGCTCCTGTCGATCCTCGATTCCCACTGGAACCTCCGTGAAAGTCATCCCATCGCCAAAGTTCAGTTCCCCATGGTCGATGATACGTGATGGATCACGCACGTATCTCCTCAGCTGAGATATGTTGAAGTCTTCATGCACCTGATGCAACTGAGGTTGATGGGTCAAGCGGTAAACTACCTCGCCTACCCAGCTGAGGACCTAGAAAGGTCTTTCGAACTTTGGAGATAACTTGTCACCTCGACCACATCTCTGTAAACCTCGTCAATGTGAGACCCATATAAGGACGTGATTTTCATCCTAGAACTCTAGAGGTCTCAAATTCCTCCTAGATCTAAAACTCAAAACGACTATTGCCATGAAGGTAAGGTTGACCGAATCAAGAGTGATCGGTCACACCCTCATGTGAATGGGTTTATTATGTGCTGACTGGGGTATCCTTTTCGCCAACCAAGGAAAACCCATCCCGAAGTCATAGTTAACCCACATTCTTTTTTCCTAATACCGTCAATCTGTGTATGAAGTGTGATTGCCCAGTCCATACTCAAACCAACGTCATAAGGCCTCGACGCTTCCACCAAGAGATTCCAACCGAAACTCTCGCCTCGAGGGTCTGACCCCAATGTTGGCGTAAGTGTGATTATCGAGTCTTCTCCTAAGGTATCTCTAGACGTGAGGGTCAATTATACGGCTAACCGGAAACTCTAGGTCTAGGACAAGATTTGTTGAAGGAAGAAATGATTCGTATCAACGTCTGTTACTACCACAGCTAGTAGTGAACACAGACTGTCCCTCGACTCATTCTTAGAGCCATTGGGTCACTCTCCCTGACCGCATGCAGCTACTCTCTTCTCCCGCCCTCCAGCTCCCTGAGCCTGGCGCAGAAAACTATGGAGGTTGGTTGTAGCATGTTAAAATGTACACCACCTCATGCCGCTCTCCAAGCTCTACATCCATGTCTTCTGCTTCGCAGACTCATCTCTCCTTTAAGCTTCTTGTTATTGAATCATTTAACATGCCCGAGTCTCAAGACTGGCGCCGGTTTCCCATTTCTTACTGCATGGTGCAGTCTTCATCCGACCCAAGATGATTTGCACCATCCTTGCCTACGATTTGAAAGAGGTTGTAAAATTTCTCCTTGCCCGAAAAGAGAAAATCGGTCTCATACCCTGGATGAACCACGCCCATTGCCTGATACAGTCAATCCTGACATGAATGATGCATTCATGACATGGATGACATCGTAAGGCCTCGACGTAACTACCAAGAGATCCAACTGTCACTCCCGCATCCAAGGGTCGAGTCACACTGTCGGCATCAATGTGAGGTCACTGGGTCTCCTCCAGTAGAAATCTCGAATGTGAGGGTCAAGTCAACAGTCTTAACCAGGACCACTCAGTATCAACCAAACAAATGGACATGAAAGAAAATAAAGACACGTGTCATTTTATTATTCTAGCTCATAGCACAAAGACACGAAAACAACATCAACATGGAACTAGAAGTACAAGGGACCTATCCACTAGTTCTGCTCCTGTCGACCTACTCCGGAAGCTCTACTGCCTTGTCCACTTCTCGGCTGTTGCTCAAGCACCAGCCTCTGCTTTTGCCTCGGTGGATCCTCTAAAGCATGTTGATCGACTGTGCAGGGAGGTCGGATAGTCACGTGCTAGGTGACCCTTCCTGCCGCATTCATAACACTTCATGCTACTCTTACGGCTGGCTCTAGTCCTCTTGGACCTCTGCATCATCTGTCTACTACCCACAGATGACTCGGCTACTGATCAAAAATCCTGTGGAAAAGGAAATAGCTCCTGTACACGGTCGGGGTGTAGAGCTACTGGCACAAACCCCACCCTAAAGAATGTCTCGAAGTCTTCCCATGTGAAGGTAATCTCATCGCAAAGCTGGAACAAGTGGCTCCACCACCTGTCTGCTGCTGCCTGAAGATGGCTGATAGCAAAGATTACCATGAATTCTGCAGGCATCCCCACTAGTCTGAAGACTCTCACCACAGCATCCAGCCAATCCTCAGCCGCCTGCGGGTCCGTCTCACCCCGGAACCTAGGTGGCCTCTGGCGCTGGAAGTCGTGCAACGTGCTCATGTGGCATGCATCGCCAAATGTTGGGGCTGGAGTCATCAGTGGCCCAACGTATGGTAGTATCGCTACTGGCTCCGCTGGTGCCTCAACTGCAAGAGGGCCATGTACCGAAGCCTCGTCGCTCGGCAGGCTGTCAGTACGCACATCCCTCTGGGCTCTAGCTGGTCGTCCGTAAAAAGGAATCCTGAATGAAACAACGTGACATGGTCAAACGATTTTACCTTGTGAGATGACCTGGTTTGAGCTGTATTAAGGGAAAACATTTTAAAACACACACGTAATCAGTGTTTTCATGTATTAAGTTGGAAATCAGAAGTCAGGGTCCTGGTGTACGGATACATCGTCCGCCGCACGAACATTGGACTCCCTGGACTAATAACCACACTCAATACTCTCAACACTATTTCTTCACATAGAAAAAGATTAGATTCTAGAGTTCTGCGGTAGAACCGAACTCCTCTGATACCAATTTGTCACGACCCGTTCTCGGGGCCCGTGCCGTGACTACCCCAAGCCCGAATTCCCTAGGCCAGGGGCTGGTGACTAGCACCAAGGCGTAAATCCTGGTAAAAAGGGAAAGCATTTCCTTTGTAAAGTAAACAAACACCACAGAGCAAAAAAGCAGTAGAAGTAAACACTAAGTAAAAACTGAGTACTATAGTAAGTGCGGAAAAGTAAGTGGGCCAGTATACAAACCCAAACTGAAAGTAAAGTGCATCTAAAAGGGAAAACAGCAACTGAAAGGTAAAGCCGCAACGTCGAGCTGTCCACTGGAAATCCCATCTGAAGGGTGGGTATAGATATCCTCCACTTCTCCTCAGGTCTAGCCGACTGCTCCGAGTACATCCCGCCCAATGGTCCACCTCCAGGTACCATCCGGCTCCGCAAGCCTCAACCACGATCAGCGTTGTCCGTCTTCTGCAACCAACACAACGTAGTGCGGGAATAGCCCGTGCAGGGGTGAGTATAAGATACTCAGTAGGTACCCTGAGACCCTCAAGGTCTCACCAAAACCAACAAGGATAACCACAAATAAGATCTCAACAGATAACCTCTACTTAGGTATATGCCCATACATATACCTAAGTCATCAAGTAACCCATCTCAATCATGAGGAAACACAAGATTATGAAATCAACGGATAACCACTACACAGGTATATGCCCATACATATACCTAAGTTATCAAGTGACCCAACTCAATCATGAGGTAAACACAAAGGTCATAGACTCAGCTCAATCCTTGATTTTCATTATCGAAATCGTAACTGCTGAAGAGCCCCGTCTCAGGAGTGTACAGTGGTCCTGTCACGACTCCGAGGTACTGCTCACTAACCTAAGAAAGCGGAGGTACGCCTCCTGTAGAGTACTGTGGGCCTGCTGCTACAACCAAGAGCTTCCCACCATGGGTCTACCACTACAACCAAGCGCTCCCCCTCGTATCCTCCAGAGGTACTCCTTCTGTTGAGTACCGTAGGTCTGCCGCTACAACCAAGCGCTCCTCCGCCGTGGGTCTGCCACTACAACCAAGCGCTCCCCCTCATAGCCTCCAGAGGTACTCCATCTATTGTGTACTGCGAGTCTTCCGCTACAACCAAGCACTCCTCCGTTGTGGGTATGACGCTACAACCAAGCGCTCCCCACTAGGCTATCCGAAACACACCGAGTCGATCGGTCAAGCAGTCATCAGGTCTCAGCCGGCTACATGGTCTCCGTACTCCGCACGCTCGTCTCCGGGATGGTCGGGTCCATGAGCTATAGGTCGATAATCCATGTGTCACAAAGTTCCACGAAGAATTATCTCAAAAGACTGCCTCGTCACAGGAGCCTCAACGCAACAGACGACGCGTCAATTGGATGCCTGGTCTATGTGTTACTAGCCTTTTCGTCCCCAGGGGCCCGGTTGGTTTCGTGTGCGAACCAACCCGTCCATATCTCAACTATACCCCGAACACTCATAGGATATACTCAGTGGGACCGTTTCTTCACGTGATCAACAACGCCGCTGACGGTTTGTCAAACGGACATCCAGTCTGAATGTTATCAGTTTTTCCGTTCCAGGGGCTCAGTTAGATTTCGGGTGCAATCCAACCCGGCCACTATGCAACTGCATCCAAAACTCAATCGAATTATTCCAAAAGTTGTGTCTCATAAAATTAATTCAACGAGACAGACGGCGCATCAATCAGATACCCGGTCTGTGAGTTATTGGCTTTTTCGATCCAGGGGCCCGATTTTTTTTGTGAGCGAACCAACCCGACCTCACTCCGACGGCATCCAAACCTCGAGCGGAGAAAGCGAAAAGATCTGTCTCACTTATAGGTATCCATAAAAGTTGATGGCATTTCAATCGGACATCCGGAGTTCAAGTTATGAGTGTTTCTGTTCCGAGGGCCCAGTTGGTTCCGTGCACGAACTAACCCAGTCAAACCCAATGTATTTCGAAACCTTGAGTGTGATATGTCAAAATGACCGTCTCGGTCCAAGGATTGCATCTCTACTAACGGTGCATCGATCGGAGGCCAGTAGCTCCAGATATGGGAAAAAGACCGAAAAGGTCCGAAAACGGGCGGTCTGGGCCCGGACCGACCCGGCCCAAGCCCCCCAGGGTCAGCCGAACTGGGTCGCCCTGACCCGGGTCCGTGTCCGACCCGGCCGGCGCGGCCCGACCCAGCATGGGTGGCCCGGCTCGACATGGGCGCGACCCGGCCCGGCCGCTAGGGGTTGGCTGGGCCGGTTACCGCCGAGCGGCGCGTGGGGCGCGCTGGCCCCACGTAAACGATATGCGGCCCGCGTGGGGCCGCCCTTGCCAGGGGACGCGGCAGCCGGCCGCATCCTGTCCCTCACCGGACCCGCGTGGTTGTGGGTCTGTCGGCCGCCGCCGCGACGGTTCTCCTCGGCTGCGCGCCGGGTGCCGCAGCCTTCCGCCGCCGGCGCCGCCGTGCCGGCGGTTTTCTCTGCGGACCACCGGATGAGTTCCGGTGGTCGGAATTCTTTGCTGCCTTCAACAAAAGCCTCCTCAGGATCCGTCCTTCACTGTGAGGACCTTACGTCGCCCGTGCGGTTTATTTTGTTGATGTCCTCCATTTCGAACACCAAGAACAAATGGGGCGGTGGGTTCAGACTTGTTCGTTAGTCTACCCCCACTGCGTTAGCGGTTTTAGAAGTATCACAACAATTTTAATCACACACCGCGGGTATAAATCACAAAGATTTAAAATAATCAACCCCTACCTCATTGTTTTTGTCGAACGTTAGTCCTTCGCGTAATTGACCGCCGCGGAAGAAGAGGATCGTCGCGTTGTGGAAGGGGATTCGCGTCGTCACGGTACACGATGTCGCGTCGACGATCTCAATCGGGTGCTGATCGAAGATTGTCGCGGGGAAGGATTTTTGCGGAAGAAACATCGCACAATGAGATTAGTTGGTGTCACCATACACAGAGTCGCGTCTTCGATCTCCGAGGGTTTGGGGTTCTTCGCGTTCTTTGTGTTCTTCGCGTTCTTCGCGAAGGAGGATGAATATCACAAGCCATAGAGTCTTCTCCAAATCCTCTCAATGAGCAACCCTCAAGTAAACACGTGTTGGTCTTATTTTATTCTTATGACAACAAACGAAAAACAAAAATTAAGAAACGAACCATTAATTCGGTGAATTAATGGTAACGACTTAACTGGCCAGTTAATAGGGGCGTTACGAATTTAAGAAACGCACTGGTTGACTTTCATTTAAAAATGGTTTTCACGGGTGCGTTACTTAGAGGAAAAGAAACGGTGGGGCTCGTGCGGGCCCCACCTCAAAAATATCCTACCAAGAGGGTAGTATATTTTGTGTTCCACCCTATCCGCTTCAACTTATATTTAGTGGCATTAAGTGGCTTTAAGTGAAATAAAAATAAAGTTGTCGCACCACTTTATTTTATTTCTTAACATAACCCCAAAAATTTAAAAAACACACCCGAGCAAACGCAACTCCGAAAAGGCGTTTCTAAGCAAATACCGGCGCTGCGATTCCATCGGTGCCCTCGGAATTCGATTCCGAGCACTGATTAAAAAGATAGAAAAACCCGCTCGTTTGTTCACTAAACATACCCGAGACAAACTTCGGAAAATGATTCTGGGCACACCGGGCCTCGGAATCAGGTGCCGTCAGAAACTGCGTTCTTGTAAAATTCCAAAGAAAATTAAGAAAAAAAAAATTCCCTTGAAATTTATGGGTCTTTAGAATCATGAGATGAATATTGTGAATAATGGGAACAATGATAGGTGGAATTACCATATCTTTCATCATTGGAAAAAATATAATGTGGATTTTATAAATCGGATAACATTTTATTAAATATCTATGAAAACAACCTTTAAAATCACCAATAAAAGGGAAATGTAAAATCTATTCACGTTTAATGTATTAATTAAAATGAAGGATGACCTTATGTGGACAGAAAAACCATATTTTATTGAAACATACTCGAAAATTACACATGGTATAAATAAACATATTATGTTATTGACAATACTAGTATAAATGTTCATAATTATATATTTGAAGATAGTTTGATTGAAATCATAATTATAAAAAAAATATTTACATAAATTTAGATAATTTAACTCTTTTTCATTTTTGATGGTCCTAAATAAAATTAAACACTTCCCATGGCCCCTATTAATATGTTCATTAATTAGTACACATTGTGGTAACATTATTTGATAAATTATATGTCATATATATCTAATTATTCTATATGTGAACACACTATATATAAACTGTGTTATCAAAACTATCATTTTCTTTGATATAATCATGGTTAGGTAATGTACATCAATGTCTCTTTTAAAAATCTATTATTAATGGAAGCATAATATAATTCAAAAATGTCATTAGAATCTATTATATTTTTATGGGAACCATTGTCATCCAAATAATGTTTTGATCTATACCCAATTGTTATGTCTAATTATATTATGGGTAAATAGGTATATCTATGGTGTTATATGGATGATGTAACAATGTTTTTTTATATAATATAATCATTACTGAGAATATTAACCATTTATTCCATTGTAATAATTTCATTGCATAGTTTATTAGGAAAATGTGTTTAAGAAACTTGTTTTTATGCAACAATTTGTAACATAAAGTAATGATTATCTATCCATTTTATATTTCATGTAGGGAAAGTATAATGACTCTCCCATTTCGTATATTACTACTAAATCATTTTAAATATAAAAAACAAAATAGTATCCCACATAGAGGATCCAAAGGATTATTTTCATGAGAAAACTAAGACCATACATAACCATTACAACATCAAGCATAAACATTTATTTAATTTCTTCTTCTCTAGCTTCTTATTGGCACATGTCCTCTCCTTAATACATGTGTCAACTAGAGGATATACATAATAAATGGGTGATCTAGAAGACCAGTAAGATGGTATATAATAACAATATAGCATGGTCTAAGCGTAATCATAACATAGGAAAAAGATCATGAACATGAGAGGAATCATAAATATAAAACATGAAATGTTGCAATGCATAAAAATGAAACATCATGTCATAGTGGTTAACTACCACACATAATTTTGAACCAAGATAGTATCCTTTTCACACATCATTTTAAATTTCCTCATGATATTAATCACATTACCCAATGCATTGGAGAACTATATAATTCCATGCACACCCATCACATTTGAGCATTCATATTGCGCTATATAATTCTGGTCACACCCATCACATCATAACATTATCATTTATCATGCATGCCACAATGAACAAATAAAATAAATGAACATAATGACCCATGAAAATGAATGGTTTTCATCTCATAAGAACTCATTCATTAACATTGGGTTACCAAAAGAATGAGGGAATAACATACATGTTATAAGAACCATCATTAATGAATGAGAATTAAAAGGTGTGTTATGGAAAGATGAGTTCTTTTGGAAAACTTTAGGTTTTTCAAAAATACCAGTGAAAGACATGTATATCCATGAATAGGAAAGACAAATATGAAAAAATTAGTTTTTAGAGTAACCATATAAAAAATGGTGTGAAAGAGGGAGAACAGGATGGATGAAAGTTGGGTTCGAGAATTTCCCCTAACCTTGTACAAGAATGATTCTTTCCCTTTAATATCATAACTAATGAAATTATATTAATTAAATAGAAATAAAGAAAATTGTGTACATTAATTTTTTGTATTATGGTTTCATTATGTGATTTTATTTGCCTTTGGATGAGTTATAGAGTTTTAAAACATTATTTGGGAATGTTTGTTTTTATGGTTTTCTTGAGTGGTTCACTTGTATTCTTAAATTGAAGTTTGGGTAGAACATGGGTAAACATGCAGAACTGATATTAAAAGTTATTAATTATATTAAAGGATTTTTTATGATCTATTAATGAATTATGTTAGGTCCATGTGGATGAATAATTAGATACAAATTAAATGATGATTGTTAGGGTTAATTTGAGCGATTTTTTGATCATAATGAACTTGTTTTGTTTTATCACTAGCACTATCGTCATAAGATAGTTCCAGAAATTTATTTATGAGATAATAAATATAAAATTTTCTGATTCAACCATAACAATTGTTTCATGACCAGATACGAAGGTAGAAATGGAAGAAGAAAACATGTTGTTCTAGAAGGTGAAACTTTTACACGTCACAAACGACGTTCTCTTTATTAAAATAAATGGAATAGGGGAAGGGGTTTGGATGATATAATATCCCATTAGCATCATAAAATTATAGTCTATGTATAATACTGGAGTTACAAGACAATTTAGTTGAATATAGTTGGGGAGAGATCATGAAATGAACTTGAACTTGAAAGGAAATTAAAGAAGAAGAGGGAAAGAAATTACCTCTTAAATCTTCCTCATGATATCATCCTTAATGAAGCTAGGAATGTACTTTTTATGAGACCAAAAGATCTTGAATGTGTAATAGGGGCTAGATAATAGGGTTGGGAAAATTTTAGAGAAGGCTCGGAGCTTGAGAGTTGTGAGAAAATGAGGGTGTGAAGGGTGGTTTTTATAGTGGAGGGGAGAGGGGTTTCCTTAATATAAAATTCATTAGTTTATTAATTTTCCCTAGGAAAAGTAATAGTGAGTCTTGAATGACCATTAATAGTAATTTTATCATTTTATCATAAACCAAGATGGCTTACATCATCACAACATCACACATGGCTCTATAATTAGATTATTTAGCTTATTTTTGTAAATTACGACATTTCACTATTCATAAAAAATTCAAGAATTTAAGAAAAATCCCAAAAATTTACCCCATCCATTATTCGACATGTCTAATCCAAAAATGAAGTCCACTTTTCAAATATAATTTTATAAATATAATAAATATAGTATTTAATTAAAATCAAAATTTACTTAAAAAACAGTTTTTAAAAATAAAACACATTTTATAGTGCTTTCAAAAATTACTTAGGGTCATCTTAAATTCTCTAAAAACTATAAGACATTTATTTTATAATTATTTAACACATTTTATGAAAAAATACATTATATTTTAAATTATTTAATTAATTAGAATTAATTATTTATGACTTACAAAATACCAAAACGTTTACTAAGGTCAAATTGTCACTTTTTAAGATATCTAAATTTTATTTAATTTTTCATGGGAAACGTTTCACTTATGTTGGATGATTTACTATTCATAAGGGTCATATTACTATTCATAAGTGTATGTAACTATTCATATGTGTATGTTACTATTCATCAAAAAATATTTTGGTTCTATTGGACTCCAAAAATCATCTTGAACACAACTATGTATATCGAATTTTAGAATTTCAAAACATATAAGTGAAAAACATATGTTTAGAGGCCACTTAGAAAATAGTAGTTCATTATGTTGTGTTTTCATTTGATTTTATAAAATAATTAAAATAAGGGAAATTTATGTTGAAAAACATTGGGTCGTTACATTCATCCCCCCTAAACAAAATTCGTCCCCCAAAAATTCACTTTAAACAAACAGGTGAGTGTACTTCTCCTTCATTGCCTATTTTGGTTCCCAAGATGCTTCCTCAAACTTATGGTTCCTCCACAACCCTTTGACAAGATGAGTTGTCTTATTGCATAGAACCTTATCTCTTCGGTCCAAAATCTTTATTGGATACTCCTCATATGAGAGATTATCTTCCAGCTATACCACCTATGAGTTTAGTACATGTGAGGGGTCTGGTATGTACTTCTTCCGTAGTGATACATGAAACACATCATGAACATGAGCCATATTCGATGGAAGTGTGAGACGGTAGGCCACGACTCCTATGTGGACAAGGATCTCAAAGGGGCCAACATACCTAGGGCTTAGCTTCCCTTTCTTCCCGAATTGCATGACTATCTTCCATTGAGATAGTCAAAGAAAGACTTTATCTCCAACGTAAAACTCTGATTCCCTTTGACGGTTGTCAGAATATCTCATTTTACGACTTTGAGTAGATTTGATGTGTTTCAGGATGACATGAACCTTATCTGTTATCTCTTGAAAAAGATCAGGTCCAAGTTGCATTATTTCTCGAGCTCCATCCCAACAGGTTGGAGTTCTACAACGAATTCCATATAGAGCTTCATATGGAGACATCTGAATACTCGAGTGGAAGTTATTGTTGTATGAGAACTCAACCATTGGGAGAAGAAGATCCCATCCACCTTTGAATTCCAGAGAGAAGGCTCTTAGAATATCTTCAAGCGTCTGAATAGTTATTTCATACTGGCCATCATTTTGGTAGAGATAGGACGTGCTGAAATTTAATTCATTACTCAAATAATATTGAAGTATCCTCCAGAATTTAGATGTGAACCAAGGGTCACGGTCAGAGACAATTGATAGTGGAACACCGTGCAGTCTCACCAATTCCTTCACATATATGATTGCAAGTTGTTCAAGAGTGTGGCCTTCTTGAATAGCAATAAAATGGGAAGTCTTGGTGAGTCAGTCAACCACTACCCATATTGCATTATTTCTCTTCAACGCCTTATGGAGACCTGTGATAAAGCCCATAGTAACGTTTTCCCATTTCCACATGGGTATTGGAAATGGCTGCCTCATACCTTTGGAATTTTGAGACTCAGCTTTAACGTGATGACATACCAAGAACCATGATATATATTCTGCAATCTCCTTATTCATGTTATCCCACCAGAAGTGTTCTCTAATATCACGATACATCTTGGTACTCCCCGGATGGATATAGAATGATGAGCTATTTGTTTTTTCTAATAGCTCCTTCTTCATCCCGGGTGATGAAGTCACACAAAGCCGCATTCCAAACCAAATCACACTATCATCATTGATATGGAACTCTGGAAGGTCCCCTTCATTTACTTCATTCCCCCTCATTTGTATCTCCGAATCATCCCATTCTTCTTCCTTGATCTTCTCTTCGATTGATGGTTACGCAATCATTTGGTAAAGGTAAGATGTATCCCCTTCCATTATGATTTCCAAATCCATTCTTTTCATATCAAAGAAGAAAAGGTCTTTCTAAATCCATAGTATGGATAGAGTAGCAGGTTATTTTTTTCTTAGTTCATCAGCTACCTTGTTCGCCTTTCTAGGATGATTGTGTATAGAGAAATCATAATCTTTTTTAAGCTATAACCATCTCCTTTGATGCATGTTTATCTCCTTTTGTGTGAATATATACGTTAGGATCTTTTGGTCAGTGTATATGTAACACTTATCACCATAAAGGTATTGCCACTAGATTTTCAAGGAAAAAATCACGGCTTCCAACACCAGATCATGCGTCAGGTAGATCTGCTCATGGATCTTCAAATGTAGTGAGGCATAGGCTATCAAATTATCATTTTTCATGAGTACAAAAACTAATCCTTTCATAGAATCATAACTTTATATCACAAAACATTATCCACTTTTCAGTTGTGTGAGTATAGGTGCGGTGATCAGCCTTATCTTTAGCTCCTTGAAGCTTCCCTCACATTATTCGGTTCAGACATAATTTACCCCTTTCCATGTTACCATAGATAGTGGGCTTGAATATCGTGAGAAGTTTCTCACAAAATTTCGGTATTACCCACATATTCCAAGGAAAATATTGAATTATGTGACACTAGAGTGCCTGTGAAATTCCTCAATTGCCTTTGTTTTTGAAGGATCCACAGAAATTCCCTAACTTGTGATCGCATGTCCCATGAACGTGACTTGCTTCATCCAAAAGTCAAACTTACTGAACTTGGCATACAAATTCCCCTTTCTTAATGTCTCCAACACAAGTCTTATATATTCTTCATGTTCCTCCATACGATTGGAGTAGATGATAATATCATCAATAAACACAACCACAAATTTTTCGAGATATTGTCTAAAGACTCTCTTCATAAAATCAATGAATATTGTAGGGGAATTAGTAAGTCAGAAGGACATCACCAAAAACTGATAGTTCCCATGACTTGTTGAGAAGGAAACCTTTTGAATATCTTCCTTCTTCACCTTTACCTGATGATATCCATAATGAAGATCCAGCATTGAGAAGTATTGAGGTACAATTAACTAATAGAACAAGTCGTCAATACTTGGAAGAGGAAACGTTTTCTTTATGTTGATCTTGTTGAGTTCCCTATAATCAATACACATCCACATTGTTCCATCCTTCATCATCACAAAGTGAACTGGTTCACTCCAAGGTGATGCACAAGGCATATGAACCCTTTTTCTATATTCTCTTGCAGTTGCTTCTTATACTCCTACAGTTCAATAAGAGCCATCCTTTAGGGACACTTCTAGATAAGTGTAGCTCTGGGTATGAGTTCAATTGAGAACTCAACCTCATGATCCAGGGGAATTTTGGGTAAATCATTGGGAAAGACATCACAATATTCCCTTATGATGGGTATTTCCTCAAGTTTGGAACTTTCCTTTGACTCAACCATTTGGGTGAGGTATTCTTTTTCATAGGGAATCAACACTCACACCATTGAAGGATTATTCAATGGAGATTAACTATCTTTTATTCATTTGTAGAGGATCATGGGATGGTTCGGAATATTAAATGATATTTCCTTTTACAGATAGTTGATATGTGCTCTATATAATGAGATTAAATCCATTCCCATTATTACCTCAAATTCCACCAAGGGAAGTATTACGAGATTATCTAGAAGAATCTTCCCACATATGCCAATAGGAGAAGAGTGAAACAAATGGGTTTCAATGATTTCACCACTTGGTGTTTTTACAGATATATATACTTCAAGGATTTGGGTCTTCGATTATATAGTTCTAGAAAACATGCACGATATAAAGGAATGAGTAGAACCAGAATCAAATAAGACTTTTTCAATTCTTGAGTGAATAAAAAATGTACCCTATAAAACTTCATTATCTTTCTCCACTTCCACATTAGTGATGGAATAAGCCATCCATTGTTCATTTGTCTTCAGTGGATGATGGCATTGATTAACCTTGAGATCTCGAGGTTTAGTGCACTGGTTTGCATAGTGCCCTAGCTTTCTACAGTTGTATCATTGAACCATGAGTGGTTCTCTCCTTTCATCGGCTAATTTATCCTTGTTTTTATTTCTTTTCGACACTATTGATCATGGTGTCCTTCTTTCCAATAGTTGACGCATTTCTCCATCCCTTTGAGGCAATTCCCATGGTGCAACTTCCCACATTTTTGGCATGTGGGTCGTTGAGTTTGCATCCCGCATTTTTCATTAGATCCTCTAGCTTGAAACTCCATCTTTCGTTTCATATCACCATAGTAATGGGACCATTCTCCAAACTCCATCTCCAAATTGAGATCACATCAAATAACATATTCATAACACCAAAAGTCTCGAATTGCAAGAGCCTTTCGAAGGTGTTGTTTTAATCCACTAAAGAATCCATCTATTTTTAGATCATTGTTGATAACAAATCCCGAAGCGTACCTTGAAAGCCTTGTGAAATTTTTTTCATAGGTTGTGATAGATTCTCCTTTTTTCTTGAGCTCTATGAATTATCTCTCCATCTTCATGCAAAGAGTTATTGGGAAATAGTTATTAAGAAACATTATCTTAAATTCTTCCCATACCATCTTTTCAATTTCCTCCCTTGGCATGGTGTTCTTAATCAAATCCCACCATTGATCAGCTTCTCTATCTAGATAATAAATGGCTAGGGTCCACTTCTAAATCTCATAATATTGAAGAACAAAAATGATCTTCTCCATGGAGTTCACCCACTGTTTGGAAACTAGTGGATCAGAAGATCCACAAAACGTCGGTGGCCGTTGCCGCATGAAACATTTGATAGCCAGTTTCTCCCTCTTTGGTGAAGGAGGATGTTCCCCATTATTAGGGTTATTGTTCATAACCTGAGATAATTGGTTAAGAATCACCATGATGTTCTGAACTCCTCCTCCAAAATCATTGGGATTGACTTTCGGGAAATCATTGCATTGGCCCTCGCATGAGTTGTTGGAATGTTTTCTCCTAGTTCCCACGATTTTCTAAAATATAAAAGGTTAGAACAAAAAATAAGTAAAAAATTCATGAATAACTTATTCATTTAAAACATTTATACCAAAAAAATTCACATATGGGATCCCTGTGTAAATATTCTTGTGTGCATTTTTGTACTTAGTCTCATGCTAGAGGTTTTCTCTAGGGTTCACTAATCCTAATTCCCAAATTAACTAAACCATTCTTCTGGTTCCAAGTATAATGACCCCACAATTTCATACATTACTATTAAATCATTATAAAGATAAAAAAACAGAATATTATTACACATAGAGGATCCAATGGTTTAGTGTCTTGGAAAAACTGGGACCATATATAACAATTACAACATCAATCGTAAACATTTATTTAATTTCTTCTTCACTAGATTCTTATTGGAACTTGTTCTATCCTTAATACATGTATCAGAATGAGTATATACATCAAAAGGGGTGAGTTAGAAGCCCAGTAATATGGTATATAATAACAATATAGCATGGGGTGAGCACAATCATAACATTGGAAAATGATCACGAACACGACTGGAATCATATATGTAAAACATGAAATGTGGAAATTCATAAAAATGAAATTTCATATCATAGTGGTTAAATAGAACACACACATTTGAACCAAGCATGAATCTTGTTCACATATCATTTCAAATTTACTCATGGGATTCATAACTTTACTGAATGCATTGGAGAGTTGTTTTATTCCGGGTGCACCCGTAAAATTTAAACATTCATATTGTGCTATATAATTTCGGGAGCTCCCGTCACATCATAACATTTTCATTTATCATGCGTGCCAAAATTAATATATAACATAAATGAAAATAATTAACCCATTAAAATTAATGGTTTTAATCTCATAAGAACACATTCATAAACAGTGGGTTCCCAAAAGAATTAGGGAATAACATACATGTTACAAGAACCGCCAATCTGGAATGAGAAGTAAAAGTTGTGTTCATGAAGGAAGATTTGTTTTGTAAATCATTTGGTATGTACTAAATACCAGTGAAATATATTTATATCCCATAAAAGAAAATTGAAATATGATCAAATTATTTTTTTGGAGTAACCATATCAAAATTGAAGTGAAAGAGGGAGAACCCAATGGATGAAAGTGGGGTTCGAGAATTTCTCCTTACCTTGTACCTGAATGCTTCATTCTCTTCAAAGTCATATATAATGAAATAATATTCATTAATTAGAAATCAAGAACCTTATTTACATTAATATGGTTCATTATGGTTTCATTAGGTGATTTTATGTGCCTTTGGATGAGTTATAGTGTTTAAAAACATTATTTGGGAATGTTTGTTTTTATGGTTTTCTTGAGTGGTTCACTAGTGTTCTTAAATTGAAGATTGGGTAGAATATGGGTAAACATCCAGAACATATATTACATGTTATTAATGATATTACAAGAATTTTTATGATCTTATAATTAATAATATTATGTCAATGTGGATGAATCATTAGATAATAATTAAAGGAAGATTGTTTGGGTTCATTTGTACGATTTTTCGATCATAATGAACTGGTTTTATTTTACCACTAGAACTATAGATATAATATAGTTCCAGAACTTCAAATAGGAGATAATACATATAAAATTTTATGGTTCAACCATAAAAATGGTTTCATTACCAGATCTGACGGTAGAAATGGAAGAATAAATCATGTCGTTCTTGATTGTGAAAAATTAACACCTAACAAACAACATTCTCTTTATTAAGATAAGAGGAAAAGGTAAAGGTGGATGGATGATATAATATCCCATAAGAATCATAAAATTTTATTAGATGTATAATAATTGTGTTACAATACAATTTAGATGATGATTTATGGGGAGAGATCAAGAAATGAACTTGAACATGAAAGGAAATTAATGAAGAAGAGGGAGAGAAATTACCTCTAAAATCATCCTCTTGAGATCCTCCTTAAAGAAGATAGGGCTGGTCTTTTGATGACAAAATATGCTCTTAAACGTGGGAGAGGGGCTAGAGAAGAGGTTCGGTCAGAGTTTAGAGAAGGCATGGAGCTTGAGAGGTGTGAGGAAATGAGGGTGTGATGGGTGGTTTTTATAGTTTAGGGGAGAGGGGTTTCCTTAATATAAAGGTCATTAGTTTTATTAATTTCCCCTAAGAAAAGGATTAGTGAGCCTTGAATTAACATGAATTGTAATTTTATCATGTGATCTTGAAAAAATTGGTCTTACATCAGTATATTATCACACATGACACTCTAATTAGCTTATTTACCTTAGTTTTGTAAATTACGACATTTCACAATTCATAAAAAATCATGTATCTTAAAAAATCCAAAAAAATATACCCCTACCATTTTTTGACATGTAGAATCAAAAAATGAATGCCATTTTTCAAAAATAATTTTCTAACTACTATTAATTTTATATTTATTTAAAATCATAATTTACCTAAAAAACAGTTTTTAAAATTAAAACTGATTTTATAGTGCTTTAAAAAATTAAGTAGGGTCTTATAAAATTATCTAAAAATTATAAGACATTGATTTGAATATTAGTGAACACATTTTGAGAAAAATAATTTAATTATAAATTAATTAATTAATTATATTTAATTATTTATGACATACAAAATACCAAAACCTTTACTAAGGTCAAATTGTCACTTTCTAAGATGTCTAAATTTTATTTAATTTTTCATGGGTAAGGTTACTCTTATGTTGGATGATTTACTATTCATAAGGGTCATATTAATATACATAAGGGTATGTTACTATTCATAATGTTAGGTTATTATTCACTAAATTTTTTTTGTTTTATTAGACTCCAAAAATAATCTTTAACACAACCATGTATGACGAATTTTTGAAATTGAAAACATATAAGTGACAAACATATGTATAGAGGCCACTTATCACATAGAAGTTCATTATGTTGTGTTTTCATGTGATTTTATGATATATTTAAAAGAAGGGAAATTTCCATTGAAAAAATTTGGGTAGTTAAAGCAAGGTTGAGTTGGTTAAAGGCGTTGGCGTCCTGACCCCGAGGTTTCGGGTTCGAGTCCTTGCAATGCAACACAGGCTAAATGCTAAAAAACACATCGTGGGCCCCTTTATCCCATTAGGAACAGGACCTAGCCCAAGGGTTTGCCACCTTGGGCCTCGCCGTGATGTGCGACACGTAGGTGGGGAGGCCACCCCAATACATTGTTACCCAGCAACACTTTTTTTCCTGTGATTCACATGTGAGTTGGTTAAAGGTGATGGTGTCCAGACCCCAAGGTTTTGGGATCAAGTCCTTGAAAGGAAACACACAATATATTCTAAAAAACCACTCGTGGGCCCCTATACCCCCTTGGGAACTAGACTAAGCCCAAGGGATGTCCACCTTAGGCCTCGCTGGGGACGTGCAACATGCAAGTGTGGAGGCCACCCCTATACCTCATTACCCAATAACACATTTTTTCCGCGACACAAAAGTGAGTTGGTGAAAGAAGGCTGCATCCTGACCCTGAGGTTCTGGGTTTATGTCCTTGCAGGGAAACACACACTTTATGCAAAGAAACCTATCTTGGGCCCCACTACCCCATTGGGAACTGTCCTAAGCCCCAGGGTTGGCCATCTTGGGCCTCCCTGCAGACGTGCAGTGCATAGGTGGAGAGGCCACCCCAATACCTCATAACCTAAAAACACATTTATGCCCATGGGGTGTTAGTCGAGTGGTACCTATAAGGCCCCAGCCTAAACCTTAATTAATCTTGAGTTACATCAAGAATACACATTGAGGATCTTTTCAGGTTTAGAGTTTTATAGAATTAGATCATAAATCATTCATTACATACACATTAAAACAAAGTGGTTACCTAAAAGATAGTACTAATTTGTCCCACCAAAGGAAACATATTTAATATAAAACATTGATTCTTTTTGACACTTCCTTAACACTACCATCACATCATGTACCTTTCCATTGACCTATGAAAAACATATCATAAACTTGGGATGAGCATAAAAAGCTCAGTAAGGGACATAAAAGTACGAAATGAAAACATTAGTCCACGTATGAAATCATAATTTACTCATAAAACATAATCATTTTAATATACCTAATAAAATCATGAACAAATCGTAGAAATCATAATAGATAAAGGTAACTTGAGGAATTCATAAAAATTTTACGTAGGGAGTAACCCTCATGGTTAGGTTTGGAATACCCGTCGCAGTATATTCCCTAAATCGCTTCGAAAAAACCTTAACATTTAACCCCTTCGTATTACCCAAGGCATTGGAGAGCTATATCGGTCTCACCCGCCTTTAGTTTATCACAGAACCACCCATATTTATAAAAAATCCCAAGAACCATAACACAATCATATCACATAAAACATGCATAAAGGAAATATAACATTTCCACATTTCAATCTCAATGTATCAATAACACATTGATATAATAAAAACATTTTAAAAGACATTTTAAATACCCAAAATAAAAGAAAAGTAAGACATGGTATTTATTTTTTTCATTTTTTAAAAAAATTTATGGCTTGTAGAGGAAGCCGAAACTCAAATAATGGTCATGACGGCGGAGAAGTCGTTGTCTCCGCATATGTACGAAAAAACATTCCATTTTGTCGTTTAGTAAAACGCTTCGTAAAAAAATGATTCCTTTTGAAAAAATGTAAAATTAAAACGGGATTATACACCGTATAAAAGGAAGTTGCATATAAAACAAAATATTCCTCAAATAATGGGGATTGAGACAAAGTCCCATACCTCGTATCTGACTTGACTCAATTGTTATTTAATATCATGAATAATAAAAATGATTTAATTTATACTTTCATAAGTACCTTTTAATGTTAATTATTCATTTTATATCACTTATTAACATTTCATGAACACTATGTAATTATTTAAGTTGATAATGGTCGTTTTGTTGATCATTGGTAATTGAGTCAAAAATAAACTCTTTATAATTAGAAGTTGTTCATTAGGTAAAATATCCATTATATCCAGAATTTTATTCATGATGTAGATGTCATATATATCATATATATCCAGTATATACATGCATTTATAATATTACATAACATTTAGAGGTATGAAATGAAATGCACAGTTCATGTAGATGGTAAGCCGTACGTACGCATGAACGCTAATTTCATTTATATTTCCTATTTAATAGAATTGAATCATAATGATATAAAGGTATATTATAATTCCAGTATAATATCATATATAATATCATTAATTCCATCTTTTATACATCTCACATATGGCATTAACGAATCAAATCAATTTGAGGGGGCGGTAGTCCGCACTTCCTAAAATGAAGATATCACGTTTACCCATAATGGAAACCATAACGGTATTCACTAAATGAAAGATACATAAGATTAATGAAAACATAAAAATATTATAAATCATATATAAATATAGTGAAATCTTAATGGCCACCTTTGTAGGTGTTAGAAGAATATTGAACAATCATCGTTTCGGGAGGCAGAAATTAGCCATCCAAGGAAACAGTATGCTCTTTAACCATTAGATGTAGGTGTGTGTAAGTGAAGCTCGAATCCTTCTTATAAAAACATCCTAGTATATTGAAGATACTGGTGTTTTTACAAAATAAATTAATGAAAATAGTTTAGGGGGTAGGAGAAGCAAAATAAAACGAATGAACATTAGAGAAGACATTACCTTTAAATCGGGTAACTCCTCTTGGTTTGTACGAAAAGGATTACTTGAAGATATTCCTGACTAAGGTAAGACTTATAGGATTAGGAGAAGGATGTGGAGTGCTAAAAGTAGTAGATCTTGGCTGAGACGATGGCTTGAGAAGTGTGTATAAAGAGGTAGAGTTGGGGGCCTTTTATAAGAGGAGAGGAGGGGCACTCTTGGAAGGTTATAAAATTTTACTTTATATTGAAATGTGTCACGGATTGAAAAGGTCCCACATTGATATATTTAAAGGATAAGGTGATAAGGGTTAGAAATATATTCATCTAATAGGTCTTTGAAAACTGTACATCTTAGTTTTTAAATTATCTTTTCATTTTATTTAAATCGTTCATTAATGAGGTAATCAATGCATCATCATGTTTTCATAATGAACTTAATTTATTTAATGTCTAAAAATTATAAAAAACATAATATGATGTAGGAAATATTTTCAGCTTTCAAATTAATATATATAGTCCAAAATATAATTTATTTAGGCAAAATTAAAAATGTTTTACTCAGGTGATCCATTCTTTATTATATTTAACTTTCTTTAAAAAAAAAAGTCATTATCACACAAAAGTGATTCCATGGGGTCCCCATGTTTTGCACAAGGAATAACATGGTCGGCCATGACACAACCAGTAGCATTAGGACACATGTTAGGGTCATATTTTATTATTATGATATTATTTTATTATCACTAACTACCCGATTACTAATTAATCAAGATAATTAAAGATAATTACCGTCGTTACTATTCATAATGTCCAAAAACAAAAGAGTCTTGATTACATAATTTTGACCTTATGATTAGAAATATGTAATCCATTTGACCAAATTACAAACACAGAAATTTCAATAATTAATTTAAAAATAATTCTCATTGTCAAAACAAATAGCGGGTATTTTTGAAACAATATCTATGAAAAGTTTGGCACTTGTTTATGCCTAATTCCAAAGTGAAATTAATCCCAATGACCACCATTGGATTACATGGTTAAAATATATTCTATTTAAAATTTAAAACTAATTAAAAAGATAATATTAATATATAATTAAATTAGATGAAAAAACAATTTTTATGTAAAATGCAGTATTTTTCACTATTCATTAAAAAATGGACATTGTCAGAAAAATACAAAAAATTTATCCAAAGTAAATTTCAATATCCCAATCACAAAGAATACGTTTATATTGACAAATAGAGCTTATAAAATTTTCAAAAATTTGATTTAAAAAATGTTTTCCATCAAAAGGCAGTAAAACACTCTTATAAAAATATTAGTGTATTCCATGATTAAGATTGGATTTATTCTCATTTTAAGCCTCTAAAAGACTATCTAATTCATAAATATACATATATAAGAATTTATATTATTCATTACTTACTAGGGATGTTACATCCTTCCCCCCTTTAGAAAATTGTGTCCCCACAATTTATTTACTTATCAAATAAGTAGGGGTATTTGTCCCTCATTGCATTTTCAGATTCTCATGTTGCCTTTTCACTCATGTGGTTTTTTCCACAAAACATTTACCCGATGAATCACCTTATTCCGCAACACTTGCTCCCTGTGGAAAAGAAACTGGACAGGTTGTTCCTCATAAGATAGATTCTCTTCCAGCTGAACTACCTCTAGACTCAAAACATGAGATGGATATGACATGTACTTTCTTATCATTGAATCATGAAAAACATTGTGTACCTGAGATAAACTCATAGGTAAAGACACTCGGTATGCAACTGATCCAACTCTCTCTAGAATTTCATATGGTCTAATGAACCTTGGTCTCTGCTTTCCTTTCTTACCAAATCGCATCACACTTTTCCATGGTTAATCCTTGAGAAAAACATGATCACCTACCTCAAAAGAGATATCCTTCCTCCTGCAGTATGCATAACTTTTTTGCCTGCTCTGAGCTGTTCTCATGTGTTTCTTGTATCATCTGAACTTTTTCTTCCAACTCTTCTACCAATTCCGGTCCCATGAACTTCCTTTCACCCACTTCATCCAAGGAAGTTGGAGTTCGACACCACTTCCCATATAATTCATCAAATGGTGCTATCTGTATACTAGAATGAAAACTGTTAATATAAGAAAACTCAAACAAAGAAAGATGTTGGTCCCAACTTCCCTGATAATCCATCGAAAAAGCACATAGCATATCCTCCAAAGTCTGAATTTTTCGTTCTGACTGCCCATCTAATTGAGGATGAAAAGTTGTACTTAAATTTAATTCTGTACCCAATGACTTCTGAAGGCCTTTCCAAAAGTTATAAGTGAACCTAGGATCACGGTCCGAAATAATGGAGAGAGGAAATACATATAACCTGACTATCTATGTAAGATACAAATGGGAGTGTTTATCTATGGAAAAAGTATCTCGTATAGCAAGGAAATGAGCAGATTTAGTCAAGCGATCAAAAATAACTGATATTTCATTATTACTTCGAGGTGTTTTCAGAAATCTCACAACGAAGTCCATGTATATAATATCCCATTTCCAATCTTGTACTGGTAAGGGTTGGAGCATCCCTTTCAGTAACTGCCGCTCTGCTTCAACCTGTTGACTTCTCAAACACTTCAAAGTAA
Source organism: Viscum album (assembly GCA_963277665.1). NCBI lineage: Eukaryota > Viridiplantae > Streptophyta > Magnoliopsida > Santalales > Viscaceae > Viscum > Viscum album. Next base: position 266,875,106 of record OY728166.1, read on the forward strand.
AATCAGCAATATCCCTTTTCATTCTGTCCCACCAGTAATACTCTCGAAGATCTATATACATCTTAGTACTGCATGGATGAACTAAAAATGGAGAACTATGAGCTTCACATAACAAATATTTCTTCAACTATGAATCACAAGGAACACAAAATCTCTTCCCAAAAATCGAAACACAATCATTATCAATTTTGAATTCAGGAAACTTACCCTTCTAAACTAGCTCTACCTTTTTCTACAACTCACTATCTTGCTTCTGTGCTTGCTTAATTCTGTCTAATAGAGAAGATTTCACTGATACCCGAAACAAAACAGAAGGACATCCTGCACCAACAACTTCTATGCCAAAGTTCATCAAATCCTTAACCAAAGGATCATATTCCAAACACAACATTTTTAATGAAGCATTACTTTTTCGACTCAAAGCAACGACCAATTTATTTTCTTTTCCCGGATGGTAATGAATTTTAAAATCATAATCCATGATTAATTCTATCCATCTCCTCTATCTCATGTTCAATTATTTCTTAGTGAATATATACTTTAAACGTTTGTGATCAGTATATATTTCACACATTACAACATACAAATTTTTAAAGCGAAAACAACATCAGCTAATTCCAAATCATGTGTTGGGTAATTTAACTAATGAGTTTTCAACTGACGTGAAGCATAAGCAATTACATGATCATTCTGCATTAGGATGAAACGAAGTCCTTTAAATGAAGAATCACTTTAGATAAAAAACTCACTATTCCTAGAAGGTAGTGCCAAAACTAGAGCATTCACTAATCTTCTTTTCAATTTCTGATAACAATCATCACATTCTTTTGTCTAGATAAACTTAACACCCTTCTAAGTTAGCTTAGTCATTGGACTAGATAACCATGAAAAATTTCTAACAAACCTTCGGTAATAGCCTGCCAAACCAATAAAACTACGAATCTCAGTTACATTTGTGGGTCTTGGCCATTCTTCTACAACCTTTGTTTTTGAAGGATCAACAGTTATTCCATCTTTAGAAACAATGTGTCCAAGGAAAGAAATTTTTTGCAACCAAAACTCACACTGGATGAATTTCCCATATAATTTATTTTCTTTTATGGTTTGAAAAATAACCCTTAAATGTAATTCATTCTCCTATTTACTTTTACAAAACACTAAAATATCATCAATGAAAATAACCACAAACTTATACAAGAACTAATGGAAAATTATATTCATATGGTCCATGAATACAGAAGGTGTATTGGTTAGCCCAAAAGGCACAACTACATATTCATAATTCCCATATCCTGTACGAAACGCGTTCTTCGGAATATCTGCTTCCTTTACCTTCAACTGATGGTACCCCGATTTCAGGTCAATCTTTGAAAAATACTGAGCTCCCTGGAGATGATCATAAAAATCATCGATATGATGAAAAGGATATTTTTTCTTAATAGTGATGTAATTCAAGGCTCTATAATCAATTCAACATCTCATTAAACCATCTTTCTTTTTAACAAGTAAAACAAGAGCACCCCATGGTGATGTTCTAGGTCGAATGAAACCTTTTTCTAATAAATCTTTCAATTTCTCCTTCAAATCTAAAAGTTCAATTTGAGCCATTTGATAATGGGGTTTTGAAATTGTCTTAGCATCAAGAGATAAGTCAATAGTAAACTCAACTTCCCAATTTGGTATTATTCCAGGAAACTCATCAGGAAAAATATCAGGATACTCATTTACCACTAGAACATCATTAATTAGAACAGTTCCCTTATTTTCAACAATATGTGCAAGGTAACATTCCTTTCCATCTTTTACATGTTTCTCGGCCTCTTGATATGTTATCAACAGTGAGGGTTCAATCTTGTACACAAACTGAAGGTATTTCTGAAAAGAAACTTATTTAGCTCTACAGTCAATATTTGCATGGTAAATAGAGAGCCAATCTATACCCAGGATTACATCAAACTCTACTAGAGGTAAAACAATAAGGTTTGCAGGTAGGTTCTTTCCACAGATAAGGATATGATGATTCTTATAAATTATTTTTGCCTCAACATTTCCCCCAGGTGTTTTTACCACAAGTTCAAGAGTTATTTCTTGAAATGGTATTCCCAATTTACTAGAAAAGTTTTCAGAGATGAAAGAATGTGTAGACCTCGAATCAAACAACACACTGGCATAATCTGATAAAACAAACAATGTACCTGATACCACTTCATTTGATGGCCCAACATCTACTGAAGTAGTTGAAAAGGATTTCACAACCCCTTTCTGCATGTAGTCTAACTGCTTCCCATCACTCGAGCTATTTGTCAGACACTTGTTTGCATAGTGAACCATCTCATTGCACATAAAAAAAATTCACTAACTGTAAATCAAATTTAGACTTACCAAGACCTTGATCTTTTTTAGTGTAATCAAGATCCTTATGTCCCATCTATCCACATTGGTAGCACTTTCCAGAATTCAAGAGACATTCCCCAGTATGCCTTTTACCAAATTTATCACAAACTGGAAACTTAGTTTTCTTACCATCAGACCGTTTTGAAGAATTCTTCCCTTTCTCTTGACACCTTGGTCTCTTCTTTTTCTGGTTGTTATAGAACACATGATCATCTGCAAACTCAATTTCCACCTTCTCAGCACATCGAAGAATATTTTCATAACTTTGGAACTCATGAGAAGCTAAATCCCTTCGATATTTTGGGTTTAATCCTGAGTAAAAACGATTGATTTTACTATCAAGGTCTCCGATAAAATTTGGAGCATACCTTTCCAATCTAGTGAACCTATCTTCATAAGCAGCCACTGATTTTTACTCTTGCCTCAATTCCAAGAATTGTTTTTCCTTCCTCTGTTGAACAACCTTATGAAAATACTTCTCAAGAATCATACATTTGAATTCATCACAGTCAAGAGCATCAATCTCATCAGCGTCCCTGATATTTTTAACCATCAACCACCACTGATCTGCTTCACCCTCCAAACGGTATATAGAAAGACTAACATTTTGATTGTCTGAACACCCCATGACATCGAAAATCTTCTCCAGTGCATTAATCCACCCTTCAGCTAGCACAAGGTCAAATGATCCTCTAAATGATGGGGGATGTTGCCTCATGAAAAGTTCCACTAAGGACATGTTCCTATGCGGTTGATCTGGATGATCTCTTGCATGGATACCGCCACCATTTATCGCTTGAGTCAACTGAGCCATTACTACAAAAAACTGTTCAGTTCCAATTCCGACCATCTCAGGATGCTGATTCGGAAGGTCATTTCCTTCTGTACGCCTTCCTAGCATTGCTTCCCTATTTCCTTTACAGAAAACCATTATGAACAAACATGTCTTAGATGAAACAACATGGTAATCTTCAAATTATTTATCATTTCAATTTGATCATAAAAAAATATTTTTGTATAATCATTTAATAGAATTCTAACTCCTAAAGATATCTAAACCAACCTCTTGTACCAACTATAAGGCCCCAGCCTTAAACATTACTTAATCATGATTTACTTCAAGAATACACATTGAGGATCCTTTCAGGATTAGAGTTTTTGAGAATTATATCATAAATCAAGCATTACATTCCACATTTATAAAAAGCGGTTACATAAAATACAGTACATATTTTTCACATCAACGGAAACATAATTAAAATAAAACATGGATTCTTTCTTTACACTTCCTCGACACTATCATCACAACATGTACCTTTCCCTTGACCTGTGAAAATCATTTCAAAAAAATGGGATTAGCATAAAAAGCTTAGTATGGGACATAAAGGTACGAAATGAAAACATTAGTCCATGTGTGAAATCTTACATTACTCATAAAACAGAAGAATTCTAACATACCTCATCAAATCATGAACAAATCATATAAATCATAAGACATAAATGTAACTTGAGGCATTCATAACATTCGTACGTAAGGAGTAACTCTCATGGATACATTTTGGAATACCCATCACAGTATATTCCCTAAATCTCCTCGGAGAATCCTTAACGTTTAACCCCTTCGTGTTACCCAATGCATTGGAGAGCTATATTGGGCTCACCCGCCTAATGTTTATCACGGAACAACCCGTCTTCATAAACAATACCCAAGAACCATAACATAATCATATCACATAAAACATGCATAAAGGAAACATAACATTTCCACATTTCAATCACAAGATATCAATAACACGTTGATATAATAAAAACATTATCAAAACCATTTTCAATACCCAAAATAAAAGAAATGTAAAACATGGTATTTAATTTTTAATTTTAAAAATATTTTATGGCTTGTATAGGAAGCTGAAACTGAAATAATGGTCATGGCGGCGGAGAAGTCGTTGTCGCCACATACGTAAAACAAAGCATTCCCTTTTGTCATTTAGTAAAACTCTTCGTATAAAAAATATACCTTTTGAATAAATGTAAAATTCAAAGGGGTTCATACACCGTATAAATTAACATTGTGTATAAAACAAAATATACCTCAATGAATGGATATTGAGATGAAGTCCCATACCTCGTATCAGACTTCACTCGATCGTTATTTAATCTCCTGAATAATAAACATGAGATAATTTCTACTTGCTTAAGAACCTTTTTAAAGTTAATTATTCCTTTTATATCACTTATTACCATGTCATGAACACTATGTAATTTTTTAAGTTAATAATGGTTGTATTGTTGATCATTAGTACTTGAGTAAAAAATAAACTCTTTATAATTACAAGTTGCTCGTGTGGTAAAATATCCATTATATCCAGAATTATATTCATGATGTAGATATCATATATATAATATATATCCAGTATATACATGCATTTATAATATTACATAACATTTAGAGGTATGAAATTAAATGCACCGTTCATGGAGACGGTAAGACGTACGTACGCATGAACGCTACTTTCATTTCTATTTCCTATTTAATTGAATTGAATCATAATTATATAAAGTTATATTATAATTCCAGTATAATATTATATATAATATAATTAACACCATCCATTATACTTCCCACATATGGCATTAACGATTCAAATCACTTTGAGTGGGCGGTAGACCGCACTTCCTAAAATTAAGATATCGTGTTTTCCCAAAATGGAAACAATAAAGGTATACCATAAATGAAAAATACATAAGATTAAGGAAAACATAACATATTATATATAATATATAAATATATTGACACCTTAATTTCCACCTTTTAAGATTTTATATGAATATTGATCAATCATTGTTTTGTGAGGCAGAAATTCACCATCCACGGAAACAGTATGCCTTTAAACCATTAGATGTATGTGTGTGTAAGTGTAGCTCGAATACTTCTTATAAAAACATCCTAGTATATTGAAGATAATGGTTTTTTTACAAAAGAAATTATTAAAAAGAGTTTTGGGGGTTGGAGATGCAAAATAAAACAAAAGAACTTTAGAGAAAGACTTTACCTTTAAATCGGGTCACTCCTCTTGGTTTGTACCAAAAGGGTTACTTGAAGAGATTCCTTCCCAAGGTAAGGATTATAGGATGAGGAAATGGATTTTGAGAGATAAAATTAGCAGATATTGGCTGAGACAATGGCTTGAGAAGTGTGTGTAAAGTGATATAGGTGGGGGCCTTTTATAAGATGAGAGGAGAGGCTCTCTTGGAATGTTATAAAATGTTACTTTATATTGAAATGTGATTCGAATTTAAAAGGTCCCACATTGATATATTTCGTGGATAAGGTGATAAGGGTTCTAAATATACTCATCAAATAGGTATTTTACATGTTTATGTCTTAGTTATTAAATTATCTTTTCATTTTATTTAAATTGTTCATTATTGAGGTAATCACTGCATCATTAAGATGTCATAAATAATTTAATTTATTTAATGTCTAAAAATTATAAAAAAACTACTATGATGTAGGAAATATATTTATCTTTCAAATTACTATTTATAGTTCAAAATATAATTTATTTAAAAAAAATTAAAAATGTTTTACTCAGGTGATCCATTCTTTGTTATATTTAACTTTCTTTAAAAATAAAAAGATAAAAGGTCATTATCACACAAAAGTGATTCAATGGGGTCCCCATGTCTAGTACAAGGAATCCAATGGTCGGCCATGACAGAACCAGTAGCATTAAGACACATGATTTGGTCATTTTTTATTATTATGATATTATTTTATTATCCCTAACTACCCGATTACTAATTAATCAAGATAATTAAAGATAATTACCGTCATTACTATTCATAATGTCCAAAAACAAAAGAGTATAGATTACATAATTTGGACCTTATGATTCCAAATATGTAATAAATTTTACCAAATTCCAAACAAAGAAATTTCAACAATTAATTTAAAAATAATTCTCATTGTCAAAACAAATAGAGGGTTTTTTTTGAAACAATATCAAAGAAACGTTTGGCACTTGTTTATTCCCATTTCCAAGGTAAAATTAATCCCAATGACCACCATTGGATTACATGGTAAAAATATATTATATTTAATCTTTAAAACCAATTAACAAGATAATATAACCATATAATTAAAATAGATGAAAAAACAGTTTTGATGTAAAATGCAGTATTTTTCAATATTTATTAAAAAATGAACATTGTCAGAAAAATACCAAAAATTTATCCAAAGTAAATTTCAATATCCCAATGATAAAGTATAAATTTATTTTGAAAAATATAGATTAAAAAATTGTCAAAATTTTCATTTAAAAATGGTTTTCCATTAAAAGGCAGTAAAACAATCTTTTAAAAATATTAGTCTATTCAATGATTAAGATCGGATTTATTCTCATTTTAAGCATTTAAAACACTATATAATTAATAAATAAACATATATAAGAATATCTTTTATTCATTAATTACTTGGGATGTTACAGTACCTACAGGTTGTACCCCTCGCTCTCCGTAAGAACATGCCCAGTCTCGAGTCCCGCCACACTCGAACACAATGCATATTATACATAGGGGAATTGAAACCCATTTTCATAGACGGAGAACGTGTGGCATGCTCTGGGCATGGAGGGGCCCTAGAGATGGAGGTGAGAATTACCCTATAAATATTTTTTCTACTGTGGTGGTGGTGTAGTGGGGAAGGAGAGGGGTACAACAATGTCGTTCTTTGGGAGGTACAAGGTTCAAATCCTGGGAGTCCGCTTTCAGGGTGAACCTCTCCCCCAGGATCCCGTCGCCTTACCGGGTCACCTGGTTTTTGAATGCATGGAAAAAATAAGGCGCAACAAACTTGTGCTAGCGGATTTCTTGAGGAAGCATCGCTGCCTGAGTTTTCACCCTCTGGGATGCTCTTTCATCTCAGCTGGCAATAGCTCTTTCCTGGTTGGGCCTCTCTTTAGAGTGTCCTCCTCATGGAGTGGGGGGTTTCCTTTTCTGTAGTGTTTGAAAAGGACAAACATGAGAATTACCTTTTCTCAGGTAATGTATTCATCCACTAGGTAATGAAGTTGATTTCTTTATTGAACACTTTCTTGGTGTAATGAATATACATGTATTTATTCAATGAATATTTAAAAAAATTACATTTAATAGATATAAGAGTAGAGTGATAATGGTATCATGTGACATATCATTTCACTGCATCCATCTACTCACAACCTTACTCCCAAATATAGTAATAAACAATTACAAGTACTTTTATTGGTTAACACAGATAACCATGAAACTTTTTTTTATTCAATACATAAAACATGAATGTGAAATATTTGATAACATAGATACCCATGGACTATTTCATATTAGTGTTTTGAATACATTTTTAAATCTCTTGCACCAAAATAATGATTTCATCATGCAATTATATTTCATAATAGAACAATATTTCCTTAATTCACATATTTTTATATATATGTAATGGATGTCATTATTCATAAAACCTATATAGAATTAAATCATTTGACATAATTTTTTATTACAACTCAAAGTGATACAAAATAATTATGAGATAAAATTACCCATAATGATATACTTAATACAAAACAAGTGAATTTTATCTTTGAGGAAATGGAACATTAAATTGTAAAGTACATTGAAAATCATAAGAGAATATAATATATGTGATTTAATAAATTATGATATTGTTATTTCCTCAATGTAATAATGAACATATATAATCTATATATTATAAGAGATTATAAATTAATGAATTTACATATATCAAAAATATCAAATAAAAATTTATTTAAATATATTTCATGACATGGATATGAATTTACAATTAATTAAATTAATTAAATTTTCAAAATTCAATTATGTATTAGTATATGAACCCTACATGCAAATCATGGTGCATAATATGAAACATTTAGAATTGAATTGATATCAAGATAATAAAACACCTTACAAGTATTATATGTAAATCATGATAAAACTATGTAAATAAATCTTAGAAAATTCATATATTAATACACACATAATAATGTCATATACAATTCAATGTTTATGAATAATATCCCAATGAAATGAAATTGAGTTATAAACCCACTTTGTACACGATAATAAATCACTAAAATCCCCATTGTTGAAATATTTTTAATTGAAACATAAAATACCATGATTTATTAACTATTAATGATATAATAAGTATACTCTAATTTATATATACCATATAAAATATATTAAGTGCATAACATTTAAACATTGCATAATGAAGGGAAATTATGTGGAAACATCTTATTAAGTGTACATACTAAAGATATAGGTCCATGAAATATTATATAATAAACTTATATATATTCCATTCTTTTTAAATAAAAATTTATCATTTTAGAAAGTTATCATTAAATATTTTTTCATATATTTCAAAGAAATTTTCTATAAAAAATCAGTTATGTCCATGTTGACTTTTTTTTGGGATGTTTGCTTCATAGGTGAAAATCGACATCGGTATGTTGACTATGGTAAATAATGACATTATTAAATCCCAACACAAATACAAAATTCTATAAATATAATTTTTATATAGTAAATATACTTTTAAAACCATCCATTAATTTTAGTTAGGTAAATTTTTTTTATGGTAGATTCGATGGGATGATGGGCCATCTGTATGCATGAGTTACGATTTCTTTATCGATGAATATTATAGAGATAAAGTAGTATAAATATATATATATATATATATGTAATATTTATTATATATAAATATAATATAATCTCATTTAATACATTATATATATAATCAAATTGATTTATTGATGAAAATCAAATTTTATTACATTACACAGTTGTTAACCCACATATACACACATATGATGTTATAATATATCAATTTGGAAGGAATGGTAATAAAATATAAAATATATTTTATTTTTTAATATATAATTTTATTAAAAAAGTGAATTATATAATATAAATCCATCTTTATAATTAGACCAGAGTGGATATGATTAAAAATAATTTAAATTTACTTTTGATGTAGTAGTCCTCTGTACACATGAATGATTGTTTCTTCCAATCATATTGAAGAGGTCAACATATTAATGTTCGTACATCAATTTAATAACACATTAGTGTATGAGATATAATTATATTATTATATCAGTCAATTTACAAAATATTTTATGGAGAAGAAAAAAAAACTAAACTAAAAATTTAGGATAAAATCTATACATATTTTTTAAACAACTTAATTTTAATATGTATTATGTACTCTGTGGTTGTTATTTTAACCAATTTATATTCATGTAATATGATATCTTTTATTTTAATTTATTTGTGTAAATATATTCATATATAGATTTCACAACATGTGTGTGGACTAGAGTAGATGATGATCTATTTTATAAGTGAGTGGAGGGGAGTAATGGTAATTAATTATAGAATTAAATTAATATAAATTAATTTTCATATAAAATTTAAAATCCATATATTTGAATTAATTTATTAATGTGTGTCCAAATAATATTCAAGAATAATGTTTTCACATAATTAGGTGGTTTATTCTCCCTTATCTTTTGTTTAAACCACACATTAACCATCATAATGATTACCATGATATTAATGTTTATCATGCATTAGGGGTCATGGAATTTACAATAAAGATAATAGTTACATTTAAATAAGTTAGGGAAATTATTTTCATTCATTTCACATTAACTTGGATGAATATAAAATTTTTATGAATTCTAATTCACTCTTTTTATTAATATATTTACTTGAAGTATTCATATAATATTTCATTAAAGTAATTTTTATAACAATGTATTCATAATATATAAACATAAATAATTGGTGAAATTTTATTTATATCTATAATATTTATCACATACTATAAATTCACATGTTAAACTACATATAATTATACTGAAAATAAAATTTTAAATTAATTAAAAAATTACTTATCCCATATTTTGATATAAATTTGAAATATAATATCATTACAGTTGAATTTTTTAATTTTCTTTTCATATGGTAACACTTCCTTTTCAAATAATAAATTATAAAAAATCACCAACCAATAAAAAAATGGATTTTTTTGGTTTATTTACAATAATATAATATGTTATCATAATTTTTTTGTTTTATGTTTAGTCATTATGATATTATTTTTCAACATAGTCACTATATTTACCCTTATTGAGCAGGTAAATATAATCTTATTCTATGAATAATAATGAGAAAAAAAAATCATAGTTTTCCAACAAATATGGAAATATTTTATTCCAAGATTAGGATCCATTTTTCATGATTCAATTCATAGAAGTGGAAAAAATAAATTTTGATATAAATTAGTAAATGAAATGAATTTAGTTTTTTAATATTTTTTACAGTAGAAAATGAACATATATAGTAATAAAGAATAAAGATGGTTTATTTAGTTAGTTATATATATATATATATATGTTAATTAGGATACATTTATGTACAATTCAATTCATAATTAGTTTTTTAATGAAGCGGAATTTTTTTATAATCATCATTTTTATTATTAAATGAAATATCATTTTTTACAAAAAATGAAGCAGCATTAACCCATTGATAATCATGATATGTTGAAATATAAATTTTTTTATTTTTTATCAAACATAAATAATAATTTTTAACAAATTAATTATATATACATCTATAAAAAATATATGAAAATATTTTTTAAATATAATTGTTTTTGAATCATAAAATGACATTTATGAACATTAATTTGATTATTCCCTAATAATTAATAAAAAATTTTGTATTGTGTAATAATCATTTATATTTATCATTTTAGTTACATATATTCATGACTTATAATTAAATCAATAGTATTGATTGGTCATATTTAAATTATATTATTTCCTGGTTTGTTTATGTTTTATGTTGTGTGTTGTATAAAATATTGAATATTGAGTTCTTTCAAAATCAGAGTGTGTGACACTAAATGATCCTTTGTTTTATTATTAAAAATACTAATAATACCCCAAGGTAGTTATTCCAGCATATAGTGATCAATTCCATTACTAGAATATATATATATACATTTTAATGAATTTATAACTTATTGGATAAACATAGAGGTGGAAAAGAAAAACTAATATAATTATAATTAATATTGTTATAATTATATAGTATTTTAGCATGATGAAATAAAAAATTATATCTTTTTAAAAATTTTATAATCATTATGAGTTTATTATAATTCATTTTCTGTTGAAAAAATAACCTTCGTCCACTATATATATAATCAATATTTATTTCAAGGAGAATCTTGAAAATTTTTTGAGCGATTAATTAAATATAATTATAAACACTATGTTATTGTAATGATAAAGCATGTCATTTGAAAAATATTCTTTAAAATCATTTGGACATAAAAATATATGAGAATTATGGTGGTTGTGGATTTCGGATCAATGGGTTTCATGTAAATGCTATATCTTCTCCATGAATGGTATTTCTATCATAATGTCAAATAAAATAGACAGAAATGAATAGAATATAGTAGAAAACATAAATGAGTGCCGAATTATATTTGAATTTAAAATTCACAATAAATTATTTATAGAATATTTTTCTCATTTTACATCAAATTAACCAATGTTTCATATGATGGGAAAAAAATTCATGGTTAAGGGAATATGAGGAATTAAATTATGATCTGAAAAAGAGAATTGATTAACAATAATTAATAATGCTATTATTCGATAAATATAGATTTTCTATATATAATAATGCATAAAATAATGGAATGTGTTTTTATAATTATTTTGAATTATTGGGATATATCATATAAATTTGGGAATAAGAAAATCATTGAATAGAACAATCTAACATAGGACCATTAGATGGAGAAAATATTATCTTATTTAAATATATTTTTTAACTACTTGTATAGTTATGGATGAAATATATATATATATACCCCATGTTTTGATGTATATATTTTATCATATGTATCTTATAATCAAATAATGAATAATATTGTAACTACTAAAATTCTATTATTAACCAATACATTACCTCATTGTGAATTAATTAAAGTTTATAATGTTTTGATAAGAAGTGAAAATTGATCTCAAACTAAGAAGTTGATTAGAAATGATTATATATAATATGATCCTGTAAATATGTAACAATTTTTTTAGGAAATTAGAGTCATTATTAATTTTTCCATACAACTCATAACCTATAATTACTATAAAATATATATAAGTCCTAAATGGAATATGAGAATATTCAAATTATGATTAAGTGTGTGAGTGATTGGAAAATTAAATAATATTTAATTGATGTAGAATATAAATGTTTAGAATGAGTGGATTTTATGTTTTTATAAAGGATTCTTTTTTTAACTTCTATAAAAATAATATATCCTTAATTCCTATATAATATATGTAAAAAAAATATGTATAAGAAATTAAGGGAATGTTTTCAGTTGGATGAATGATGTTATAAACTATAGAAATTATAACCAGATACTATATTTTAATTATGGTAGAGGTAGAATGGAATTTTAAAAAAAATCATAATTCCAATTCTTTTACCAATATAGAATTGTTCAAATATTACAATTATCATATCACATACTTGTTTTGGCATATGAAAAATTACTAAAGTACTGCATGGCTTGAAGAAAACTTCATTGTTTACTGGAGTATACTGACAAGAATCTAGGGTTTAATGGCTATATAGGGGTGGGACTATACCCTATAGAGGAGAAATAATTATTTTTTAAAGAAAATAGAATTAAAATGAGGTGGATAATAATAGACAATCATCTCAATATGTGACCATAATAACAGTGAATTAATATTTACTACAATAAGAACATGGCACTCAATGGATACAACAAGCAATTGACATACACTAGGGATTGGAAAAACAAATAAATGAATATGAAAACACATATCATATATATATTATAAAAAAATTATCAACAAACCAACACCTAATACAAGTCCATGTGTAATGCCCCGACCCTAGTTACCCAGAGTCGGTGCATTATTAAATTACATTGGCATGATCAGAAGAAAGATCAAATCTCGAAAGACCGATTGGTTTAGTAGCCTAGGAAACACTAGATATATTCATAAAGTATTACATCATCAAGTAGAAAAATACTACAACAACATAGTCTCCATATTCCACACTCATATCCCCATATACTATCCCTACAGGTCATTCATAACATACTTCTTCACATCCTGGGAAAAATAAAATATAGAAATGGGGTGAGCTCAAATGCCCACTAAGGATAACAATATAGCGGAAACATTCAAAAATAAGAATAAACATTTAAGGCAATTTATAACTAAAACAAAAGCCTTTTAAACTTGAACTTTAACAAAGTATGGAAAAATTAAAATGAAATAATGCCATTTACTTATTCACAAGGATATTCTACTAATCGAATAATCACATGCAATATCAATAACCACTTTCATAATGATGGAATGCATAATGCCAGACTATCATAACCACATAGCCAAGGCCTCATGACAAGACTACAAATATTATTTTTCCAATGCCTTGTGCCAATACACTAGTTTGTCTCATTAGACCTGCCGATGCATCGAGGAGCTATAGCGGGCTCCACCCATCACATATTAAGTCCAATGCATTCCCATATGAAAAGGTTTAAACATAACATAAACATTCATATTAAAACTAGCATACGAAATGTCAATACATTCACCATAAACCATGAATGGTATAAAATCAACACATCCATAGTCAAACATATCAAAAAAACATCAATACAATATAGAAGTTTTGTATCATAATAAATCAACTTCAAATAAGCATAAAATCCATCAAAGGATGTTCACATAGATGAAATCAAAACTCTTTTTAGAGAAATATCTCCTTCTATTTTGAAATCATTTAAGAGTCATATATTTATAAAATAAAACACTTTATTTGAAAGTATTTCTATAAGCTTGTAAGGGAATCTTTGACGATTTTATAACGGCGGAAAATATCCTCACCCGCCGTATAAGTTAAAAAAACATTCTTACCATAATATTGTCGAAAAGGTTAAAAATGACCTTGTTTTGAAAACAACGGAAATATTCCTTTATAAACCACTTATAAAAGTAAAAAAGTGTATAAATGACCTTAACTCGTATTCTACTAAATAGTAAAAATGTTTTGAAATACATTTTTAAGAAACATGGATGTGGATGATAAAGAGATCCCAGTAGATTATTACTTATAAACAACCTAGGATAATGAAGAGATTGTGAAATAACCCTTACCTTGTACTTTTCCTTGGTTGGGGTAGGTTGAACTCCTGTGTAATGGGGAAATAATTTTCATTAAAGTATACAAGAATCATATATATTAACATGATATCATATATGATCTTTTATCATTGATTTGTTAATAATATCATAGAATTATCGTCGTTTCGGGTGTTAACTTACTCGTTTTCTGTTACATGTTTTGTTACATAAGTCGTGTTTGTTATGGATAGGTTGTATATTATTTATATCCAGAATGATATCAAGTTCTTAAAAATCATTTTTAAATCATCAAATGATAATTATACTTGAATGGATACGATGGAGAATGAATCTCATCGCATTGGTGGAGACGGTAGTCCGTACGTATGCACGAGCGACAATATCATTCTTTTGATATTAAAATAATATATAAATGGATGGTATATCATATATACAGAATCATTAACATGTTATATTTATTATTTACATGAGTTACACATCATTATTTTACCCATCCAAATAATAATATATTTAATAACAATTACACCACGACGTGGAGACGGTAAGCCGTACGTACCCACGTATGGTGACATGATATTAAAAGGGTCGATAGAATACTGAATATGGTTGTACCATATTTATAATAACATCACAGTATATATAAGATACTGGAGTTATTATTTTAGAATGGTAACAACAAAGAAAGAAGAAGTGGAAGAAGAAAGGAACTTGAAAAGGGGTGGTGAAAACATTACCTCTTCTTCGGGTTCTTCCTTTTGATTTGATCAAAAGGGCTCCATAGGTTGGCTTTCTGATCAAACTAAGGCCTCTAGGTTTTAGTGAGGGAAGTTGGGAGAGTTTTGGTCAGAGTTTGGCCGACCCAAAAGGCTTTGAAGGTGTGAAGAAATGAGAAGGAGGAGTGTCTTTTTATAAGAGGGGTGAGGGGCTCCTTTGGAAAAGCTAGAAATATTAATTTATAATAAATTAAAATTCGGTTTCTAATGGCTCCAAAGTTTATTATTTAAATTTTAAGGTGGGAATAGGTCGAATACCACACAACCAATAGAATTTAGACAGGTTTGGGTCATTATATTAACCTTATCTTTAAGTATTAACTCTAAGTTAATTAGTTTCACTTTTACAATGTCTCTTTGTATTTTTATAAACTTACAATATACACCCAAGCGAACCCCAATTGGTCCATTAATGATGAACCTATCATCATATAAGTCTCCTGGCAGAGCGTTAGATTTTTATTAATTTAATATCAATTAATAATATAATATTTGTTTTAAAACCTCTTTTATGTCAATTTTGACACTATTCAATAATTGATTTGTGTAAAACTCATAACAGAATGATTACTTCAAAAATAGTTAATTTAATCAATCCTAACATGTCATATTAACCTATAAAATTAGTGAAATTCCTAAAAAGTCTCAAATTATATTTATTTGGGAATTTATAATATCAATTATTTAACTTTTTCACAATTAGGGTAATTACTGCATCAACATTGTGTCATAAATAAATTAAATTATATAACGTCTAAATATTATAAATAAAATATCATTATGTAGTAAATCTTTTTAGATTTCTAATGAATATTTACAATCTAATTTACTTATGTATAACCAGATATTAAAAATGTTTTAGTGAATAAACTTTGATTTTAACTCTTTTAACTCTTCTTTGAAATAAATAATAATAAATGTCCTAATCTAATCCAAGTCGACCTAAATGATAAAATTTTATTCCTAAGGCTATTTTGGTCGACATACACTTGTCCTATAGAATTAGGACATGTGTTAGAGTAATATTAATATCATTTTTACCCATAATTACCCTATTTATTTTTAACCGTGGTAAATAAAAGTAAAAAGTTACTATTCACCAAAAAATTATTTTCATCTCATTGAACCACATTTTACTTATTGATATTAACCATGTCTCTCAAATTTTTGAAATTCCATTCACAGAAGCGGTAAAATTATGTTTTATGAAAAATTCATTTTTTTTTTACTATCACTTAGTAGTTTCACTATTCATCAAAAATTGATGTTTTTCAGAACAATTCCAAAATTTTACCCTGAGCTATAACTGATATTCGGAATTCAAAAATGATGTCTATTTTACAAAATTCCAAACATATAAGTTGCATTAATTAATTTTATAACTAATTCCCGTTGTCACAACAAATAGCGTGTTTTTAAGAAACAATATATATCAAAAGATTGATAATTGTTTATGTCCAATTTCAAAATGAAATTAATTCTAATGAACACCATTGGATAAAATTGTAAAAATATATTCTAATTATACTTTAAAACCACTCAATAATATAATTTATCACTATAAATTATTTTGATTAAAAAAGTTGTTTTTAAGTATTTTTCACAATTCATAAAAATTCGACGTTCTCAGAAAAATTCAACTTAGGATAATTTCGATATTCCGAATCCAAAAATGAAGTCCATTTTGAAATATAAAATATATATAATTTCAAAAAGTAGGTATTACTATTCATAACGGCCAGTTTGATTGGTTATGGTGTGTTAGAACTCGGTGTTGCGTACAACAAACGCTATCACATTATTCAAAGAGAAGCGTACAGTAGAAGCTTGGGGTGTTACATTCTCCCCTCCTTCAAATAATTTCTTCCTTCAAATTTCTAGAATACTTATCACATGAAAAGACTCGGGCTGTTCTTCATTATAAGTTCCTCGGGATCCCATGTTGCCTCTTCCATCTTATGGTTTCTCCACAAGACTTTTACCATACGCGTCATCCGGTTTCTCAGTACTTGTTCTCTCATATCAAGAATCCTTACGGGCTCTAAGCAATAAGACAGATCGGGTTCTAGTTCTAATTATTCATAGGTGAGTACATGCATTGGGTCAGGCATGTATTTACTCAACAGAGATACGTGGAACACATCGTGAAATTTGGAGAGACATGGAGGAATTGCCAATTGGTAAGCTACAACCCCAATTCTTTCTAGAATTTCGAAAGGTCCGATGTACCTGGGACTCAATTTACCTTTCTTACCAAAACGTATGACTCCCTTCCATGGAGATACCTTTAGGAAAACATGATCACCGACTTGAAATTCCAAATCCTTCCTTCGATTATCGGCGTAGCTCTCCTGCCTACTTTGAGCTGCTTTGATGTGATTTTGGATTACCTTCACCTTTCCCATCGTTTCCTCCACTAGTTCTGGGCCTACAAGTTTTCTTTCACCAACATCATCCCAACAGGTTGGTGTGCGACATCTCTTTCCATACAACGCTTTATATGGTGCAATCTAAACACTCGAATGAAAGCTATTGTTATAGGAAAATTCTACCAGAGGTAAATACTGATCCCACATACCATGAATGTCAAGTGAGCAGGATCTAAACATGTATTCTAGGGTTTGAATAGTCCGTTCTGATTTTCTGTCTGTCTGAGGGTGGTAGGCAGTGCTCAAATGAATTTCAGTATCCAGGGATTTCTGAAGACTCTTCCAAAATCATGAAGTAAAATGGGGATCACGATCAGAAACAATCGATAGGGGTACTCCATGAAGTCTCACGACTTCATTAACATATAGTCTTTCTAGACGTTCAAGTGGTAGATCTTCTCTTATAGCAAGAAAATGTGCTGACTTGGTAAGACGATCAACAATAACCCATATTGCATCATTCCTTCTAGGAGTCTTTGGTAGCCCTATGTCAAAGTCCATCATAATATTGTCCAATTTTCACTCTGGTATGGGAAGAGGTTGCATGACTCCTCCAGGACGTTGGATTCCAGCTTTCACTTGTTGACAAACCATACATCTTGACACAAAATCAGCAATCTCCCTCTTCATGTTGTCCCACCAAAAATGTTCCTTCAAATCACTATACATTTTGGTGCTCCCAGGATGTATAGAGAAATTGGAACTATGAGCATCATCCAACAATTCCCTTTTTAGATCAGGTAAATCGGGAACACAATGTCTCTTCCCGAATTTCAAAATTCCATCTTCATACACAAAGTCTCTCAATCTCCCATCATTCACAGCTTTAATCTTCTTTTTAAATTCTTCATCATCGGTCTGAGAACTCTTAATCCTTTCTAGTAAAGATGGTATGGCAACCATTTTAAAAATAATTGATGTTTCGCCTTCCCTGGTTATTCCCATGTCCATCTTCACTAGATCCATGAAAATTGGATCCCTTTCAATTCTCATATTGTTCAAAACTCCATGGTCTTTTCTTCTCAAAGCATCTTCCACCCTATTTGCCTTCCCCGAGTGGTAGTATATCGTGCAATCATAATCCTTGAGTAATTCAAGCCATCTCTTTTGCCTCATGTTGAGTTCTTTTTGTGAGAAAATATATTTCAAACTCTTGTGACCAGTATAAATCTCACATTTTTCACCATAGAGGTAGTGCCTCCATATCTTCAAAGAAAAGATCATAGCTGCTAACTCTAGATCATTAGTAGGATAGTTTTGTTCATGAATTTTCAGCTATTGTGATGCATATTCAATAACCGTATCATTCTTCATAAGGACACAACCAAGTCCTTTCTTCGATGCATCACTATAAATAACGAACCCATCATTCCCCAATGGTAGAGTCAAAATAGGAGCATTGACTAATCTTATCTTCAGTTCTTCGAAACATTTTTCACACTCTTTTGTCCAAAAAAATTTAACCCCTTTACGTGTGAGCTTCGTTACTGGGTTAGCCAATCGGGAAAAATTCAGGACAAATCGTCGATAATAACCTGCTAAACCAATAAAACTACGTACCTCAGTTATACTCGTAGGTGCTGGCCATTCTTGGATTGCCTTGGTCTTAGAAGGATCATCATATATTCCATCTTTAGAAACAATATGGCCATGAAAAGAAATCTCCTGAAGCCAGAATTAACACTTGCTAAACTTCCCATATAATTAATGTCTTCTCCGAGTCTTCAGGATAATGCGCAAGTGATTTTCATGATCTTCGTAGCTTTTGGAGTATATCAAGATATCATCAATAAATACCACCACAAATTCTACGAGATACTCCTTGAAAACTATATTCACCATATCCATGAATACAGAGGGTTCATTAGTCAATACAAAAGGCATTACAGTAAACTCGTAATGCCCATACCTGGTTCGAAATGCTATATTCAGCATGTCTTCCTTCTTCACACACAACTGATGGTATCCAGATCGAAGGTCAATCATTGAAAAGTTTTGAACTCCATGCAGTTGGTGAAATAAATCATCAATATGAGGTAGGGGATACTTGTTCTTTATTGTTATAACATTGTTCTCCCTGTAGTCGATACATAACCTCATAGATCCGTCTTTCTTTTTATCAAAAAGAACAGGGGATCCCCATGAAGAAACAATAGGGAAAATAAATCCCTTATTACTCAATTCCTCTATTTGTTTCTTTAGTTCAACTAATTCTACAGTGGCCATTCTATAAGGGGTCATTGATATAGGACTTGATCCAGGAATTAAATCAATGGAAAAATCAACTTCTCATTCTGGAGGATGTCCAGGTAAATCATCCAGAAATACATCTACAAATTCTTTCACAACAGGTACGTCCTCTATTTGAACATTCCTTTCCACACCCACAGTTATTTCATTCTCTTCCTCCCCAATAATGGAATTTAGTTGAGCTACTGGGGGGTGGATCTAAATAAGAATTAGGTGGTGACGATTCTCCTATGAAGATAATGTGTTCCTTATCATTATCATCAATAATCGTAACTTCTTTATTCTTACAATAAATCTTTGCATCATAGTCTGAAATCCAATCCATACCAAGGATTATATCAAACACAATCATAGGTATGATGATGATATCAGCAGATAAAGAACATTTATGTGCACTAATGGGGACTGATTCACAAAACATTATTACAATGACACTTCCCTTAGGAGTTTTAACTGACAACTCCCTTGTTAAATCAAATTGGAAATATCTAATTTTCTTAGCAAAATGGGAAGATATGAAACAATGAAATGATCCAGAATAAAATAATGCATTTGCTAAACATGATAAAACCATTAAATTACCAGCCACCACGTCTTTTGAAGCTTCTACCTCAGCAGTAGTGATAGCATAAGCCTGGCCATGATCCCTTGGCCTTTTCTGAGGTAAGTTCTCCTGAATCTTAGAACATTCATTTGCATAATGCCCCATCTCCCTGCAATTGTAGCACTGAACATTGGTAACATCCTTCTTTCCATTGCAATCACGATCTTGGTGTCCTTTTTCACCACATTTGTAACAGACACCCATTCCCTTCAAGAAAGTACCGGGGTGTTTCTTCCCACATTTACCACAGGATGGATATTCAACCATTCCCTTCTTTCCCTTATTTCCATTCCCAGATTGATCAGCAGGTCTTTTCTTATCTTGCTTTGCTTTAAAGTCATAAGACTTAGAAATTCCTTTTCGGTCTTGATAGCACATGAGACAATGTCTTCGTACGATGAAAAGGATTGTGAGACTAATGCTCGACGGAGAAATGGTTTTAACCCATCAAAGAAATGATCAATCTTACTTCTTGGGTTACGTATATAATCTCCAGCATACCTTGCTAACCTTGTAAAGTTAGCCTCATACTTTGCGACATTATCATCCTCCTTCTGTCTCAGACTCAGAAATTGCCTTTCCATATCTGCTCGATGGTCGCGAGGAAAGTATTTTTCTAAAAACAGATCTTTGAACTCCCTCCATTCTATATTTTATAGTTCATCATCTTCCTTCGTATTTTGAATCAATGACCACCATTGATCAGCATCTCCAGTGATGTGGTAAACATCCATGATAACTTTTTCCCTTTCACTACTCCCCAAAGCATGAAATATTTTCTCTAGGGAATTTACCCAATGCTCAGCTACGAAGGGATTTGTACTCCCATTGAATGTTGGTGGTTTTTTCCTCATGAATCGATCTAACATTGATCCTCCACACTGCGGATCAGGGTTCTCCATGCAGGTAAGGTTATTATTCATAACCTGAGTGAGTTGTCCCAGTATGGTGATTAGCTGATCAGCACCAGTTGCATCACTAGCTCCACTATAATTACCTTGAGCAGGAGGGAAATCCCTACATGGAGTGTGTGCATTGATACGGTTTCCATTTCTTCCACTAGGCGCCATTTCTAAACAATGGAATAAACTAGATCAGTTTATGAATCAAAATACATAATCCCATACTTATAAAACACTTAACATAAATTGAACTATTTATTGATATAATCCATAATCATAAAAATGTTTTCTTTGAGGAAGTATACACTCATAAACCATTCATATTGATTTGTAATGAAAATGAGAGTTATCCTAAGCATATCCCCGGGGAGTGTTGTAACCAAGAGTGCAGCAAGGCCCGTTGTCGTACACCCGTTCTCATTCGAGTCTAGCTCAAAGCGGTGTTTTCGGGTTTTACCCCTAGGTACATCTATGCCAGAGTCGCCTCAACCTGCTCGTATCTAGACAGGGATGTATTGCTCAGAAAACTCACAAAATCCCTACAATATCAAAATTCTAGGAAGTTCTTCTACACTAATCCTCAAAGTTCATCTTAGGTCTATGTTCTCTAATCAAAGTTTATCTCAATCTTGCTTCCAAGGTTTGTACTAAACCTCCTCTGATACCAACTGTAACGCCCCGACCCCAGTTACCCAGAGTCAGTGCATTATTACATTACATTGGCATGATCACAAGAAAGATCAAATCTCGATAGACCGATTGGTTTAGTAGCCTTGGAAACACTAGATATATACATAAAGTATTACATCATCAAGTGGAAACATACTACAACAACATAGTCTCCACATTCCACACTCATATCCCCACATACAATCCCTGAAGGTCATTCATAACCTACTTCATCACATCCTGGGAAAAATAAAACATAGAAAAGGGGTGAGCTCAAATGCCCAGTAAGGATAACAATATAGCGGAAACTATCAAAAATAAGCATAAACTTTTAAGGCAATGTATAACTAAAACAAAAGCCTTTTAAACATGAAATTCAACATAGTATGGAAAAAGTAAAATGAAATAATTCCATTTAATTATTCACATGGATATTCTACTAATCGAATAATCACATGCAATATCAATAACCACTTTCATAATGATGGAATGCATAATGCCAGACTATCATAACCACATAGCCAAGGCCTCATGCCAAGAATACAAATAAGATTTTGCCAAGGCCTTGTGCCAAGACACTAGTTTGTCTCATGAGACCTACTGATGCATCGAGGAGCTACAGCGGGCTCCACCCATCACATATTAAGTCCAATGCATTCCCATATGAAAAGGTTTAAACATAACATAAACATTCATATTAAAACTAGCATACGAAATGTCAATACTTTCACCATAAACCATGAATGGTATAAAAACAACACATCCACAGTAAAACATATCACAAAACCATCAATACAATATTGAAGTTTTGTATCTTAATAAATCAACTTCAAATAAGCGTAAAATCCATCAAAGGATGTTGACATAGATGAAATCAAAACTCTTTTTAGAGAAATATCTCTTTCTATTTTGAAATCATTTAAGAGTCATATATTTATAAAATAAAACACTTTCTTTGAAAATATTTTTATTAGCTATTAAGGGAAGCTTCGACGATTTTATAACGGCGGAAAATAGCCTCACCTGCCGTATAAGTTAATAAAAACATTCTTACCATAATTTTGTCGAAAAGGTTAAAAATGACCTTGTTTTGAAAAATATGGAAATATTACTTTATAAACCACTTATAAAAGTCAAAAAGGGTATAAATGACTTTAACTCGTATTCTATTAAATAGTAAAAATGTTTTGAAATACATTTTTAAGAAACATGGATGTGGATGATAAAGAGATCCCAGTAGACTATTACGTATAAACAACCTCAGATAATGAAGAGATTGTGAAATAACCCTTAGCTTGTACTTTTCCTTGGTTGGGGTAGGTTAAACTACTGTATAATGGTGAAATAATTGTTATTAAAGTTTACAAGAATCATATATATTAATATGATATCATATATGATCTTTTATCATTGATTTGTTAATAATATCTTAGAATTATCGTCGTTTCGGGTGTTAACTTACTCGTTTTCATTTACATGTTTTGTTACATAATCCATGTTTGTTATGGATATGTTGTATATTATTTATATCCAGAATGATATCAAGTCCTTAAACATCATTTTTAAATCATAAAATGATTATTATACTTGAATGGATACGATGGAGAATGAATCTCATCGCGTTGGTGGAGACGGTAATCCGTACGTACGCACGAGCGACAATATCATTCTTTTGATATTAAAATAATATATAAATGGATGGTATATCATATATACATAATAATTAACATGTTATATTTATTATTTACATGAGTTACACATCATTATTTTACCCATCAAAATAATAATATATTTAATAACAATTACACCACGACGTGGAGACGGTAAGCTGTACGTACCCACGTATGGTGACATGTTATTCAAAGGGTGGGTAGAATAATGAATATGGTTGTACCATATTTATAATAACATCACAGTATATATAAGATACTTGAGTTATTATTTTTGAATGGTAATAACAAATAAAGAAGAAGTGGATGAAGAAAGGAACTTGAAAAGGGGTGGTGAAAACATTACCTCTTCTTCGGGTTCTTCCTTTTGATTTGATCAAAAGGGCTCCTTAGGTTGGCTTTATTATCAAAATAATTCCTCTAGGTTGTTGTGAGGGAAGTTGGAAGAGTTTTGGGCAGAGTTTGGCCGAACCAAAAGGCTCTGAAGGTCTGATGAAATGAGAAGGAGGAGTGCCCTTTTATAAGAGGGGTGAGGGGCACCTTTGGAAAAGCTAGAATTATTAATTTATAATAAATTCATATTCGGTTTCTAATGGCTCCAAAGTTGATTATTTAAATTTTAAGGTGGTTATAGGTCGAATACCACACAACCAATAGAATTTAGACAGGTTTGGGTCATTATATTAACCTTATCTTTAAGTATTAACTCTAAGTTAATTAGTTTCACTTTTACAATGTCTCTTTGTATTTTTATGAACTTACCATATACACCCAAGCGATCCCCAATTGGTCCACTAATGATGAACCTATCATCATATAAGTCTCATGGATGAGCCTTATAGTTTTAGGAATTTAATATCAATTAATAATATAATATTTGTTTTAAAACCTCTTTTATGTCAATTTTGACACTATTCAATAATTGATTTTTGTAAAACTCATAACAGAATTATTACTTCAAACATAGGTAATTTAATCAATCCAAACATGTCATATTAACCTATAAAATTAGTTAAATTCCAAAAAAGTCTCAAATTATATTTTTTTGGGAATTTATAATATCAATTATTTAAATTTTTCACAATTATGGTAATTACTGCATCATCGTTGTGTTATAAATAAACTAAATTATTTAACGTCTAAAAATTATAAATAAAATATCATTATGTATTAAATCTTTTTAGATTTCTAATTAATATTTACAATCTAATTTATCTTATGTATAACCAGATATTAAAAATGTTTTAGTAAATAAACATTGATTTTAACTCTTTTAACTCTTCTTTGAATTAAATAATAATAAATGTCCTAATCTAATCCAAGTGGACCTAAATGATAATATTTTATTCCTAAGGCTGTTTTGGTCGAAATACACTTTTCCAATAGAATTAGGACATGTGTTAGGGTAATATTAATATCATTTTTACCCTTAATTACCCTATTTTTTTTAAGCGTGGTAAATAAAAGTAAAAAGTTACTATTCACCAAAAATTATTTTCATCTCATTGAACCACATTTTACTTCTTGATATTAACCTTGTCTCTCAAATTTTTGAAATTCCATTCACATAAGCGGTAAAATTATGTTTTATGAAAAATTCAGTTTTTTAACTATCACTTAGTAGTTTCACTATTCATCAAAAATTGAAGTTTTTCAGAACAATGCCAAAATTTCACCCTATGATATAATTGATATTCCGAATTCAAAAATGATTTCTATATTAAAAAATTCCAAACATATAAGTTGAATTAATTAATTTTATAATTAATTTCCGCTGTCACAACAAATAGCGTGTTTTTAAGAAACAATATATATCAAAAGATTGATAATTGTTTATGTCTAATTTCAAAATGAAATTAATTCTAATGAACACCATTGGATAAAATTGTAAAAATATATTCTAATTATACTTTAAAACCACTCAATAATATAATTTATCACTATAAATTATTTTGATTAAAAAAGTTGTTTTTAAGTATTTTTCACTATTCATAAAAATTGGACGTTCTCAGAAAAATTCAACTTAGGATAATTTCGATATTCTGAATCCCAAAATAAAGTCCATTTTGAAATATAAAATATACATTATTTCAAAAAGTAGGTATTACTATTCATAACGGCTAGTTTGATTGGTTATGGTGTGTTAGAACTCGGTGTTGCGTACAACAAACGCTATCACATTATTCAAAGAGAAGCGTACCCTAGAAGCTTGGGGTGTTACATTCTACACTCCTTCAAATAATTTCGTCCTTGAAATTTCTAGAATACTTATCACATGAAAAGACTCGGGTGGTTTTTCATCATTTGTTCCTCGGGTTCCCATGTTGCCTCTTCCATCTTATGGTTTCTCCACAAGACTTTTTCCAGACGCGTCGTCCGGTTTCTCAGTACTTGTTCTCTCATATCAAGAATCCTGATGGGCTCTTCGCAATAAGACAGATTGGGTTCCAGTTCTAATTATTCATAGGTGAGCAAATGTGTGGGGTCAGGCATGTATTTCCTCAACAGAGATACGTGGAACACATCATGAACTTTGGAGAGACTTGGCGGCATTGCCAATCGGTAAGATAGAACCCCAATTCGTTCTAGAATTTCGAAAGGTCCGATGTACATGGGACTCAATTTACCTTTCTTACCAAAACACATGACTCCCTTCCATGGAGATACCTTTAGGAAAACATGATCACCGACTTGAAATTCCAAATCCTTCCATCGATTATCGGCATAGCTTTTCTGCCTACATTGAGCTGCTTTGATGTGATTTTGGATTACCTTCACCTTTTCCATCGTTTCCTCCACCAGTTCTGGGCCTACAAGTTTTCTTTCACCAAATTCATCCCAACAGGTTGGTGTGCGACATCTCTTTCCGTATAACGCTTTATATGGTTCCATCTGAACACTCGAATGAAAGCTATTGTTATAAGAAAATTCTACCATAGGTAAATACTGATCCCACATACCCTGAAAGTCAAGTGAGCAGGATCTCAACATGTCTTCTAAGGGTTGAATAGTCCGTTTTGATTGTCCGTCTGTCTGAGGGTGGTAGGCAGTGCTCAAATGACTTTCAGTATCCAGGGATTTCTAAAGACTCTTCCAGAATATTGAAGTAAAATGAGGATTGCGATCAGAAACAATCGATAGGGGTACTCCATGAAGTCTCACGACTTCATTAACATATAGTCTTTCTAGACGTTCCAGTGGTAGATCTTCTCTTACAGCATGAAAATTTGCTAACTTGGTAAGACGATCAACAATAACCCATATTTCATCATTCCTTCTAGGAGTCTTTAGTATCCCCATGACAAAGTCCATCGTAATATTGTCCCATTTCCACTTTGGTATGGGAAGAGGTTGCATGACTCCTCCAGGATGTTGGCTTCTAGCTTTACCTTGTTGACAAACCATACATCTTGACACAAAATCAGCAATATCCCTCTTCATGTTGTCCCACCAAAAATGTTCCTTCTTATCTCTATACATTTTGATGCTCCCAGAATGTATAGAGAAATTGGAACTATGAGCATCATCCAACAATTCCCTTTTTAGATCAGGTAAATCGGGAACACGAAGTCTCATCCCGAATTTCAAAATTCCATCTTCATACACAAAGTCTCTTAATCTCCCATCATTCACAGCTTTAATCTTCTTTTTAAATTCTTCATCATCGGTCTGAGAACTCTTAATCCTTTCTAGTAAAGATGGTATGGCAACCATTTGAAAAATAATTGATGTTTCGCCTTCACTGGTTATTCCCATGTCCATATTCACTAGATCCATGAAAATTGGATCCCTTTCAATTCTCATATTGGTCAAAACTCCATGGTCTTTTCTGATCAAAGCATCTTCCACCCTGTTTGCCTTCCCCGGGTGGTAGTGTATCGTGCAATCATAATCCTTGAGTAATTCAAGCCATCTCCTTTGCCTCATGTTGAGTTCTTTTTTTGAGAAAATATACTTAAAACTCTTGTGATTAGTATAAATATCACATTTTTTACCATAGAGGTAGTGCCTCCATATCTTCAAAGAAAAGATCACAGCTGCTAACTCGACATCATGAGTAGGATATTTTTGTTCATGAATTTTCAATTGTCGTGATGCATAGGCAATAACCCTA
The DNA here is from genome assembly GCA_963277665.1 of Viscum album. Taxonomy (NCBI): domain Eukaryota; kingdom Viridiplantae; phylum Streptophyta; class Magnoliopsida; order Santalales; family Viscaceae; genus Viscum; species Viscum album. The sequence continues at coordinate 266,903,198 of OY728166.1, forward strand.
TCATTCTGCATAATGACACAACCAAGTCCTTTCTTCGATTCATCACTATAAATAACGAACCCATCATTCCCCGATGGTAGAGTCAAAATAGGAGCATTGACTAATCTTCTTTTCAGTTCTTTGAAACATTCTTCACACTCTTTTGTCCAAACAAATTTAACCCCTTTACGTGTGAGCTTCGTTAATGGGTTAGCCAATCGGGAAAAATTCAGGACAAATCATCGATAATAACCAGCTAAACCAATAAAACTACGTACCTCAGTTATACTCGTAGGTGCTGGCCATTCTTGGATTGCCTTGGTCTTAAAAGGATCAACAGATATTCCATCTTTAGAGACAATATGGCCAAGAAAAGAAATCTCATGAAGCCAGAATTCACACTTGCTAAACTTCCCATATAATTCATGTCTTCTCCGAGTCTTCAGGATAATGCGCAAGTGATTTTCATGATCTTCGTAGATTTTGGAGTATACCAAGATATCATCAATAAATACCACCACAAATTCATCGAGATACTTCTTGAAAACTATATTCATCGGATCCACGAATATAGAGGGTGCATTAGTCAATCCAAAAGGCATTACAGTAAACTCGTAATTCCCATACCTGGTTCGAAATGCTATCTTCAGCATGTATTCCTTATTCACACACAACTGATGGTATCCAGATCGGAGGTCAATCTTTTAAAAGTATTGAGCTCCATGCAGTTGGTACAATAAATCATCAATGAGAGGTAGGGGATACTTGTTCTTTATTGTTATAAAATTGATCTCCCTGTAGTCGATACATAACCTCATAGATCCGTCTTTCATTTTAACAAAAAGAACAGGGGCTCCCCATGGAGAAATAATAGGGCAAATAAATCCCTTATTACTCAATTCCACTATTTGTTTCTTTAGTTCAACTAATTCCACAGTGGCCATTCTATAAGGGTTCTTTGATATAGGACTTGATCCATGAATTAAATCAATGGAAAACTCAACTTCTCGTTCTGGATGATGTCTAGGTAAATCATCCGGAAATACATCTACAAATTCTTTCACAACAGGTACATCCTCTATTTGAACATTCCTTTCCTCACCCACAGTTATTTCATTCTCTTCCTCCCCAATAATTGAATTTAGTTGAGCTAATGGGGGTATATCTAAATAAGAATTACGTGGTGACGATTATGCTATATTGATAAGGTGTTCCTTATCATTATCATCAATAATCATAACCTATTTATTCTTACAATAAATCTTTGCATCATAGTTTAAAAGCTAGTCCATACCGAGGATTATATCAAACTCAATCATAGGTATGACGATGAGATCAGCAGATAAAGAACATTTATGTGCTCTAATGGGGATTGATTCAGAAAACATTATTGCAATGATACTTCCCTTAGGAGTTTTAACTGAAAACTCCCTTGTTAAATCAAATTGGAAATATCTAAATTTCTTAGCAAACTGGGAAGATATGAAACAATGAAATGATCTAGAATCAAATAATGCATTTGCTAAACATGAGAAAACCATTAAATTACCAGCCACCACGTCTTTTGAAGCTTCTACCTCAGTAGTAGTGATAGCATAAGCCTGGCCATGATCCCTTGGCCTTTTATGAGGTAAGTTCTCCTGACACTTAGGAAATTCATTTGCATAATTCCCCATCTCCCTTCAATTATTGCACTGAACATTGGTAACATCCTTCTTTCCTTTCCAATCACGAGCTTGGTGGCCTTTTTCACCACATTTGTAACAGACACCCATTCCCTTCAAAAAAGTACCGGGGTGTTTCTTCCCACATTTACCATAGGATGGATATTCAACCTTTCCCTTCTTACCCTTAGTTCCATTCCTAGATTGATCAGAAGGTCTCTTCTTATCTTGCTTTGCTTTAAAGTCATAAGACTTAGAGAATTCCTTTTCGGTCTTGATAGCACATGAGACAATGTCTTCGTATGATGAAAAGGATTGTGAGACTAATGCTCGATGGAGAAATGGTTTTAAACCATAAATGAAATGATCAATCTTACTTCTTGGGTTACGTATATAATCTCCAGCATACCTTGCTAACCTTGTAAAGTTAGCCTCATACTTTGCGACATTCTCATCCTCCTTCTGTCTCAGACTCAGAAATTGCCTTTCCATATCTGCTCGATGGTCGCGAGGAAGGTATTTTTCTAAAAACAGATCTTTAAACTCCCTCCATTCCAGATTTGATAATTCATCATCTTCCTTAATATTTTGAATCAATGACCACCATTGATCAGCATCTCCAGTGAGGTGGTAAACTTCCATGATAACTTTTTCCCTTTCACTACTCCCCAAAGCATGAAATATTTTCTCTATGGAATTTATCCAATGCACAGCTACGAAGGGATTTGTACTCCCATTGAATGTTGGTGGTTGTTGCCTCATGAATCGATCTAACATTGATCCTCCACACAGCGGATCAGGGTGATCCATACGGGTAAGGTTATTATTCATAACCTGAGTGAGTTGTCCCGGTATGGTGATTAGCTGATCAGCACCAGTTCCATCACCAGCTCCACTATAATTATCTTGAGCAGGAGGGAAATCCCTACATGGAGTGCGTGCATTGATACGGTTTCCATTTCTTCCACTATGCGCCATTTTTAAATAATGGCATAAACTAGATCAGTTTATGAATCAAAATACATAATCACATACATATAAAACACTTTACATAAATTGAACTATTTATGGATATAATCCATAATCATAAAATTTTTTTCTTTGAGTAAGTATATACTCATAAACCCTTTATATTGATTTGTAAAGAAAATGAGAGTTATCCTAAGCATATCCCACGGGAGTGTTGTAACCAAGAGTGCAGCAAGGCCCGTTGTCGTACACCCGTTCCCATTCGAGTCTAGCTCAAAGCTGTGTTTTTGGGTTTTACCCCTAGGTACATCTATGCCAGAGACGCCTCTACCTGCTCGTATCCAGACATGGATGTATTGCTCGGAAAACTCACAAACTCCCTACAATATCAAAATTCTTGGATGTTCTTCTATACTAATCCTCAAAGTTCATCTTAGGTCCATGTGCTCTAATCAGTGTTTATCTAAATCTAGCTTCCAAGGTTTGTACTGAACCTCCTCTGATACCAACTGTAACGTCCCGACCCCAGTTACCCAGAGTCGGTGCATTATTACATTACATTGGCATGATCACAAGAAAGATAAAATCTCGAATGACCTATTGGTTTAGTAGCCTTTGAAACACTAGATATATTCATAAAGTATTACATCATCAAGTGGAAACATACTAATACAAAATAGTTTCCACATTCCACACTCATATCCCCACATACAATCCCTGAAGGTCATTCATAACTTACTTCTTCACATCCTGGGAAAAATAAAACATAGAAAAGGGGTGAGCTCAAATGCCCAGTAAGGATAACAATATAGCGGAAACTTTCAAAAATAAGCATAAACATTTAAGGCAATGTATAACTAAAACAAAAGACTTTTAAACTTGAAATTCAACATAGTATGGAAAAAGTAAAATGAAATAATTTTATTTACTTATTCACATGGATATTCTACTAATCGAATAATCACATGCAATATCAATAACCAATTTCATAATGATGAAATGCATAATGCCAGACTATCATAACCACATAGCCAAGGCCTTGTGCCAAGACTACAAATAAGATTTTCCCAAGGCCTTGCGCCAAGACACTAGTTTTTCTCAGGAGACCTACCGATGCCTCGAGGAGCTATAGTAGGCTCCACCCGTAACATATTAAGTCTAATGCATTCCCATATGAAAAGGTTTAAACATAACATAAACATTCGTATTAAAACTAGCATATGAAATGTCAATACTTTCACCATAAACCATGAATGGTATAAAAACAGCACATCCACAGTCAAACTTATCACAAAACCTTCAATACAATATAGATGTTTTGTATCATAATAAATGAACTTCAAATAAGCGTAAAATCCATCAAAGGATGTTGACATAGATGAAATAAAAACTCTTTTTAGAGAAATATCTCTTTCTATTTTGAAATCATTTAAGAGTCATATATTTATAAAAGAAAACATTCTCTTTTAAAATATTCTTATAAGCTTGTAAGGGAAGCTTTGACGATTTTATAATGGCGAAAAATAGCCTCACCCGCTGTATAAGTTAAAAAAACATTCTTACCTTAATTTTGTCGAAAAGGTTAAAAGGACCTTGTTTTGAAAATGACGGAAATATTCCTTTATAAACCACATAAAAAGTCAAAAAGGGTATAAATGACATTAACTCGTATTCTATTAAATAGTAAAAATATTTTGAAATACATTTTTAAGAAACATGGATGTGTATGATAAAGATATCCCAGTAGATTATTACGTATAAACAACCTCGGATAATGAAGAGATTGTGAAATAACACTTACCTTGTACTTTTCCTTGGTTGGGGTAGGATAACCTCCTGTATAATGGTGAAATAATTGTTATTAAATTATTCAAGAATCATATATATTAATATGATATCATAAATGATCTTTTTACATTGATTTGTTAATAATATCATAGAATTATCGTCGTTTCGGGTGTTAACTTACTCGTTTTATTTTATATGTTTTGTTACATAAGCCGTGTTTGTTTTGGATAGGTTGTATCTTATTTATATCCAGAATGATATCAAGTCATTAAACATCATTTTTAAATTATCATATGATAATTATAATTGAATGGATACGATGGAGAATGAATCTCATCGCATTCGTGGAGACAGTAGTCCGTACGTACGCACGAGCGACAATATCATTCTTTTGATATTAAAATAATATATAAATGGATGGTATATCATATATACAGAATAATTAACATGTTATATTTATTATTTAAATGAGTTACACATCATTATTTTACCCATCCAAATAATAATATATTGAATAACAATTACACCACGACGTGGAGACGGTAAGCCGTACATACGGACGTATGGTGACATGTTATTCAAAGGGTGGATATAATACTGAATATCATTGTAACATATTTATAATAACATCACAGTATATATACGATAATGGAGTTATTATTTTAGAATGGTAATAACAAAGAAAGAAGAAGTGGAAGAAGAAAGGAACTTGAAAAGGGGTGGTGAAAACATTATCTCTTCTTCGGGTTCTTCCTTTTGATTTGATCAAAAGGGCTCCTTAGGTTGGCTTTCTGATCAAACTAAGGCCTCTAGGTTGTAGTGAGGGAAGTTGGGAGAGTTATTTGGTAGAGTTTGGCCGAACCAAAAGGCTTTGAAGGAGTGAAGAAATGAGAAGGAGGAGTGCCCTTTTATAAGAGGGGTGAGGGGAACCTTTGGAAAAGATAGAAATATTAATTTATAATAAATTCATATTAGATTTCTAATGGCTCCAAAGTTTATTATTTAAATGTTAAGGTTGGGATAGGTCGAAAACCACACAACCAATAGAATTTAGACAGGTTGGGTCATTATATTAACCTTATCTTTAAGTATTAACTCTATGTTAATTAGTTTCACTTTTACAATGTCTCTTTGTATTTTTATAAACATACCATAAACATCCAAGATACCCCCAATTGTTCCATTAATGATGAACCTATCATGATATAAGTCACTTGGACGAACCTTAGATTATTAGGAATTTAATATCAATTAATAATATAATATTTTTTAAAAAAACTATTTTATGTCAATTTTGACACTATTCAATAATTGATTTTTGTAAAAATCATAACAGAATGATTACTTCAAACATAGTTAATTGAATCCATCCTAACATATCATATTAACCTAGAAAATTAGTGTAATTCCTAAAAAGTCTCAAATTATATTTATTTGGGAATTTATAATATCAATTGTTTTAATTTTTCACAATTATGGTAATTACTGCATCATCATTGTGTCATAAATTAATTAAATTATTTAAAGTCTAAAAATTATAAATAATATATAATTATATAGGAAATAGTTTTATATTTCTAATGAATATTTACAATCTAATTTACCTTATGTATAACCTTATATTATAATTTTTTTTTGTAAATAAACTTTGATTTTAACTCTTTTAACTCTTCTTTGAATTAAATAATAATAAATGTCCTAATCTAGTCCAAGTGGACCTAAATGATAATATTTTATTCCTAAATCTGTTTTGGTTGAGATACACTTCTCCAATAGAATTGTGACATGTGTTAGGGTAATATTAATAACATTTTTACCCTTAATTTCCCTATTTACTTTTAACAGTGGTAAATAAAAGTAAAAAGTTACTATTCACAAAAAAAAATTTAATCCCATTGAACAACATTTTACTTCTTGATATTAACCGTGTCTCTCAGATTTTTGAAATTCCATTCACAGAAGAGGTAAAATTATGTTTTATGAAAAATTCAGTTTTTTAACTACCACTTAGTAGTTTAACTATTCATCAAAAATTGATGTTTTTCAGAACAATGCCAAAATTTCACCCTAAGCTATAATTGATATTCCAAATTCAAAAATTATGTCTATTTTACAAAATTCCAAACATATAAGTTGCATTAATTAATTTTATAATTAATTCCAACTGTCACAACAAATAGCGTGTTTTAAGAAATAATATATATCAAAATGTTGATAATTGTTTATGTCCAATTCCAAAGTGAAGTTAATTATAATGAACACCATTGGATAAAATTATAAAAATATATTCTAATTATACTTTAAAACCACTCAATAATATAATTTATCACTATAAATTATTTTGATTAAAAAAATATTTTTAAGTATTTTTCACTATTCAAAAAAATTGGACGTTCTCAGAAAAATTCAACTTAGGATAATTTCGATATTCCGGATCCAAAAATGAAGTCCATTTTGAAATATAAAATATATATAATTTCAAAAATTAGGTATTACTATTCATAATGGCTAGTTTGATTGGTTATGGTGTGTTAGAACTCGGTGTTGCGTACAACACACGCTATCACATTATTCAAAAAGAAGCGTACTGTAGAAGCATGGGGTGTTACACCATGAGAAGGGAATATAATAGAAATACATAACAATCTTGACACCTTCATGCTAGCATGATATTTGTTTAGGATACAAAGTAGCAGTCTAAACTTGGTTTTAGTAAAAAAATTAATCCCCCAGAAACGGTCTCTACATCGTATTGACTCTAGGAGTATAAGATATATATTGCGAAACAAAAAAATTATAATGGCGTATTCAAATATATTGAATTAGCATTGAGATTAAGATCCCGGTTGGTTCTATAAGAACATTTCTACTTATTCCTAATCTGAACATTACTATGCATAGTACCAAAGTCATAATTATAGAACACATTAAAATAAACATTGTAATCCTGGAAGAATAGTATATTGTGAATCCATGGAATTTTTCTCTGGAATCCTATGTAGTGGGATGATTTGAATCCAAGTAAAGATCATTCATATTCTATTTATTGAATTGGTTCTCTAACTCATGGTAATCATTCCAGGGTTGTCATCTCTACTATACTGTTATTGTATTAAACCATCATCATTAAACACTATTATATGATACAAAAAAATCATGAAGAAAAATACATTTATAATTTTAGTATGATTCACTATTAGGATCCATAATGATAATATATTTCAGAATGAGTCTAAAGACACCATGTCACATGAGTGTACCTATCCCATGCATTCTAATATGCTATAATTTTTATGTGAATCCATCACACTAGGATCATGAATTCAAGAATAATATATATTTACTAGATATGAGAATTTATTTACGTTGGTATTCAATGAAATCAATCACATGTATTGCATTGGTGTGTTTTTTGGAAATCAAATATTGATTATATTCAATAACCATGAATTTCATTTCTTATATCCATAAAAAGTCTATATCATTATGAGATCATTTTGTTCAACTAATAATGATAAATCCATAGGGTTATTTTAATTATGAACTTGATTAAATCCAATGAATCCCACATTGATGAATTAAGACTAAAAAATGGGATATTTATTTTATTTACTCTAACACATCTAAATTAACAAATATCCCATTTTTAGGATTAACTCTTCAATGTAGGATTCATTGGATTTAATCATGTTTATAACTAAAAGGGTCTACATTATTATTAATAGTGGATATAAGGATTCTCGGTTAATCCACCACAATTTAAGCTATGTTTGTTATAATTAATCATATACATCAAGGATGTCTCTTTACATACATAGTATTCATCCATAGATAAATTAAATAAAAAAATTCAAATCAATTGTCACACATTAATTAGGTCAAAATAATCAATGTCCTTCCATAGTGTATTAAATGAGTTTTACTAAATCCATAACCATTCGTAGAATAAAATTCATAGTAAGGGTAATAAAAATAACCAATTTCATTACGTAATTTATGTTTATACATTAAACTGATACAAAATATATTTGGTTAGTGGGATGAATTGACTAATTATAATCCCACCATATATGTGTATGTCACTAATCGACATCAAAATAGTTTTAGTGATTATTGAACCAAAAATCCCACAAACAATTCAGTGTGGAATCATCTGATGGGGGATTTTTATTAAATATAACACCATAATTTCAGTTAAAAACAATTGATATTATAGACCAAGGATGACACTCCATGATCATATAGTGAAATCAATAAATTTTCATTTCATTCATTAATGCTAATTATCGTGTCCAGTTAGATCCACAATAAACAGAAAACAACAAATAGAAAACAATGGTCCCTTAAATTATAGAGGACTTCTAGGTTTAGTGTTTAATTTAATTAAAAACTATCTCATATAAACAATTCACATGACAATAACAGAGATTTTCTTCAACATAATGTTACTTTTCGTTTTCACATTTATACAACATTATTATCCTTATAAAATACCATCAAGAGATAACTAGTCAAAAACAATTTATTTAAACCCAATGGAAAGGAAAAATTTTAAGGATACCTCATATGAATAGTAAGTGTAAACCTAATCATTAAAACTTTATTATTATAATTGATTACATTCTCTTATAAGGGGTTAAAAAATCATAGTGAATGATCGAATCATAGAAGATTTCATACCCATTATCACACAAAACATCATATTTGAAAACATTGAGAATTAAATAAATATTACAATAGATAAATATGATCAATGTCATATCAATATATATCATGAAAAGAATTATAAACCAATAATAATATTCTATTTTGTGGTAACATAGATAATCACATTCATAAATCCCTTTACAAGAGGATTTATTTTGAATGACCAAATTCCCAACATCAAATATTTTCAATACTCAATTAATTGGAGAGAAACATCAGTCTATATCGATGCTATTCTATATTCCTTATCATTTATTATATATAGGGATAACCTACTATTATTTGGTCTACCTCCCCATGTTATTTTTAATGGGATCAACTGGCACAATCGGGGAAATTGTTTTTGTTATCATGCAATGCGGTAACTCACAAAATTAGGGCCACACCATAATATATGATTTTTAAGAAGAACAAAATGAATAAAACTCATAAAAAATTCATTTTTCCTTTTAGAACATTATTTACCCATGGAAAATAATTGGGATTCATGTATATATCCCTGAAACATGAAAAATCCAATGAAACGAAATGGTTTAAATAATAATCTTTTTGAAACATGGTTGCACTCGGTAAAATTAAATGGGTTTCCAAATAATCTTTCTAAAACAAGATTGTCCCTTTGTAAATAATTGGGTTCTAAGCCAATATATTTGAAATAAGATTTACCCCAAAAAATTAGGTTCCTTAGAAGTATTTATGAAAATTTATTTTATCATTGAAAGTAAATGTGTTCTATGACTATATCATAATATCTTGAATAACATGTGGAATATACATGTACTCCTTAAAAATATACTATAATAATCATTAATTATTTGAAATTAAAGGATATTCATTATAATGTCATTGAAAAAATCATAGTCCGTCAACAGAAAGAATGTGTATGGTATCAATAAATTGTATAACCAATTTAGGATAAGAAAAAATAAGTATTTTTTTATGTTGATGAACTAAAATTCCCATGAATGATAAATATAATTTTTTTTTGGATAATAATCCTTATAAAAACAATGTTTCCGATATCATTTTTAAATATTTGTATCATAAACCACAAGATTAAAGGTAATTAAATGGAACAAATAATTTCATGAAATTTTTTGGATTGATGATAAAACATGTCAATGTGGTAGAATTTAGATAATACAAATGATTATTGGAGTGTACCCTAACAAATATTACAATGAATGAATATTGAGACAAACAACAATTACTACAACAATAATATTGATGTCATAAACCCAATGAAAGAGAGACCAGTAAATGAATATGAAATTTCACAAAAATTAAATTATTTGTATAATAGAATAAATTTATGTGTATTTTATACACTAGATAGTGGGAATAATTTGTGAATATTGAATAAGTCTCATAAAAATAATAGTTTGATTAGAAATCACATTACTACATGGGTAACTTTTCAATCATTATATTCATAAAATAATTAAAAAAAATTTAATCATTTAACATAATGAAAAAAATAAAATTTATGATATAAAATTTCTTAGGGATGTCGATACATTATATAAATTAACAATGATAATAATAACAAATAAAACTCAATTGAATGTAAATGGAGATAAAATCCCTTACCTTGACTCTAAATTGTCAAAATTGTTCATTATATTCCTTAATGATATTCTTAAATAAATTATTCAAAATAATGAGTTACATATTTATGGTTATTATTAATTTTATTTCACGTATTTTCCTGTTATAAAAATTATCTTAATTGATAAAGTATAAATCAGTTGTCTTGACCATATTTTGTATATGTGTGAGAAATATTTTATGTAGGTCAACTATGCTCGAAGGGATCATTATTTAAACATCTCTAGAAGAATAATCATTAAAATAAAATATTATTTATTAATAAATTACACATTCAAAATAAATCATGAATTATTGGTATTAAATATGTACCAATATTAAAATCAAGGAGATGTTATTCCATACACACACATTAGTCAAGTTCCCATTTTCAATGAACATTATGGAAAAAATTAAGTGATTTTTATCATTTTAGAATTACAATTATATAATATATATAAATTTAGATAATTATTTAAACTTTTATATATAAATCATAATATTTTGTTTCTTATAATCTATAATAACAGTTTTTCAAGGAGACCATAGTGCATACATCCATGAACAACATTATAAAATTTTTAGTGTGTGAAACAGATAGAAGAAAATGATGTGTTATATTAAAGGGTAGATATATATGTCTTGAATTTCATAATTATTTAATTTAAATCATATATATTTATAAAACTCATCAATAGTAAATTTAATCAAATTTTTGAAGTAATCACATTGCATTGAGTAGGCAGTAGTCCATACATGCACTAATGACATTATCATATTCCCAAAAACTGGAAAGCATGTACGTATGAGTTATAGAATAATTCCAAAAACAAAAAAACATCATAAATATAATATACATACATACATACATACATATATATATCATATAAAAATAGTATTTATATCCTAATTCTCAATCAGTGTAGGTGGTAACAAATAAATGAACGACATCTTTTTGTGAGTCAGTAGTCTGTCGCACACACGAACTATGATACCATTATCTATTTGATGGATTTTTGTGTAGGTTTTGGTAGAACAATTACTATAAAAAATAATATTTTATATATGATACATAGGTTTTTATATAGTCCTATAATAAAAATAATTTTAGGGGCATTGAGAGAAATTAAAAAATTGCATGTTGAGGAATGTTACATATTCTTCATGTAACTTATATTGTTTTACACCAAAGGACTTCATCAGATTCTTTTATAAAAAATATGATTCATATAGGATTAATGGATTTATATTGTTGGATTATTGGGTTTAGTACTATATGATCATAAAAATATATAGATGTGTGATGAATTGAAGATTGTGATTTCCTTTTTATAATACAAGCAGAAGAGAATTATTATAAATAGAAATAATTTAAACACTATTGGAAGGTGTCACTTACATAATGTGACTAAAATAATGAAACAGCATATAGAAATATTTTAATATGGTACAAATAGGTAAATAAAATGGGTTTTGGACAAGTGTATAGGTCATTAAACCCCCTACATTTAATGTTTACTAACTAATTATACTTATCATTACCTTAATTACTCTAATGAATTTTTATTTCATCCACCATTATTTTCTTCTAAAACTAATTTGGAAACAATATACATTATAAATTATTAATATTCCAGATATATAATATATTTTTCCAAATTCCAATAACAAAATTGGAAGAATTTAATTTATAAATAATCATAGTTTTGGAACGATAAAACATGTATTTATGGTAAAATGTTCAAAAGTTTGAAATGTTTTTATAACCAATTTTAATTTAAAATTCATTAAAATTATGTAAAATATATTATATGACCTAAAATTTATTATATTAATCTTCAAAACCAATATGTAATAAAACTTCTCCATAAAAATTATTTATAATTTTTTTAATTAAAATCCAGTATTTTAGACTTTTCATATAAATTTCAATGTTCATTGAAAAATACTAAAAATTAAATATAATGATAGTTATATATTCCTATTACAAAAGTATCATTTTTCCATAAAAAATATTAAAATATTTCAAAATATATTTTTATTAAATGTTTTCCATTGTATTGAAAAAAATCTATTATTGAGATACATTCTATAATTTTTGCTTCAAATTGGATTTATTCTAATTTTATTCATATAAAACACATTTAATTAATGTAAAAATACTATATTAATTATAAAAAATATACAATTAAATATGAATTTTCAAAAATACTGAATAATTTAATTTTTAAATAAATAACGCTATTTTGGTAAGAAAAATAGTTTTTATATAAGTTTATTATTTATATTCTTAAGTGTATCTTTTTATTTATAATTAATTATAATGAATTAATTTTTTAAAAAATTAAGCAATATTTTAAAAATTTAGTACTTATCTTTTATTCAAACCATTCAAACAACCATTTGATAGCTATAATAATAAATATGAATATTATATAGTTGTTCTGTAAAATATGATCATTCATGTAACACATATTGACAAAAAAAATCATGTCTCACAAAATTTAAGATAAATATGGTTGTCCTTATAATGAAATATAAATTAACCATTTTTTTAAAAATAATTAATCAATGAATGTAAAATTATTTTAATATTGATATTTCAAAAAAATGGATGTTACATCATAACCCATGTAAAATGTATTTCTCCCATTAAATTCATCTTTATTATGAATGGGAAAACAATTTTAGACTTTCTTTTCTGAATCCGAAAATGTACAATTGGATCGGTAAAACAATAGTTAAAATAAATAAGGGATTCATAATGGTCACTATAATTTTTTCAATAATAAGATTCCATATATATTAAATATATGTTCGAATGGAGGAAACTATTAAATAATTAAACAGAGTGATTTAGGTCATTGATAAAAAAAGTGAATGATCAATATAAGGAAAAGTATCTAGAAAAAATAAATTTGTGATGATAAAAAATTATATTGGTAAAATAATATATAGAATGGGTATAAATTTTTTTTAAATGATCATTTTACTAGAGCTAAAGAATTATTCTTCAATCTAGACCCAGTGAAAAAAAATTATATAAACACTATGAGTTTAATTTCCCCCCTCTGTCTATTTCCACCAAAATATATACTTTATCTCAAATTTATAATTATTCAAGATGAATTTTCATATACATGATGCACAAAAATGTTTTTATAAAGACCACCAAATCATTAATGTGATATTCATGAAATTCCACTTTTCATTAAACATTATCCCAAACCATAATGATTTGGATGAATTATGAAAATTCCAAAAATAATAATGTTCAATAATAAGATAAAATAATATTTATAATTCAAAATTAATAACTAATATCAAAAATAAAACATTCTAAAACCCTAAAACCTAAATAACTTCAATAAATTAAAAAATACCACTTTAACCTAAAGGTTTAACTTATACCTTATTCATGTCAATTGAAAAATATTTTGATATTCGTTTGAGGTAATATTACTAGCATAGTAACAAAATCACTTTTCAATGGTATGTTAATATATATATATATATATATACTTGTGTTTGCATAATTACCTCAACAACAGATATCTAAAAACCCTAAAAGTTAAAACTACCATAAAACAAATTTTAATAAATGTAAATTAATAATTCAATATAAACCATCATTTAATAAATATATATATATAACAAATAAAATGACTTTTAAAATGTAATTGATAACCTCAAAATGTTTTCTTCAGAAAACCCTCAAATTTGGTGTCCTAAGGCATTGAACATATGATTAACTCCTAGAGTAATATCGTATGATGTTACCCATAAATTTTAAAATATAATCTTGTTAAAAAATTAAAATCTTCAATTTTATCCAAATAAGAACATTCATAACAACTATAACAATCTAAAACCCTTACACCCTATTCCTTTTTTGAAATCCTTATTATTAAAATTATATATTTAGTAAAACTAAATGTTACAAAAATTTTCTGCAACCAAACCCCACAAAATGAAAGGGGAATCATTGATCTTGTACATTCTAGATATCCTTTTGTGTTTAGAGTTTTAGTGAAATTGGAAAAACTCCAACCTAAATAATGAAAATTACACTAAATGTTAATTTCTCTCACACATACCTTGTAGTACCCCTGGTTTTAGATACGTCGCCTTTGTTTATTTTTCTTTATGTGTTTAAAGTGGATGGGATGAGTTGGGAAGAGGTTGGGAGGGTTTGGAATGGTCTCGGATGTGTTGGGAGGCTTTTAAAGGGGTGTATGGTTTGAGTATGGTTAGGGGAAACTGCGCAGGTGCTCCAGGAAACCATGAAAGGGTAAATAGTAGGCATCACATGGCCTGCGCATAGTTTTCCAAACTGTGCGAAGAAACTGTGGGGACCATCCTTCTTGAGGCAGTAGTGTGTGCATGGTTAGCGCACGGTTTTCCAAAATGCACGGACTAACTGTGTGACCACTTAAGAATGTGGTTATAAGTTCCGGGATCCCACGGGCTTAACCTATAACAATTCAAACATCCTCCCTCTCAATCCTCACCCGGGATATCGGATTCTTAGGGGTTTGAGAGGATCTCCCACTCGGTTTTGATGGATTTTAAAGAGGTTTCTTGGTGGTTTGAAGGTGGTTTCTCCTGGGAAGGTCTCTACTCTTGCTTCTCTTGTGTTTTCTTCTAGATCTGCTCTTCCCTATTTCTTGGTTTTCTAGATCTACACTTTTTTTGTATAGATTTGGGGTTGTGGATTCCTCTAATGATGATTTTAAGGCTTATGTATTCTAGGGGAAGGGATCAAGAGAGGTTTCAGTGGTGTGTTCACCATATTTGAGGAGCGGTGGCTTGTGGGTCGATATGTCCAGAACCCTAATTGTAGGTGGCTTCTCTCTCGACTTCTCTTGGTTAGAGATAATGTTTTTGGATACAATTAATATGGTGTGATTGATATTATTTGAGTTTTTATGTGCAAAATTGGTTAGAAGTACCTTAGGTAATGTTTTGGGGATGTTTGGGAAAATGTTTTTTTTATGGTGAAATGTTATTCTTGTGGATTTTAAAATGGATATTTTAAAATGGGATGCTATGGTTGATTTGTGAAAATTATTGATGGAAAGGGTTTTCAATAAATGGGTTGTTCTTTTGAAATGATGTTTGGAATCTAAAATGGTTTTCAATAAATGGTTAATTAATTGATGTGGATTGATATGCAATGGAATTGGTTGATTGGTTGTGGTGGTGACCTTGGTGGGTTTTATTATTGGTTTGGATTGATTCAAATGTTGTGTGGAAGTGGGTGAGAAGTCTCATTATAAAAGGTGAACGATTTGGGAGGGATTTACCACCATTACCATTTTGGGTTATTTGGTATTGTGTGGGAAGTCCTGCTAGCTGTAGATGGGGGAACAGGTTGCGTGGAAGTCCCACTGTTTTGGTTTTTTTTTTGTGAATCGGTGAACGGGTTGGGTGGAATTCCTGCCATTTTGGTTGTTTGTTGTTCATTTCATTGCAAGATGGAAATTGTGTTCTATTGTGTAAATGATTAAATTGTTTATGGCATGTTTGGTTGGCTTTCCATTGGTGGTTTGGTTTGGGTGTGATGGCTCGGTAAGGGAGTGTTTGGATTATGGTAATGGTTGCACAAGTGATTTCATTTATTCAAATTTTTTCATATAAATATGCTAATGGTTTTATCCTAGTGGCATGTGTAGGGAAGTCATTTGGTAAAATCCTACAAAGTTTCAGTACTCACCCTCTACTTTGGCATGTTTTTGTCTTTGGAGATGTTTTGTACCGTGACGTGGGAAAAGGTAAGGAATCATCCTTCTTTAGTGGAGAATTGTGATCTCTTGGTGGTGCATGGATCTTGGAGCATGTTGTGGAGCTGTGGTTGTGTCATGGCTCATGGTGTTTGTTTTTTATTTTCCGCTTTGTACTCTGATGTTGGTGAACATGATGCGATATATTGGGGTTGGGTTTTTTTTTAAAATGACATGATTGTATTTTGGAAATATATGCTGGGATGTTTTATCGACATACATTATATAGTTGTTGTAAGTGGACTGTTGGTTGGTTTTTTCATAAGGGAAAATCGTTCCCAAATTTTTTTAGAAGCCCTCGACATTTATTTCCAGCCTTGGGCACCTTGGGAACACTGCTTAAGGCCATGTAACCCTCACCGCCTCCTCAAGTAAATGAGGTATGGGCGGGGTGTTATGAGTAGTATCAGTTTGATCGGTCCTCTGGAGTTGATTATGGGATTTTGTGTTAACATTAGTTTAGGTACATTACATTAGTCGAGATTGTATCAAGGAATATGAATAACGGAACATGGAATATATAGCATAAAAGAACGTAGCTAACCCTTTTATGCAGACATTTATGTCACTTGGGAGTTGGGTAAATAAGTGTTTTGGAGACACTTATAGGCATTTGATGTCACATTTTCATGGGTGTAGCCGATGAGAAGAGCATGACATGCATGGTATGAATTACTTCCCACTAGGATGCATATTTCATTATGGTATAATGATTTATAAGCTGAATTGAGAAATGGATTTCATGTGAAAATTAATGTGAATAAATTTGTTATTTTGAAAATGGATTGGTTTTCAAAATGGTTAAACATGGGAAATGTGAACTTCTGGAAAGCCTTATTGTGAATGTGTTGCGTAATGTGATTTGTAATGGGATTTCGTGATGTCTCTGGAAGTGAGAATCATGGGTGTTTGTTTTCTGTCGATAGAAATGGCACTGAGTAGGCATCGTAGAGACCAAACAGAGGAGGCTGCTAAGAATGTGGTATCGCCTGAGCCTCAGGTGAACCAACAACTAGTGAAAATCATAGTGAAATATTTCCAAGCTATGGAGGGTGGGAACAAAGTGGAAGAACCAAGGCATGTGGATCCTGAAGTTCAATTTCAAAAGCATAATCCACCCATCTTCAAGGGCGATTCAGAGCTAGAAAGGGATGAAGCATGGTTGAATTTAATGAAAAAGATCTTCGAGTTCATGGGAACTTTGGTAGAGTTAAAGATGAAGATGGCCACATATATGTTGGAATATCATTCCCTTCAGAGGAGAGAGTTTGTAGTTTAAGCTGGAAAGGACCAGGGTATGACGTGGGAAGACTTTGAGGAATTGTTTAATAAAACATTCTACCCACATACGTTCATAATTCAACATACGACTGATTTCTTCAGTTTGAAGCAAGAGCTTTATGTCTGTGATGGATTATGTAGCTATATTTATGAACATAGTGAGGTTTGCACCTGAGGTGGCTGGTAGCATGTCTTTGAAGGAATGTATCATTAAAGTGGGGTTAAGACAAGAAATCCGTTCAAAGATAGTAGTGTTGTGTAGAGATGAATACACAGAGATGGTGAATTGAGCCTTTGTGGCGGAACAGGATCTGTTGGGAGCTTCGGGTGGGGAAAGAATGTTGGTACCCATGGGGAATAGTGGGAAATATTACGCTGGATTCAAGAGAAAGAGGGACACTTATTCCCAGGGTGGTAATATGGCATATAATCTGGCGGCACGATCGATAAATATTCCCCCGATACCCTAGAGAAAGTAGGGATGTTATCAGTGTGGTTCGATGAGCCACAACAAGCGGGATTGTACGACATAACCTCGAGCATGTAATAATTGTATGTAGATTGTAAAATTGTATCTTATTTTCATAATTCTCTAAGGATGGGTGTGTGTGACACTCCTCAGGGATCGCAGACGTCGTATGCTTTGACGGGACGGGGAAAGCAGCACACCCCTTGTCAGCAGAGTAATGTGGGTCATGGTGATTCCTGGAATACCATGATTCCTCAGCAGGGTAATAAATACCAGAGTGTGGCAAGAAAACATGTGTTCAGAGTTGTACCGCTTGTGGTGTATGAATAGTCGTGACCCTCCATGGTGCGAGGTACTATTCATTTAAATTTTACCATGATACAAGTGTTGTTTGATATGGGTGCTTCACACTCATTTATTTCTTCATGTGTGGTTGATATTATGGGTTTATGGGAAGAAATAAGGCACTTGGATTGGGAACTTCAAACTCCTCTAGGTCGAAGAGAGTGTCAAGCCTTATTGGGTAGAGAATGTTGTATCGTTGTGGGAAAGGTAGAGATAATGTGGAATTTCTCAGAGGTTGAGATTGATGGCTATAATTTACTCTTGGGAATGGATTGGTTGGTGGTGTTTAAGGTCCACATCGACTGTGATGCGCAAACAATGTCCTTTACAACACACGGCGGTGTTAGAAATCTCTTCATAGGAGAGAGGCATGAAAGGCAGGCTGCAACAGTTTTGTTGGCAACAGCAGTGTGTACGTTATAATATCAGTTGGTGGTTTTGTCATTGGAATTGGTAGAGGGTGTTGAGCAGACTGTTCTTCCGGTAGTGGTGGATTAGTTCATGGATGTTTTCCTAAATAATTCTCTAGGTTACCTCCCATAATAGAAGTGGAGTTTACGATTGATCTCCTTCCGAGGACCATTGATATCTCACTTCCATCTTACCGAATAGAACCTACGGGATTGTGGGAATTGAATGTATAGTTGGTAGAGTTGGAAAAAAAATGGTTTAACTGGCCAAGTACATATCCTTGAGAAACACCGATGTTGTTTTTGAAAATGGCGGATTGAACATTGAGGCTCGGTGTTGATTATCGTAGACTAAACCAAGTTACGATAAAGAAAAAAAGCCACATCTACGAATTTATTATTTGTTCAACCAGCTGAGGGGAGCCCAGTGGTTCTCCAAGATCAACCTGAGGTCGAGATGTCATCAATTATGGGTGAGAAAGAATGGTATTTCTAAAACAGCTTTCAGAAGTAGATATGGGCATTATGAATATGTGGTTATGCCCTTTGGTCTAACGAATGATCTAGCAGTGTTCATGGACTTGATGAATCACATATTTCAGAGATATCTGGAATCATTTGGGGTGGTTTTTGAAGATGATATTTTGGTTTCTTCAAAGACAAGGGTGGAGCGTGAGCAACATTTGGGGATAGTGCTGGAGATCTTAAGGGATTTATCGGTTGTATGCCAAATTGTCAAAGGGTGACTTTTAGATACAGGAAGTTCATTTTCATGTCCATGTGATTTCTGAAAGGGGTGTTTTAGTTGATCCAGAAAATATAGAGGTTGTTTTCTCATGACAACTGCCAAAGAATGTGTTTGAGATACAGAGTTTCCTTGCTCTATCTGGGTATTATTGGCGATTGTTTTCTAATTTTCCATGTTTAGATTTTTCGAAGACATCTTTCAGAAGAAATAATGTTTCGTTCCAGTGGAATGAACAGTGTCATTTGTGTTTCGAAGACCTAAACAGTCTTCTTTCATCAACACCAATCTTGATTTTTCTAGAACCAGGAAGAGGGTATGTGGTGTATTGTGATGCATCGGGATCAGGGCTGGGGTGCGTTCTTATGCAGGGGAATCATGTGGTTGCTTATGGATCATGGTAGTTGAGGTTGCATGAGAAGATATAACCATTTCATGATTTTGAGTTGGCATCGGTGGTCCATGCTTTGAAAGTGTGGCGTCATTATCGATTCGGTGAGAAATTCATGATATATACAGATCATAAGAGCTTGAAGAACATTTTTTCACAAAGGGATTTGAAATTGAGACAAATGAGATTGATGGAATATCTCCAGTTGTTTGATTTTGAATTAATGTACACACCAGGTAAGGGAAATTTGGTGGTGGATTCATTAAGTAGAAAATCATTTTCTCAGGTGGCGAAACAAGCATCACACAAGTGGCAGTTGATATCGGTTATAGCTGAGATGCGGTTGGAATGTGAGGACCAGGGAGATAAAGTGGTCTTTTTTCTATTTTTGTTGATTCCTGACATGGTTGGCCGGGTTTGAGAGGCACATATATTTGATTTGGAGTGTGTGACCATGGGGTCGAGACTCAATGGTGGGGAGACCATTGAGGGTTGGCAACTGAATGTAGA
Source organism: Viscum album (assembly GCA_963277665.1). Classification (NCBI taxonomy): domain Eukaryota; kingdom Viridiplantae; phylum Streptophyta; class Magnoliopsida; order Santalales; family Viscaceae; genus Viscum; species Viscum album. The sequence continues at coordinate 266,923,826 of OY728166.1, forward strand.
TTCAGTTTCGTGATTTGGGAATAAAATTGTTGTACTAGTTTCTTATCATGAGGATCATATAAGGGTTTATCATCATTCTATGTGGGTCGTTATTACTGGCATTTAGAAAATGTATAAACTGATGAAAGCGTTGTTCTGGTGGATAAGTATGAAAAGAAGTGCGGCTGAGTTTGTTTCAAGATGCTTGACTTTTCAGCAGGTCAAGGCATAACATCAGAGGCCACTCGTTATGTGGCAGTCTGTACCAATCCCTGTTTTTATGTGGGAGCAAATAGTGATGGATTTTTTCACAGGTCTTCCCAGACCAGTTAGAAGGCACGATTCCAATTGGGTGATAGTGGATCAGCTATCGAATTCAGCCCATTTCATTCTGATTTGTGAATCTCATATGGTGGAGGACTTATCTTAAATCTATATCTGAGATGTGGTATAGAGGGATAGTGTTCCCATTTCGATTATACTAGATAGAGATCCAAGGTTCACATCTTGTTTCTGGAAATCCTTACTGCAAGCCCTTAGAACTGAGTTGAAAATGAGTATGGCGTATCACCCTAAGATGGATGGTCAATATGAGAGGACGATACAAACTCTAGAGGATATGTTTCAGGCTTGTGTCCTAGATCATTGTGGCTCATGGGAGAATCACTTGATGTTTTTTGCGTTTTCGTACAATAAAAATTATTAGGCATCCATACAGATGGCGCAGTTAGAAGCATTGTATGGGCGGCCGTGTCATTCTGTAATATGTTGGGTGGAAAGAGGTGATTCCTTCATGGTTGGACCGATCCTTGTCCAGGATACTACAGAGAATATCAATTTTATCAGGAAGAGAATGGAGATGGCTCAGAGTTGTCAAAAATCTTATGTGGATCATCATCGACGGTCGTTGTCGTTCGAGGTGAGTGATCATGTTTTCTATAGAATCTCTCCTAATTTAGGACATCGTTGGTTTGGGAAGCAAGGAAAGTTATCTCCGAGGTATATTGGACCTTTTGAGATTCATGAGCTGGATAGTGAGGTGGATTATCGTTTTTCATTGCCACCCTAGTTTAGTGTGGTGCACAATGTGTTTCATGTGTCGCTGTTGAAAAAGTATCATTCGTATTGTGACCATGTAATTCGATGGGATCATGATGAGCTAGAACCAGATGCTTCATTGGTGCATGTGCCAGTGTGGGTTGTGGATTTGCAAGAGAATTTATTTTGTCGTAAAAGAATTGGTTTAGTTTGGGTTTTTTGGAAACATGGTCTGATTCTAGAGGGGACATGGGAGAGGGAGAAAGAAATGGTCGATCAGTGGCACAAGCTCTTTCATCAAAGGGTGGGTTCACTACTTTCTGAGGACAGAATGTCCAATGTTGGGGAGAATGTAATACCCCTGGTTTGAGGTACATATCCCTTTTTATGCCTCTTTATGTGGTTAATGTTCATGGGATGAGTTGAGAAGACGTTGGGATATTTTGGAATTGTTTTGGATGTGTTTGTAGACTGTTAAATGGGTGCATGATTTGAGCACGGTTAGTGAAAACTGTGCAGATGCTCTAGGAAACCGTTCAACGTGAAACAATAGGCTTCGCACGGCTTGTGTACGGTTTTCCAAACAGTGCAAAGAAACCTTGCAGATAGTCCCTCTTAAGGCAGTAGCGTGCACACGGTTAGCGCACTGTTTTCCAAACAGTGTGGACTAACCGTGCGACCAGTTAGGAATAGGGTTATAAGTTTCGGGATTCCTCAAGCTTAACCTAAAACACTCCAAACATCCTCCCACTCGAGCCTCACTTGGGATTTCGGGGTCTCAGGGGTTGGATAGGCTCTCCAATTTAGTTTGGAAGGATTTTGAAGAGGTTTCTTGGTCGTTTGAAGGTAGTTTCTCCCAGGTAAGTCTCTACTCTTTGTTCTATTTTGTTTTCCTCCAGATATTCTCTTCTCGCATTCTTGATTTTTTAGATCTACACACGTTTTTGATAGATATAGGATTTTGGTTTCCTTGAATGATGTTTTTAAGGCTTATGAATGCTAGGGGAATAGATCTAGATAGGTTTCAGTGGTGCTTTCACCGGATTTGAGGTGCGTTGGCTTCTGGGTCAATTTCATAAGAACCTTAAAGTTAGGTGACATCTCTCTCAACTCTACATGGTTAGAGATAATGGTTTTGGTTATAATTATTTATTTGTGCATGAAATTAATTGCGTTTTGATGAGAAAAATTGGATAGAAGTCCCTTGGGTGATGTTTTGGGGATTTTTGGGGAAAACGGTGTTTTATGGTGAAATGTTATTCTTGTGGATTTTAAAATGGAGATTTTAAAATGGGATGCTATGGTTGATTTTTAAAAATGATTGATGGAAACGGTTTTCAATAAAAGGGATGTTTTATTGAATTTTTATTTGTAATGGAAAATAGTTTTCAATAAATGGGTAATTTATTGACATGGATTTATATGCAATGGAATTGGTTGATTGATTTTGGTTGTAACTGTGGTGGGTTTTATACATGGTTTGGAATGATTGAAATGTAAAAGAAGTAGGAAAGAAGTCTCATAATAATAGGTGAACGAGCTGGGTGGGAAGTCCCACCGTTAACATTTTGTGTTGTCAGGTAGTGGGTGGAAAGTCCTGTTAGTTGAAGATGGGGGAACGGGTAGGGTGGAAGTTCCACCATTTTGGTAGTTTTGGTGTGAATGGGTGAACAATATTGGAAGAAGTCCCACCGTTTTGGTTGTTTTTTTATTTCATTGCAAGTTGGAAATTGTGTGCTAGTGTGGAAATGAAGAAATGGTTTGTGGCATGTTTGGTTGGTTTTCCCTCAGTGGTTTGGTTTGGGTTAGATGGCTTGGTAAGGGTGTGTTTGGATTATGGTAATGCTTTCACTTGTGATTTATTTTATATAAATTCTTTCATATAAATGTGCTACTGGTTTAATCCTAGTGGAGTTTGTATGGAAGTCATTTCGGGAAATCCTACTGAGTTTTAGTACTCTCCCACTTCTTTGGCACATTTTTTTCTTTGTAGATGTTGTGCACCGTGACCTAGGAAATGGTAAGGCATCATCCTTTTTTAGTGGAGAATTGTGAACTTTTGGTGGAGCTTGGAGCTTGGATCTTGGTGTGGATCTATGGTGGTGTCATGGCTCATGGTGTTTGTTGTTTAGTTTCCGCTTTGTACTCCGATGTTGGTGGATATGTCGAGTTATATTGGTGTTGGTATGTTTTGTAAAACGGCTTGGTTGTCATTTGGAAATACATGCTCGGATGTTTTTTTGACATCCGTCATACAGTGGTTGTTAGTGGATTGTTGGTTGGTTTTTTCTTAAGGAAAAATTGTTCCACAATTTTCTTAGAAGCCCTTATCATTTATTCCCAGCCATTGGTGGCTTGGTAACTTTTCTTAAGGCCAAGTATCCCTCACCACCTTCTCAGGCCAATGAGGTAGGGGCATGGTGTTACATCCCTTATTCAATTTTTCACCATAAAACAATATATGCTATGAAGCTATATACACTCTATAAACAATGAATTCAAAATGATTATTCAAAACCTACTGAAGATGAAACATAATAAGTCTGAGTTCATAATTTTAGTAACGGTAAACAAAATAATTAACAATTTAATGTCTTCAATGAGGATAATAATACAAATGGGTATGATAAAAAAGTCATAGTGGATGAGTGAATCAAAAAGGTTAAACATAGTAATCGATAAATTTAAAATAAATTATGGAAACATGTATAGAAAATGGTCTTTAGAATCAATAATAATGAGCCAATTGATATCAATCCCAATAATGAGAAAACATATAAACACATACCAAGTAATTAGAAATATTTTTATAAACAAGTAACATCAAATTAAAAAATCCCTCTCAAACATATATTAAAACCATATAAATTTAAATACATTAGAGCCTAAATCCAATATAATCATTAAATAATGAATTATAAAGATATAACTTCCTTACCAAGTGTTATATGGGTCACACCATTATTTAAGCTATAACGGGCGCATCCCCTTCTATCCGGACAACACCATCATGTAAGATGTTAAAAGAACACCTTGTAATATATAGGGACCAAAAATTTTAATATTTATAATAACCACAACATGAAAACTCATATAAAAAATATTTATTACATTTAAAATATAATGAACACATTGAAAAACAAGGGGTATCATGTCAGTATCATTGAAACACGATGCAATAGTGGAAAAGAAATGACTTCCATAAAAATCCCATGGAAACATGGTTATCCTCTATAAAAGAAATGGGTTCCCATATAGTATTTCTAAGAACAATTTACCATTGGGAAATAAATGGGTTCTAAAACAATCTCTTTGAAAAACGAATAGCCCAAAAACAGAAATGAGTTATAGAACAATCTCTTTAAAAACTATTCAATTAATTTAATGAAATGGGTTCTATAAAAACAATTATTTAAAAATTATTAACTCATTGAAAAAAAAATTCTATTAAATTTCTCTTTTAAAACATCATTAACCCATGGATAAGGAATGGATTCCATCAAATCCCTATGGAGTGATACTATCCCAAGGAAAAGAAACATGTTCTTTCTCAATATTATTGAAAAACCATAGTCCATACAATGAATGAATGAATATGGTATGAGTAGAAATTATAACCTAGGTGGGATAATTAAACAAAGGTTTTTATTGTTTATTAATTTAATTTTTCATAAAATATCATTAAATAAATCTTGGGGAAAGTAATTATTAATCAATAAAAGTCTCTCATACCACACTGAAAAAATAAAATTTTAATACCCATGAGTTAATATATTTTAATAAAATGTTTTATATCATTTAAATAATTATATTAATAATATAAAATTTAAATGAGGTACTACATACAATTTAAAAATGAATATATTATCATTAAATAACTAATTTCATAAAAAAATAAAACTATGAAAAAAATCCAATACCATTTTGGTAACATAGAAGATGTAAACACCATCAATGGGATATCATAATATTGATATTTAAATCCCCATTATTTCAACAACAATAAAAATAAAATAAATTAAAGGGTACTATATTTGACACAAATAAAAATAATATTTAAATATGAGTAAATATTTCAGAAATAAAATGTGAATACAAATCCCATTACCACTTCAGTAACATTTGAATAAAGGGATCCATGATATAATCATATCAATTGAAATATTTAATTTCATGAAATGACTATAATTAATGATTGAAAATGTCAATGGGATATTAATAAACCATATAAAAATAAATAGAAGCATAATAACAAAAATTTTGATTTAGAGACCCATGTTTGATGTGAATGGACATTACATTTATTTTTTGGAATACATAAATACATGAAACAAACACACACCCAAAAACCTAATTTCTTATGTATCTTTGTAAACATTGTACATAATCTTCTAATCATGGTGAAAGATATTAATCATCTCCCAATTTTATCTTCATGTATGTTTGCCAACATGAAACCATAAATTATGTCCAAGGGAAAATAAATCATAAAAAATGTGATCTCAAATACTCATTATGGGAAAACATGGATAACAAATACCAAACAATAAACAATTGAATATAAAAACATGAACATGATGATTAAACATCAAAATCATTAGTAATAACATAAATCATGACAATATGTAAGGAATTGATTATAATAATAAATTAAACATTATAGACTATTTTTTTCATAAAACATGTCATTTTGAAAAACTAAATATCAAAAATTATTATTTTAATAGTAACCAAGGCATTACTGCCAAGACCGTCATAGTGGACAAAATCCGTTAATGAATCGGGTTTACTTGTCATTCCAACTATGTGGTATGGAACCATATTTACCTCCCGTTCTATTATTATCTATCTAATGATATAGAAATTTTTACCAAATTTATTGGAGGGAGATATAATTCCCACCCATACCATAATGAAATCATTTATAAATGTTCAAAAAAAATCAACCGTTCATCAGAGCATAACCTAGGAAATAAAAAGGGGTTTCTTAAACATTATTCAGTAATAACATAATTCATATAAGATAAATGGACATTATATAAATATTTCCATTATTAACACAATAAAATAAATGTAATAATAATGATATTAAAATTACCCTATCTCATCTTATATAGAAAATAATTTTGATAAAACACATGAACTTAGTTCTTGAGTAAAAGATCTTTTCTTCTTCAAAAACATTTTCATTTCACAACATGTCTCACAACATCAAATGAAATGAAATTGGATGAAAATAGACTTGAAATAGTATATAAAAACATTCATAAGAATAATAAATCATGATACCATAAAATTCAATTCATTCCTTATAAGTTTAAAAACACGATGCTCATACATTTATCGAAAAAGACAAAAAGTAACTCATATGGTATACAAAAAATGATTCCTTTCATACCACATAGAAAATTAGAAAAGTGGTAAAAGTGACATTAAAAACATGGAATAATATTAATCATAATATGAAAGAATTTTTTAAAATACATGGACATGGATGATTAATATAACACTAGTAAGTACTTACCAATAAACAATATTGAACAAAAATGAGATTGAAAAATTATCCATTCCCTTCTGTCTGATTTCTTATGTAAGCCTCTGAAACTCCTATATTTTAGATATAAACATATTATTAACCATTTAGAGAATCATAATAATATTTATTATTTCATATATGATTCACATATTAATTTATATAACCCATTCATTTATAAATTTCAAGTTAAAGCAATGTTTTGTTTATTTATCGTACGTTATTGGACTTTATATAAATCATATGATTATATAGATCATGATTTACATACATCAAGATTGTTAAATATTATTTATATATCATATATATTATGTATATAAATATATATAGTAGATCGATAAATTGAATGGAATTCACTGTTCATCGAGACGGTATGTCATACGTATGCATGAACACAGTTTTTATTTCCTTATTAAATTGAATTGAAATATGTAAATGAAATATATATATATATATACATAAATATATTCACATTATTATTTCATATATTTCATGATTATTTATTATATATAAATTATAATCATTCTTGAATGGTTATTATTGATTCTGAATCTCATTGTGTTGTGGATACGCTAAGTCGTATGTACGCATAAGTGATAATATCGTTCCCATAGTCATTGAACGGAATTGAATTCGATGGTGTATAATATCTCATAGTGGGTATCATGTTATAATAATAATATATAGATATTATTTACATCATTTTACTCATCATTTTAAGATGGTGGTGAAAAACATATTACAAAATGTCATGGAGACGATAATCTATACGTATGCCAGCACGGTGATTTCAGTTTTCTTAGGATAGATAAAATATGAAATAGGGTTGTTTCATTTATTTAATAACATATCATTATACTATTTCATTTGATGTTATTATATTATAATGAAACAACTAAATAAGAGGATGTGTAAGTATAAATAAACTTGAATGAATCGGTATAAGAGATCACATATTCCTCGACGTGCCACTTTTTAATTTCATCATAGGGAACTAGAGTTGGTATTTAAAAAATACCAGAACCACTATAATGTAAATATATAAGTTTTTAATATCAATAGGAAGGGGTTGGAGAATTTTATGTCTCAATATGCAGTGAAGAGGAGAGGGAGGAGGGTCCCTTTTATAAGGGAGGAGAGAGGCACATAAAGAAACGTTTCAAAATATAAACTTATTATAAATTGAATTTATATTTATAATGGTAAAAAAAATTCCTTGAAATATAAGATTATTTTGGTTTAAATATCCTTAATACAATAATTTTTTGACATGTTTTGAATATTTTTTTAACCTTATCGTTTTTATATTACTCTTATTTTACCCTTTTTAATCTTACCCAGATATCATTTGTTTTTACACATTGAGGGTTAATGTAATTTACATTTCATGTAAAACAAGGAAAAAACATTTTTAAGAAATTTTTGGACTTATATTATCCATTTCGTCAAATCATATATTTTTTTGGAATTTAATATTTTATAATAAACGATTTTATGATTTAAGTTATGAATTATGTAAATTTTGGATTCTATAAAATATGATATTTTACAAATTTATAACAACCTTATTACTTCGATTAAAAGGAAGAAAATATTCTCTAATATGTCAACGGTATCCATAAAACTTTTGGATGGCATCAAAATAGTAATATTAATCTTATATTAGTATTTATAAATTCATTTATTTTTAATCAAACATTAATGAGGTCATCATTACATCATAATTGCGTCATAAATAAATATATTTATCTAATGTCTAAAAATTAGATATAAAATATCATGATATATGAAGACTTTTTCTATTTATAATGAATATCTATAGGAATAGAATTTTTTTTGAAAACCATCTAATAAAATCTATTTAGTGAGATGTATTTCTTTATGTTATAATTATCATTACAGTAAATTAATTCTTATAAATTGTCATTTTCACATCCAAGTTAGTAGACGGGGTCCCAAAATCATCAAATGTATTCCCATGGTTGGATATATATCATCCAATAGGATTACTAAATTTCATTGGGTAGATTAATATTTTAATATTATTATTTTGGACCCTTCATTACCAGATTTACCCTTTAATCTTTGTAGATAAACTAATTACTAAATTTAATATTCATAATTTCAAAAATTAAAAATTAAATATTTATTAAATTTCAACCATTTTATTCAAAATATGGAATCCTTTTTTCAAAATTTAAAACACTGAAATTATAGTAGATAATTTTAAATTTATACTATTTTTGAAAAAACATGTTTTAGTTTAAAACATTGCAATAGATTGAAATATTCTTACATATGATTTCAATGTAAAATTGAACACAATAAATTAAATTGTTTTAATATAAAATAATATAATCTAATTATTAATTAAATCTCTTAAGTAATATATTTTACCCCTATAAAATATTTTGATAAAAAAAATTTACAATTAAAATTTAGGGTATTTTTACTATTCATCCAAATATGAATGTTATCAGCAAAATATCAAAAATTTATCTAGTATAAATTTTTATGTCTATATTCCATATAGTATGTTTATATTATAATATCATACTTATAAATGTTTCTAACACAAGATATAAAATTGGTATTCCCTCAAAAGGCAGTAAAACTGCATTTTTTTAAATTATTTATTTTATAGGAAAATTTAATTTTTTTCTCATACCATGTTCTTATAAATGTGTATATTATAATTATAATGTTATAAAATTTAAAATATTTTTAATAAAATTAATAACATCTTGTTTATAACCCATTAAATAATATATCACTTATTAGTGAAAATCATAATTGTGTACCACACAAGCTATCATTGAAGGTCTCTCTTGCGTATGACGCAATCCATATGAGTGTTGTGTGTAGTGAAATATTCCTTTGGTTCTGAATATAGTATAATACGAACTTATTTTATTGATACATCGAAAAAAAATCTATACTAAGTTTTTTGTGAAATGAATTCTATCCAAATAACATGAAATTGTGTGCCAACCAAACAAAGAATAGTGTGGCATATACTGAAAGCTAATAAAGTGTAGCATATTGAGCAAGATAATATTAGTTTAGTGAACCTCACAAGACATTTAATAAATTAAATTGAGTCTATCTTCTAAAATATCATGGTGTTCTATTTAACCCCCCTTAAAATGATTTTTCCTACGAAATTAGTCAAGGTAATAAATGGGTTTCTACATGAACGTTTCATTAGTGGAAAATCATATAATAAAAAGGGATAATAATACATAATTTTAAAAAGGATTTTTATAAATGTTGTGTTTTCCCAATGTAACTCATCACTGGGTTTCTATATAGGAGAACATAAGTGGGAAGTGAAAACAAGGATAAAGAGGAGAAAATTAATCATCATGTTCTGATGGATAGTGATAGAGAATATGATTGGATAATGATTACAAACATAAATCCATAAGTATGTGATTATTTATGGTACTATTTGATTCATAAGAGTGGAGATTACTTGGATAACATTTTTTGTTTTTAGGATCATTTCCCTAATTTTAATGACTATTTTTTTAGAAGGAGAAAAACTTAATTGAATTCAATACAATATTACCATTGTTCAGGCCTTGAAAATGTTCCACTTCATCTCGTATTTAATGAATTTAATATGGATATTTCCTTATTGAAGTGTTAGAAGATCATGTGATTGAATTATTTGTCATTCCATCTATCCCAATCACAAAAACGTTATAACATGTTATTAAATATACATAATTCAATCGATGGTGAGATTAATCATATATGTTACCATGAATGGACATATACTTCATCTATCATACAACATATTTAAATTAAACTAATTTTTACTAACAAAGGTCATTCGGTTGGCCAGTGGTAGGAGATAAAAGACTATTTTACTTCGGTTGTCAGTTCAATTCCTGAAGCCTTGTCTAACGCGATGAGTTGTCTCCCATCCTGTGGGTTATCATTTTATTAATACTATAACATTAAAAAAATGAAGAAATAATATGAACTATATTATAGAATTTAATAATACTATATGATATCCAACATAATAAATTCCAACCTTTATTCTTATCCAAAATACTTCTGTCTAAACTCACAATAAAAAGAGAAAAATTATCAGAATGTTCATATAACAAGAATGTGAATACAATAATTTATCCCCCATATATAATAATGTGTATATATTGTTGGTATAATTCCAAACAGGTGAATAGTATAAACATGTATTCTCTTAAAAAATGAATTTCCATTGAAACATAGTGAAAACATGAATGCCTCCAAAAGTTAACTCATTATACAGACCATAATCCCAAAAATCTATATACCCAAACTTTGATATAAGATTTTCCTTATACCAGTAATAAGAAAATTAATACTACTAGACATCTCATTATCTCATAATCCCTTAATTATTCATATATCATGTGCTTTACACAAATATATAAATTACATTTCTTGGATATTAGTACCATTCAACATATACAATCAAATACTTAAGAAAAAACAATAGCGTAACATTCCTTAGATGTTTCTTTATTCAATAATACCATTAAATAACTTATACAACATTTCCCTTAAAAGACATTCAATAATTCCAATACCAGCTTAATTCATTGATAGAGCTTTATCATTTTATTCCATAAAACTTCTTTTATCTCAAATATTATTTTTATTATCTTCATCATCATCAACCTAAATACTACTCTAAAAAACATGCTAATTCTCTTCATAAAATTTTTCCTTTGGGCATGCATTTTAATTATGTCCTTACATTCAAAATTTATAAAATATAATTGTTGTTGATGTCATAATAATTCCCTTATCATTGTTCATTGTGTTAGAAAAACCTGTTCCTTTTCAATTCCTATCCTTCTATCCTTGTTTTTCACACTGAAATCATCTTCTAGTTCCTTTTAAAAATTCTCCTTGATGTCTCTTACAACATGATTTACATGTAGAAAATTGAACATTATTTCCAGTATTATCTCCATGAAACTCAATCTTTCTCTTATTTTGTGCTTCTGGAAAATCACAAAAGTTTAGATTATTGATCATATTATGAGATAGTTGATTAATAATAATAATGATGTTACAAATTCTAGCTCCCATTTCATTTTCTTCTCTCAAGATGAATATCATTCCATGTCTATCATATTCCCCATTTACATGAATCCTCTTATTTCCAGCCATTTTCAAAAACCCAAAATGAATAATGTGATAAGAAAGAATCATATTAGGAAAACAACATATCATAGGGGAGAACATTCAATATTTTATAGGTTATTCTTATTCCTAAGTTATTCATGATCGGTACCATAATTCATATACTATAACCTATTGCTTAAATTAACCATTTCTATATCCCTATAGATACCATAAAAATATATCTTGGGATCTCACTAAAGTATTAACATTCTAGTTTCCAAAGGATGACTAAACCTTTTCTGTGATACTATATTTAAAGACTTAATATTTACATACATGGACATTGCATTTTTTTGAGAATGCATAAATACTTAAAAAACCAGATACCCAAATTCCATATTAGTTTTACATCTTTTGAAACATGGAACATAATCTTCTAATCATGCTAAAAGATATTAAATATCTCCCATAAATACTATTCCATTTTTTTCATACTTAAATCCATTATTTATATCCTAGGGAAGATAAAAAATTAAAAGGGTGAGCTCAAATTCTCAGTTAGGGTAAACCTGGAGAACATAAAACAAACCAACAATATTTGAACAAAAAAACATGAACATAAACTTTAAAAATCAAAACATATAGTAATGACATAAATAATTGTAGTACGAAAGGAATGGATCGTAATGGAAAATTATCCATGATAGAAATTAATTGGAAAAAAATGTAATTGTGAAAAACTAATAATCTGTTATTAATATTTTTATAGTAGGTAAGGCATTTTAGCCAAGACCATCATAGTAGACAAAATCCATTACTAAACTAGGTTAACATTCCCATCCATCAATGTATTCCTAAAATTTATTTTTTTGCTGTTCCAGTCATGGATATATAATGGGAAATTAATATTTAACAAATAAATTTGTGGGAGATATAGGTCTCACCCATCTCATTATGAAATCATTCTTACATGTTCCTCAAATAAAAAATCATTCATCATTGCATAACCTAAGAAATAAAATGTGTTTTCTAAAACATTTTTCCATCATAACATAATCCATATAAAGTATATGTACTTCATAAAAATAATTCCATTTTTACAAAAATAAAATCAATGTAATAATAGGGATTTAAAATAATCCTTATGTCATCTTATATGGAAAATAATTTTCATAAAACACTTCAACTTAGTTATTGAGAAAATATCATTTCTTCTTCAAAATCATTCTTTTCTCAAAATGTAGCACAATATTAAAGAAATTAATTTTGATGAAAATAAAAATAAAGTATTTTATAGGAATAATCATGGGAATTAGATATCATGATCCCGTAAAAATCCATTCATTCCGTATAAGTAAAAAAACATTCTCCCTGTAATATTATCAAAAATGTCAAAAATTACCTCTATTGGTAATATAATGAAATATTTCATGCATACAATGTAGTAAATGTAATAAATGGGTAAAACTGAATTTAAATATACCTGAAAAAAGAGTTAAAATTTTATGAAAACATTTTTAGAAAAACATGGAAATGGTTCATAAATATAACCACATTAAATTCTTACGAATAAACTATCTGAGAAAAAAATGATATTACAAAATTATTTTTTACCTTATGTATGATTTCATTCATATGTGTCTGAGAATCCTTTATAGTGGGTTTAATCAGATTATTAACATGTAAACGAACCATAATAATATTTATGTTATCATATATTATTCACTTACGACATTATATTACCCGTTCATTTAGCAATTCCATGTTAAAGCAACTTTTTCGGTAAACTATCATACATGTTTAGACATATTATTGTTTATATGATTACAGAGATAATGATTTACATCCATCAATAATGTAAAAAAAGAATTATATATCATATATATTATGTATATATATATATATATATAATAGATTGATAAATGAAATTAAATATACCGTTCATGAAGACAGTAGGTTGTACGTATGCATGAACTATATTTTCGTTTTATTATTAAATTGAATTGAAGTATTTAAATTATATATATATACATAAATATCATAACATTATTGTGTAATATATTTCATGATTATTTATTATATATACATTATAATCATTATTTAATGGTTAACATGGAAATTTAATTTAATCGTGTCGTGGATACAGGAAGTCGTACGTACGAACCAATGACGATATCATTCCCATAGTTATTGAACAATATTGAATTCAATGGTGTATAATATCTCAGAATTAGTATCATATTATAATAATAATATATAGATATTATTTACACCATTATTCCCATCCATGTATGTTGGTGGTGAATAATAGACTACAGCACGATGTGGAGATAATAATCCGTACGTATAGATATAGGAAATTTACATTTTTCATATGATAGAGAGAACGTGAAATATGATTGCTTCATATTTATAAAAAAATTTAGTATATTAGTGACAATGATGTTATTAATTTATAATGAAATTCCTAATGAAGAGGAAGTAGAAGAAGAAATAAATTTGAATGAATGGTTAGAAGAGACCACCTCTTCCTCGACGTGCTTCATTTAAATTTTTTCACAGGGCACAAGAGTAGGCCTTTTGAGAAGAAAAGAACCACTAATATGTAACTGGAGAAGACGAGGAGAGAAATTGGAAGGGATTGTATGAGATTAAAGTATCAAAATGGATTTAATATGGGAGGGAGGATATTCCATTTTATAAGGGAGGTGAGGGGAACTTTAGTAATGTTCCAAAATATTAATTTATTATAAATTGTAGTTTTATTTAAAATGGTCTCAATAATTTTATATTAGATTTTAATATATATTTTGTTCGAATACCCATCATCTAATATTATTTTGACATTTTTGAATATTTATTTTCTTATCCTTTTGTTTTTATCTTTATTTTATCCTTTTTAATCTTACCATGATATCATGTTATTTAAACATTGAGGGATAATGTAATTACAATATCATCTGAAATAAGAAAAAAATTGTTATTTTTTATATATTTGAATTTTTATTAACCATTTCCAAGAATCAGATGTTTTTAAGAATTAAAAAAAATTTAATAAACAATTTTTTTTTTAATTATTTCAATTTTGGATAATATTAATACAATATTTTTAAAAATTTCATGAAAATTTTATTAATTAGAAAAAATGAATTAACTCATCCCCAATATGACAATGGTTTCCTGAAATTTTTTGGATGGCATCCAAATGATCAAATTATTCTTATTTTAATATTAATAAAATTATTTATTTGTATCTATCAAAAATGAGTTAATCAATACATAATAATTTTGCCGTAAATAAATATATATTTGTAAAGTGTAAAAATAAAAAAAAACATGATATATAAAATCATTTTATCTTCATAACAAATATTTATAGGAATTCTGATATATTTGATAACCCAATATAAATATATATTTAATAAAATATATAGGTTTAGGTTATAATTATCTTAACATTATATTAATTTTTATAAATTGTCATTTTCACATCGAAGTGAGTCCATGGGGTCCCAAAATCGACCCATGGATGCCCATGATTAGACATATCTCACCCAATAGGATTATATAATGTGTTATGGTAGTTTAATATTATTATAATATTATGTTTTTCCTTTATTTACCTTATTTACCCTTTAACCATTGTAAATAAAATAATCTTTGATGTTAATATTCATGATTTCTAAAAATAAAAAAGTAAAAGTATATATAATTTTAATCATATTATAAAAAATATGGAATCCACTTTTCCAAATTCAAAAAGCAGAACTTGCAGTGATTAATTTAAAATTATTCTTGTTGTCAAAATAAACAGGTTTTTGTTTAAAACATTTCAAAAGATTCTAATGTTTTTACATATGAATTCAATTATAAATTAATGAAAATTACTTAAATATTTTTAATCTAAAAATATAAATTATATCTAATCCTTGAAACCAATAAACAACATATTTTATCCATATAAATTATTTTGATGAATAAAAATGTGTTCAATCGAAATTTAGTGTATTTTAACTATTCATCAAAATAAGAATGTTATCACCAAAATATCAAAAATTTATCAAAAGAAAAATTTTATTTATAGATTCCAAAGTAGTAATTTATCATTATATATATAACTTATAAATGTTTCAAAATATAAATTAAAAATGGATGTGTTATCCAAAGCTGTTAAGACTGTATTTTTTTAAAATACTTATTTTATCACAAAAATGAATTTTCTTGATATTCCATGTTCTATAAAATGTGTAATATGAATGATAATGTTATAAAATTAATAATATGTATAATAATATTAATAACGGAATGTTTATATCCCATTAAATAATATATCATTGGTTAGTGAAACTCTTTATTGCATACCACGAAAGTAACCGAGGAAGGTCGGACTTTCCTATAACGCAAGGCGTGTCAGTTTTTCATGTAGTGAAAAATTACATTCGTGTTTCATATAAAATATTCCACACTTATATTATTTATAAATTAATCAAAATTTATTCTCAGTGTTGTGTTAAATGAATCGTATCAAACGAACATGAAGGTGTGTGCAACAAAAGCAATGAATAATGTTTAATATACTTAAACAAAATATGATGTTGCATATCTTGCAAGATAATCAGGGTGTAGAGTAAAACACAACACATAAACGAAATTAAAAAAATACATCTCACAAAATCTCATTGTTTTATAGTTGTAGTTGAATATAAATTGAGATGAATCCACTTACACTGAGGCCGACTTGACACACGTGTTCTTTATCATCATAAATAAAAAACATGTGTTAAATATTTACATCCTCTGTGAAACATTTTAATGTTGGTTATTAATTTTACTTTATATAATATCTTTTCATATATTATTACTTAATTTATTAATAATACATAATGTAGTTTGAAAATATTATTTTTATGTGTCAAAAACAACATGTTATGTCAATTATGGTCAAATGGATCATTATTTGAACACCACTAAAATTAAAATCACGACACACTGACCATATTTATAAATAAATAAATATTTTAAAACAACTCACTAAACCTGGTTATGAAAAATGAACTAACTATACAGTCATGGATATTATAGGTCATATGTACCAATGTAAAACATTCCCAATTTTTCAAGGATCATTAAGGAAGTAATGTACATAATGTTTTTAATCTAGAATGAAAATTATATACTAAATTATTTATTATTAAATTATATATATGTAAATATATATCATTATTATGATTTGGTGATGAAAACGGAATAATAATGTCAATTTAAGGAGGCAGTAATCCCGGTATCTAATAAATATTTAATCCATTATGAAATGTGATAATTAGAAGAAATAAGAGCATATATTAGATGTCCAAAATTATAATTATTTCTGTAATATGATTTTTATGATATTTATATCATATATTTTTATTATAAAAATCATTAATATATTCCATGTAATGGATGAATGAATTACACTGAATAGACATGGTGTACATCCACACATCCACAAATGATTTTATTGTATTCTATAAAATTGAAAAGCATGAAGGTATTAGTAAAATACTAATTCATAAAAAAATTAAAAAATAATACATATGAGTTTAAAACATTATCTTCTTCATAATAAAGAACCATTAGGTGTTTTACAGTGAAATCAAAAGACATCGATCCATGAGGTGGTAGTCCACTGAACACAAAAAAATTAATAATTTACTCAATTCATCGATTTCTATGTAACTATTGGTATAAAAAATAACATATAAAAATCTATGTATATTTTGGATATTTATTTATTATATAATATTTTATTACGAATATTTTATTCGATTTAGGAATTAATAAATCAAATATTCCTTAAATAATGTTTCCTATACATCATGTAAATCCATTTGGATTAAAAAAAGCATAGTTTTTTAGTAATAGATGTTATTATTCTAGTATTATAATAGAGATTATTTGTATATATTTTTTCATATTGTGGATGATCTAATAAGGTTGAGAGGTGTAATGATGTTAGGATGGTGAGTGGATTTTTATTGTGGAGGGGGAGTAGCATATTTGAAAATAAAAATGGTAATAACTATTGAGGGTAACCCATTATATAATTTTCCTCCACCAATGAAAAAATGTATAAAATTTCGGATGTGGTTCATATATTTCTAGAAAAATGATTCTGGATGTGTTTCGAGTTCATTTATCCCTTTCTATTGAAATATTAACTACTATGTGAAATTATTTTTACCTTAATTATTATAATTAAATTTTATTTCATTCACTATTATTGATGGTAAAAACTAAGATGAAAATAATAGAAATTATAAATTATTCTTATTATAAATATATAATCAACCTGTCCACAATCTAATAATATATGTTATAGAAATTAATTTAATATTCATCATGCATAATGAATAAGAAATCCTATTTTGAAGATCAAAAATGTTAAATGTATGAAATGTTTATATTTCTAATGTAAATGTGAAATTTACTAAAAATAATAAATTGGATTAAATGTTAATCAATTGAGCTATTTAAACATTAAATCCAAATAAAAAATATCCCTACCCCCATAGTCCATAGTTTATTCCTTACAATATTACATTGGCATAGATACATGAATTGAATCCCAAAGGACTGATTATTTTAGCAGTTTTTGAAAGACATGATACAATAAATGTTTTTAATATTATATTAAAGTAATAAAACATAGTAAGTCTTTTGAAAAAATTCATATTTCCTTATTGTATCCTTATAAGTCAATCATACTATTAGTCACCGCATCGTGGGGTAAATAAATCATAAAAATGGGTGAGATTAGATTCTTTTTATGAGTAAGAAATATAGACAAATATATACCCCATAAATATAATATGAAAATGTGAATAATATAAGAAACATGCCAGTAAAAATATTTACTATAATATGGATGGAATATAAATTGATCAAGTAACATCATATAAATAAGCACTAAATAAATTTACTTATCCATAGTTATTATACGAGTTGAATAATCTTTTGGAACATCCATAACTAATATCATATGTATGAAATTCATAACGAGAGATGTCATCAATATTCCATCAAACGTTCGACCAATAAACCATAAATAATCTGGTTATAAGATAGAAAAAAAGTTTTGTGAGGCCAAAAAATGTATTTATTGTATATAACAGGACCTGCCCAAAACTTATTAATGACAACACATTCCTATTGTGAAAGGGGTAAAACATATGAAACATAAAAATTAAAATTAAAACTAACATAAAAAATCTGAATTCATAAATAATAATCAATAAATGTTATCAAAATAAATAATCCTCAATAAAAAAAACAATTCAAGTGAATATGGTAATTAATAACGTAAAGAGGATTATCCCAGTTAAAAATAATACTCAATAATGTATGTTGACATTAGGGAGAAAACTCTAATATAATTATATCAACAGTGATTTTTATTTTACAGTGAAACATAATTTATTACATTAAAAATTAACATTATAAAACATGTGATATTTAGAGGTCTAGTTTATTCGAAGCTTATGAACATTACATAAAAAATTATAACATGAAATCCATATCTTTACCAAAAAATTCTTATGCTTGACCACAGCATTCAATTGTACTAAATATTGCATGGAATAAAATGAGGACATTTATAAAAACCTGATGAGATATAAAGACCATTATTGGAGTAAACATGGCATAAAATAAACAATATCATATATGTTATGAAATAGGCATATCAATGGAGAAAAAGTGAAACATGAACATTAATGAATTATATAGCATGGTTATCATAACAAGGAAGTCTGGAAACAACATCTAACTTGATATTAGCATGATACAAGGATCATTGCTCATATAGAATGAGTAAACCCTAATTAAACATTTATTAGAATGAGAAAACCCTCGTTTCACTTTATGTATCATGATATTAATCATTACCCAATGAATTGGAGAACTATTAGGGCACACTCTTCTAAATCAGTTCACTTCATGCATAAGTGTACCACATGAATCATATAACACGGATTCATTGAATATCATCATTTATTCAAAAATAATGAAATTTAGAATTAAAATATAAAACTATAAAGTCAATATGTAAATGTGCATAATTGTGAATACCCTTAAGAGAGAAATTGGAAGGGTATTCACTACACAATTACTTTGGCATGGAAAATTGCGGTGTTATTTCAGCAACATAATAGTGTGAAATTAGATTTCACAAAAATATTTGAGGAAAAAAGTTGTATCCCATCATATTTAAATGAAATAGACATTAAGGTGGTTATAAATGTACATGTACCAACATATTTAATGGAATTTAGATTCATAATACAAATAATTTCCTACATCTAAATGAGAATAGAGAAATTTCTTACAGAATTTTGGCATGGTAACATGTGTAATGGGGGGAATTAATGAGATATAAAGAGGTATATCATCATTAAAAAATAAATAGGTCAGTTTTAAAGAGTTTAGAAATCATAAACCAACATTTTTATTTGAAAACAAAATTTCATAACAACATAATGTAATTTGGAAAAAGGAATTTAGAAAAGAAAAAATCCCTTACATGGAGGTGTGATCCCAATGGCTTGTGAGGGGCTTGAGAGAGACTTAGTTGAAACTAAGGGCACCTTGGGAGGATTTTAGAGAGAGTATGGAAGAGTTTGGTAGATATCCAAAGGCTTTTAGTAAACTATATGTGGGATATTGGGTTGGTTTATGTAGTAAAATATAGAATATTCTTCGTTATTTAGAATTTGGTCACCAAATATTAAACTAATCAAAACTGGAAAAAACAATGGTTTTTTCAATATATATAGTCAAAGGGGTGGAAAAGGTATTTTATAAAGCCAATGGCTGATATTTTTAAAATATTAGGCTTTCTTATGGGGAGGTGAGTTAGACTCTCAAGGACATCATTTTATGATGTCAAAATGTCTTATAATTCTTGGAGGTTCTGGAAAAGCATTGTAAAATAAACAAACAAAACTATAATAAAAATAATTTAATTATAAATCATATATTGTCCGAAAATAAAATTTATATTATTTTATTAAATCACTATTAGTTCATTATAAGGTTATAAAACACATTATATAATTAAACGGTATTTATTTTTTACCCAAAAATTTTACTGTCTTAGAAAATTATGAATAATTAATTATTGGATAATTTCAACATCCTAATTCCAAATATAATATTCATTTTATCTATTTAATTTTACATATAGTTGATTTTTTCTTTTAAAATAAAAACATACATTCATAAAAAAATTCATGGGTTTTGACAAAAAGTGTTTTTTAAACAAAAAAACAATTGTATTCCAAAAAATAATATCATCATTTATATTTAATAATAAGTAATTTATTAATAATATTTTTTGAAAATAATATTTTATTTAAAAATACCTGAATTTTTCAATATATGTATTTAATTTATTATTAATTAAAAATATTTTGTGCTTTAAAAATCATTTACAAAGTAAAAAAATAAAATTAATGTATTTACATTATAAAAATAAAGAACATAACCATTGATCTATATTCTTGTTAAATAAAACCTTTTACCACATTCATAAGACTTAAGGGTTAGGCGAACGATGGTGACATACTCTTGGGTTGCTCAGAAAACTACGCTTGGGTGATAATCTCTATAAAATTCCACTTTTCCCATATGTGGTTCCATTTGAGTTTAACATGTTGATGCTAATCTCGGGATTGGTAAAGAGGGAAGACCAATTTCACCACCACCTTTATGAGCTCCATCATATGGCCTTCCTAAGGGGAAATTCTACTATATGTGGCCATCACATCCCTTTTCTAAGTAAATTGGATTAGTTAAATCCCTATATTTATACAAATCAAGTGATCAATTTTTAACGACGATATTAGGAATGTTAACATTTCATAACATAATTTAAAAATCAAAATACATAGAACCAAGGATGTGCATATTTTATATAACCATTTAACTTAATAAGTAATTTTGTTAGATCAAGAGTAATTGTCATTACGGAATATTTGGGTCGTTACAATCTTCCCCCATTATGATATTTCACCTTTGAAATTTTATTTTCCCATAGTAAAATAGGTTCAGGTAACCCTTCTTCATCACTTCCTTCAATTCCAACGTTTCTTCTTCAAACATGTGGGTTTTATCACAACACCATGATGTGGGGAATTGTCTAATTTCAAAGAACATTTCCCTACGATCTATGATATTTACATGATTCGCTTCATAATAGAGGTCATTATCCAATGGTACCACATCTATATTGAGTATATGCAATGGGTCAGATATGTTCTTCCTAAAGAGTGATACATGGATTACATCAGGTAATTGAGATAGGTTCAGTGGGAGTTCTTGTAGATAGGACACCACTCTAATGAGATTAAGGATCTCAAATGTTCTGATGTACCATGGACATAGCTTTCCATTCTTCCAGAATCTCATAACTCTATTCCATAATGATATGTCAAGGAATAACAAGTCTCAGAAATAAAACTCTTGGTACCATCTACGATTATCATCACATCCCGTTTATTTACACTGAGAATCTATAATTTGGTCCTACATGGACATAACCTAATCCACCATTTCTTCGACTATTTTTAGATGTAGGAGTATTCACACCCAAATTCATCCCATCATGCCAATGTTATACACCGATTCCAATAAATAGATTCTTAAGGAGATATTTGGATGCATGAATGGAAACTGTTATTGAAATAGAACTCAACTAGAAGAAGATGTTGACCGCATCCTCGTTTGAAGTACATTGAGAATTCTCTCATCATTTCCTCATGTGTTTGGATAGTTTTCTCAAATTGGCCATCCGTTTGATGATGATAATTTGTACTAATGTTCTGATTGGTATTCAAATCATGTTGATGAGAAATCTAAAACATAGAGGTGAATCTTGTAACTCTATTGGTTAAAATAAATAATTGTACTCCATTTAGTCTCTCCACTTCATTAATATATATCTGTGAAAATTGATCTAGTGAGAAATCCTCTCGTATTGCAATGAAGTGTGCAGTCTTTATAAGATGATCAATAATAACCAAGATAGTATGGTTTGTTTTTTATTTCTTACTATTTCCAAAAAAAACACTCATATTGATGTTCTACCATTTCCATGGTGGTTTGTGTAATGGTTACATCATCCCCTTTTACTTTTGTCTCACAGCCTTCACTTTCTGAAATACTAGGCACTTTGATGTATACTAAACAATATCATTCTTCATGTTATCCTACAAATAATGCTTTTGGAGATCACAATACATCATTTTGTTTCTTGTGGTGGTGGAGAAATTATAATTATGTGCTTCCTCAAAAAGATCGTTTTTCAACTCCAAACAGGATGGAACACATTTTCAAGATAAAAATCTCGCAATTCCTTCATTATTAAAATTTAACTCTAAGGTTTTTACTTTTCTGATAGTTTCCATTTTCATCTGAATACCCACATAATCAATTGGGCCATCCTTTAACCTTCAAAAAAGTGACATTTGAGCAATCATTTGTTAAAGGATTGATGTTTTTTCATTATTTATGATTACCATGTCTATCTTCATCAAATCTATAAAGATTGGATCATTTTCAATTCCCATTAATGATTTAATTTTTTAATCCTTTCAACATTGAGAATCTGCTACCTTGCTGGCTTTCCCAGGATGGTAATGGATTGAGATGTCATAGTCTTTGTTCAGGTCTAACCATCATTGTTGGCAAATAATCAACTCCTTCTATGTGAATATGTACTGGAAGATATTTTGGTCCTTATATATTTAACACTAATCCCCAATGAGTTAATGAAACAAAATATTCAATGTCATGATTAATGCATACAACTCTATATAATGTGTTGGTTAGTTTTTCTCCTAAACATTTAGTTTCCTTAAAGAATAGGCAATGAATTTTTACTTTTGAATCAACACACATCCCATGCCCTTCTTCGAAGAATCATAATATACAATTAAAATTTCTCCACTTGCAGGTAATATGTGCTTGAGTGTACTGATAATCATCCTTTTCAAATCCTTGAAGCTCTCTTCGTATTCGTCGCCCCATGATAACATTACTCCCTTCTGAGTTATATTGGAAAAAGGTTTTTATAATCCTGGGAAATTTCTAACAAATTGGTGATAATATCTAGCTAACCCCAAAAGTCTATGGATATCTGTTACCGATGTTGGACTTAGTCATCCATCTATTGGAACTGTCCTAGAGGGATCCACAGATATCCCATATCATGTGATTATATGCACCATGACTGAGACCTCCTTAAACAAGAACTCACACTTACAATACATTTAATAGAAATAATGTTTCACAAGAACTCTATCATAGTGCTTAGATGCTCCTCATGATCCTCCATGGTTTTTCAGTATATTAGAATATTGTATATAAATACTACAAAAAATTTGTTGATGTAATATGTAATGTCTCTATTAATCATGTCCATATATGTTTAAAGAACATTACTTTGTTTGAAAGGCATTACTATGAATTCATAGTGCATGTATCTTGAACAAAATGTAGTGTCGTGGATATCCTCCTTCATCACCATTACTTGGTAATATCTCGACCACAAATAAACCATGAAGAAGTATTGTTCACCATGTAGCTGATTGAACATATAATCAATTCCTGGATAATGATACTTGTTCTTTATCTTTATTTTGTAGATCTCATAATAATCAATGAAAAGGCACATTGACTCATCCTTCATCTTGAAGACGAGGACTAGTGGACCCCATGTTCAAGCACTTGGGCATAAAACCAATAATCAAGATTCTCTTGTAATTGATTCTTCAACTCCACAATAGCCATTCAATATGTAGTCTTATATTTTTTTAAATCTCCATGTATAAGATCAATTGAGAATTCAACAGCTTATATAGGAGGAAGGACATGAAATAACTTAGGAAACACTTCAGTGAGTTCCCTCAAATTATGCATGTCTTCATGGATGGTATCATCTTGCACTCAATAATCTGAGATCGATAGGTGTGGTTATTGGGTAGTGATATACTTTCTTGTGATGGTGGTGCAAAATAAGATTCATCCTCCTCCTTTATCTTGTACCGAATTGGTGGTCGATTCTCCATATGGATTGTGCTTTCACTCTCATGGAAATTTGTGTTGAATCTTTATAAGGAATTCATATCTATTCCATGAATTACATCAAATCCCACAAAATAGAGTATGTCATGGTTCACCGAGAGGTAAATTCCACAAATTATTATATGGTAGTAGTTATATTCATTGGATGAAATGATTTATCTTTTTTTTTGTTCTCACAAAAATCATTACTTAGATAATCTATGGTGGTGTTGGGATAGTTCTACTATAATTTTTGTATATAATAGAATGCATAGAACCATAATAAAAAAATATGTTATCTATTCTTGAATGAATAACTATCATACCAATCACCACTTCATTGTTGGGGTTAACTTCGTCTGTGGTGAGGGAAAAAGCTCTCCCTTGCTTACTTAGAGGTCATATGTGGCCTCTGAAACCCCTTGGTTTAGGGCACTAGTTGGATTACTAACCTGGTTCATTGTAGTTAATGTTATGTACAATGCATTCAGGGTTTAATGGAGTGTTGATCTCCTCTGTTTTAGCCATTAGTTTTTTCTATTCAATTGTTAATATCTTGGTTACCATATTTTCCACATCTAATGCATTTCTTCGTGCCATTTAGGAAATTTTCAAGGTGATTCTTTTTCAACTTTGGAAAGTTGGGTGCTATATTTTCTTATCTCTATTGGAATTATCCATCTAACCTCCATAACTAAAGTCCATCTTATTCTTATTATACCCATGATACCCTAAAGATTCTCCAATCACCATTTTTTACTTAAAGGTCACATTGAACAATTTCCTCATAGCTCACGATGTCACAGATATCAAGGGATTTTCATAGGTTATATTTTATCCCACCAAAGAAATTGTCATCCATGCATTCGAGGGAAACAACATAGCTGAAGGAATATCATGAATTTTTTTTGATTTTTTTCTCATAAGCTCGGACAAATTAATTGTATTCATTCTTGAGGTCCTGGAATTCCCTTTCCATAAAAAGTATGAGGGTGCAAGGAAAATATATGTCAAAAATCAATTTTTTGAAATAAATCCATTCGAATTATTCAACATATTCCTCAAAGTTCATATTTTTTTATCAATTTCCACCATTTATTAGCTTAACCCTCCATATAATTAGCATCTATATGATCCTCTTCTTGCATGGAACATTGATGGATGTAGAATATCTTCTCAATGGTGTTTATCCAGTGTTCATTAATTGAGGGATCTGATGATCCCATAAATGTTGAAGGCATTTGCCTCATGATGCTCTTGATGTCGACATGTTGTTTCTTTGGGGTGGGGGGGGGGGGTTGAATGTTCATCATGACCAATGTTTCTATTATAAACATGTGTTAAAACAGAGATTATGGTGACAATTTTTACGATTTAATCTCCCATCATATTTCACATCTCATTAAGACAGTCATCACATTGATCATTGCATTAGATGTTACCCAAGTCAACCTATTACCAGACATTGGTTGGAATAAAAGGAATGATAGTGGTAACACTTAACGGGTAATCGAAACACAAAATCAGATGAGTTATAAATTAATTTAATTTCATTAACATATGAATTTATATGCTTCAATAGTTGTTATCCTTGACATAACTCCTAAAATATATTCTAATGTTCATTATATAAATCCCTTAATAATGGATCATATTAAGATAATGAAATTACCAATTCGTATACCTGAGGAGTGTCATAACAAATAGTGCATCAAGGCCCATTGTCATGCACCAGTTCCCGTTCGACTCTCCCAATCTGTTATTTTCAGGTTTTACTCCTAGATACATCTGTGTGACAGATTCAACAACCTTATTTTATCTAGAAAGGGATGTATTTTATTGATAAATAATTTAATCAATAATCTTGAAAAAATAGAAATATTTGTATTATACACAGTAATTTCTATAAGGCTTTCACTATGGCTTTTTAATCCTAATACCAAATAAGACTAATCCTATCCTCTCATACAAACTATAACAACCCTAGTTTTTATTTCACATTGAAACATAATTTATTACATAAAAACTTCACTTGAAACAACATATATGATATATATGTCTTGAGTATTTGGGTCTCAGGGAAATTACATGACATCTTAAAACACGAAATACACATCATTATTGAAAACTTCATTTACATGACCAAAATATTTTTTCATACTTAGTATTGCATGGGATAACCTGAGGACATGGATAAGAAAAGGATGAGCTAAAAATCCTATTATGTGAGTAAACAAGTCATAACATTATGAATATTGTACATGTTAGGAAATATCCATATCAATGGATCCTAATAAAAAAATGAACAAAAAAGAAATGATATAGAATTATTTTCATTACATAGATGTGTGGAAATAACATTTGAGGTTATATTAGCATGAGATAAAGATCATTTCACATGGAGTATGATTAAAAACAATTTTTTAGTTCCATTAGATTTATTAAACCTTCATTTATGTTGATTTATTTTGATAATAATCATTAACCAAAGCATTGGAGTGCTATCAGGGCACACACTTCTTCAACAATTCATTTTATTCATAAGTGTGACACAAGGATCACATAACATGGATTCGTTAAACATCATAATTTATTACATGATAAAATAATTTTGAATTAATACATGAAAATATATAATCAATAATTAAATGTTAAGAATGTTTAATACCATTGAGAGATAAATGGACATGGAATTCACAAAAAAATGAATTTGGAATGAAATATCACGGTGCAATTTCGATAGCATAACAGCATGAAAAAAGTGTTCAAAAAATCGTCGATGAGAAATAATTTTCTATTTCATAATATGTATATGAAATGGAAATGATTGTTTTCATATAAATACATGTTCCAAAATAGTTAATGTAATTTATATTCATAATTGAAAATAATTTCTTGAATTTAAATGAGAAGAGAGAAATTCCTTACTGAATTTTGGCCTAGTAACATGTTAACAATGGAGGAATTAATGATAGAGAGATATGTCTCTAATCATTAAAACATAACTAGAGAAATATGGGGGAGGTTCAAAATCATCCCCCAAAATTTGTAAATGAAAATAAAAGTTTATAACAACATAAATAAATTTGGACAAAATGAGAATGGATTAAATCCCTTACATGGATGTGTGATGCCAATGGCTTAGGAGGGTCTTGATAATGGGTTATTGGGAGATTGAGGTTATTTGGGAGGATTTAAGAGAGATTATAAATGAGTTTGTTCTAGATAAAAAGGATTTTGGTGATGTCGATGTGGGATCTTGGGTGGTTTTATATAGGAAAATCCGGGAAATTATTTATTATTTAGGATTTGGATACCCAACATTAAACTAATCAAAACCACTAACCCACCCAAGGGATTTTCCCATGGGTTTTTAACAGGGGAGTGGAAAATATTATATTATAAGGACAATTTCCTAACTTCTAATATTATTTGTCATGATTAAGTGTAGTTTTGTTACACTATAAAGAAAATTAATTTAAAAAGATAAAAAAAATTATAAGCCTTGGGGGTCCACTAAATCTACATAAAATAAATAAAAAAACACATTATATTTATTTTAATACTTATATTGGCCAAAAATACCAATTATAGAACTTTATTACAACACAATTATGTCATTATGATAACATAATACATATTATAAAATTAAATGGTGTTTATTTTATACCCAAAAATTTGGTCCTATCAAGAAAATTAAGAAAAATTCATTGATGGATAATTGTTGGGGTCCTAATTCCAGAAATTATATTCATTTAATATAAATAATTTCATAATTATTAGAATTTGTTCTTTAAAAATAATAAAAAATACATTTATCGAAAATTCATAGGTTTTGACAAAAACAACATCAAAACCTTATTTAAAATTACAACTGTATTCCAAAATATTATATGGTAATTTATTTTAAAAAATTAATTTATTAATAATATTTTAAGAATATATTATTATGTAAAAAATCACTTAATTCACCATAGTAGTTTTCTTAATTGAATATGAACTATAAATACTATTTGTTCTTTAAAAACCATACACAATGTAAAAATAATAAAATGAATGTATATTATTTACAAAAATAATTCATATAAAACAATTTACATGTTCTTATAACATAAACTCTTATAACACCCACAGAAGACCAAATGGTTAGATGTACGATGGTGATAAACTCTTGGGGTGGTTCAGATAACATCGCTCCAGGTGAAATCTCAATCAACTTTTACTTCTCCTGTAGTCGGTTTCGTTTATGCTTAATGCGTTGAAGCTTGGAATGGTCTTGGTCACGAGTGAAGCCCAATGACACTTTTTCCTTTACAATATCCAATAAAATAGGCTTCATATGGAAAAATTATTCTGGATGAGTCCATCACTTATTCTGTCTCAGTAAATTTGATTTGTTAAAGCTTTTTATTTATACTAATCAAGGGATCACTGTTCAACCACTATATTAGAAAAGGTAACAATTTATTATGGTATATTTAAATAAAATAACCTAAAACAATGGAAGTTCATATTTTATATACCCATTTAACATAATAATACATTTAATTAGATAATGTATAATTTATATTAATTAATGTTTGGTCATTACAATAATCATGAAAAATTCCATAAGAATCATAATCCTTGTACATTAAAATTATTTATCTAAAATCCTACAAAAGTATATAATTTGAAATAAATCATATATTGTTGTAACAAAAGAATAAAAAATTTAATAATTCCTTACATTTGAAAAATCTTCGCATAGTTTATATGTAAAAATTTATTGGTTTAGTTGAAAATGTCATAACCTACTTCATTTGGAAAATAAAAAATGATTCCATTAAAAAATATTTATAAAAAGTAAAAATTTGTTAAAAATGACATTTAATAAGTATATATACATAGTAAAAATATTTTTAAATACAATTTTATGAAACATGGGTTGAATAATCAATATTTCCCATTAAATACTCATGCATAAACAATCGTGGATAATAAAGAGACTTCCAAAAGTTACTATCAAATCATACATTTCAGTACTTGAGGTTGAGTTAGCCACCTATATAATAGATATTTAAATATATTAAATTATACCATAAACAAATCCATATTTATTATATCATATATGATCAAAATATATCAATTTGTTAATAAAATTTCAAATTTAGAATTTTTTTGAGTGTTAAGTGTTTCATTTTCATTTGTATGTTTTGTCAGGTAAGACCAATTTCATATTCACAGTATAGATTTTATTCATATGTATAATTATATTATCTTGATATATATTATATATTTTCCCCATTTAACTTTTTATAATCATTCTTAAATGGTTATCATGGAGGATGATTATCATTACATCATAGAAACGGTA
The DNA here is from genome assembly GCA_963277665.1 of Viscum album. NCBI lineage: Eukaryota > Viridiplantae > Streptophyta > Magnoliopsida > Santalales > Viscaceae > Viscum > Viscum album. Next base: position 266,953,963 of record OY728166.1, read on the forward strand.
CACCCAATGTATGGACGAGCGACAATATCATCCCTTAATTGAAATGTGGATGGTAATTTTATTTTATATTAATTTTTATGATTAAATATTATATAATATATATTATTTTAAACAAATATATTAATCATTGCACACATTTTCATAAAGTGGTGATAGAAATAAAATTACATCACTTCATGGAGAGGGTAATTTGAACGTACACACACATTGTGATATTGTTTTCCAAAGGAAGGATAAAAAGAAAAATATGGTTTCACCATAATAATAATAAAATATCCATATATATATGACAACATAGTTATTCATTATAATTTTATCAAATTATCAATAATATATATACTAATAAATGAACATGAATGATTTGATAAAATAATGACATCTTCTTTGATGGAATTCATTGGATATTCTATTAGGGACAGTCGGGGTGGTCTTTCTAAAAGACAATGACCTCCCTATCATATCTAAAAAAATGATAAGAGAAATTTGAAGGACATTTTATCTATAATTTACAAAATAAAGTGGGGATGTGAGGGATGAGTGGAGATTTAAAAGAGAGGATATGAGCACATTTGGAATCATTTACATTAATAATTATAATAAACATACTTTTAAAAAAATTAGATCCAATGTGAGTTATTTATAATATATTAATAGGATTGGTAGAAATAAAAGTAAATTTTTCAGATGTGTTTATTTTAGAATATTTACCATATATATTTTCATTAACAATTAGTTTAACCCCTTATATCATGGCGTGTTAATATTGATTATTACTCTTAAGGGATACTATATTAAATATAAATTATCAATCAAACCCCAAATTGATAAATAATTATATATTTTTACATATTATTTTTATTTTACCAATTTTAGATTATTATTAATTTTATATCTTTAAATAAAATATTATTTATTTTAATGTATCATTTATGTAAATTTTTTCACACTTCATTATTTCACATTTTTAAAATATCATAACAACACGATAAGAAAAATATATCTATTATATATTTCACATATCTATCATATCTATTCAATTTTTTTCTTTCAATAATTATGTTTAATTTAATTTATTTAATTTTATATTTCCACTTTTTTATGAATATTATTAATTACAAAATTACTACATCAACAATATGAAAATAAACAATTAAATAATTTATTCTTAAAAATTTTAAAAAAATATCATTATAAAGTTAAATTTAATATATTTTATTTACTATTTAAAGTAAATGTTACCTTCCTTATTACCCCATATGAGAAAAAATATTTATAAAAAATATTTTTATGAAACTTTTGACATGCCTTTAAATAAGTTATAATAATTCTCATATTCATACCAAAGTTTCATAAAAAGGTTTTAATGTATTCCTATGCTTTATTTTTTTATAAAACACTAATCAAATATAATTAAGAAAAATGATACGGTAAATTTATAATATTATAATATTAGTTTGAACATTAAAAACATGATTTACTCTTAATCATGCTAGATAAAATATACAAAAGATACTATTAATTATATATATATAACTGTATTGATACAATTAGACTGTAAATATCATATGGAATAATACTTTTTATAACTTTGTTATCAAATTTAATTAAAAAAAGTGGCTAAAATGAGTTTAAAACAAATCTCACAGTGGTGGTGAGAGGGGAGGTAAAACAACATTTTCACAATTTAAATAAGTTTTTATATAAAATTTCATTATGAAAATGATTTTTATGATTAAAATTGGTTTAATATGTGTATCATTTATCTATTATGACTTTAAAAATAAGTTTAAAATATAATTAATATTTAAAACAAAATGTATTTTTTAACTACAATGCAATATTTTGTTCATTATTCCTCATGAATTTAATATTCTCTGAAAAATGCCAAAAAATAATCATGTGATAAGTTAGACATTCTTAATTTGATGAATACTTTTATGTTTTCATATAACAATGAAAAATATTTCAATAATTAAATTTAAAATGGATTGTACATTAATATTTGGTAACCTAATCAATTTTTAAAATATATATATTACGCCAAAAAATGGATGTGTTCTTATATCATTTCCAGAAAACATATAAGATATATTTTAAAATTATATAGAATATATATAAATTTCTTAATGTGGAAATTTCTATTCATAAACGTTAATTTCAAGGCTAGTATATATCTTATAATAATATTTTAATAATATACCATTGTTTGGTCAAATTCGGCCTATTGTATAATGCATGTTATCAATGAAATTTTACCTTATTTATAACAGATGATAAAAATGATTTAATGAATTTAAAGAAAAAAAGATATTAATTTTTTTTAAAGAAAAATATTCTAAATTTGTCATTTGTTACATTCCCCCGACATTAATTAAATTATATCGTCCTTATTTAAACATAATCTCAGTCGTAAAGTGTTTGATATTTTAAAACACATTTTTTGAAGAACCCACATCATAAATATGGTTAATAAGACATATTATTAATATTTTGGAATGTTACATTTGAATGTCACCACTAAATAATCCCAAATAATTAATAAAATAATTATTTAGTACCATCCCTATATATTAAATAATTTTTATAACCAACATACCATGGATAAAATAATCAATCTGAATAATTTCTGGATAAAAACATATGTACATTAATCTTTCATCTTTATTTGTGGTAGTTGCATAATCATGACCATTTTCACTTTTTTTATTTTGTGGTATACTACATTGATGAATGACACATTGATTTTCATTGTGTCCCATCTCCTTGAAGTCAAAGTATTATACATTAGAGACATTTTACCTTATCATTACAATCCTAAAATGGTGTATATTCTCTCCACAGTAATACAAAATGATTTATCATCAAAGGAAACATATATTATCGGGTAAGAATTTAGCCAAATCAAAAAAATATTTCTCTCCGGAGACCTATTGATTTATCAAGAGAATATAGTGGGCCCAACCATGAATTAAAAAATTCAAATGATTTATCATCATAAGCACTCATATTAAAAGTAGAAACAGATATATGAATACATATACCATAAGTTATGAATGGTAATAAAATAACACAGCCACAAAAATAATAAAAATGTAAAATATTCATGGTAATATGGAAAATTATATCATAAGTGCTCAAAATCAATCATATATAGGATTCAACAAATCATTCTTACAAAAATTTAAATTCTCTAATATAATAACTAAAGTATTAATAAGAAAATTCCACTTTTAAATTTTAATTATTCATTTTAAAGTAAAATAATAAATAACTTTTTAAATCACTATATAATACTGTAAAGGAAGCATTAGAAAACTAATGAATAATGATTATTGAAAAATATTATTACACTAAATAAGATAAAAAAATACTTCTTATATCAAAAATGTCATAAAGAACCTCCTTTGGAAAATAAAAAAAATCCCTTTAAAATGTTATAAAAACTTTCAAAATTGTGGAAATTAAATTAAATAATTTTACCCGAATAATATGAAAATTTTAAAATATAATCATACAAATCAAGAAAATGGTTGATAAATATATCCTAATTAATAATTAGGTATAAAAAATCCCTGATAATAATTTGATTAGCGAAATTAAGACTTACATCATACATTCTTTTTTTATAGTGGATTATCATATTGTATAATAGTTTTTGAATGTTATTAATTTATATGAAAACCATATTCTTATTTATGATATCATATATGATCATATAATATTGTTTTGTTAATAATATTTCATTATTACCCCTTTTTCAAGTGTTAACAGTTTCATTTTATTATGCATGTTTTGTTGTGTATTTCAAATTACATAGGAATATGATATATTTTATTCATCGATATACAGTTATTATGTTAATAAATATATTACTTATTAATCATAAACATATTTTTAATAATTCATAAATGGTGACTGTGGAGGTTGAATCTCATCATGTCGTACAGGTAGAAGGTCATACATAGGCAGGAGTGATAATATATTCTCATTATTTTATATCTATAAGGAATTGAATGTAATGTTAATAAAAAATAATAAATAACGTGTCATATTAATTATATTTATTCATTATATTATTCAGTAGACAAATAAAAATAATATTATGATGTAAATAAAATTACAGCATATTGTGGAGATTGTAAGCATTAAATACTCACACACGGTGATATTTGTTTATCATATGATAGATAATAGGAAGAATATTATGATACACAAATCGTAAACAAAATATAATTAAATATATTATTCTGGTGTTATTAAATTTGTATATAATTAATATATGAATTTGAATTAGAAGAATAATATAACTTGAAAGAGTATGTAAAACAATTACCACTACATCATTGGATATCCATTGGACCTCCTTTTAGGGATACAAGGGGTGGGGTTTTCAAAACACGAACTACTAGAACATAGATGATTATGTTGGTAGGGTAAATTGACACATTTTTGTCTATTTATAAGATGATAATTGGGTTTATGATGTGAGGGAGGTGGTTACCATTTATAAGAAATGTGAGGGGCACTTTTGGAATCCTTAAAAAGACAAAATTAATATAAATTGATATTATATTTAGAATTTCTCCAATGTGAGTTATTATGAATTGGGGATGATTATGGGCTGAAATCATCAAATAAATTGATTTTTAGACATGTCTTGGTCACAATATTATTCCTTTGATTTGGATTTAACCCCTATTTAATACCATTAACTCATACCGTGTGAACATGGTTTTTTACACATTAGGTATACTATAGTTACTATAAAATCCCAAACATACCTAAAATGGATCATTAATGACATAATAAACCTTATTTTGTTTAGTTGGACAAATGTAATATGTTTATAAATTTTATCAAATTTAATAAAAAATTGTTATTTTCAACGTATCATGTTTGCCAATTTTGATACTATTCATTATTTATCTTTTGAAAAAAAATTATAACTACATTATATCTTCAAAACAACAAAACAAATATATCAAAATCATGTATAATTAATATATATTATTCTTTTATATCCTTAAAAATTTCAAATTATATTTATTTTAATATTTTTTAATATCATTTATTTTCTTTTTCCAATAATTAATCAATTACGGCGTCATCATCATAAAACCCTTTAATTAAATTATTTATTCTATATAAATAATAAATAAATTATTATAAAGAATATACTGTTATTATATTTCAAATAACTATTTATAGATGAATTTATCTTATGTATATCCAAATCTTAAAAAGTTTCACTTATTAATAATGCGTGTATGGAATTTTTTACTTTTCATTATAGAAAATATAATAAATATCATTTTCATACCCAACTATCATAAAATGTTATAATTCAGTCCTATGTATTATTTTCTTCAAAAAAATAATCCAATAAAATTAAAACATGGTTTAATAAAATGTTATAATATTACAATATTATTTTTGTCTTTAATTACATGATTTATCCTTAACTATTGTGAATAAAAATTTACTAAATTAATATTCGTATACACTAAAATAAATATGATCATATTATAAAATAATTATTATAATTAATATAATTTTGTATGTCTATGTTTCAAAATTCAATTTAAAGAATTTTCAAAATTATGATTAACACTACTATCATTGTCATGGTGAAAAGGGGGTAAAAACATTCAAAAGTGCAATATGTTTTTATATCCAATTTCTATATTAAAATGATTTCAATGTAATATATTAGATTAATATATTTATAATTGATATATAGATACTTCAACAATAAATTTAATATATAATATCATTTTAAATGAAATTGATGTTTTTATCTAAAATACATAATTTTTTACTATTCACAAACAATTATTCTTTTTTGAAAAATAAAAAAATATAAGACAATGCTATATTTGAAATTAAAAATTCAAATAAGAAGTGTAATTTTTTTATAATGATTTTAATAGAGTAAAAAATTATATTTATTATTGTTTCTCCAATAATTGAGACAAAATTAACAGTTAAAAAAAACATCTTTTATGAAAATAAATTGGATTTGATTAAATATCTAGTCTTGAAAACCAATAATATGAACATTAAAATTATATTTAATACATAAAAATATAAAATTTATTTTAATTGAAATTTAAATTGATAATTTAATAGCTAGGTCATATTTGATAATATTATTTTAAAAATATATTATTTTTTAGTTTAACGTGATATTTCGAATAACACAAGCTATCGAAAAATGTTTAATTTTCCTCTAACACAAATTAACTACTTTGACATGCATTAGGAGATATATAATATAATAAATTTATTTAAAAATAAATTTAATTAAAATTATTCTGGTGTTATATATATAATATTATAATTTATCAGAATATATTATTGTGAAGAAAATCAATTTTTCAATTTATATTCAGTATGTTTTAACTATTAATTCAAATATTAATCATTTGTTAAAAATTTAAAAAATAACTAAGAGTAAATTTTTCTATTATTAATTATATAATGATTATTATTTATTCAAATAAAATTTTAAAAAGTTACAAAATTTAGAAATAAATGACGTAATCCATAAAAATTATCAAAACAACCATCTAGAAAATTAAATATTTATTACGCATAAATTTTAATTTATTCTTATTTTATTCCTATAAATATGATTCGATGAAATTAATGATATTATATTTAACATATAATATAGAAATATAATTAATATCATTATCCTATATTGATTAATTTTATTTATTATGATAAACCACCATTATGGCTATAAAAATATTTTCTTACATAATATTCTTCATTTGTATTCAATTTGTTTTTTTACGTTTCAAAATAATCAAAAAGAAATAATATTATATATATTTGTAAACTATACTCTCAGAATGTAGTTAATGTCATGTATTCTTAAGATTATCAATTCTCGATGATAAATAACATATAAAATATTAATTTTATATTCTTGTCTAATAAAACTCAGTTTTATGTGTTAAACCACTGTAGAAGAAACTCGATATTGTCTGAATTGCTTGATAAAAATGTTGTTATATATAATGAAACCTAATTTTTTTCATTTTTTGTAAATGATACTTTCAAATAAGGCCATTATATTTTCATTGTTACATGTCCTAAAATATCAATCTCATACAATGGAACCCTGTTAAATGGATCACTAATCACATAACATACCCATGGTATGCACCACACCTTATGAAATACATGATACCAATCACTTCCATCTGAATGCCTCACTGTGGAAACTAGATGGTGTTATTAACTATAAAATTTCTTTGTGTTTTACTACAATATCTAAATTCCATATGACCACGATCCAAAATAAGGAAACATAGTGTGGACACTCATCTCAGTGTATTTTACCCAAAACACCTATTTTGACAACAACTAGATAACACCTTACTATCAAATAAAGTACTAGGATATATCTATATTAACTTAATGTGTAAATCCTAAACTAAACTGATATGGTTTCTTATCTATAATAGAATGGTCAATAAAAATTATCCTTCATGGTGGTTCATTCTAAAACCCATCCATCTCATCATATCAAACTCATCATGTCTATTCAAAGAATAAAATAAATCAAAATCAGTAACTAACTACCTTGATGATCATCAACACATGAAAAAAACCTTTTAAATGAAAATGATATGTATTTTCATTACAGTACATGCATCATTTGACAATGCAATTATTCTTATTGATGTATAGAAAAAAATTTATAAAATCCACACAGTTAAGATTCTTACAGAATGAGATCATCACAATACTCTGTCATGATAACCAATAATTAATCAGTTATAACTATCTTCCAGATATATAAGGATAATTTCGGTAGGACATCACTATGAAAAAAATAATATCTCATGAAATTATAAATGTAATATATAGATTTTATATCAACTATCATAGTGACTAGTCTCCCTATATAGTCTAGATATAAAAAAAGATGAACTTCATGTAAAAATTTTTACTCAAACTTATATGGTATTCTCATGAATTCACACTATAAATAAAAAACATTTCCACCTTATCCATGTATCTTCCATCCCAAAAAGTAGTTGTGGTATGTGGAAGTCCCAATGAATATTTTTCACCAAACATGACACAACATCAACCTATTTTTTTCTATTACATGAATTTCAGTAATAATGTTCACTGATAATGTGATCCAGGAGAGGGTTACACCATAAAATATCCAATGATTCACATACCACTACAAGTATTTACATAGATCATACTAAAAATGTAGTTGACAATCATTGAAACACAGAATTCATTTACTCAAACTTTTAGTTTAGAGGAAACAATATCCCGTTATATACTTATTAAGAGTAATTGGGTTCAATGGTTCCAAACATAAATAATAATTAAATAAATAAAAATACCCTCAGAGGTAAAATTTTTCAAATGAAAATTAAACCTTGCGCAATCAAATTGAAGAAACCCTCCTCACATACACAACTCACTCCAAGAGTAACTTCAAACCAAAAATTTTATGATTTTATGACATTTCATCTATCTTTAATTACCCCACAAAAATAATTTAATAGACACTTTCACATTATTTAGGATACATTATTACTATACTAGTTTACTTCGTACGTACTTGTATCTTGTTTCACTAAAATAATTCATTGATCCATTACTGAAAATAATTTTCAATACATTAATAGCTATATAAATATGAATGCTCTCTCTCTATCCCCCCTACCTCATGAAATAAATGTAACCAGAACCCCTAACAATAACATCATAACATTATTTTGATATATTTATTGACATCACATGTTCCCATTGTTACCACTAAAACCCATGACTAATCAATGTTGAGTCGTAAAAAACCGAGTCTATCTAAAATTTTCATTCTATACTTATGCAAGAAAAAAATCTTACCAAGATAACCCATCACCCAAATATCATTCCAATATATTTTTATTCCCTATAATCATAACCAATTACTATATATATAAAATATATATTACAATAATGACTTTGATCCTTCACTCTCATATATCATATAGTACATGAAACATAAAACAATAGAATCAAAAAACCCATAGCTAAAAGGTGAAAATAGTATCCAAACCCCTATAATGGTTTTCCAATAAAACATAATTTCCTTACATAAATTCATCGTGGCACAACCCATGCTACAGTCTTGAACTAGAGAATTTCACAATTCACCACTAATAATTTACATTTACAATTTGTTCTACCTTCTAGGATATACTCTATGATAGATTATATAATAGCAATCAAAGAATCTAGGTGTACCTTCATTACATGAGAGGTAATAAAAAAATTTGATCTAGAAGCCATATATTTTGTTCAAAAAAAATTTATATAAAAAATAGAAACCATACACTCAATGACACATCTTTTTCATTGATTCCCAATTCCAAATCATTAGTCTATGATTCAGAATAAACAAAAAATACCAACAATAGTATATATCCTAATCAATATAAGGCATCATATGTAAATATAAATTCATTCCTAAAAATATTCCATGATATATCAACTAGTTTATATTACTATCACAAAATATGATAAAGGATAATCATTAGAAATATCAATATATCTCCCAATGGAATCCCTAAAACTAACTATAATGATAAAAATTTCATTAAATATCAGAATAATAACATTTTTAAAAAATTAAATAAATTTAAAATTATTACAATCAAAATAGATAATTGAAAGGCGACACTACCAACCTAAATTATACACAAACAGTTTGGTAAAAATATTTTTTTTAAATAATCTATTAAATTATATCAATGGGGTGGCATTTCTATATAAAATCTATCTCAAGAAAATGATGCCATAATATCATGATCAATAAACTAATATAAGGAATCAATGTGGGTAATAATATTTAGATTTTTGTAAATACTTTTATCATCAAAGTCCAATTAATATATATCTATGATGGGTTGTTTAACTATGGATTATATATATAATATCAACATATAAGGGTTATTCCATGACAAGATCGTGTATATTATGTGAGTTTTAATTTTTTTTTTAATGTGATTAATTTTAGATAATTTTAATTTATAATTAATTTAATGTAAGACACATTAATAGAAGAATAAATTAAATATATGGTAATATAGGAAACTCTCATATGAGCTATAATATATACATATGATGTAAAGGTCAACCTACAAGGGTGTATTCATTAATGGTAGGATATTTTTGTACATTTTCCATTCACATGTCATATAGATACAATTTTTGTTGCTAAATTAGTACACCATTTAACTGAAACCCATCAAATAATATCATGGTTTGTTATGGAAAATCCAACTCTAAAGACAATCTCATGATTATTATTATATTTAATTAATTTTATATTTTATGTTTAATTAATTTAGTTAATGAATTTTTAATGGTTGTATGATAGTATTACACAATCAATATATATGATCTACATTGTTTAGGTTTATTAAAATAAATTATTTAACAAAACATATATCATAGCCATAAACTAGCAATGTAATCAAAGAATAAATAAATAAAATAAAACATTTAAGTCAATATAATTACTTGTAAATCATGTGTCCTGAAAATAATGAAAGATAAAATTTCCCCACATTCCATATTGTTAAAGCTAAAATTTTAATAAATAAATAACCTCAAAATGAAGGGAATCACTAGATGTAAAATTTAATAATATATAACAATAAAAATTAAAAATAAAATTTCATATAACTAGAATCCTTGTCTATCCCCCATGCATGGGTGAGAAATTTCTTGGGATTATGTTATTTTAAATTTTATAAAACATTATTTTTCATTAGTCTAAAAATAGAAAATTGTAATAAAATTAAAAATTTAGGGTATAATACAACATTTTGACATCCCACTACTCAATTCTCCCATATACAACTTAATAGAGGGCCATGTTCCCTTATGTTCCCCTCTCCATGATCTAGATTCTACCACCTAGTATCAAGTGAATAATTATGTTATGTTTGGGATACAATACCCTTAGTATAATAACAATATAGATAATAGAATAAATAATCTTATTAAAATGAATATAATAATAAAAAGAGAACAAATCAATATCCAATAAATACCAAATTGGTAGACTATAAGATACTTCAAGAATATTTAATTCAATTCATTGAGAAATATAAAACATTATAAAATTAAGTGAAAATATTATATAATGGTGGGAACCCATTTACTACTAACAATCTGAGAACATGATTGATCTATAGCTCTATTCATTTCCCCTTCCAAGGGACATTAACAACAACATTGTATTCACTATGTTATATAACATATTGGTGAAATCTACTCTGGTACCATCCAACAACCCAAATCAATTTTCCATCACTAATTATATGTAATTAATTTTTTTAGTAAGTTAAAAACTGTTACTTTTCTATTAAAATTTATAAACAATGATATCAATTTAAGGATTTAGTATTAATCATTTTTCCTTTGCTTATTCCCAATAATACCTACTATATTCATCTAAACCCATATATCTATTAACTTTTTACCCATGTAGTTATCATATTAACCATGAAAATATAGCAAGGAATCCATGAAGAATTATATATAACGACTTAGAAGAATAATTGTAGGAATTGTGTGTTAATTAAAACATGAGATTCCATAGAAATCTTCACACAAATATATATGTGGTAATGGAGTTCTACCACATGGTGATCATGACATGGTTTATATAACTAAAATATAAATTGGGGTATATACCATCATTAATCCTCACACACATAGGGATCTATAAAAAACTATGGAGCACATATTATGTAATTGATGGATTGTGAAAAATTGGGATCGAATGATATAATCCATAAAATTTTATATATGGGGAAATCCGGCTGCATTTTGGAACTCATCCATCGAATTCTAATGTAATATAGTTTCTTGTGGAATACACTACACCATGTGATATAATTCAATAGTATATGATATTTGTTTGATCTATTGTTGGATTTCCTATTAAATTCCTTTCAATGAATCACATGGTATCCATTAGGTTTTTTATTACTATTAAAATATCTAATGTATATATTTCAAATTATATGACCTAATTCCTTCTATAATCATTATTATTACCTTAATACTCCCTAAATTTCAATCAACTATAGTGAATAAATTAAATTCGTGGGTTTCAATTGAGTCATGAATGAATGTATTACAAGTGGACTGCCTTAAATTAAATACATAATGACCATTTTCATATTAGTCTATCATACATGAAATAATGGCTATTTTCAAGGGTATTACTGATTGATAAGGGTAAATATGCATAATGGATTAATTATATTGTTTTTAATTACACCCATGGATTACTTGTTTTAGTAAAAAATTTGATATATGATTCAAATTTCAAAAACAATATTGTATAATATATGTTATGACATCCAACCATTACCATCAACATAATTTAATTAATCCATCCAATCATAGTGAATTAATATATAATAGATAATTTTAAATATTCTACACGGGATACATTATTTTATATCATTTCTTATCTTGAATATGTTATGTTAAGACTTATACGAGAAACACAGTTATTGAGATTAAATACACAAATTCATTATTGGTTAGACATAACAGATCATGTACAACATTTTAAACTCATCACATTAATATTATTCATACACTTGTGAAATTATTTATATATATTGAAACCTTAGTGGAGACATATATATTATTTCAAGATTAATTGATGACATTACATGGTCCATGCGACGTTTTGAATTATGTATTTCAGAAAATGATGTTTTAAAATTATAGTAATGGTCGAATATGTAAACAATTAATTTCTATAAATTATTTAATGCCAAAAAATTAAAATGATATATACTAAATCTATAGTTTTTGTAGATATTTTTGTTAATCTAATAAGAATTATGGTAATTTTAAGCGATCTATATTATAGGACTGGATTTTAACAATTACAGTAAATCCACATAATGTGGCCTATGTGATGAAAAATAAATATCAATTACAAAAAAAAATAGGTGAAAGTATTCTAGAAAACCAACAATAATATTATATGGATTTAATAACCTACTAATGTACCCTTTTAATATATTAAATTATTAAAATTGGTTTATAAAGTCATTTTCATAAAAAGGTAATCAATATCAAAAATGCTGCATGGATATATAAATATAAAAGAAATAAAATAAATTAGTGAGTAGACTCATTGAATCTTCTTTATTCTTCTTAAAAATCATTCATTATTATAAAAATACAATGAAATAAGTATATAAAACATAGAACGAGGGTGGTGAATGATTATATATGCTACAAGATATAGAATTTACAATGGATATTTATTGTTTAAAAAAGAGTAATCCATGAGGGTATAACATCTATATTTACATTTCATTAATCATTGATCATGTGATCTCACTGACTGATTAATACTAGGTTCACCATCGGGCCAGTATGCCTAAAGAGAGAATAATAAATCTAGAACGAAAATCAAATATTTGGTGTCCTTTTCTTGGAAATCTGATGATAGTAAAGCCCATTACATGTAAATCCATCCACTAACCTCTCTTTATGAAATAAACCATGATATCTATAACAGACAATGATGCCCAACCCTAGTCAAAACATAACCCATTCGTGTAGTTAGAAACCTCAAAACCAAATTGGTATTCTTTTTGGAAGAAAATTACACATTACCAAATAGTGGATTAAAATATCTTAAATAATAATTATCTTTACATAATATTTAGTTGTCAAAAAATGAAATTATCAGTAAACTACCGTAAACAACAATGAGAAAAAAAATTCTATTTTGAAAATAATTGATCATCTAACAATGTCTTCTTATTTATCAACAATAACATAATATATAACCATAGATCCAATTTCCCAAATCTATATCAATGATATGAAATGGATTCATTGGGAACCACTATAGATTTTATCTAACCATGACCCATGATTCACATCAAAATTATTGAGGAATCAATAATGTGATATCAATAATATGAAACATTTTAGCACCTCCTATGATACTAAAACAAATTTATAATCATAATGGACAATCTAAATTTAAAATACATGGTTATATAATGTTCCCTCAAATACAATATATGTGGGACCCATATATATCGTTAAATAATTTTTTTTTACAATAATAACATCCAAATTATGTGTCCACATTTCACCAGAAAAAATTATTGTATGAGACAAGGTGTTATACTCATTCTTATTAGGACACTATTAAAGAATAAATGTTAGGTGGGAATGAAATTTTAAATGAGATTATTGTTGAAGTATAAAATAGTCATGTTCATATTAACGTCTCTATGAGATGAAAAATGTAATATCAATATAATCGATTGAATGAAATTGAATTTTATTTTAGAAATCATATATTAATGAATGCTTCACCAAGGATAATGAATGCATTATTTACCATAAACAACCTATTAATTGCACTTATCATAGGAACTTCAAGAATACATTAATGAATTATATTTTCTAACTACAGAATGGATATTCCTCAATATTATTAATTTTCACATTTCCAACCTTGTTTCATTAATGATGACATACATGCCATATGCAATGAATGTTCAAACATTTCTGGGAATAATTTTGGATTAGACATGTCTTATAATGATTATATATTATATATTATTGAAACCAAATATAATTTGTTGAGGAATAATATATTTATATAGTTTAATGTCATATTTAAAAATAAAAAACTAGAAGAGAAAACATAGGTTCCTCAGGAATCCATGATGACATAATATCCACATTTGACTAATATCACATATATATGAAAATATCATTAATAAAATTATTTGAGGTTTGTTCGCAGAAAGAAATATTAGTGTCCCGTGTATATAATGTAAATACCATATTCCAAAAATATTGAATAATGGTCTCTATAAAGAGACGTTAGTAAATAAATTATTTTAATGATTAATTATTTTAATTTTAATACAAACAAAAATTGTATAATTTTTATTTTCAACATAATTATATATTATTAGAACGGTTTTTTATGTTTTAGTTTTTGGAAAAGACTATTTTTCTGTTTAATGGGGTCTTCTTGAAACTTGTAATTTGTATAATGTGGTCATTACATATGATTTTCAAATATAATAAAAAATATTTTTACGCAATAATTTAAAATTTTTTGAATGACAACATATAGTCTAAATTATTGTTTGAATTCGAAAATCTGTTCTACCACAACTATACGACTAAATAAATTTTAACATAGATGTAAAAAAATTGTTTTTTAGAATTTTTATTTAAATAATGTAATTTCCAGGAACAATCGCTTATGTAACACCTTCAAAGCCTCGTTAAATTATATTTTTCATTGAAGAAATCAATTTATTTATCATAATAAGTATCCCTAATATCATTATCTTATATATAAAAATTAATCATTAAAAACTGTTTATTTAATGAATAGTTTTACATGATAAAGTGTTTTCATTTTTAATTTAATATATCACTCTTCATTAATTTTTTTGGAAATATTCAATTTATTATTTGAAACTATAAGTGTTAAATAATGTTAAAATATAAAATTTGTGATTTATAATTATAATTATTTTCTTTGTGAAGAATCTATTTACCAATGTAAACATTGATTTTTGTAATCGTTGAAAAGATAAAAAAATATCCTAAAATAATAAATGTTTTATTTAAATGGATTAGTCAATATTACACTCAACTAAAAGAAATACATTTTCATATTTTTCCCATTTTTGACCATCCTAATTAAATATAAATACTATATTATTGATATGTTTTGGGTTACTCTTAAAAATTTCATTCTCTTCACTTATAAAATAGTAATACTCCATCTAATATACAACCAATGTATCAATTGAATATCTCCTTGAAAGACAACCATTTTTCTCCACCTATATCACAATGTCATGTCAAATGTTATATTATAACCATTTAGTACCATAACACATTCATTTTCAAGGTGATGTTAGATGGAAATTTATGTCCCTTACATGAGTATTATCATCTACAAATATCATATTTTTTATTAACTTCTATCAATTTTATTATAAAAATGTAAATATAAATCTACCCCAACATTCATATATAATAATATAACTCTATTTTGGTAATTATCATCATAAATTCATCATTTATATTCATTTAGAAAAAAGAAAACATCCTTTATGATTTAGGTCGATTACGCCTTCATAATGAAATGTGTTTTGTTTTAATTCCCCACCTAACATCTCTAAACCAATGGTTGACATAGATGGATAAATATAATTTTATTGGCATTATTAAGGTAAATGTATTAATATTTTCATATCATATTAATTATATTATTAACTAATTATCATCATTATTTTAACTATTTAAAACAACCATACATAGATAAAACAAATTATTCCATTTATATTATATTGTCATACAAATTAATAATATTTTTTAAATCCAATTAGTTATGATATATCTCACTAATATAAATATATAGTAATCATGATTATGGTATTGTGACTTTATTATAAAATTACCATATTACCATTCAATAAATCAATGATAATTCATTTTGGGGTGATGTAAAACTCCTAATTGAATAGTACTATGAATATATATATAAATGAATATTGAAAAATAATTACTAATATATTATAATATAAATGTTTAAATTATGATTGGTTTTTTATATATTTTATATAATTATAAATTCAATTATTTAATAAAGAAAAATTTGATTAATGAGAATCACTAAAACATAGTTATTATCCATTACATCATCTAAGATAATGCCTAAAAACCAATGATTCAAAATTAATATGTAATAAATTGTTTTTATTAGTCCCTATAATTAACAACCATTACATATTTATGATTAAATTTGGGAAAATATTAAATCTTTTATAGTCTATTTAAAATTTTTCAAATATTCAAAATTACAAACACCTGATGTGGAAAATAAAACAAATTCATGATTACAATGACTATTAATGAAGAATATATACAAAAATGTGTTTAATAAAAGTTTTTATTTTTTTAATTAGATAATGATATTTTTTATATATATGATTAAAATATGTTTATAAAATTTATGAGAAGAAATATGGTGTTTTCATCCCAAATTCCCATATTATAGGACATATTTGTATTATGTAATTCATTACCATTTTTTTGTGTATATTATTTTTATTTTATTTTATATTTTTATAAATTTATTATAAATACAATTAAAATAAATATAGTTAACAAAATGATTCAATGGGTTTGATATCAATGATACCTAATCTATTATTATGGCGTTTTCTTCCCAATAATCACTATATAATACTCATGTAATATTCACCACCTATTCCATTTTAGTGGGTTTTTTATATGGTTAAATTAATTTTACCATATTAATTAATGAATCTAGTGGACTTACAAGTCAATATTATTATCCCTTCTTATTATTTTGACTATGTAGGTAATTTTTTTGAATCAAAGTAATTTTTATATTGAAAAACCCATCATACGTTTTTATTATTGTAAATGTTACTGTAATTTTACTGAAATTACAACCATGATTTGATACTACATATTGGATGTGGTCTTGAATCATATTAAACAATGGACAATAACCTAAATAAAGGTTGGTTTGACATTTACTCAATCATCACCCTTATGCATAATAAGGGTTCTAATGACTTCACACCCAGTAAGAGACTACTAGGGGTATCCTTTGGACTATTAGCAAAGAAAATATAAACTATATAAAATTATTTTTTCGTTTTATTTACTTGGTTTCATGATATTATAATCTACTAAATTATGATATTATATTATATCGATAATAATTTATGTTGATGATACACTCTCCCGTATTTTTATATGATATAAATTTATCATTGATGACAACAAAACTCTTCTATGTTTATGAATATATGTTCTCCTTGAAATCAATATTATTATATTGAATGTGCAAGTATTTCATTATTGTATTTCTCATTATATATAAAACCATTTTTTTGGTAAATATATCCCCAGGGAATGAAATGGGAGGTATTAATGACCCTTATTTAAAATCCATAATTAATAATCACATGACTAGTGGAACCCCTAATTATATATCCCCCATAATGAATTAATATTGATCATTGTAAAAAAATTGGTTTTTCCATTTACCTTTTCTCATTATATGAGTGTGTCATGGATTGAGGTGTTGAGATAATTTTTTAAGATTTAACTTTATAAATCACATTAGTATAATCAAATGTTATGGTTATCCATATTTTCATTAATATTCATTTATTTAAAATGGCTTAAATTTTCTAAATGATTTCCATATAGTTATTTATTCTTGTGGTATAAATTATTCCACATTTATGTTATAAAAGAATACATTATATTCCACCTTATATTGAACACATCTTCTAATTATGATTTTTATTCCTTTTATTATGAATCAATGTGTGGTATAATCTTTAATATTCTATTCTATTATTTAATTGTTAATCTATTTATCACAATATTTCAATGTCATATATTATTTATTTAAATTCAATGTATGTGTGTATCTCGAAATCAATGAATATTAAAATGAGGATCCTTTAATTTGTATTATATCCTAGAAAATAAAATATTATAGCTCAGTTTATATAATTATTTATTTTACATTAAATTTATTATTTGAAAATTCATTTTGAGGTGGTGAAAAATATAATACATTTCCTCATGGATATTGTAGTCCACATGAACTTAAAAAAAATGATTTCATCAACCATTGATAAAAAGTATATGTATAATAGTATAGAATTATTATAATAATATAATTTTATTGGTATATACTAATTTTATTATATGGAAGTAGATATTGAAAATTATTGCATAATAAAGAAGTTGTAAAATTAATGGGATTGTATAAAAAATATTACAGCATCTTAAAGACAAATATCTTTGATTTATTCATCAGTAACTTATGGGGATAATTTCTTATAGAATGAAATCCTCTAAAAAAAGAGAGTAATGATGATAAGGATTAATTTTAGGCATTTTTTTATATGTTTCTCTCTGTGGTGTTTTTTGAATATAACGAGTTGTTTATTTTTTAGATATGCAAAAGAAACACATAAAATTAAATTAATGAGTTAAATATAATAAATGTTTATTTACATAAATGATTCATGATATGGAAAATAAATTGAGGATAATATATTTGATTTATTTGATTTATATTCAGAATATTAAATTTTGGTATTTTTTCCATTATTTTAAAAATTTTATTTTTGTTTAACTCATCATTTAACCATTTTTTACAATAACCATACTTATAAAAAAATCAGTACTAAAGGATTATATGTATAATTAAGAAAGTGAGGAATATGAATCTATGCTCTTTAATAATTATAATTTATTATTAATAATATTAAAAAATTGAAAAATAAATAATCAATAATATATTACTATTTTATATTTTAAAATAATATATATTAACTTTTCTACTTCATGAATCATCTTTGTGAAATGATTTTGTAAAAATTTTAAATAATTATAAAATGTAAAAAAATAAAATTTTATTATAAAATTTTAAAAAAATCATAATATTTGAATTATTTTATTCATTATTATAGAAATACTTGTAATTTTTATGTGATAATAAAATAGAAACAAACAAACAAAAGAGTTACATTGTCGATTTTTATAAAAAATAAAATAATACCAGATACATTATCAAACGAAGTTGGAACAAAAATGCACTATTTTAAATTAAAATAATGGTTTGATCTATCTAATCCAATAAAACATATATATATATATTTATTTATTTATTTCATGCACTATATAATTTTAAATCATTATATAATAATATTTTTACTTAAGTTCTTGAGTTAGATTTATACAGGTGAAAAATATATTCTACAGTTATTATTCACTATATCCAAAATAACGTTGAAATATTGAAAAAATTTGCTTGTTGTGATTTATAACGTGGAATAATTTTTTCATTTTTTCCAATTATATAATTTTAATTATTTTTTTTATTTTAAATAAAATATTAATTCAAAATCAGTTTTTAGATGAAAATTTAAATCCAAAACAATGACATATTCCAAAATAATGTATAATGCTAAATATTCTTTAATAAATTTTTTATAAATTAGAAAAACAGTAGTATTGTTAATTTATGGTAAAAAAATTTAATAATATTACATTTCAATCATATGAAATAAATTTTTTATGTATATTATTATTTTTAACTCGCTAAAAAATTAGTCTTCTTAGAAATCCCAAAATGTCATCCATTAAAAATAATTGTTTTGTTATTTAAAATATTATAAACAAGTTAGAAAGTAAATTATTTTTAGTATAATTAATTAATCACATAATTGTTAAAAAAAATTAATGATAAATTATATGAAATTTATTTTTAATGCTTAACTAAACTTGTATAAAATTTTATACATATTTATTAATGACTAATAAATTAAACATAATTATTTTTAAAAAATAATATTTATTGTCTATAATGTGTTTATTCAAATTAATACCTCCAATATAATGGATAGGTTATAATAATTACATTTAAGACATTTAATAATTTAATTGTGTATTTATATTATATAAATATTTTCTGTTACATAATATGAAATTGGTTATTAATATTATAAATTTTATCATTAATTTATTTATGTTACATCAATTTCATCATAACATTATCTATTCGATTTGTGATATATGTGCCCAAATATTATCTAGAATTGGTATTTGGGTAAAATTGATTATATTTTGGGAATGATGATGATTTTATAAATGTGGCTTCAATAATGGGACATCAATCCTATCAATGTGATATGTCATTTTATGGAGGACCATTTTAGTGAAGAAAATCCATGTGAAGGAGTTCCAATATAGATATATTCATAATATAATTCATAATTATATAATAATAATCAATATAGAGGACTTTTATAGTGGTTATTTTAGAAATCAATAAGTTGAGGTCCTTCTAGCTAAATGGACATCTAGCCATGACGAGGTACATCCCAGGAATCAGCATGAGGTGATTTCGCATGATCAATCATAATATATCCATGTGGATGAAAATCATGGAGGAAACACTAAGAGGGACCTCTATAAATTTCACTAATAAAACTATGGAAAGGACTATTAACCCATTAGATTTTATAAAATTATTATTTAACAAAAATTACTTTTTCATAACATTTATTACATAAAAAATCAATGTTTTAGTTAAAATAAATATTCTATAAATATTATTATTTAAAAATGTTAATTATTAACTAGACATTAAATTGGAGTATATAAATTTTATTATAGTAATTATAAATTTATAACCTTTTTAAATTAATAAAACTAATTAATTTTATATCAACGTATTAAAAATGAATATAAAAATTATTTCAATGTAATGAAAAAAAATTTCTAGGAAAATATTATAACATACTAATTATGGATTTAAAAACAAAGTTAAATTATTCAATTTTTTTTATTATTTTCATGAAATTTCTATATTAGATATTCAATCAAATTATTTATTTGTGATGAAATAATTATTTATGCACTAGATGTGAATAAATCATACTTTATCTCTTAAAAATATATGTTTCTCAAAAAAATGATTTAGAATGGTTAGAAAACATTTATTCAATAAATATTATTAATCCTCCTGATAATTTATCTGAAACTTTTAATTTATTTTTTTATATTTAAAATTAATAATTATCTATTAGTGAATTATTGATATTTTTTCTCAATAATAAAATTTTTAATTGAAATATTAAAAAATATGTTTCATTAAACAAATACAATTAACTAAATTTATTTAAAATTTAAAATTATCATTTATATTGAGATTTAAATTAAAACAAGTTCAATAATATTATTTTTAATAAAATATAGATAATTAAATTAATTTAAGTATTAAATTTTTAACATAAAATAATATTTTCTTTGAAAAAACTACATTTTCCTCCCATATGTTGGTTAAATAATCAATAAAATTTTAAAATTATATAAATTTATTTATTTAAAAAAATATCATACTTTTAATAGTAATATTTAATAATATTTAACAATGCAATTTTAATTTTTTCCCATTATAACTAGTAAAAAATGAGAAATTTATTAAAGTGGTTAAGGATAAAAAAATTCTAGGGTGATACTCCAAATAAATATTTTATGTTATTTATTTATTTATTAAATTACATTTAATTGAACTAATTTAGCATAACCGTATTTAGAAAAAAAAATTACTAGTAATTTTATTTCAATGTTTTGGGAATGAATTTTCTATATTGTATTTTTTTTGGGAAACATCTATATAGTTTCGGAGTGATGACCATTTCCCACTTATTAATAGACCTATCCTCCCAATTACCATCCACAGTACATGTTCCATTGGATATTATGATACAATAAAAAATCCATATTTTTTATGAAATTATTTTAAATTAATTTAAAATCATTAATATATTCTATAATACACAAAATACTCTTTAGATTTTGGTATATGCAACACCATGTTTATCATGATTTACACTTAACATTTAGATCCTTCAATAAATTTTGGTACACAAATATTTTACTCTTATTGAAATAGACATGGTATTTATATTATTAATTTATCATAATATTTATCACATTGTTGTTAAAATGTTGGGTGTGAATATTATAAACTATATTATAGTTATATGCATTACAACTGTTTATAAAAAGAATCATTCTATGAAACAATATTTCAATAAAAATCTAAAAACCAATTAAATATAAAGGATCTATTCTTTGGAAAACTATTTTTATGCTCAAAAGGCATTAATATTAATAAATTAACATATTAATTATTAATGAAACAGATAAGGGAAATATATATATTATATATTTACATAATTTTTTTTTAAATTCATCCAATATTTTCAATAGGCTTTAGATTAAAATAAATCCAAATTTAAGAAAAAAATTTGTATATTTTAATAGGAAAATATTCCACTTTTTTTTGAAATTTTTTTTCAAAATAATATTTAAAATATTTTTAAACTTTTATATCAAAATAAATTTCTTTTATTAAATAATAATATCAAACTTTTTCTTTGGTTTAGTATGTGGTACGTTTCTCAAAAAATTAATATTTTTTTGAATAGTGAATGAAAAAAAATTACACGATGATAACATTTTAATCTCAATAATTTATATTGATAAATTATATCATACACTAGTTTTAAGTTATAAATAAATCAATTATATTAATTTTAATCCAATTTTGTTATTTTTAAATGAATAAACATTAATAACCTATTCAATGACTCGTTAAAAAGATTTCCAAAAATCCATTTCAATCAAACAGTTCCACCAAAACAGTGGCACTGCTCACAGCCACACACCAAAACAGTGGCACCATGACGGTGGAACCATAACATTTGCACTGGCACGGTTGGAAACTGATATGGTGGCATTGTAGATAGTGGGATCATGACAGTGTCACCTTCATGGTGGCACAATAATGGTCTAATCATCACAATCGGTCACCTAAATAGTGGCAATGATAACAGTGGCATCGTGAGGGTGGTACTATAATAGTGGCACCATGACCATGGCCCCACATACGGTGTATCACCAAATAGTGTCCCACCCTAGTTTCTTTATTAATTTCCACTCCTGCTACATATCTTTTGACCTAAGAGTGTATTAATACAACATTCAGAGCCCTTAAATTCCAATTAATTATATCTAAAATCTCCCATGAGTCAGGAAAACCTTAACATACCAAAATTTGTGGCTTTCGTCGTTACCACACCCTCTTTCTCATACATCCAGTTTGACCCTTGTTACGTGCATTTTCCTCTATTTAATGGAAAACCATTTACTCATAACTGTTATGGACACCTCCCCGATGAGAATTAAAAAATAACAGTTAATTCCATCGTGTGTAACCATCCAACAACGTGGTGAAACAACAATCTAATTTTAAATCCATTCAGCATTATTGTATCTTATAACTATAGGATCTCAAATTTTTATCTCACTATAATTCTTTACTTATTCTTCTTGTCTAGTTTAATTCTTCTCCTTGGTGAGTCTGGAGTCCCCCTTCCCAATTCTAGTTGTTCACAAGTGCTCAAGCATTTCCTACCCACCCTTGGAGTCCCCAATGTTCCTCCTCTATATGTTGTGCATCCCCAGTTCTCTATGTGTAGTGAAAAACATTTATTAGTGATCATACAGGTTGGGTTCCTCCATTGTATCTCTTTACTATCTATCATGCAGGGAAAGTATTCTAATGTTTCTATGGGGATAGTTGAAACAAAACTATAATGAATATAATAACCAAGTTTTTAAAGAATAATGGGGTTAGTTTGATTATGTTTATGTACTCTTTTACCACTTCTTATATGTTTTTAATTTTATGGGATTTTGTATACTAAATATCATGGATGTTGGTGGTATTTTCTTACACTATGATGGACCCCAAACTTATGTTATTATTTAATTGTTGTAACATGGAAATCAGTTAATCACATAATCTTTATTGATTAAATAAATGTTCAATGAACAATAACCCTTCTGTGATTACTCCAGTTAACCAAACAAAAATAATGAACTCAATGATTGGAGTTATATAACATAGAAACAACCATGCCCAGTATTGGTAATATGCATGATAGTACAGCTTTTTTTTGTTCCAATACTTAGATGGATATCATGGATTCCTTTTTAAATTGAGACATTACAAGAGAACCTAGTTTGAATACATAAATTGATTCTTGAATATTTTACCTTGGCTTGTGGATAGACATATTAAGATTCTTAGTAGTGAAAATTATTTAAATGGAAACACATTAACTTGAGAACAAGAATGGGTTTAACAGGGAATTGTTTTCCATGAATGATTTTTGACTTGTTTGTGTGTGTTGTGCTTTTAATGAATGAATATTAATGAGGTTGTTTTTTTATATGATAGTATTATGACACCATGGCTAGAATGAGTGATTGTTTACCTATATGTATAATTTAGTTCTCGGGTTTCTTATTCGCACCACTCCAATGTTGATAACTTCTTGATGAACACACCCCATTTCATGGGGGGGGGGGGGGTTCAAACAATCCAATGAGTGGATGGTCATTTAATTCTTTTTTTCTCCCTTTCTCGAGTATCAAAAAAACTCATTAGGCTAGTTCCAACTACCTGAGGTCCATTATAGCATTATATTCTTCTAGAAGGGAGCGTTATGTTGGTGGCACAGGTGTGTGCGGTCAAGTTGTTTCCCATGTTTCTTCTAGATGAGGCCCAGGTGTCTTCATGAATGGTAATATTTGTTTGGGACTAGGTGTCTTTGGGAGTGATGGTAGTTATTCAGGCCAATGTTTCTATAGGTGTGGTTACGTTATGTTGTGGTCGAGTTTTTTGCATGTGGGATGTGTGGTTTTGGTAGCCCAGGTTTGTTCGGGTAGGGTATGGTATGGGGACTGTGGAAAAATGGAGGCGAAGGTCTGATGCATAAGATTTCTTTAATAACTAGTGGGAAAGTAGTGCAATGTTCTCAAACATTGATGTGTTATTACTATTACATTAATGGACATGCGTTATTTGTGGAGTGTTCCTTGTTGAGGTTTTGGGGGATATTTTACTTACAAGGTGTTTGGGTTATCTCCTTTTATCATAGGGAATTATAATGCCTCCCCACTTATGCAAGAGAGCTTGGTGTTTTCCCAACTGAGAATGCCTGTATACTCACTATACGTTTGTAATGCAGCTTTCAGGTTTCTAGGAGGAATTATAGGACCTTACGGGACCCTACTAGTTCAGATGTTGGAACATTTACTGTTGCTGTTTTTTTTGTACTTCCCATTGGATTTTTCTTGTACCCTTTAACAAATAATATTGGATCATGAATATTGGAATATTTTGTTTGGCATTAATTTTTCTTCTAGTATTGTTTTTTTTTGGGATTTATTATCTTATATCTTGTTCTTAATAAATATAAATGGTAATTCCTTCTCTTTTCATGTGATTCTTTACCCTTCATGCTAGTTGCCACTTTTGGACCTATTGTAGACACATCCTTGGGGTCATTATCCCTCCTTTAACATGAAGATGAAGGGGTCAGAATATATGATGTCCATTCACTCATCAGAGGGGAAGGCGGGTCATGACATAATGGTATGAAAGGTAGGTTGATAGATAGGATAGAGTGTAGAGTTAGGCATAATGATAATTGCATGCGATGGTAGGAAAATAGTGTGTGGAAATCTTGGTGCATGAAATAGGCTAGGAATGACTGGCTAGGACATGATATTTCCAGCCCCCTATGATCTGATGCAGGGACCCTTGACCTACCAAACGACCATGTAAGGCTATAATTATTTCAGGGTAGAGAAACTATGAATGGTAAATGCATCAAAATTACTTGTGTTATTTTTTTCATGGGTATTTGATTATTTAAAATGAATAATAAGTATAAGAAAAATTAAAAGTTATCTCATGCACTACTCAGTCTTAGGCATCCCTTGTTTACCTTGAAACTATGGGACCTAGACGATTACCGCAAGAAGTTAATGAGACCTATGACATTGAAGATGATTTAGTTTATAGAAGATGGCTGATCGAGAGGAGGAGGGTGACCAGTGGTAGAATACGCTTCATACCCTTCAGTGATAGACCCTCGGGAAGTACGGGAGTAGCGTCTCAGACATAAGGATAGAGTATTGGCTCGAAGAGCAGGTGATTTCCTTCATTTTGATTCTAGGTCTGATAGAGTTCTTGGTTCCTATGGTTGTATGCCAAATGTGGGGAGTAGTGCTTCAGTGGTGGATGCTCTATCATGGGTATATGAGAGAGATCTAGGTTTAGTGGGTTGTCTTCAAGATGGTGTTTTGGGTAGAATTCCACTCTTCCATAATGAAGGCAGAGAATAAGTAGGAGCTACTCTCCCTTTAGTAGGGGATCATGTCTGTGAGGGAGTTGGGTATCAAGTTCATTGATCTTTATTTCTTTTCTTTGAACCACTTTTCGGATGAGGCATCTCGAGAAAGTCATTTAGAGGAGGCAGTCTGAACTTCACTTTAGTATGTTGTTACTCCATTAATTCTACTGACATACATGGAGGTAAAAATTTTGGTAGATTTGGTGGAGAGGGTTCACACACTAGATGGTGTTCCCCAAGAATGGATTCAGTTGGGCTCGTCAAAAGGGATTGCCATCAGAAGCTAACCTCTAGCGTCCGGGCCTTCCAAGGTTTTAACCATTGGGGAGCAGGCCCCAGTAGTTCCTATATCGATCTCCCAGTCATTGCCCTTCCTTTTTGGTGCCAAGACTTATATTAATCATCTATGGATGCTATGGAAATATTCAGAATCAGTTCCCAAACATATTGTTGTATAGTGGGGTGGGTAGGTTTAGTGCCCACCTCAGCAGCAACAGTTTCAAGCTAGGCCCTTCCAACAGAAGCATCATTGACAACAAGATCCAGCTCCACCATGAGAAGACTTTGCAAGAGGGGGATAACCATAGGGAGCTCAACTTATACCTCTACCAAGTCATGATTGAGGAGGAGACCAATATCTGAAGGGTATATGAGCTGCGTGTGGGAAGTTGCACGCCGCAGAGGCAACAAATCTAGTTGGGCCAATAGTCATTTGAGTTATGATCAACTTATTTAGTATTCATGAATGGTACTTGCTTGATCAAAAGCTTCACACTCTTTTGTGGAACCCATTCTATCCCATCATCTGGGAATACACCCAGAGAGACATCTGTACCCCTGGTTTTGAGTTTTCCAATTTCAGTTCTTTCCAGCATGTCTCGTGTTTTCCGAGTATGTTGGATGATTTTGGGACAATATAAATCCTGTGAGGATCTTCTCTTGATACTAATGAATCTTTATGATTTCAAATTTGTCATCGAATGGATGTTCTATGTATGTTATTTTATTGACTGCTTCAGAATAAAGATTGTGTTTTCGGATATGGGAAGACAACTTCTGACATTCGTCATCGAGTGGGGTCACCAGGAGGAAATACGATAAGTAGAGGTCCTTCTTTCCTTGTATTTCGAGTTGTCAGTGCACCCAACAGACATAGAGGTGGTTGAGGTCTCGTGGATCCTCAATGAATTCATGGACGTATTCCCTGAGGAGGTGGTGACTCTAACTCCCTTGACATGATGTTGAGTTTGGGATAAAATTAAAACCTGGTGCCCATCTAGCTTCGATGGCTACCGATCGGATGGACCCTTCAGAATATTGGGAGTTAAAGATTCGAATTTATTATCTAATCTATAAGGGGTTTGTTCGACCAAGTGCGACACCTTGGGGTTCTCCAGTCTTGTTCGTGAAGCAGTCAAATGGTTCTCTTAGACTCTGTAGGGACTAATGAATATTAAATCAGGTAAAAGTCATGAACTGTTACCCTCTCCAAAGCATAGACTTCCTCATTGAATAGTTGAAGTGGGGATGAAGGTTCTCAAAGATAGACCTGCAATCAGCATATCCCCAGTTGAGGTTGAAGGAGGGTGATAACCTGAAGATTGCCTTATGGTGTTGATATGGGGACATTGAGTTTGTTGTCATGTCATTCGGCGTTACGAACACACAATCCGTGATCGTGGGACAAATTAACTTTTTATTCTGGGAATACCTGGACTGATTCTTAGTTGTGATTATTGAGGACATCCTGATCTAATCAAGATCAGAGGAGGATCATGCAAAGCATATGAGGATGATTTTAGAGGTCATCTGACAGCACCAACTCTATGGGGAATTTTCTATGTCCATGTTGTAGATGTGAGAAGTACACTTCCTCGGACATGTGATGTCCATGAATGGAATAGAGGTGGACCCGAAAAAGATCAGGGAGATTGATTAATGGGTAATACCCAATAATATGACGGAGGATCGTATTTTCATGGGCCTGGAAGTTTAATATTTGAGATTCGTGCCCAACTTCCCCCCCCCCCCCCGAGTTGCATCTCCTTTGACAGATTTGACAATGAATGTCCTGGCCTTTGTGGGAAATGGGAAGTGCAAGGAATCATTCATTTATTTTTATGGGGATGTTGGTTATTTCCTCAGTGATGAGGTTTATTGAAAATAGAGTGACGTTTGAGGTATTTTGTGATCCTTCAGGCCATGTCTTGGGGTTTGTGCCGATGTAACAGTGGGGTGATCTCTTTTGGGTCCATGTAGTTACGTCCCCATCAGTGTAAATATTCCACCCATGATCTGGAGATTACAGTAATCATGTTCTCATTAATTATTTGGAAGCATTATATTATTAGTGAGGGATTTCTGGTCTTCAATGACCATGAGATCTTGAGGTATATATTCTCTCAGTGGGACATGAACTTGCGACAGTAGAGGAGGATGTAGTTTCTTCAGGACTATGACTTCCATATCTCATAAACTAAAGGTAATGGTAATGTGATGGATGATACCTTGAGTAGGAAGTCACATAAGGATGTGGTTCAAGTGTCATAAGTTTATTTCAAGGCGATGGAGGAGTTATAATCCCTACTTTTGGATGCAAGGGTGGCGAATGGACAAGGATATCTATTCCAGATGACCATGAAATCCTCTATTTTGCAGTAGGAGGAGGAGTCTAAGTGGGGGAGTTAGAGGATGATTTGATGTGCAATCGTGTTTTCCAGGGTGATTCTTGAGGAGGATGGTTGGATAATAGTCCAAATCAGATGATGTTTCAAGGGAGGTTGTTAGTCCTGATAGAAGTGCACAAGATATTTCATGGTGAGTTCAACTACTCACCCCTTGCGGTGTAACCATGAGTTTCTAAGACGTACCGGGGCTTGAGAGGTCAGTTTTGGTGGCTCGTGGTTAAGTGGGTAGTTTCATAGATTTTGTTGATGTTAGTCATGTGTTAGTAGGTGAATGATGAACAACACATCCCAGGAGGTCGATTACACCAATTAGATGTACCCAAGTGGAATTGGGATGACATGTCAATGGATATCATCACAAGAATACCCATAGTTCCTGGGGGATTCAGATTCTATCTTGGCAGTGGTCGACTGGATGAAGAAATCAGCTAACATCCTGAAAATCATGGAGTCGATGGGGGTGGATGGCCTATCCCAGTGGTATGTAGACGAAGTTGTGTGGTTGCAAGGAGTTCCAAGGTCCATATTCTTTAATCATGATAACCAGTATACATCACGACTCTATAAAGGATTTCAACATGCATTTGGCACCTAGGAATACCTCAGCACTACATCCCACCCAAAGAAAAATGGGCAGACAGAGCACACCATCTAGATGTTGGATGATATCTTACAGGCATGTGTTTTGGACTTTGGGGGATCGGCTGTACGAAATTTACCTTTGGTAGTGTTTTCCTACAACAGTAGATATCAACCTACCATTTTCATTTCTCTATTTTATGCTTTGTACGAGACGCTGTGTCACTCACCCGTGGGATGGAGAGAGGTCAAGGAAGATGGTGTTCTTGGCCTGGATGTGGTGAAAATCATGATGCTGAAGGTTTACTTAATAAGAGAGAGGATGAAGTCGTCCTTGGACTGCAAGACGTCATATGATGATATTAGGAGGAGACCCTTGGAGTTCGAGGTCAGGGACTATGTGTTGTTGAAGGTCTTCCCTCGACATCAAAAATTGAGGTTTATCAGGATGAGTAATATTTATCCCAGTTTCATTGGTCCCTTCGATATGTTGTGGTAGGTCAGCGGAGGGGCTTTCAACTAGTGCTACCACAACAGCTAATGAGAGTGCAAAATGTCTTCCATGTGGCCCAGCTCGTTCGGTATCTACACAATGATTCACACAACCTTGGCTGGGGAAAGAACGATATTGTGGATTACATGACATTTTTAGATAGGCTAGTTATAATCACACTTCATGTGGAGAAGGAGTTTCATGGACGAACCATTTACTTTGTTCATGTGTTATTGAGGCATGTTTCCCTCAAGGAGAGTATCAGGGAATAGGAGGAATTTAGGCGCGCCCAACACCCAGGTCTATTTTGTGATATGATCTGATTTGGTTCATAATTGATTATGAGGTAGTACCTAACCTTATTAACTATGAAATATATTATTTTCCTAGATCTATGAATTTTTGTGAAGAGCCCTGATTAAAAGGAATATTGGACCTGATCCCAAATCAAAATGCAATAGGGTAGATGTGATTAATGTCGTGTGGGAGAGTCAGTGCCACCCAAAACAGATAGTATCTTGACATGGGTTAAAAGACAACCTATTACATATTATTAGATAGTAACACCTTTATATTTTGGGTGGTTACATGAGGGAGAGGTGTAGCTAGATGTCGAAGAGGTTCGCTCCAGAAAGGTATCTTTCGAGGTGGTTGTTCGGACCCCTCTCTTTTCATTTTTTCTAGTTTTAATTCTCGTGGGAGAGAAAAGTTTTAAAGGTATCTGATGTAATGGACCAGATAATGACTCATTAAGGAGTTTTCTAGAAACTCAGTTCCAACAAATGGTTCCAAAGAAATGGTAGCACCCATCTCAATCACACACCAAAACAGTAGCACCACATACGGTGGCACCGTGAGGGTTGCACCCTGACAATCACACCATAATAGTTGTACACCTAAATAGTGTCACTGTGAGGGTGGCACCATGATGGTGGCACCATAACAGTTGAACCATCATGGCCACACCCAGAAACGATATCATTTATTATGATGGCACCGTCAAGGTGACACCGTGACCGTGGAACCACATATGGCGTCTCACCAAACGGTGTCCCACCCATGTTTCCTTTTCATGTTCCACTACTGCAACATATATTTTGATGTAAGAGTGTTTTAATACCATTTTCAATTCCATTAAAAAACCATAAACAATATATAAATCCACTATGAGTCGGTCGACCCTTGACTGACCAAAATGGGTGGCTTTACTCGGTGCCACACCATCTTTCCCGTACATCTAGTTCCACCACTATTACATTTCTTTTCCTCTGGTTAATGTAAAACCTTTAAATCACATCCATTATCGCCACCCCATTAATGATAATTATTAAATGGAAATTTATTCAATCATGTGTGACCATCCAAATTCACGGTGAATCCTAGATTATCCATTAATGTATTTCAATATTTTCATATATCTTAACTCTAGGATCTCACCTTAGAATTCATTCCATATTATTTATAGCTGGTTTCTTTCTTCTCCTTCATGCATTTGGAGTCCCCCATCTGGACACTATTCATGTGAATGTACTAGAGCCATTCCAACTCACACATGGAGTCCTTGATGTTCCTCCACTACAATTCGTGCATCCCTAGTTCTCAGTTTGTGGAGAAAAACATTGACCATTGATCACACAGGGTTATTCCGTCATATCTCTTTACTGTGTATCATGCACTTCATGTATTCTAATGTTTATTAGGGGATGGATGAAACCATGCCTTAATTATGATAAAAATCAGACATTTAAAGAATTATGTGTTTTGTTGGATGATTCTTTTGTACATTTTTACCCGTGCTAATATGTTGTGAATTGTATAGGCTTCTATCCACTGAATATCAGGGAATATAGAGGAATTTCCTTGTGCCCTAATGGCCTGTTGTCCTCTGTGATATTTGAATGCCTGTAATTTGTAAATTAGTATGTCATGTAAACTCGGTTGATTAAATGAATTCTAGTGAACAATAATCCTTATGTGATCACTACAGTTAAAAAAACCAAATACAAGAACATAATTAATGGTGTGTGAGAATCTAGAAACTCCATTTCCCAATCTTGGTAAAATATGCAGTTATTTTTCTTGATTCCTGTGGGGTGACATGGATGGGGATTGGATCCCCTCTTTCGGTGAAGTAGTTGCTTTGTGGATATAAGGCTATGTTGGGCCATATAGAGAGGCTTGGTTTAGTTCTTATAATTTTAGGATTCTCATGGATTTCTTTTGATTTTGTGACATTACAAGAGAACCAGGTGGGAATTGTTAAATTGATGTCTGGCTATTTTTTCTTGTCTTTTGAAAATGCTTTTAAAGTTTCTATAAAGTGATGAATTATTTAAATGGAAACATATGAACTTAAAAACAAGAATGGTTTCAATAGGGAATTGTTTCTCGGTAATAACTTGTGACTTGGCTGTGGGTGTAGTGATTTTTATGAATGATTAGTAATATGTATGTTTATCTATCAGCTAGTTTTGGGACCCTTTGTGTTGGATGAGGTCTTGTTTAACTATATTCATAATTTTGTTTCATGATTCTTATTTGTGCCCCACAAAAGTTGATAACTTTGTTCCAAACACCCCCATTTCATGGGGGAGGTTTTTTTCATCAATCTTATGAGTAGCAGATTATTATCTTTTTTTATGCACCCCTTCAGGAGTTTCCAATGACACAACGGGAAGGCTGTGATAGCCTGAGGTCCATTATAGACCAATATTATTTGGGCATGTAACATTATAGTGGTTTTACCATGTGTGTGCAGTAGGTTGTTTCCAATGTTACTTCGGGATGAGCGCCAGGTGACTGTGGGCAAGGCAGAATTTGTTCAGGACCTAGTTTATTTTGGCGTGGCAGTAGTGGTTCTGGCCTAGGTTTCTGTGGTCATTGTTACTTGTGGTTTTGGGAAAGGTGTTTTCGGTTGGGATGTGTGGTTGTTGTATCCCAAGTCTATAGAGGTGGGGAATGAAAGTGGGACTATGGTGAAAATGGTGGGGTAGGTCTGACACATAGGTTTTCTTCAATAACCAGTGGGAAAGTGGTGTGTGGTACCCAAACATTGATGTGTTATTGCAATTACACTAGTTGACTTGTGTTATTTGGGAAGTGTTCCTTGGTGAGGTTTGGGTGGATTGTTTCTTTCATAGGTGTTTTGGTCATCTCATTTTCTGATGGAGCATTGGAATTCCTCCACACTAGTGCACGAGTGATTTTGGTTATCCCTACGGATTATTTCTATATACTCAACCTACGTATATAACAATCATTTCACGATTCTAGGAGGACATCAAGGAATATGAACGAACCTACTAATTTGTAAATTGGGATAGTTGTTTTTGCTGTTTTTATTTTCTTTTGGTACATCCCTTTTGTGTTTTGTTGTACACTGTAGCACTTAATATAGGAACATGCATATTGGAATGGTTAGTTTGGATTTAAATTTTCTTCCAATTTTTGTGTTTCTTGTGATATTGTATCTTATCTACTAATATTACTAAATATAATGGGCAATAACTTCCATTTTGTTTTTGATTCTTTACCCTTGGTGCTAGTAACCACTTAAGTACCTATTAATGGTGGGTCTCATTGGACATTGATCCACCTTCAACAAGAAGAATGACTGGTCAAGAAATATGCTCTCCCTTACCCAATTTTGGTGAATGAAGGTCGTGACAAAAACCATGAAATTTGATATAAATACATTTCAATGTTTTTTTATGATAAAAATTTGGTTTCTTGTTTTTCTTGTGGTATTATTTTTAAATTAAATTATACCAGAAATTTGAATTGAATATTAAAAAATTTATAATATATTTGGAGTAAAAATAAATTAAAATATATATTATATTCAAAAAATTATTTTTACATAAATTTTTAGTGAAACAGTATTCTTTTAATATCAATGATTATGGAAAAAATGAGTTTTAGTAGTTATTGGCCATTAATCAGAAGGTTCCAAATGACGTAGAATCTTTTCTAGATCCATCTTATGGAACTATATTTACCATATAGACGCATGGATATAATTTTGATCATTATTGGAGGATCATGATGTATGTGATCCCTCCCAATAGTGTTTACTTTTTTATATTTACTAGAATCCCACTCCACATCCACTAAAAAAGGAACTCACTCTCCCACTTATCCATAACACTAAATAATTATTGATAATACAAACCCTTAAAAAATAATCCCTTAAAATTCATCAACTCATCCTAAATTCATTACATTACTAATATAAAAATCCAATGATGTCCTTTTGGGAAAACCATATGGAGTGACCTAATGTATTTCTTGCATTATACAATGATAAAATTTGTTTTATTTATATACTCATACATTAAATTATTCCAATTACATGATTATATTATAAAATCTGTATCAAAAATATAATTATATGTTTTTTTGATTTTCATTTGACCTTTATCATCAAACAGTCCTATAAAATGGTAATAGAATCGATGTTCTTGTGTATTGCGCACAACCACCTTGTTAAATGATGTCGTTCATTTTTCTATACCACCTCAAAGGGTTGGGAATTGTGATGGAATTAATTTTTATAAGATATATATATATATACGATTTTTTTATCTATTAATAATACTATAATATTTATATAAAACAAACCATCAAAATTTTTATTTTTTGGTAAAATGATAAAATTATTTGTGGATGGTGGACTAGAGATTCATTAATGTGATGTTATTCATTCATGCTTTATATGGAATATATAGACTGTGTTTATAATAAATGTTTATGATATATGGGGAAAATATATTGTATTAATTAAATAATGGGATTTCTGAAAATATAATATATCACATTCTATCATCCCTTTGAAACAGTTAAAAAATGATGATTTCATTTTGTGAGGTGTGGAATACCAATATATTACCACAATGAGAATAAAAAAATGTTTATAATGTATTGATAAGAAGTGAAAATCGATCTCAAACTGTGAAGATAATTAACAATGATTATATATAATGTGATCATGTACATATGTAACCATTTTTTAAGGAAATGAGAGTCATTATTAATTTTTCCACACAACTAATAACCGATCATTACTATAATAAATATATAAGTCCTAACATGAAGATGAGAATATTCAAATTATGAATAAGAGTATGAGTGATGGTAATATTAAATAATATTTAATTGAGGTAGAATATAAATGTATGGAATGAGTGGATTTTATGTTTCTATAATAGATTAGTTTTTTAACTTCTATAAAAATATTATATCTCTAATTATTAAATAATATCATGTAAAAACAATATATATATATATTTAAGAGAATGTTTCAAATTAGATGATATGATGTTATAAACAATATAAAACATAACCAGAAAATATATTTTACTCATGGTAGAGGTAGAAATTAAATATCATAATAAAATTGGAATCCTATTCTATTACCAATATAGAATTGTTTTAATATTATAGCTATCATATCGCAAACTAGTTTTGGCATATAAAACATTATTAAAGGACCACACGGCTTGAAGAAATCATAATTGATTTATGGAGTATACTGACAAGAATCTAGGGTCTAATGGCTGTATAGGGGAGGGAGTATATCTTATAGAGGAGTAATAAATATTTTTTAAAGTAAATGAAATTAAAATTATGTAGATAATAATGAACAATCATATCATAATTTGACCATAATAATAGTGAAATAATATTCCTACAATAAGTACATGGTACTCATTGGATACAACAAGCAATTCACATACAACAGGGATTGGAAAAACTAATAAATGAATATGAAAAACAATATCATTTATATATTATAACAAAATAATCAACCAACCAACACCCAATATAGTTCCTTGACAAGGGAATATAATAGAAATACATCACATGCTTGACACTATCATTCTAGCATGATATTTTTTAGGACACAAAGAAGCAGTCTAAAAATGGTTTTACTAAAACTTTTTAATCCCACAGAAATGGTGTCTACATAGTATTGACTCTAAGAGTATAAGATATATAATGTGAAATATATAATCATTATAAAGTATTCATATATATTGAAATGGCATTGAGATTAGGATCACAGTTGGTTCTATATAAACATTTCTACTTATTCCTAATCTGGACATTACTAAACATAGTACCAAATTCATAATTATCAAAAACATTAAAATAAACATTGGAATCCTGGAAGAATAATCTATTGTGAATCCCTACAATAGTTTTGTGGAATCTCATGTAGAGGGATGATTTGAATCCAATTAAATATCATTCATATTC
Organism: Viscum album; assembly: GCA_963277665.1. Classification (NCBI taxonomy): domain Eukaryota; kingdom Viridiplantae; phylum Streptophyta; class Magnoliopsida; order Santalales; family Viscaceae; genus Viscum; species Viscum album. The sequence continues at coordinate 266,990,877 of OY728166.1, forward strand.
TATTTGTTTAATTGGTTCTCTGACTTATGGTAATCTTTCCATGGTTTCCATCTCTACATTAGTGTTAGTGTATTATACCCTCATCTTTAAACACTATTATACGATACCATCCAATAATGAAGAAAAATCCGTATATAATTATAGTGTGATTCACTATTATTATCCATAATGATAATCTATTTCATTTTGAGTCTAAAGACACCATTTCACATAAGTGTTCCTATACCATGCATTTTAATATGCTAAAATTGTTATGTGAATCCATCACACTAGGTTTGTGAATTCAATAATAATATATATTTACTAGATGCAGGAATATATTTACGTTGTTATTCAATAAAATCAATCACCTTGATTACAATGGAGTGTTTTTTGGAAATCGATTATTGAATATATGGAATACACATGTATTGCATTTTATATATCCATAAAAACTCTATATCATTATGAGATCATTTTTTTCAATGAATAATGATAAGTCCATTGGGTTATTTTAATTATGAACATGATTAAATCCAATGAATCTCACATTGATGAATTAAAACTAAAAAATGAGATATTTATTTTATTTACTCTATCACATATAAATGAATAAATATCCCATTTTATAGTTATAATTCTTTAGTGTGGGAGTCATTGGATTTAATCAAGTTCATATTTAATAGGTTCTACATGGTAGTTAATAGTGGGTATATGGATTCTTGGTTAATCGACCACAATTTTAGCTATGTTTGTTGTAATTAATCATGTACTTCAGGGATGTCTATTTATACACATGGTATTCATCCATACATAAAATAAATAAAATAATCTCAAATCAATTGTCACACATTTATTAGGTCATAAATCATCTATGTCCTTTCATTGTACATTAAATGAGTTTTACTAAATCCATAACCATTCGTTGAATAGAATTCATAGTAAGGGTAATAAAATTTAACAATATCATTATATTATTCATGTTTTTACATTAAAATTATATAATGTATATTTGGTTAGTGGGGCGAATTGACTAAGAATAATCCCGCCTAATATCTGTATGTCCCTAATCAACATCCAAACAGTTTTAGTTATTATTGAACCTAAAATCCCACAAATGATTTAATGTGAAAACATCTGAAGGGGAATTATTTTAAATGTAACACCATCATTTCAGATAAAAACCCCTGATAAAATAGACCAAGACTGACAATCCAATATCTTATAGTGAAATCACTAAATTTTCATTTCTGTCATTATTGCTAATAATTGTGGGAACTTAGTTTAAAAAAATAGACTACTTCAAATAGACAACAATGATCACTTAATTTTTAGAGGATATTTTATATAAAGGGATCGATTCAATTAAAAACTATCTTATATATACGATTCACATGACAATAACAGATATTTTCTTCCACATAATGTAGCTTTTTGTTTTCACATTTATACAACCTCATTATCCTTAAAAAATCCCATCATGATATAACCAGTCAGAAACAATTTGTTAAAACCCAGGGGAAAGGAAAAAATATTAAGGATAGCTCAAATAATCTGTAAGTGTAAACATAATCATTAAAAGTTGAATATCATCATTGATTACATGATTTTATATGTTTTTAGTAAAAAATCATTGTGAATGATCGAATGAAAGAAGAATTCATACCCATTATCGCACAAAACATCATATTTGAAAACATTTGAATTAAATAAACATTATAATCGATAAATATGATCCATGTGATATCAATATATATCAGGAAAATAATTATAAACCAATAATAAGATTCTATATTTTTGGTAACATAGATAATAAAAATCCTAAACCCCTTTACAAGCCCATTAATTTGAAGTAACAAATTCCTAACATCAAATATTTTCAATACAAAATTAATTATAGAGAAATAACATTCGTAATCGATGTTATTCTACATTCTCTATCATTTATTCTATATAGGGATAACCTTCTGTTATATAGTCCAGCTTCCTATGATAGTTGTAATGGAATCAACTGGCACAATCTGGGACAAAAAATATTTTATGATGTAATGAGATGACTTAAAATATTTGGGCCACAACATAATATATGATTTCTATAAGGCACGACATAGATTAAAAATCAAAGAAAACATCATTTTTCATTAAAAACATGATTAATCCATGGAAAAGAATTGGGATTCAAAAATATATCCCTAAAACATGAATAATCCATTGAAACAAAATCTTTTAAATAATTATCTCATAAAATCATGGTTGTACTTGATAAATTAAATGGGTTTCTATAAAATCTCTCTAAAACAAGATTAACACTTTGGGAATAATTGGGTTCTAAAACAATATATTTGAAACATGATTCACCCCAAAAAATGGATTCATTAGAAGTATCTATGAAATGTTATTAAACTATTGAAAGTAAATGTGTTCCATAACCATATCATAATTTATTGAATAACATGTGGAATATAAATCTACTACTTAACAATATACTATAATAGTAATTAATTATGTGAAATGAAACGAGATCCCTAATAATGTCATTGAAACAATCATAGTCCATAAATAGAAGGAATGTGTATTGTACTAATAAATTTTTTACCCGATTTAGGATAATTTAAAATAAGTATTTTTTATGTTGATGAATGAAAATTCCCTTAAAAGATAATTATAAACATTTTTTTTTCATAATAATCCTTATAAAATCAATGTTTTTGATATCATTTTGAAACATTTGGATCGTAAACCCCATCATTAAATATAATTAAATGGAACATATAATATCATGAAAATTTGGGGATTTATGATATAACATCTCAAAGTGGTATAATTTAGATAATATAAATGATTATTGGAGTGTACCATATCAAATATGACAATGAATGAATATTGACTCAAACATCAATTACTACATCAGTAATATTGATGTCATAAACCCAATGAATGAGAGACTAGTAAATGAATATGAAATTTCACTATAAATAAATTATTGGTATATTACAACAAATCTTTGTGTAGTTTATACACTACAAAGTGGAAATAATCGGTGAATATTGAAAAAGCCTCTTAAAAATAATAGTGGGATTACAAATCACATTACTACATGAGTTACTTTTGAATCATTAGATACATAAAAGAATAACAAAAATTGAATCACATAAAATAATTAAATCAATAAAATTTATGATATAAAATTTCTTAGGGATGTAGATACATTATATAAACAAACGCTTTTAATAATAACAAATAAAACACAATTAAATGTAAGTGGAGACGAAATCCCTTACCTTGAGTCTAAATTTTCACATTTGATCGCTACATTCCTTAATTATATAACTACATAAATTATTTAAAATATTGAGAAAACTAGTTATGTTTATTATTAATTTTATTTCACTTATTTTCATGTTATAAAAATGTTCTTAATTGATTATATTTAAATCAATTGTCTTGACCATATTTTGTATATGTGTCAAAAAATATTACGTAGGTCAACTATTCTCCAAGGGATCATTATGAAAACATCTCTAGAATAATAATCATTAAAATATAATATTATTTATTAATAAATTATACTTTTAAATTAAATCATGAATTATTTGTATTAAATATGTACCAACATAACAATCATGGTGATGTTATGCCATACATACACATTAGTTATGTTCCCATTTTCAATGAACATTGTTGAAAAAATAAGGGATTTTTATCATTTTAGAATTAGAATTATATATTATATATTGGTTTAAATAATTATTTAAAATTTTATATAGAAATCATATCATGTTGTTACTTATAATCAAGAATCACATTGTTTCGATGAATCCATAGTCCATACATCCATGAATAACATTATCACATTTTTAGTGTATCAAACAGATAGAAGAAAATGACGTGTTATATTTAAGGGTAGATATATATGTCTTGAATTTCATAATTATATAATTTAAATTATATATATTTATAAAAAAAATACATAATACATTCCATTAAATTTGTGAAGTAATCAAATTGTTTTGAGGAGGAGGTAGTCTATACATGCACAAATGACATTATCATATTCCCACAAACTGGAAAGCATGTACGTATGAGTTATAGAATAATTAAAAAAATACATCATAAATATATTATAAATATATATATATATCATATAAAAAATTATTTATGTCAAAATTATCAATCATTATAGGTGGTAATAGATAAATGAATGACATCATTTTGCGAGGTGGTTGTCCTCCACACACACAAACTGTGATACTGTTATTTATTTTATGGATGTTTGTATAGGTTCTGGTAGATCAAATAGAATAGAAAATAATAGTTTATATAGTATAAATACATTTATATATATTCACGGACTAAAAATAATTGTATGGGTGTTGAGAAAAATTAAAAAAAATTAAGTTTAGGAATGTTACATATTCTTCATGTAACATATATTGGTTTACACCAAAGGACTTAATTTGATTAATTTATACATAATTTGATTCATACAGGATTAATGGATTTATATTTTTGGATTATTTGGGTTAGTACTAGATGATCATAAAAATCTACAGATGTGTAAAGAATTGAAGATTGTGAGTTCTTTTTTATAGTACAGGTAGAGGAAAATTCTTACAAATACAAAAAATGTAAACACTATTGGGAGGTGTACCTTACATAATGTGACCCAGTTAATGAATCATATAATAGAAATATTTTTATATGGTACAAATAGGTAAATAAAATGGGTTTTGGAAAATTTTCTAGTTCATTAAACCCCTTACATTTAATGTTTAGTCACTAGTTATACTTATCATTACTTTAATTACTCTTTGGAATTTTAATATCATTCACCATTATTATTCTTTTAAAACATATTTGAAAATAATATTCATTATAAATTATTAATATTCCAAATATGTAAAACATTTTTCCAAATTCCAATAACAAAAGTGGTAGAATTTAATTTATAAATAATCGTAATTTTGGAACGATAAAACATGTTTCTGTGGTAAAACGTTCAAAAGTTTGAAATGTTTTTATAACCAATTTTAATGTGACATTAATTAAAATGATGTAAAATATATCAAATGATATAAAATTTATTTAATTATTCTTCAAAACCAATATGTTATAAAATTTCTCTATAAAAAATATTTTGAATTTTTTTAAATTAAAATCCAGTATTTTATACTTTTCATATAAATTTGAATGTTCATAGAAAAATGCTAAAAAGTAAATATCATGATTATTATTTGTTACATTTGAAATATTATTCCTTTTCCAAATAAAATTTTAAAATATTTCAAAATATATTTTTATGTTATGTCTTCCATTGTATTGAGTAAAATATACCATAGAGAAAGATAATATATATTTCGCTTAAAATAGGATTTATATTTATTTTATTCATATAAACCACATTTAATTAATGTAAAAATATTTTATTTATTATAAAAAATATACAATTCAATAAATTTTATTAACAATACTAAATAATTTAATTTTGAAATAAATAACTCCATTTTGGTAATAAAATGAGTTTTCATAAAAGATCATTATTTATATTCTTAAGAGTATATTTTTTTTATAAATAATTATAATGATTTTATTTTATAAATAATTTCATTCAATATTCTATGAATTTAGAACATATAACTTTTTTCATACTATTGAAACAAATATTTGACAGCTGTCATATTAAATATAATTTTTATATAATTGTTCTGTAAAATAAGATCTTTCATGTAACACATATTGTAAAAAAACCATCATGTTTCACAATATTTAATATAAATATGGTGTTTCTTATAAATAAATATAAATTATCTATTTTTTTTAAAAAAAAATCAATTAATGTAATTTTTTTTTAATTTTGATATTTCATAAAAAATTTGGATGTTCCATCATTCCCCCTATAAAATTTATTTCACCCATTAAATTCATCTCTATTATGAAAGGGAAACCATTTTTATAATTCCTTTTTTTAATCACAAAATGTACAATGGGATAAGTAAAAAACCATTAATGTAATATAATGAAACATAATGGTCACTAGAATATTTTTATAACTATGGTTCTATATATAGAAAATATATGTTGGAATATAGGAAAATATTAAACAAATGAATAGATTTATTATGGTCATTGATAAAGAAAGTGAATGATCAATATAAGGATATGTTTCTATAAAAAAAATTGGGATGATAAAAAATTACATTGGTCAAAAAATATAAAAAATGGGTATAACAATTTTTTTAATGATCATTTTAATAGAGCTAGGGAATTATTCATTAATCTAGACTCAGTGAAGAAAATTATAAAAACATTATGAGTTTAATTTCCCCCCTCAGTCGATTTCCACAAAAATATAAATATTATCTCAAAGTTATAATTATTCAATATGTATTTTCATATACATGATGCACAAAAATAATTTTATAAAGACAACTAAACCATTAAATTGATATTCATGATCTTATGATTTTCATTAGACATTATCCCAAACCGTAATGATTTGGAAGAATTAAGTTAATTCCAACAATAATAATATTTATTAATAAGATAAAATAATATTCATAATTCAATAGTAATACGCAATCTCTAAAATAATACATTCTAAAACCCTATATCCCAAATAACAACAACAACTTCAAGAAATACCACTTTAACTTAAAGGTTTATCTTATACCTTCTCTATTTCAAGTGAAAAATATATTCATATTCGTTTTATGTAATATTACAAACATAGTCACCAAATCACTTTTCAATGCTATGTATATATATATATATATATACTTGTGTTCCAGTAATTACCTCAACAACCAATATCACAAAAACCCTAAAGATTAAAACTACCCAAAAACATATTTCCATAAAACTAAATTAGGAATTAAATATAAACCTTCATTTTATATATAAATATACCATATAAAATGAATTTTAAAATTCAATTGAAAACCTCAAAAAATTTTCTACTAAAAACCTTCAAATTCGGCGACCTACGGTATTCAAATTATAATAAACTTTTAGAGTAATATAGAGTGGTGTTACCCATAAATTTTAAAACATACTCATGTTAAAAAATCTAAATCTTCAGTTTTATCAAAAAAAAACATTCATAACAACAATAATAATCCAAAACTCACACACCCTAATCCTTTATTGATATTCTTATTATTAAATTTATAGCTTCAATAAAAATAAATGGTACACAATTTTTCTTCAACAAAACCCCAAAAATGAATTGGAAATCATTGATCATGTACATTCTAGATATCCTTTTTTGTTTAGAGTTTATTTGAAATAGGAAAAACTCCAACATAAATAATGAAAATGACAATAAATTTTAATTTCTCCCACACATCCCTTATTCAATTTTTCACATTAATACAATATATTCTATGAAGATATATACATTATATAAAAAAATGAATTCAAAATGAGTATTCATAACCTTCTGATGATGAAACATAATTAGTTTGAGATCTTAATTTTAATAAGGGTAAACAAAATAATTAACAATTTAATACCATCAATAAGGATAAGAATACATAGGGTTATGATGAAAAATTCATAGTGGATGAGTGAATAAAAAAGTTTAATCATAGTATTCAATAAATTTAAAATAAACCATGACAAAATGTATAGAAAAGGGTCATTAGAATCATTAATCTTGAGCCATGTGATATCAATCCCAATAATGAGAAAACCTATAAACACATACAAAGTAATAAAAAAACATTTAATAAACATGGAATGTCGTATTAAAAAATCCATCTCAATCCACTTTTAAAACCATATAAATTTATATACATTAGGGCATACATCCAATATAATCATTACATAATGAATTAAAAAGCTATAACTTCTTTACCCAGTGCTATACGGGTCACACCATTATGTAAGGTATAACGAGAACATCCCCACCTATCCGGACATCGCCATCATGTAAGATGTTTAAAGAACACCTTGTTATATATAGGAATCTCCAAATTAAAATATGTATAATGACCACAACATGAATAAAATTCATATAAAAAACATTATTCCTTCTAAAATATAGTGAACTCATCAAAATAGAATAGGTGTCATGTCAGTATTGTTGAAACACGATGAAATTGTGGAAATGAAATGAGGTCTATAAAAATCTCATGGACACATGGTTATACCCTATAAAAGAAATGGGTTCCCATATAGTATGTCTAAGATCAATTTACCTATCTGAAATAAATGGGTTCTAAAACAATCTCTTCAAAACATGATTATCCCAAAAAAATAAATTGGTTATTTAACAATCTCTTTGAAAATTAATCAATTATATTAAATAAATTTGTTCTATAAAAATTATTATTTATAAATATCAACACGTTGAAAATATGTAAATTCTATTACATTTCTATTTTAAATCATCATTTACCCATGGATAATGAATGTATTCCTACAAATACCAATGGAATGATATTATCCCATGAAAAATATACATGTTTTTTCATAATATTATTGAAAAACCATAGTTCATCCAATCAATGAATGGTGATGGTATGAAGAGATAACATAATCTAGGTATGATGAGTAAAACAATGTTCCTATTTTTTATTAATGTAAATTTCCTTAAAATATCATTATATAAATCTTGGGGAAATTGATCCTTAAACATTCAAAGTCTCCCATACCACATTGAAACAATTGAATTTTAAAACATGTAATTTAATATAAATTAAAAAAAATTAATATTATGTAAATATTTATATTAATAACATAAAATGTCAATGTGGTATAACATACTCTTTATAAATGAAGATATTATCATAATATTACTAATTTCATAAAGAAATAACACTGTGAAAAAATTCCATTACCATTTTGGTAACATGGATAATGTAAACCCCATCAAAGGGATCATAATATTGAAATTTAAATCCTTATTATTTCAAAAAAAAATAATAAAATATATTAAAGGGTACTATATATGACACATATGAAAATAATATTTGAATATGAGTAATTATTTCAGAAATAAAACAGTGAATACAATACCCACTACCGCTTGGGTAAATTTTAAATAAAGTGATCCATGATATAATAAAATCATCTCAAATAGTTAATATCATGACATGTCTATAATTAATGATATAAAATATCATTGGGATGTTTATAAACCATATAAAATTCAATACATTCATAATAACTAAAATATTGATTTAGATACCCATGTTTGATGTGCATGGATATTATATTTTTTTCATCCTACATAAATACATGACACAAACTGACGCCAAAAGACCATATTTCTTTAGTGTATTTACAAACATAGTACATTATCTTCTAATCATGGTGATGGATCTTCATCATCTACCATTTTCATCTTCCCCATCTGTTTTCCAACATGAAACCATACATTATATCCATGGGAAAGATTACATAAAAAATGTGATCTCGAATGATCAATATGGGTAAACATGAATAACAAATACTAGACTATAAACAATTGAATGTAAAAACATGAACATAAATATTAATCATCAAAATCATTAGTAATAACATAAATTGTGGCAGTACGTATGGAATTGATCACAATAAAAAATTAATCATGATAGACTGTAAGTGTCATAAAACGTGTAATTGTGAAAAACATATAATAACATATTATGATTTTAATAGTTACCAAGGAATTTTTGCACAGACCATCCCAGTGGACAAAATCCATTACTTAACATGGTTTACTTTTCGTTCCAACTATGTGTAACAAAACCATGTTTACCTAATGTTATTGTCTTGCCTATCTAATGATATATAAATGAATACCAAATTAATTAGAGGGAGATATAGTTCCCACCCATACCATAATGAAATCATTCTTAAATGTTCGAAAAAAACATAAATCCTTCATCATAGCATAACCCACGAAATCAAATGGGTTTTCTTAAGCATTATTCAATAATAACATAATTCATATAAAATAAATTGACATCATCAAAAATAATGTCATTATAAAAAAATAAATTTAATTTAATGATAGGGATATTAAAACAACCCTATGAAATCATATATAGAAATTGTTTTTGATAAAACACTTGAACATAGTTATTGATGGAAAGATCTTTTCTCTTTCAAAAAACAATTCTTTTCCCTACTTCTCATGCAATTTCCAAGGAAATGAATTTGGGAGAAAATTAACTTTAAATAGTGTAGAAAAACATTCATAGGAATAATAAATCAGGATACCATAAAATCTTATTCAATCCTTATATGTTAAAAAACATGATTCCTTTACTTTTACCAAACAATTTCAATAAGTACCTCGTATGGTAAACAAAAAAAATGACTCCTTCCATGCCAATTAGTAAAAGTAAAAAAGGGGTAAAAGTACATTAAAAATAAATTTAAAATTAATAATCATTATATGAAATAATTTTTAGAAAAACATGGATATGGATGATAAATATAACCCTCTTAAATATTTACCAATAAATAAAATTGAATAAAAATGAAATTGAAAAATTATCCCTTACCTTTTGTATGATATCTTCTATATGCCTCTGAAACTCATATATTATATATTTAAACATATTATTAACTTTTAACTTAACAATAATAATATTTATTATATAATATATGACTCAAATATGACTTTATATAACTCGTTCATTTATAAATTCCATGTTAAAACAATGTTTTGTGTAATTTATCGTACGTGTTTGGAATTTATATTAATAAAATGATTACATAGATCATGATTTAAATACATAATTATTGTAAAAAATTATTTATATATTATGTATATTATGTATAAAAATATATAAAATATTGATAAATTGGATGGAATTCACTGTTCATGGAGATGTAATGACGAACGTTTTCATGAACATAGTTTTTATTTCTAAATTAAATAGAATAGAAATATGTAAATCATACACATATATATATATATATATAAATCAATTAACATTATTATTTCATATATTTCATGATTATTTATTATATATACATTATAATCATTCTTAAATGGATAAAATTGTTTCTGAATTTCATTGTATTGTGGAGACACTAAGTCATATTTATGCACGAGCGACAATATTGTTCCCATGGTTTTTGAACGTTACTGAATTTGATGGTGTATAATATCTCATAGTGGGTATCATGTTATAATTATAGTATATAGATATTATTTATATCTTTTTACCCATCCATGTAAGGTGGTGGTGGAAAACATATTACACAATGGTGTGGAGATGATAATTTGTACGTATACACGCACAGTGATTTCATTTTTCTTAGGATAGAGTGATTATAAAATAAGGTTGTTTCATTTTTATAATAAAATATCAATATATTACTGATATTGATGTTATTAAATTATAATGAAAAAAATGAAATAATAGGATGTATATGTAGAAATAAACTTGAATGAATCGGTAGAAGAGATCTCATATTCCTTAACGTTCCTCCTTATAATTTCTTCTTGGGGAATTAGAGATATTATTTTGCAAAGATAGGAACCACTATAATGTTAATATATTAGATTTGGAAATACAAGTGCAGGGTTTGTCCAATTTTGAAAGCTCAATAGACATTGAAGAGGAGATGGAGCTGGGGCCCTTTTATAAGGGATGAGAGATGCACATTAGGAAAAGATTCAGAATGTAAACATATTATAAATTCAATTTATATTTAAAATGTTAAAAAATTATTTAATTCTAATATAAGATTATTTTTCTTCAAATAAACTTAATATAATAATATTTTGACATTTTTTGAATATTTTTCTATCCTTATCGTTTTGATTTTACCCATATTTTACTCTTTTTAATCTTACCGTGATATCATTTATTTTTACACATTTAGGGTTATTGTAATTTACATTTCATGTAAAACGAGCCAAAAAAATTTATTTATGAAATTATTGGACATATATTAACCATTTAGATGAATCAAATTTTATTGAATTTAATATTATTTGATAAACTATTTTATGATTTATGTTATGAATTATGTAATTTTTGGATACTATTCATACATGATTTTTTACCAATATATAAAAAACATATTACTTCATGTAAAAGGAAGAAAATAATCTATATTATGTAAATGGTATCTAGTAAAATTGTGGAAGGCATCAAAACATTAAAATGTAACATATTTTAATATTTACAAATTCATTTATTTGAATATTTTATTAATGAGGTCATCACTACATCATAATTGCATCATAAATAAATTTATTAATCCAATGTCTAAAAATTAGATATAAAATATCATGATGTATGAAGTCCATTTAGATTTATAATTAATATTTATGGACATAGATATCTTTTTTTATAACCCTATAATAAATTCTATTTAGTAAAATGTATTGGATTATGTTATAATTATTATTACATTAAAATAATTCTTATAAATTGTCATTTTCTCATTCATGTGAGTACACAGGGTCCCAAAATTTACACCTGTATGCCCATTGTCTGAAATATTTCATCCAATAGGATTTGAGAATTTCTTAGGGTATATTACTATTATTATAATATTATTTTTGACCCTTCATTACCAGATTTACACTTTAATCTTGGTAAATAAAATAATTACTAAAGTTACTATTCATAATGTCAAAAAATAAAGAGTAACTATTTATACAATTTGAACCATTTAATTCAAAATATGGAATCAATTTTTAAAAAATTAAAAAACCAATATTCCTATAAATAATTTTAAATTTATTATGTTTTTGAAAAAACATGTTTTTGTTTAAAACATTGAAATAGATTGAAATGATCTTACATATGAATTCAATGTAAAATTATTTACAAAGAATTAAATTGTATTAAAATATAATAATATATTCTATTTATTATATTTATTATATTTATTATATTTATTCATTAAAACTTGTCAATAATATATTTTATACCTTTAAATTAATTTGATTAAACTGTTGTCTTTAATAAAAATTAAGGGATTTTTACTATTTATCCAAATATGAAAGTTATCTGAAAAATATCAAAAATTTATCCAGTGTAAATTTTTATGTCCTTATTCCATATAGTATGTCTTTCTTGTCATATATTACTTATAAAAGTGTCAAAAACTAGATATAAAATTGGTGTTCCCTCAAAGGCAGTAAAACATCATTTTTTTAAATACTTATTTTATAAGAAAAATTGATTTTGTTCTCTTAACATGTTATTATTAATGTGTATATTTTAATTATAAGGTTATAAAATTTAATATATGGTTAATACAATTCATAATGGCCAGTTTATATCCCATTAAATAAAATATCATTGTATATTGAAAATTGGTATTACATACCACACAAGCTATCGAGGAAGGATTCTCTTACATTTGACGCACGCCAATTAAATGTTGCGTGGAGTGAAATATTATTTTGGTGTGGAATATAATACAATAAAAACTTATTTTATTTATACATCGAACAAAATCTATACTCTGTGTTTTGTGAAATGAATTATATCCAAATATTTTGAAATTTTGTGCAACCCAAACAAAGAATATTGTGGCATATACTGCAAGCTATTAAAGTGTTGCATATAGAGAAAGCTAATACTAGTTTAAATTACATCAAAAGACATTATAAAATGAAAATCAATCTATCTCCTAAAATATCACGGTGTTCCATTCTACCCCCCTTAAAATGAATTTTCCCTCAAAATTAGTCGCGTTTATAAATGGTTTTCTACATGAACATTTCATTCATGGAAACCCATCTCATAAAAAGGGATACTAATACATCCTTTTAAAACGGAATGTAATAAATTTAATGGTTTCCTAATGTAACTCATCAGTGGGATTCCATATAGAAGAACATAAGTGGGAAGTAAAAATAAGGATATGGAGGAGAAATGTAATCATCATGTACTGATTGATAGTGATAGAGAATATGATTGGAAAATGTCTAAAAATAGAAATCTATAAGTATGCGATTATTTATGGGACCATTTTTTTCATAAGATAAGATATTACTAGGATATCATATTTCATTTTCAGGATCATTTCCCTAATGTTGATGATTTTGTTTCAGAAGATGAAATACTTACATGAATTCTGTACAATCTCACTATAGTTCGTAACTTGAAAATTTTCCACTTAATTATTTATTTAATGAAATTAAGTTTAATTTTTCAATTTTTAATTGTTATAAGATCATGTGATAGAATTATTTGTCAATCCATCTATCTCAAACACAAAAATGTTATCACAAGTTATTAAATATACAGAAGTCAATCTATGGTGTGATTAATCTTATATAGTCGCAAAAATGGACTTATACTTCATCTATGATACCACTTATTAAAATAAAACTATTTTTTACTATCCAGGGACTTTCCGTAGGCCAATGGTAGGTGATAATGGCCTATCACACTTCGGTTTTCAGTTCAATTTTCAAATCCTTGTCATACGCGATGAGTTGTCTCCCATCCTGTGGGATGTCCTTTTTTAATACTATACTATTAAAACATTGAAGAAATAATATGAAAAATATTATAGCCTTAAATAATATTATCTGATTTCCAATATAATCTCTTCCAACCATTAGGCTTATCCAAAATACTTTTTTCTAAACTCACAATACAAAGTGAAAAATTATCAGAAATTTCATATAACAAGCATGTGAAAATAATCATTTACCCCCAGATATTAGAATATATATTTATGTATATATATTGTTGGTATCATTCCAAACATTTGAATACTATAATCATGTATTCTTTTAAAAAATTAATTACCATAGAAACATAGTGAAAACATGAATGCCTCCAAAAATCAACTCATTACACATACCAAAATCCCAATAATCTATATATCCAAACCATGATATTAAATTTTCCTTATACGAGTAATAAGATCATTAATACTAATAGACATTTCATTATCTAATTATCCCATAATTATTTGCATATCACATACTTTACAAAAATATATAAATAACATTTCATGGTTATTAGTACCATTCAACATATACATTCAAATACTTAAGGAAAAACAATAGTGTAATATTCCTTAGATGTTTCTTTATTCAATAGTACTATTAAATTAAATATACAACATCACACTTAATATTCATTCAATCATTCAACTACCGTCTAGAATCATTTACCGAGCTTCATCATTTTATTCCCTAACACTTATTTCTTCTCATTTATCATTTTTAGTATCTTCATCATCATAAAAATAAATACTACTCTTACGGACACGCTGATTCTCTTCATCAAATTTTCCCTTTGGGCATCGATATTCATAATGTCATTACATTAAAATTTTAAATAATTTAAATGTTGTTAATGTCTTAGTAACACCATTATCCTTTCCCATTATGTTAATAAAACCTTTTCCTTTCCAATTACTGGCCTTGTGCCCTTCTTTTTCACACCCAAATCATCTTTCAATCCCTCTCAAACATTCCCCTTGATGTCTCTTAGCGCATTATTTGAATGAAGAAAATTGAACATTATTTCCACTATTATCACCATAAAACTTCATCATTCTCTTATTTCATGATTCAGGAAAATCACAATGTTTAGATTATTGATTATATTTTGAGATTTATTATTATGAATTATAATGAGATTACACCTTCCCACTCCCATTTCATTTTTTCTCTTATGATGAATATTATTCCATGTCCACTATATTCTCCATTATCATGAATCCTCTTATTTCCATCCATTTTTGAAAAAACCAAAAAAGAATAATGTGGAAGAAAAAATCATACTAGGAAAACAACATATCATATGGGAGTAATTTCAATATTTTACACATTAGGTTTAATCCTAGGTTATTCATGATAGTTACCATAATTCTTTGATTGTAACCTATTATTATAATTAACCACTTCTATTTCCATAGATATACCATAAAAATATATCTAGGGATCTCACTAATGTATACACATAAAATTTTCCAAAGGATGACAAAACCTTTTCTCTAATAGCATATTTAGAGACCCAAGCATGACGTACATGGACCTTACATTTTTTTCCAAATGCATAAATACCTGAAAAAAACATATTCCCAAATACCATATTAGTTTAGAATCTTTTGAGAAATTCAATATTATCTTTTAATCATGTTGAATGATCTTCAAAATCTCCCATAAAGACTGTAACATTTTTTCATAAATAAAACCATTCTTTATATCATAGTGAAGAGAAAAATTTAAGAGCATGACCTCAAATTCTCATTAAGGGTAAACATGTAGAATATAAAAAAACCATAAACATTTGGAAGAAAAAAACATGAACATAAAGTATAAAAATCAAAACCTAGAGTAATGGCATAAATCTTGCTAGTACGTAAGTCATGGATCATAATAGAAAATTATCTATGATAGAAATTTACTATTATAAAAAATTTAATTATAGAAAACTAATAGTAACATATTAGGATTTCTATAGTAGGCTGGGCATTGCATCCAAGACCATCATAGTGGAAAAAACCCACTACTGAACTAGGTTTACATTCCAATCCAGCCATGTATTACTGAACATTATTTGTTTTTTATTCTAGTCATGGCTTTATAATGAGATATAAATATTTACCCAATAAATTTGAGGGAGATATAGGTTTCACCCATCTCATAATAAAATAATTCTTACATGTTCCTCAAAAAATAAATCATTCATCATTAGATAACCTAAGAAAAAAAATGGGTTTTCTAAAACATAATTACCTCATAACATAATCTTTATAAATTATATGGACATCATAAAAATAATTCCATCTAAATAAAAATCATATCCATGTAATAAAATGGATATAAACAAATCCCTTTTTAATGATAGATGGAAAATAATTTTGATAAAACACATCAACTTGGTTCTTGAGGAAAATATCATTTGTTCTTTAAAAACGTTTTCATTTCTCATAATGTAGCACAATTTCAAAGAAAATATTTTGGTTCAAAATAAACATGACATAGTGTATAAGACTAATCATGGAAATCAGACATCATGATAATGTAAAAATACATTCATTCCCTATATGTTGAAAAAACATTCCCCCCGTACGTTTATTGAAAATGTCAAAAAGTACCTCGTATGGTAAACTAATGAAATATTTCATGCATTCAATGTAGTTAAAGTAATAAATGGGTAAAAGTGACATTAAATATAAAAGAAAAAATAGTAAAAATTTTATGAAAACATTTTTATAAAAACAAGGAAATGGTTGATAAATATAACCACAATAAATACTTATGAATAAAAAATCACGGATAAAATTGAGATTGCAAAATTATCCCTTTCCTTATGTATGATTTATTTCATATGTATATGAAAATCCTATATAGTAGGTTTATTCATATTATTATAATGTAACAGAACCATAATAATATTTATGTTATTACATATGATTCACTTATGACTTTATATTAACCGTTCATTTATCAATTCCATGTAAAAGAAACGTTTTTGGAAAATTATCATACATGTTTAGACTTATTATTCTACATATGATTACATAGATAATTATTTACTTGCATAAAGAATGTAAAAACTGAATTATATATCAAATATTATGTATATAAATACATTTAATAGATTGCTAAATGGAATGGAATACACCATTCATGAAGACGACATGTTGTACGTACGCATGAACTATGTTTTCGTTTACTTATTAAATTGAATAGAAGTATATAAATGATATATATATAAATAAATATCATAACATTATTATTTAATATATTTCATGATCATATATTATATATAATATTTAATCATTGTTGAATGGTTAACTAGGAAATTGAATCTTATCGCATTGTGGATACAATAAGTCATATGTATGCAGCAGTGTCCATAACGTTCCCATAGTTATTAAAAAATATTGAATTCAATGGTGTATTATATCTAAGAATTAGTATCATCTTATAATAATATATATATATATATATTATAAACACCATTATACCCATCCATGTATGGTGGGGTGAAAAATATATTACACCACGGCATGGAGATGATAATCTTTATGTACCCATGCATGATAATTACATTTTTCATATGATAGATAGAAAGTTAAATATGGTTGTTTCATATTTATAATAACAAATTAGTATATTAGTTACACTTATGTTATTACTTTATAATTAAACTAAAATAAAAGAGGACGTAGAAGAAGAAATAATAATAATGAATGTGTAGAATATATCACCTCTTCCTCGACGTGTTTCATTTAAATTTATTTAAAAGGGCACTAGAGAAGGAATTTTGAGAAGAAAAGAACAACTAATACATAATTGGATAAGATTAGGAGAGAAATGGACATGTATTTTCTATGATTTAAGGCTCAAAATGGATTTAATAAGAGAGGGAGGAGGTTCCCTTTTATATGGGAGGTGAGGGGCACTTTAGGAAAGTTCCGAAATATTAATTTATTAGGAATTCTATTTTTATTCAAAATGGTCCCAAATATTATATATTCGATTATAAGATATATTATGTTTTGATTCCCATCATCTAATTTTTTTTGACATTTTTGAATATTTTTCCCCTTATCCTTTTGGTTTTATCAGTATTTTACCCTTTTTAATCTTGCCTTGATATCATGTTATTTACACATAGAGGGTTAATGAAACAACCACATCATGTCAAACAAGCCAAAAAATGTTATTTATTGTATATTTGGATTTATATTAACTATTTAGAAGATTCGTAGTATTTTATGAATTTTAAATAATATAAAAAAATATTTTATTTTTTATGAATTTTGTAAATTTTGGATACTTTTAATAGAATATTTTTTAAAAATACATAAAAATGTTATTACTTAGAACCAATGGAATTAACTCATCACTAATATGTTAATGGTTTACTGAAATTTTTTTGATGGCATCTAAATATTAAAATTAATCTTATTTTAATATTAATAAATTTATTTATTTGAATCTATCAATAATGAGTTAATAACTACATCATAATTGGGTCATAAATAAATATATTTCTGTAATGTAAAAATTATAAATAAAAAAACCATGATTTAAGAAATCTATTTAGCTTTCCAATTACTATTTATAATCATATAGATAGGTTCAATAACCTAATGTTAAAAAATATTTAATAAAATATAAGGTTTATGTTATAATTATATTAACATTATATTAATTCTTATAAATTATCATTTTTATATCCAAGTGACTCCATGGGGTCCCAAAATAGACCCATGTATGCCCATGGTCAAACATATATCACCCAATAGGATTAAAGAAAGTGTTATGCTAGTTTAATATTGTTATAATATTATTTTTTACCATTATTTACCTGATTTACCCTTTAACCATGGTATATAAAATAATTAATGAAGTCACTATTCATAATGTCAAAAAATTAAAAAGTACATGTATATATAATTTGAAACATATTATTAAAAATATGGAATCTACTTTTCGAAATTCAAAAAATAGAAGATTCATTAATTAATTTAAAATTATTCTTGTTGTTGAAATAAATAGGTTCTTGATTAAAACATTTCAAAAGATTCTAATGTTTTTAATATGAAATCAAGGTTAAATTAATGAAAATGAATTAAATTTTTTTATACTACAAAAATATATTCTATTTAAATGTTAAAACCAATAAATAATATATTTTATACATATAAATTATTTCGATGAATAAAGAAGTTTTAAATTATAATATATCGTGTTTTCACTATTCATCAAAATATTAATGTTAATAGTGAAATATCAAAAATTTATACTGAGAAAAAATTTATTTATAGATTCCAAAGAAGTATTTTATATATATACATATAAATTATAAAAGTGTCAAAATCTAGATTAAAAATTAGTGTTCTACAAAAGCCGTTAAAAATGAATTTTTTGAAATACCTATTTTATCACAAAAAATCTTTATGTTAACATACCTTGTTTTATAAATTGTGTAATATAAATGATAATGTTATAAAATTAAAAATATGGATAATAATATTAATAATGGCATGTTTATGTCCCATTAAATAATATATCATTGTTTTGTGAAACTCGTTATTGCATACCACGAAAGAAACCGAGGAAGGTCTCTCTTGCGAGTAACGCTAGACGAGTCAAATTTTCATGTAGTAAAATATTCCTTTGGTGTTTAATATAAAATATTCCAAACTTATATTATTTATAAATTAATCAAAATCTATACTCATTGTAGTGTTAAATGAATTGTATCAAATAAACGTGAAATTTTTTGTAACAAAAGCAATGAAATATTTTTCATATACTACAAAAAAATGTGATGTTGCATATTGTGCAAGATAATCAGGGTGTAGAGTAAAACAAAATACGTAAATGAAATTTTAAAAAAATCTATCTCATAATATCTCGTGGTTTTACAATTGCAGTTGAATAGTAATTGAGATGAATCCTCTTACACTAAGGCTGGGTTGACACGCATGTTCTTTATCTTCTAAAATAACAAATATGTGTTAAATATTTACATCCTTAATGAAACATTTTAATGTTGATTGTTAATTTTATTTTACATAATATATATTCATACAATATTATTTAATTTATTAATAATAAATAATTAGGTTTGAAAATATTATTTTTATGTGTCAAAAACAACATGTTATGTCAACTATGGTCAAAGGGTTCATTATTTGAACATCACTAAAATAAAAATCATCACACAATGATCATATTTATAAATAAATTAATTTTTTAAAACAAATCACTAAATTTGGTTATGAAAAATGAATTAATTGTACAATCATGGAGATTGTAGGTCGTATATACCCATGTAAAACATTCCAAATTTATGAATGATCATTATTGAAGTAATGTACATACAATTTATAATCTAGAATGAAAATTATATCATAAATTATTTATTATTCATTTATATATATTTATATATATAACATTCTTGTAATGTGGTGATGAAAAAGGAAGAATAATGTCACTTCGAGGAGGCGGTAATCCATATATCGAATAATGATGTAATCAAATTTCATTGTGGGAATTAGTAGAAAGAAGAGGATATGTTAGATGTATAAAATGATAATTATTTCAGTAATATGATTACTATGATATTTATATCATATATTTTTATAATAAAAATCATCAATATATTCCACATAATGCATGGGTGAATCACATCGAATAGACAAGTTGGACATCGAAACATCCGCAAAGGATTTTATTGTCTTCCATCAAAATGGATAGCATTAAGGTATTAGTAAAATACAAAAATCATAAAATATTCAAAAATAATTCATATAAATTTAAAACATTGTCTTCATCATAATAACCAACCATTAGGTGTGGTATAGTGAAAGCAAAAGACATCATTCCATGAGGTGGTAGTCCACCGAACACAAAAAATATAATTTATTTATTCAATTCATGGATTTATATATAAGTGTAGGTATAAAAAATAACATATAAAAATATATGTATATTGATGATATTGATTTATTATATAATATTTTATTATGAATAATTTATGGGATTGATGAATATATAATCAAATTTTCATTTAATAATGTTTCGTCTTCAAGTAAATCCATTTGGATTAAAAAATCATAGTTTTTAATTAATAGAAGTAATTATTATAGTATTATTGGAGAGATTATTTGTATTTAATTTTTTATATTTTGGATAACCCAATAAGGTTGAGATGTGTTATGATGTTAGGATGGTGAGTGGATTTTTATTGTGGTGGGGGAGTAGCATTATTGAAAATAAAAAAGGTAAAAACTATTGAGGGTAACCCATTACACAATTTTCCTCTAATAACGAAAACATGTTTAAAATTTGGTATGTGGTTGATATAGTTCTAGAGAAATGCTTTCGGAAATGTTTTGAGTTCATTTAACCCTTTCTGATGAAATATTAACTACAATGTGAAATTATTTTTAGCTTAATTTTTATAATTAAATTTATTTTTATTCACTATTATTGTTGGTAAAAACTAAGATGAACACAATAGAAAATATAAATTATTCTGATTATAGATATATAAACTACTTGTCCACAATCCAATAATATATGTTATCAAATTTAATTTAATATTCATCATGCAGTATGAATGAGAAATATTATTTTGAAGATAAAAAAAGTTAAATTTTTGAAATTTTTTTATATCCACTATAAATGTGAAATTGACAAAAAAATAATAAATTGGATTAAATGTTATTCAATTGAAAAAATTATACTTTAAAACCAAATAAAGTAAACAACCCTACCCTCACAGTCCATATTTTGTTCTTTACAGTGTTACATTAGAATAGATACATTATTTAAATCCCAAAGGACTGATTATTTTAGCAGTTTTGGAAAAACATGATACAATAAATGTTTTTAATAATATATTAAAATAAAATAAACATTGTAAATCCATTGAAAAAACATTATTATTTCCTTAGTGTAATCTTAGAAGTCAATCATAATATTATTCATCGCATCTTGGGGTAAATATTTCATGAAAAGGGGGAGTTTAGATGCTTTGTACGAGTAAAAAATATAGTGGAATATATACAGCATAAATAAAGTATTGAAAGGTGAATAACATAAGAAAACGTCCCGTAAAAATATTAACTATAATATGGAAGTAATATAAACTTATCAAGTAACACCATATAAATAAGCACTAAATAAATTTACTTATCCATGGTTATTCTACTAGTTGAATAATGTTTTGGAACATCCATATCTAATATCATAAGTATGGAATTCATAATGTGAGATGTCATCAATATACCATAAAAGTTCCGACAAATAAACCATATATAATCTGGTTATATGTAAGAAAAAAATACTTCTGAGACCAACCAATGTATTAAGTGGATATAGCAGGCCCCTCCAGACACTTATAATTGTCAATACATTCCTCTTATAAAAGGGGTAAAACATATGAAGCATAAACATTACAATTAAAACTAACATAGAAAATGTGAATTAATAAACAATAATCTATAAATTGTATCAAAATAGAAAATCCATGATCAATATAAAAATAAACTATTCAAGGGAATATTGTAAATAAAAACATAAGAGGTTTATTACAATTGAAAATAATTTTCAATAATGTACGTTGACATCGGTGAGAAAACTCTAATATAATTATAAGAACCCTGATTTTTATTTCATAGTTATGAATAATTTATTACATAAACAATTAACTTTATAAAACATATAATATCGAGAGGTCTAGTGTATTCGAGTCTTAGGAACATTACATAACAAATTATAACATGAAATGAACATCTTTATTGAAAACATCTTTTGCTAGACCACAACATTCCATTGTACTTAATATTGCATGGAATAACGTGAGGAAATTTATAATAAAATCATGAGATATAAAGACCCTTATAGGAGTAAACATGGTATAAAATAAATAATATAGTTTATGTAAAGAAATAGACATATGAGTGATACATAAGTGAAAAATGAAAATTAAGGCATGATATAGCATGATTATCATAAGATGGAATTGTGGATACAACATCTAACATGAGATTATCATGATAAAAGGATCATTGCACATTGGTCATGAGTAAACCCTAATAGAACATTAATTAGAATGAGAAACCCCTCTTTTCACAGGATGTATCATGATACCAATCTTTACCCAATGCATTGGAGCGCTACTAGGGCACACTCGTTATAATCATTTCATTTCATGCATAAGTGTGCCACATGAATCATATAACATGGATTCATTTAACATCATCATATATTCAACAATAAAGAAATGTTAAATTAATATATAAAAATATACAATCAATATATAAATTTTCATAAATGTGAATACCCTTTATAGAGAAATGGGAAGGGTATTCACTACACAAATACATTGTCTTGGAAAATCGCTGTGTAATTTCTGGAGCATAACGGTGTGAAATTGTTGTTTATAAAAATATTTGATGAAAAAAGCTATATCCCATCATATTTACATGAAACTGACAGTAATGTGGTTATAACGATAGATTTACAAACATGTTAAATGGAATTTAGATTTATAATACAATTAATTTCTTAAATGTATATGAGAATAAAGAAATTTCATGCAGAATATTAGCATGGTAACAGGTGTAATTGGGGGGAATTAATCAGACATAACGAGGTATCTCATTATTAAAAACTAAATAGCTCAGTTTTAAAGAGTTTATAAATCATAAACCAACATTCTCAGTTGAAAAAAATGTAATTATAATATAATGTAATTTCGACAAAAATTAGAAAAAAAAGAAATCCCTTACATGGAAGTGTGATCCCAATGGCTTGGGAGGGGCTTGAGAGAGACATATTTCAATCTGTGGGAACCTTGAGAGGATTTCAGAGATAGTATGGAAGATATTGGTAGAGATCCAGAGGCTTTGAGTTCAGTGTATATGGGAGCTTGTGTCGGTTTATATAGGAAAATAGAGATGATTATTCATTATTCAGAATTTGGTCACCACACATTAAACTAATCATAACCACAAACCAAAACACAGTTTATTCAATATATAGTGTCAAAGGGGTGGAGAAATTATTTTCTAAGGCTAATGGATGATCTTTTTATAATATTAGTCTTTCTTATGTGGTGGTGAGTCACACTCTAATGGAAATCATTTTGTGAAGATAAAATGTTTCATAAGTCTTGGAGGGTTAGGAAACGCATTGTAAAATAAATCAAACTAGCATATAATGAATGTAATTTAATTGTAAAACATATATTGGCCGAAAATACAATTTATATTATTTTATGATATCACTATTAGGTCATTATTATGTTATAAAAGACATTATATAATTAAACAGTATTTAATTTTTACCCAAAAAATTTACTCTCTTCAGAAATTCTGAAAAATTCATTGATGGATAATTTTGTCATCCTGATTCCAAAAATAATACTCATTTAATCTAATTAATTTCACATATACGTTAATTTTTCTTTTAAAATAAAATCATACATTCCTAAAAAATTCATGGGTTTTGACAAAAATGTCTTTCAAACAAAAAATAATTGTAATCCTAAAAATTATATGTTTATTTATATTAAAAAATAAGTAATTTATTAATAATATTTTATGAAAATAGTATTTCATTTAAATATACCTGAATTCATTAATATATATTTTTTATTTAATATTAATTAAAGATACTTTATGTGATTTAAAAACTATTTACAAAGTAACAATAATAAAATTAATGTATATAAACTACAAAAATAATACACATAATCATTGCTCTATGGTATTGTAATATAATCCCTTTTAAAACCTGCATAAGAATGAAGGGTAAGGCACATGATGGTGGCATAATCTTTGGTGGATCTGATAACTTTTCTTGGGTAGTAATCTCTATAAAATTCCACATCTCACATATGTTGTTCCATTTGAGTTTAACATGTTGATGCAAATCTTGAGATTTGTAAAGAGATAAGACCGATTTTGCCACCTCCTTTATTAGCTCTATTATATGGCCTTAGTATGGAGAAATTCTACTATATGTGGCCATCACAGCCTTTTTTTAGTAAATTGGATTAGTTAAAGCCCAATATTTATACAAATCACATGATCACTTTTTAATGATGATATTAGAAATGGTAACATTTCATAACCTAATTTAAAAATCCAAAAACATAAAAACCAGGATGTGCATATTTTATATAACAATTTATCAAAATATTTTATTTAGTTAGATCAAAAGTAATTTTCATTAATGAAAATTTGGGTCGTCACAATCTTCCCCCCTTATGATATATCACCCTTGAAATTTTATTTTCCCATACTAAAACAGGGTCAGGTAACCCTTCTTCATTACTTTCTTAAATTCCCATATTTCTTCTTCAAACATGTGTATTTTATCACAATATCTTGATGTGAGGAAATGTCTTATTTCAAAGCACTTTTCATTATGATCTAATATATTTACATGATTCGATTCATAGAAGAGGTCATTCTCTAATGGTACCACACTATGATTGAGTATATGCAATGGGTGAGGTATGTACTTCCTAAAGAGTGATACATGGAATACGTCAGGTAATTGAGATAGGTTCAGTGGGAGTTCTAGTAGATATGCCACCACTCCAATGCGATCAAGGATAACAAATGGGCTGATGTACCATGGACTAAGCTTTCCCTTTTTCAAAAATCTCATATCTCTATTCCACAATGATATGTCGAGGAATACCAAGTCTCAGAAATAAATCTCTAGGTCTCATCTACAATTATTACCATATCACTTTTTAGACACTGAGCATATTTAATGTGCTCCTATATTTTCTTATCCTCATCCACCATTTCTTTGACTATTTTTGGATGCAGGAATTTTTACACCCCAACATCATCCCAACATACCAATATTATGCAGCTATTCTGATAATGGGCTTCATAAAGAGAAATTTGGATGCTTGAATAGAATCTATTATTGAAATAGAACTCAATTAGAAAAAGTTGTTTACCTCATCCTCCTTTGAAGTACATTGAGAATTCTCTCAGCATGTCCTCATGTTTTTTGATAGTCTGCTCAGATTGGCCATCCGTTTGACGATGATAAGTTGTAAAAAAGTTCTTATCAGTATTCAGATCATGTGGATGACCCTTCCAAAACATAGAGGTGAATCTTGAAACATGATTGGTTAAAATACATAATGGTACTCCATTAAGACTTTCCACTACTTTGATATATATCCGTTAAAATTGATCTAGTGATAAATCCTATCGAATTGCAATTGTTTGTTTTTGATGTCTTCAGAAGTCTGATGAAAAAATACATAATGACGTTATACCATATCAATGGAGTTATGGGTAATGGTTTCATCATCCCCTTAAACTTTTGTCTCACAGCCATCACTTTCTCAAATATCAGGCACTTTAATGTATACTAAATGATATCCTTATTCATGTTATCCTACCAATAATGATTTTGGAGATCACGATACATATTTGTTTTTCTAGTGGGGGTAGAGATATTCTATCTATGTGAATCATAAAAATGATCATCCTTCAACTCCAAACAAGATGGAACACATTTTCTTGATACAAATCTCATAATTCATTCTTTATTAATATTGAACTCCCAACATTTTCTTTCTCTGAAAGTTTTCATTTTCATCTGAATACCCATATAATCCATTGGTTCATCCTTTAAACTTTACAAAAGTGACTTTTTAATAATCATTTTAGAATGGATTTATGTTGTTACCTTATTTATTTTTATCATGTCCATCTTCATCAAATCTATGAAGATGGGATTTTTTTCAATTGCCTTTAATGATTTAATTTTTGAGTCCTTTATAAATTGAGATTCTGTCACATTTTTGGCCTTCCTATGATGGTAATTGATTGAGATGTCATAGTATTTGATTAGCACTAACCATAATTGTTGGCACATATTTAACTCTTTCTGTGTTAATATATACTGGATGACATTGTGGTCCGTATATATTTCACACTTCTCCCCAATGAGGTAATGACACCATATTTTCAACGAAATGATTACTAAATACCACCCTATATCATATGATGGGTATTTTTTATCATGAAAATTAAATTGACTTAAAGTGCTTGCAAGGAATTTTTACTTTTTAATCAACACACATCCCATGCCATTCTTCGAAGCATCCCAATATACAACAAAAACTTCTCCACAAGTGGGTAACAAGAGCATGAGTATATTGATAAACATCTTTTTCAACAACTTGATTCTCTCTTCACATTCATCACCCCATGAAAAAATTACTCCCTTCAGAGTTAGATTGGTAAGAGGGTTTTACAATCCTGAGAAATTTCTCACAAATTGGCGATAATATCCAACTAACCCAAGAATGTTGTGGATATATGTTACTAATGATGGCCTTAGTCATCCCTCTATTATAACTGTCTTGAAGGGATCCATAGATATCCCATTGCATGTGATTATATAAACCATGACTGAGACCACCTTAAACCAGAACTCACACTTACTGTACATTTCATAGAAATAATCTTTCAACATGGTCTTTATCGAAGTGCTAAGACTCTTCTCATGGTCATCCTTCGTTTTGGAGTATATTATAATATTATATATAAATAATACCACAAATTTCATGATTTAATATATAATGACACTATTATTCATGTACATTTAGATTTCTGAAACATTAGTTAGTTTGAAAGTCATTACTATGAATTTATAAGGCCCTTATCTTGAACAAAAAGTAGTGTACGGGATATCCTCCTTCTATGAAATGTACAGTAAGTGTGAGTTCTTCTTTAAGGAGGTCTCTGTCATGGTTCATATAATCACATGCAGTGGGATATCTTTGGATCCCTTCAATACAGTTGCAATAGAGGGATGACTAAGGCCAACGTCAGTAACATATATCCATAACCTTTTTGGGTTAGTTAGATATTATCTCCAAATCAACCTTGAATAAGTATTTTTCTCCATGTAGATGATCGAGCATTTAATCAATTAATGGATAATGATACTTGTTCTTTATCTTGATTTTTTTGATATCACCATAATCAATTCAAAGGAACATTAACCCATCCATCATCTTGATGACGAGAACTAGTGCACCCCATGGTGAAGCACTTGGGCATATAAACCCTTTATCCAGATTCTCCTGTAATTTTTTTTCAGCTTTATAATATCCATTCAATATGGAGTCATATATTTTATAAAATCCCCATGTATATGATCAATTGAGAATTCAACAGCTCATATAGGAAGAATGACTTGAAATTACTCAGGAAACACCTCAAATAATTCCCTCAAAATATACATGTCTTCATGGATGGTTTCATCTTGCACTCAGTCATATGAGCTAGATAGGTGTACTTATAGGGTAGTGATATACGTTCTTGTGATGATGTTGTAAAATAAGATTCATCCTCCTACTTTATCTTTTACAGAATCGGGGGTCGATTCTTCATATGGATAGTGATTTCCCACTCAATAAAATTTATGTTGGGCATATATATGTAATGCCTATCTATGCCATGAATTACATAAAATCCCACCAAAAGGAGTGTTTCATGGTTCACCAAGAAGTAACATCCATAAAATATTATAGGGGAGTATTTATATTCATGGTATGCAATGATTTATCATTTTGTTGTTCTCACAAACATCTTTACATCTACTAAACCTTATGTATATAAAATAATGCATAGAACTAGAATAAAAAAACAAGATCTCTATTCATGAAAGAATAACCAGTGTACCCTTCACCACATCATTTTCAGGGTTAACTTCGACTGTAGTGATGAAAAAAGCTCTCCCTTCCTTACTTGGAGGTCAATGTGGCCTCTTAAAACCCTTGGATTAAGGAACAAGTTGGATAACTGACCTTCTTCATTGTAGTTAAAGTAATGTACAATGCATTGAGGGTTGAATGGTGTGTTCCACTACACTGTTTCATCCATGAGTTTTTATTTTCAGCAGGTAATATCTTGGTTCCCATTTTATTCAACACCTAATGCATTTCCTCGTCCCATTTAACTAATTTATAAGATGATTCTTTTTCTCCTTAGGAAAGTGGGGTGTTGGATTTTTTAATCACCATTGGTATTATCCATCTGACCACCATAAATAAATTCCACCACATTATAATTATATTCATGACACCCTATAGATTATCCTATCACCATTTTTACTTAAATGTCACATCGAACAATTTTCTCATAGCTCTCGATGTCACAGATCATAATGGATTTTCGTAGGTTAGGTTTTATCCCACCAAAGAAACTGTCAACCTAGAATTTAGGGGTAACAATATAGCCTAAGGAATATCGTGCATGATTTGTGACGTTTTCCTCATAATCTCCAACAAATTAATTGTACTCTTTCTTGAGTTCGATGAAGTCCCTTTCCATCTCAAGGTTGAGGGTGCGGGGAAAATATATGTCAAAAATCATTTTCTAGAAATAAATCCATTCTAATTTATAATATCTTCCTCATGGTTCATATTTTTGATCAATTTCCACCATTTATTAGCTTCCCTCTCCTTATAATAAGAATTTAGATGATCTTTCTCTTGTATGGAACATTGATGGATGTAGAATATCTTATCAGTGGTGTTGATCCATTGTTCGGCAATTGAGGGATCAGATGGTCCATTAAATGCTGGAGGCCTTTGTCTCATGAATCTCTTGATGTCGATAGGTTATTTCATTAGGGGGGGGGGGTTAATGTTCCCCATGAAAATTTTTTCTATTAATAACATTAGTTAATATAGAGAGTATTGTGCCAATGTTTACAATTCCCTCTCCCATCATATTTGGTATCTCATTAGAACAGCTTTCACATTTCTCATTGCATCGGTTGTTAGATCGAGTCAACCTATTACTAGACATTGGTTGGAATAAAAGGAAATTTAGGGGTAACACTTATCAGGTAATCCAAACAAAAAAACAGATTATTTATAAATTAATTTTATTTCATAAACATTTGAATTTATAGGCTTCAATAGATGTTATCTTTGATCTACCGCATAACATATATTTTAAGGACAATTATTTAACTCATTTAATAATGGATAATATTAAGATAATGAATTTACCAATATATATCCCTTAGGAGTGTCATAACCAATAGTGCAGCAAGGCCCATTTTCGTGCACCAGTTCCCGTTCGACTCACCCAATCTGGTGTTTTCAGGTTTTACCCCTAGATACATATGTGCCAGAGATGCGTCAACCTTCTTGTATCTAGACCAGGATGTATTTTATTTATAAATAATTTACTCAATACTCATCAAAATATAGGAATGTTTTTATTATACCTAGTCTTATCTCTAAGCTGTTCACTATGTTTTTCTAATCCTAATTCCAAATAACATTAATCTTATCCTTTTATACAAACTATAACAACCCTACATTTTATTTAACGTTGAAACATAATTTATTACATAAAAAATCACTTCATAAAATATATATGATCTAGAGGTCTAGTTTATTTGGGACATGGGGACATAACATACCATCTTAAATCATGAAATAAACATCATTATTGAAATCTTCTTTATCATGACCACAACATTTTTTCAGACAAAGCATTTATTGGGATAACTTGAAAATATGCATAATAAAAGGTTGAGATATAAATCTCAGTATGTGAGTAAACAAGTCATAACATTATTACTATAGTAAATTTTAAGAAAATATGCATTTCAATGGATCATAATAGAAACATGATCAAAAAAGAAATGATATATCATTATTTTCATAACATGGATCTGTGTCAATAACATTTAACATTATATTAGCATGAGTTAAATTTCATTTCACATAGAGGATTATTAAACACTCATTTCACATTAATTATAATGTTTGAACCTTAATTTAACGTGACTTATTATGATAATAATCATTACCCAATGCATTGGAGTGCTATCAAGGCACACACTTCTTAATCATTTAATTTCATGCATAAGTGTGCCACATGGATCATATAACAAGGGTTAATTAAACAACATCATTTATTAAATGATAAAATAATTTGGAATTAATATATGAAACTCTATATTCAATAAGTAAATTTGAATAAAGTTGAATACCCATGGAGATAAATGGGCATGGAATTCACTACACTTTGACTTTATATTGGAATATCACGGTGAATTTTCTACAGCACAACAGCATGAAAAAAGTGTTCAAAATATTGTGTATGAGAAATAAAGTGATAACTCATAATTTGTAGATGACATGGAGAGTAATGTTGTCATATTAATACATGCCACAATATATTTAATGTAATTTATATTCACAATTCAAATGAATTTCATGAATTTAAATTAGAAGAGTGAAATTCCTTACTGAATTTCGGCCTGGTAACATGTGTACATGGGATGAATTAATGATAGAGAGATATGTATCTCATAATTAAAACATAAAGAAGAAAATATGGGGGTGCTTCAAATTAATACACCAAAATATTTAAATGAAAATAATAGTTTATAACAACATAAAAAAATTTGGAAAAAATGATAAAGGAATAAATCCCTTACTTGGATTTGTGATCCTGATGTCATTGGAGGGTCTTGATAGTGGCTTATTGGGAGATTGGGGATCCATTGGAGGATTCAAGAGAGATGATCGAATAGGTTGGTCTAGATAAAAAGGATTTTGGTGATGTGGATGTGGGATCATTGGTGTTTTTATATAGTAAAAGCAATGAAATTATTTATTTTTTACGATTTGGACACCACACACTAAACTAATCAAACCCGCAAACCAATCCATTGGTTTTTCATAACAATTTTTTAAAATAGGAGTATAAAATATTATATTATAAAGGAAATGTTCTAACATATGGTATTATTATCCATGATTTTGTGGAGTAGGGTTAAACAATAAAGAAAATAATTTTAAAAAGATAAAATTTTCTATAACTCTTGGGGGTCCGCAAAATCAATGTAAAATATATAAAAAAACGAAAAATGCATTATATTAATTTTAAATAATATATTTTCCAGAAATCCCAATTATATAATTTTATTACAACACTACTAAGTCAGTATGATAACATAATACACTTTATATAATTAAATGGTATTTAATTTTTATCAAAAAATTATGTCCTCTTATAAAATAAAGAAATATTAATTGTTGGATATGTTTTGGGGTCCTAATTCCAAAAATAATATTCATTTAATATAAATAATTTTCAAAATATGTGAATTTTTTACATTAAAAATAAAAACAAACATTTATCGAATTTCATGGGTTTTGACAAAAAATTGTCTTCAAAACCATATAAAAAATGACAACTATATTCCAAAATATTATATGATCATTTATTTAAAAAGAATAATTTATTAATAAGATTTGGAGAAAATATTACTATATAAATATTTCCTTAATTCACTATAACAGTTTTCTTAATTGAATATGAACTAAAAATACTATTTATTCTTTAAAAACCATTTACAACATAAAAATAACAAAATGAATGTATATTATTTACAAAAAAAAATCATATAATCAAAGTGAGATGGTATTGTTACATAAACTATTATAACACCCACAAAATCCCAAAGGGTTAGATATGCGATGGTGATGGACTCTTGGGGTGGCTCGGATAACATCTCTCAGGGTGAAATCTCAATCAACTTCTACTTCTCCTCTACTCGGTTCCATTTGAGCTTAAGGCATTGAAGCTTGGCTTAGTATTGGTCAACAACGAAGCCCAATGGAACTTTTTTCTTTAAGATATCCAAAAAATAGGCTTCGAATGGATAAATTATTCTAGATGAGTCAATCACATCTTCTGTCTGACTAAATTGGATTTGATAATGCTTTATATTTATACTTATCATGGGATCATTGTTCAACCACTATATTAGAAAAGGTAAAAATTCATAATTGTATATTGAAATAGATAAACCTAAAACAGTGGAAGTTCATATTTTATATAACCATTTCACATAATAATACAGTTAATTTGATTATGCAGAATTTTTATTAATGAATTTTTTGGTCATTACAATAATCATGAAAAATGTTGTAGGAATCATAATTCTTGTACTTTAAAATTATTTATCTAAAATCCACCAAATGTATTTAATTTTAATGAAATCATATATTCTTGAGTCAAAAGAAAAAAAATGTTAATAATTCCATACATTGGAAAAATATTCTCACAATTTATATTTAAAAATATTTAGGTTCTGTTGAAAATGTCATCAACTACCTCATTTGAAAAATGAAACACATTCCTTTAAAAAGGATTTATAAAAAAAAATTTGTTAAAAATTATATTAAATATTTATAGATGAGTAGTAAAAATATTTTTAAACACAATTTATGAAACATTTGTTTAATAATTAATATTTCCCCTTAAATACTCATGCATAATCAATCGTGGATAATAAGGAGACTTCTTAAATTTACTATCATGTTATTCATTTCAATACTTGAGGATCAGTTATCCACCTATATAATGGATACATAAATTTATTAAATTATAAAATAACCAAATTCATATTTTTTATATAATATATGATCCAATTATATCATTTTGTTAACAAAATATTAAATTTACAATTGTTTTGGGTGTTAAGTGTTTCATATTCCTTTGTAGGTTTTGTCAGGTAAGTCAAATTTCTTATTCATAATTTATATTTTATTCATATATATAATGATATTATCTTGATATATATTATATTTATTCACAATATAAACTTTTATAATCATTTTTAAATGGTTATCATGGAGGATGATTCTCATCACATCGCAGAGACAGTACACCCTACGTATGGACGAGCAACAATATCATCCCCTAATGGAAATGGGGAAGGAAATTTTATTTTATATTAATTTTAATGAATAAATATTATGTCATATTTAGTATTTTCATCCAAAATTTTAATCAGTACACCTATCTTCTTAAAGTGGTGACAGAAAAAAATTACACCACATCATAGAGAGGGTAAGTTGAACATGCACACATATTGAGATACTTTTTTCCAAAGGAAGGATAAATGGTGGAATATGGATGCACCATAATAATAATAAAATATCTGTATATATATGATAGCATAGTTCGTTCTTTAGAATTTTAACAAACTATGAATAATATTGAGACAAATAAAAGAACATGAATGATTTGGTAAAACTATGACATCTTCTTCGATGGAATTCATTGGATATTCCCTTAGGGACACTCGAGGTCATCTTTTTCAAATACCATGACCTACCTAAAATATCTAAAAAAATTGGAAGGGAAATTTTAAGGGTTTTTTATCAATAATTTAAAAAAAGGAGTGTGGATGTGAGGGCTGAGGGGATTTCTTTAAGAGAAGATATGAGCACATTTCGAATCATTTACATTATTATATTTTTATAAACATATTTGTAAAAAAATTAGATCCAATATGATTTATTTATAAGATACAACTATGATTGGTAGAAATAATACTATAGTTTTTTAGACATGTTTATTTTAGAATATTTAACATATATTTTTTCTATAACAATTAGTTTATCCCCTTATATCATGGCGTGCCAATATGGATTTTTACGCTTAAGGGATACTATATTAAATATAAACTATCAAACGAACCCCAAATTGATAAATAATTATTAATTTTTACTTATTATATTCATTTTAACAATGTTATATTATTATTATATTTATATCATTTAATAAAATATTATTTATTTTAATGTATCATTTTTGACAATTTTTTCACAATTCATTAATTTTCTTTTCAGAAATATCATAACAACGCGATAAGATCAAAACAAAAAATATATTATATCTTTAAATATCTAACATGTGAATAAAATTTGTTGATTTTTTTAATTATCTTTAATTTTATTTATTATAATTTTATAATACCACTTATTTAAAAATTTTATTAATTAAACAATTACTGCATCAACAATATGAAAATAATCAATAAAATAATTTATTCTTAAAAAAATTATAAAATTATCATAATGATGTTAAATTTAATATATTTTTAATTACTATTTATAGTATATTTTACTTTCTTTATTACCCTATATTAAAAAAATATTTCTAAAAAATATTTGTATTAAACTTTTAACATGTCTTTAAATTATATATAATAATTTTCATTTTCTTACCCAATTGTCCTAAAAATGTTTTAATATATTCTAATGTTTTATTTTTGTATAAAAACAGTAATAATATATAATTAGGAAATTTTATATGATTAATGTATAATATTATTATATTATATTCAACATTAAATACATGATGTACTCATAATTGTGTTAAATCAAATATTCAAAAGCTATTATTATTGATATATATAAAACTATATTGATACAATTAGACTCTAAATATCAGATTGAATAAAATTATTTATGTATGTGTTATCAAATTTAATTTAAAAATGTTGCTAAAATATGTTTAAAACTAATCTCATAGTGGTGGTGAGAAGGTAGGTAAAACAACATGTTCAAATTCTAAATAAGTTTTTATATCAAATTTCAATAAGAAAATTATTTTTATGACTAAAATTGGATTAATATATGTATTATTAATCTATTATGACTTTAAATATATGTTTAAAATATAATAAATATTTAAAAGAAAATGTATGTTTTAACTACAATGTAGTATTTTGTTTATTATTTTTTATAAAATAAAATTTATCTGAAAAATACAAAAAATTAAACCTATGATAAGTTAGACATATAAAAATTCAAAATATTTCAATAATTAAATTTAAAATGGATTGTACATTAAAATTTGGTTGCTTTATCATTTTTATAAAATATATATATTATGCCGAAAAATGGATTTGTCCTTATATCATTTCTAGAAAACACATAAGATGTATTTTAAAATTATATGGAACATATATAAATTTCATACTATTGTAATTTCTATTCAAAAACGTTAATTTCAAGGCTAGTATATATGTTATAATAATATTTTAATAATATACCATTGTTTGGTAAAATTCGGCCTATCGTATAATGAAAGTTATCAACAAAATATTCCCTTATTTGTAACACAAGATAACTGTGATTTAATGAATTTAAAGAAAAAAAGATATTAAATTTTATTAAAAGAAATATATTGTAAATTCGAGATTTTTTGCATTCTACCCACATTAATTAAATTCCATCGTCCTTATTTAAGCAGGATCTCAGTCGTAAACTGTTTTATATTTTAAAACAAATTATTTTAAGAAACCACATCTTAAATATGCTTAATAAGAAATATTATTAAAATGTTGGAATGTTGAATTTAAATGTCACTACTAAATTTGTCATTAAAATTTGTGATCATTTGTGGAACATATATATATGTACATAGGGGAAAACTGGGAATATTTTTATTGAGTAATTGAGGTCATCAATCATGAAAAGTGAGCGAAAATTCTATTATAGAGGGTAAAAAATACACAAATCAATGAAGATTTGAAATACCATTGGTTTGAAAAAAAATCATTAGATCCTTTTCATTAAGTTGAGGAATTATTTCACTCTATGAGAATTTAAGGAAGTATAATTACATCGTACGTCTCTATAAATAAAATATTTTCCCTTGTTGTGTATTTATCTATTATTTACATCATTTTTTTAGAGTATTATTCATCATAGGGTGACGTTATACTTTATACTCTAAAATATTTTCCTAATATCAACTTATACCATTAAATAAATATATTACATTTCTAAAAATAAAATATAGTTATTCATTCAAAAACATTATGCAGTTCGTATTTTTCACCTTCCAAACATATTGACACCATCATCATTTAGTCACTTGAATCATAAGAATAAATTCAATAAAAAAATTAATGAAGATATGAATGATCCCTTATTTGTTAAATAGAACATAGATTATATGATATTGTTCTTAAATACAATAATATTGTGAACTCCATCAATGATGGCAGAAACCAATTTTTCATCATACCTTTAATTATACCTTGGGTAGTTAGTACCATGTAATTTAGTTTATCCAATTCTTTTATCACTTTACTCCAACATCATTATATTATTATAAATAACCTATTAAGGTAATATATACCGCAAAATATGGTTTTAAAAAATTTTAACTCTTCACAAAGTCGCATTTCTTGGTAGTCATTTCCATTCATCATATGATCCAAAATAATTAATATAATAATTATTTAGTAAAATTATTATATATTAAATAATTTTTATAACCAACATAAAATTGAAAAAAAATCAAGTGGAATAAATTTTTTGATAAATACATAATTACATTAATCATTCATCTTTCTCTGTGGTAGTTGCATAATCATGACCTTTATCACTTTTCCTATTTTATGGTATACTATATTGGAGAATGACATATATATTTTCATAGTGTCCCATCTCTTTGAAGTTATGTATTTTACATTAGAAGCATTTTCCCATATCATTACAATCTCATAATGGTGTCTATTCTCTCTACACTATTACAAAGAGATTTATCATCAAATAAATCATATATAATCGGGTAATATTTTAGAAAAATCAAAAACATATTTATCTCATGAGACCTATTGGTTTATCAAGAGGATATAGTGGGCCCAACCATGAATTTATATTTTCAAATGCATTCCTCTTATCAAAGTGGTAAATCATAAACATCATAAGCATTCGTATTAAAAATAGAATCAAATATATGAATACTTATACCATAAGTTAAGAATGGTATCAAAATAACACATCCATAATAAAATTAAATTGTAAACCATTATAGGTAATATGAAAAATAATATCATAATAGATCATCATCAATTAAATATAAGATTCAACAATGAATTTTTTTCAAAAATTTAAATACTCATATATAATAATTAAAACATTAATTAGAAAATAACACTTTTACATTGTAATCATTCATTTAAAATTCACATAACCAATAAAATTATAAATAACACTTTAATAATGTATAGGAAGGATCCTAAAATTATTGAATAATGATTCTTGAAAAATATTCTTACACTAAATATGATAAAAAAATATTTCTTATATCGATAAGGTCATAAAGCACCTCCTTTTGAAAATGGGAAAATTTCCTTTAAAATGTTTTATAAAATTTAAAAATTATGATAATGAAAATAAATAATTTTAAAATAATAATATGAAAATTTTAAATTATATTCTTACAGTTAATGAATGTGGTTGATAAATGTCTCCTAATAAATACTTAGGTATAAACAATCCCCGATAATAATTTCATTAGTGAAAGTAGGCCTTAAATCGTACATTCCATTTTTTATAGTGGATTATCATCTAGTATAATAGTTTGTGCATGTTATTAATTTATAAAAGAACCATATACCTATTTATGATATAATATATTATCATATAATATTGTTTTGTTTTGTTAATAATATTTCATTACTACTACATTTTTGGGTTTTAACAGTTTCTTTTATTATGCCTGTTTTATTCTGTTTTTCGAATTACAATGAAATAAGATATGTTTTATTCAACAATATAGTGATATTTTGTTCATAAATATATTATTTATTAGTCATAAACATATTTTTTATAATTTTTAAATTTTTACTGTGGTGGTTGAATCTCATAATGCCATTCAGATAGAAGGTCATACATTCGCAGGAGCAATAATATATTCTCATAATTTTTGAGCTATAAATAATTGGATGTAATGTTAAGAAAAAATAAAAAATACCATGTCATATTAATTATTTGTATACATTATATTTTTCATTTTACCAATTAATATAATATTGAGATGTAAATAAAATTACACCATAGTGTGGAGAAGCTAAGAAATAAATACTCACACACGGTGATATTTGTTGATCATAGGATGGATAATAGGAAGAATATTTTGATATACCAATCGTAAACAAAATCCAATGAAATATTTTATTCTTGGGTTACTAAATTATTATTTAAAAAAATATGAATTTGAAGTAGAATAATTATATAACTTGAAAGAGTAGGTAAAAAAATTACCACTACATCATTGGACATCCATTTGATCTCCTTTTAGGGATACAAGGATTGGTGTTTTTAAAACATGAAGTACTAGAACATAGATGATGATGTTGGTAGGATAAATGGACACATTTTGGTCTACCTATGTGGCGATAATTGGGTTGATGATGTGAGGGAGGTGCTTCCCATTTATAAGAATGTTGAGGGGTGCATTTGGAATCCTAAAAAAGTTTAAATTAATATAAATGGATGTTATATTAAAAAATTCTCCAATGTGAGTTTTTATAATTGGGGATAATTACAGGCTTAAATAATTAAATATAATAATTTTTACATTTGTCTAGGTCACAATATTGTTTTTTTATTGCGATTAAACCCCTATTTAATCCCATGAACTCGTACCGTGTGAACATGGTTTTTTACACATTAGAGATAATATTTTTATATTAACATCTCACACATACCTCAAATGGATCATTGAATACATAATAAACCTTATTTTGGTTATTTTAATAAATGTAATATTATTATAAATTTTACCAAATTTAATAAAATATTTTTAATTTTAATGTACCGTGTATGGATATTTTGATATTATTCATTATTTATCTTTTGAAAAATATTATAACGACATGATATCATCAAAACAAAAAATCAAATATATCAATATCATGTATAATTAATCTATAAGATTCTTTTATATTCTTAATAATGTCTAGTTAAATTTATTTTAATAATTTTTAATATCATTTAGTTTATTTTTCCAATAATTAATTAATTACTGCATTATCATTATAAAACCCTTTAATTAAATTATTTATTCTATAGAAATAATATATAAATTATTATAAAGAATATATATTTATTATATTTCAAATTACTATTTATAGAAGAATTTATCTTACATATATCCAATTTTTAAAATGTTTCAGTTATTAATAATTTGAGTGTGGCATTTTTTACTTATCTTCATTGAAAATATAATAAATCTCATATTCATACCCAGTTATCGTA
The DNA here is from genome assembly GCA_963277665.1 of Viscum album. Lineage (NCBI taxonomy): Eukaryota > Viridiplantae > Streptophyta > Magnoliopsida > Santalales > Viscaceae > Viscum > Viscum album. Next base: position 267,031,190 of record OY728166.1, read on the forward strand.
AAATGTTATAATTTATTCCTATGTTTCATTTTCTTCAAAACAAACTCTTCCAATGAAATTTGAACATTTTATAAGAAAATTTTATAATTTAACAATATTATCTTTATCTTTAATTACATGATTTATACTTAACTGTGGTGAATAAAAATTTACTAATGTTAATATTAATAATATACTAAAATAAATATGATCATATGAGACAATAAATTTTATAATTAATTGAATTGTGTATGTATGTCTCCAAATTCAATTTTTTGAAGTTGCTAAATTATTTTTAACACTTCTATCGTTGTCGTGGTGAAAAATGAGGTAAATAAACATTGAAATGTGGAATATGTTTTTATATCCAATTACAATATTAAAATGTTTTTAGTTTAATATATTATATTAATATATTTATAATTGATAGATATATACTTTATCAATAAATTTAAAATATAATATTTTTTTAAATGAAATGGATGTTTTTAACTAAAATACATTATTTTTTACTATTCATAAAAAATGATTCTTCTTAGAAAAACAAAAAATATATAATATAATGCTATCTTTGACATTAAAAATTAAAATAAGATATCTAATTTATCATATAAATATTTTAAGAGATTCAAAAATTAAATTTATAATGGGTGCTCTGATAATGGAAGCAAAATTCATAATTTTAAAAATTACATCATTTGTGACAAAAAATTTGATTTGTTTAAATACCATGTCTAGAAAACCCATAGTACGAATAATAAAATAATATGTAATACATATAAATTTCAATTTTATTTTAATTCTAATTTTAATTAATTAATTAATAGATTGGTAATATTTGATAATATTATTTTATTAATATATTATTGTTTAGTAAAACATGATCTTGCGTATAACAAAAGGTATCGAAAAATGATTAGTTTTCCTCTAACACAACATAAATAGTTTGACATGCATTAACATATATATAATATATTAAATTAATTTTAAAATAAATATAATTTAAATTATTGGGTTGTTACAAAATAATGTTATAATTTAGCACAATATATTATTTTGATGAAAAAACATTTTTCAATTTAAATTCAGTATGTTTTAACTATTAATAAAAATATTAATCATTCCTGAAAATATAAAAAAATAACCTTTAGTAATTTTTTATATTATTTATTCTATAATGAAAATTATTTATTCAAATCATATTTTAAAAAATTAAAAAATTTACTAATAAATGATGTAATCCATAAAAATAATCAAAACATCCATCTAAAAAAATAAATATTTTTTATGCATAAATTTTAATTTATTCTTATTTTTTTCACATAAATTTGTTCAGATTATTTTAATGATATTATATTTAATATATAATATTTATATATAATTAATATCATTCGACTATATTGATTAATTTAATTTATTAAGATAAAACTCTAGTATGTATGAAATTTTTTTTCCTTAATGATCATCCATTATATTCAATTTATTTTTATTTCCATTTCGAATGAATCAAAAAGAAATAATATTATAAATATTTATAAACTATAGTCTCATAATATAATTAATTTCATTTATTCTAAATATTATCAATTCTAGATGATAAATAACAAATAAAATATTTATGTTATATAGTTATCTAATAAAACTCTGTATTATGTGTTAAACCACTATAGATGAAACTTGGTGTTGGGTGAATTGCATGATAAAAATGTTTTTATATATAATGAAAACTAAAATTTTCAATTTGTTTAAATTAAACTTTCAAATAACGTCATTATATTTTGTTGGTGACATGTCCTAAAATATAAATCTTTTACAATGGATCCCTTTTTAATGTGTCACTAATCACACAACATACCGATGGTGTGCCCCATGCCATATTAAATACATGATACCAATCACTTCCATCTGAAAGCTTCACTGTGGAAACTAGATGGTGTTATTTAACTGAAAATTTCTTTGTGTTTTACTATAATATTGAAATTACATCTGACCACAATCCAGACTAAGGAAAAATAGTCGGTACACTCCTCTCAGTGTAATTTTCCCAAAACCCCTATTTTGAAAACCACCACATTACACCTAACTATCAAATGCAGTACTAGAATATATCTATCATAACTCAATGATCTATATCATGAACTAAAATGATATGTTTTTTCTCCATAATAGAATGGTCAATAAATAAGATCCTTCATAGTGGTTTATTTTGAATTCCATCCACCACATCATATAAAACTCATCATGTTTATTCAATGAACAAAGTCACTCAAAATCACTAACTAACCACCCTGATGATCATCCACACATGCAAAATCCTTTTAAATGAAAATGATATTAATTATCATTACACTACATACATAATTTGACTAAACACTTATTATTATTGACATATAACAAATAGTTTATAAAATATAAACTGTTATTATTCTTACAAATTGAGATCTTCACCATAATTTATCATGATAACCAATAATTAATCTCTTATACCTATTTTCCATATATATAACGATAATTTCTTTAGGACATAAATATGAAAAAATAATAATATATCATGAAATTATTAATGTAATAAAGATATTTTATATCCATTCTCCTAGTGTTTAGTCTCCCTACATAGTCTAGATATAAAAAACAATTATGAAATTCATGTAAAAAATTTGATTCAAACTAATAAGGTATTCTCATAAAGTCACACTATAAATTAAACCCATGTCCACCTTATCAATGTCTCTTCCATCCCAAAACATTATTGTGGTATGTGGAAGTCCCAATGTATCTTTTACACTAGACATGACACAAAATCAACCAATTTTTTCTCTATTATAATAATTTCAGTAATAATGTTCAATAATAATGTGATCGAGGAGAGGGTTACACCACCAAATAGACAATTATTTAGATAACACTACAATTATTTACATAGATCATACTAAAAATGTTTTTGACAATCATATAAAAACACAATTCATTTCATCTAACTTTTATCTCGGCGATAACAATATCACATTATATATTTATTAAGAGTTATTGGGTTAAATGGTTCAAAAAATAAATAATAATTAAATAAATCACAATCCCCTAATAGGTATCATTTCTCAAATGAAAATTAAACATTGCATAATCATTCTTAAAAAAATACTCATCAGATGGACACATCACTCCCATAGTAACATCAATCCCAAAATGATATGATTTTATGACATTTCACCATTCTTTTATTACCCCACAACAATAATTTAATTGCAACTTTAACATTACTATGGATACATTATTACAATACTAGTTTACTTCATACCTAAATGTATCTTGTTTCATTAAAATCATTCATCGATCATTTCCTCAAAATAATCTGCAATACCTTAATCACTATATAAATAACAACACTGTCTCTATAGGCCCCCTACCTCATTAAATAAATGTAACCATAACCCCTAAAAAACATCATAACATTATTCTACTATATTCAATGAGATTATATGTTTCCATTTTTAACACTAAAAACCAAAACTATTCAATGTTGTGTCGTACAAAACCGAGTCATACTAAAATTTTTATTCCCACACTTAGTCATTAAAAAACCTTTCCTAAGATCACTTATCACCCAAACATCGTTCCAATATATTGGTATTCCCTATAATCACAACAACGTACAACACATATAAATTCTATTGTACAATAATGACATTGATCCTTCACATACATATATTATATACTACATGAAACAGAAAACATCAGAATCAAAAAATCCCATAGCATTTGGGTGGAAACAAATCCAACCCCTATAATGGTGTTTCAATAAAATATCATTTCCTAACCTAAATGCCTCTTGGAACACCCCATGCTACAGTATTAAACTAGAGCATTTCACAATGCACCACAAATCATTTACATTGCCAATTTGGTCACCTTCTATGACATACTCAATGATAGAATTTTTAATAGCCACCAAATAATCAAAGTGTACCTTCATTACATGATAGGTAGTAAAAAAATTGGATCAAGAAGACATGTATTTATTTCATAAAACACAATGTATATAAATAACAGAAACCTTACACACAATAAAACCTATTTTTCATTGATTCCCAATTCCAAATCATCAGTCCATGACTCAGACTAATAAAAAAATACCAACAATAGTATATATCCAAATCAATATATGGCATCATCTGAAAATATACATTCATTCCTAAAACGATTCCGTGATATATCAACTAGTTTACATTTCTATCACAAAATATGATAAAGGATACTAATTGAAAATATCAACATAGCCACCAATGGAATCCCTAAAACTAAATCTAATAATATAAATTTCATAAAATATCTTAATATTAACTTTTTTAATAAAATAAATAAATTAAAAATTATTATAATCTAAATGGATAATTGAAAGGTTGAAATACCAAAATAAATAATACACAAACATTTCGGTAAAAAGAATGTTTTTTTGACATCAACTGTTTATTTATATCAATGGAGTGTCATTTATATATAAAATCTATCTCAAGGAAATGATGATATAAGATCATGATAAGTAAACTAAAATAAAGAATAAATGTGGGTAATAATATTTAAATTTTTGTTATTACTTTTATCAACCAAATTCAATTTATATGTATCTATGAAGGGTCATTTCACTATGGAATGTATATATAATATCGACAAATAAGGGAAATTCCATGACAAGAATGTGTATATTGAATGATAGATAATTTTAATTTATAATTAATTTAATGTACAAACCATTATTAGAAGAATAAGTTAAATATAATATAATCCAATAAAATCCCACATGAGCTATAATATATACATATTATGTGATGGTCAACCTACAAGGGTGTATTCATGAATGGTAGGATATTGTAATTCAATTTTCCATTCACATGTTATATAGATACAATTTTTATTGGATAAATTAGTACAACATTTAATTGATACCCCTTAAATTATATTATCGTTTGTTATGGAAAATCTCTCTCTCAAGACAATTTAATGATTATTATTATATTTAATTTATTTTCTATTTTAGGTTTAATTAACTTAGTTAATTAATTATTTATGGTGGTATGATAGGATTACACAATCAATATATAGGATCTACATCGTTTAGGTTTATTAAAACATATTATTTAAGAAAACCTATATCATTTCCCAGAACAAGAAATCTAATCATAGAATAATTAAATAAAATAAAACATGTCATTCATTGTAATTACATATTATTCATGTGTCCTGAAAATTAAGATAGATAAAATTTTGTCCCATTACCTTTTGTGAAAACTACAATTTTTATAAATAAATAACCTAAAAATGAAGTGAATCACAAGATGTAAAATTTAATAATATATATTAATAAAATTCAAGAATAAAATTTCATATAATTATAATCCCTCTCTTTCCTGCATGCATGGGTGGGAAATCTATGGTATTAAATTATTTGAAATTTTATAACACATTATTTTTCGTTGGTCTACAAATAGAAAATTTTAATAAAATTAAAAATTTAGGGTGTAATACAAAATTATGACAACCCAATACTCAATTTTCTCATATACATCTTAATAGAGGGTCACATGCCCTTAAGTTCCCTTACCTATGTTCTAGATTCTACCAGATACTATCATTTGAATAATTATGTTATGATGGGGATGAAATATCCTTAGTATAAGAACTATATATACAATATAATAAATAATCTTATTAAAATGAATATAATAATAAAAAGACCAAAAATCAATTTCAAATAAATACCAAAATGGTAGACAATAAGATACTACGAGAATATTTAATTCAATAAATAGTGGAATATATAAAATTAAAAAATTATGGAAAAATATTATATAATGGTGGAAAACCATTTCCTACTAACAGTCTATGAACATGATCGATCCATAGCTATATTCCATGTCCATGCCTAGGGACATTAACAACATCATAGCATTCACTATGTTATATAACATATTGGTCAAATCTACTCTACTACCATCCTACAACCCAAATATAGGGTTAGAAAAACTCAATATGTCGTCACCCACAATGTGAAATTAATATTTCTAGTAAATGAAAATCAATTACATATATATTAAAAATGATAAAAATGATGTCATTTTAGGGATTTGGTATCAAACATTTGTCTATTTGTTATTGCCAATAATACCAGCTAATTCAACTAATCCCATATATCTATTAACATGTTACCCAATTAGTTATCATATGAACATTGAAAATAAAATAAGGAACCCATGAATAATTATATATAACAAATCAGAAGAATGATTGTATGAATTTTCAGTTAATTAAAACATGAGAATCCATAGAAATCTTCAGAAAAATATATATGTGGTTATTGAGTGCTATCACATGGTGATCATGACATGGTTTATATAACTACAATATATATTAGGGAATTTAACTTCAGTAATCCACATTCTAAAAGGGCTCTATAAAAACTTATGGAGCACAAAATACGTAATTCATGGATGTGGAAAAATTGGGATTAAATGATATAATAAATAGAATTTTATATATGGGGAAATACATCTACATTTTGGAACTCATCCATCGAATTCTAATGTCATATAGTTTCTAGGGGAATACACTAAACCATCTAAAAGAATTCAATAGTATTAGATATTTTTTTGATCTATTGATGGATTACCTATTGAATTCTTTTCAATGAATCACATAGAATCCATTAGGTTTTTATTACAATTAAAATCTATAAAACATATATTTCCCATTAAATGACCAAATTTCTTCTATAATCATTATTATTACAATAACACTCCATATATTTCAATGAACGATAGGGAATAAATTGCATTCATGATTTTCATTTGAATCGTGAATGAATGTCTTATAAGTGGACTACCTTACATTGAATACATAATGACCTTTTCAATATTACTCATTCATACATGAAAACACATGTATTTGGAAGGGTTGTACTGATTTATAAGGGGAAATATGCATCATGGATTAATGATATTGGTATTTATTACACCCATGGATTAATTTTTTCATTAACCAATTTGATTTATGTTTCAAATTTCAAAATCTGTATTGTATAATATATGGTATCACATCCCACCAGTTCCATTAACATAATTTAATTAATCCAAGGAATCTCATTGAATAAATATATAAGTGAAATTTTTAAATATTATACAAGGGATATATTATTTTATATCATTTCTTATCTTGAATTTGTTACATTTATACTTATATGAGTAACATGGTTATTGATATTAAACTCACAAATTCATTATAGGTTTGAAATAAAAAATATTGTAAAACATTATAAACTCTTCATATTCATATTATTCATACACTAGTGAAATCCTAATATATATGGGAACCTCAGTGGAGACATATATATTATTTCATGATTATTTGATGACCTTACATGGTCCATGATAAGTATTGAATTATTTCCTTTACCAAACACTGATTTAGAATTTAATTAATGATCGAAAATGAAACCAATTAATTTCCAGAAATTAGTTAATGGCAAAAAATTAAAATGGTATATACTAAATCTATATGTTGTATTGATATTTTTGATAATCTAATTAGAATTATGGTTTAATTTATATGATCTATATTATAGGAATGGATTTTAACATTTATTATACATCCACATAATGTGGACTATGTGATGAAAAATAAATATCTATTACAAAAAAATAAAATTTTAAGGGAAATGATTCTAGAAAGCCTACAATAAATTTATAATGAATTACTAACCTAGTAATCTACCCTATTATGAGATTAAATTATTGAAATTGGATGAGAAATCAATATCATAAATAGGGAATATATATAAAAAATGCTGCATGGATATATAAGTATAAAATAAATAACATAAAGTTGTGAGTAGACTCTTTAAATAAGCTGTATTCTTCTAAAACATCATTCATTATTATAAAATTACAATGAAATAAGGATATAAAACATAGAAGGAGTATGTTGAGAGGTGATATATGCTACATGATATAGAACATACAATGGAAATTTATTGAATAAAACTGAATAGGGATTAAGGGTATAATGTCTATATTTACAATTCCTTAATCATTGAACCCATGATATCACTGATTGATTAGTACTAGGTTACCATCGGGCCAGTATACCTAGAGAGAGACTAATAAATCTAGAATGGACTTATTATATTGGGTGTCCTATTGTTGGAAATCTAAAAATAGTAAAACACATTACATGTATATCCCTCCACTGACCTCTCCTCGTGAAATAAACCATGAGATCCCCAACAGATAATGATGCCCAATCCCAGTCAAAACATAACCCACATGAGTAGTTAGAAACCACAAAACCAAACGGTTGTCCTTTGTGGATGAAAATTACTGATTACAAAATAGTGGATTAAAAATATCTTAAATAATAATCATCTTTACAAAAAATGTTGTTGTCATAAAATGAAATTATCACTAAATGACCATAATCACCAAAGAGAAAAAAAATTATATTTTTAAAATAATTATTCATCTAAAAATGTCTCCTTATTTATCAATAATAAAATATGATCTAACCATATATCTCATTTCCTAAATCTATATCAATTATATCAAATGGATTCAGTGGTAACCACTGTAGATTATATCAATCCATGACCCATGATTCACCTTAAAATTATTGAGGATTCAACAATGGGATCTCAATAATCTAAAACATTTTAGCACCACCTATGATACCAAAACAAATTTACAATCATAATGGACTATATAAATTTAAATTACATGGTTATATCATGTTACCTCACATAAAAGATACAACAGACCAATATATATCGTTAATTAATTTTTTATAATAATTACATCAATTTATAAATCCACATTTCACCAAAAAAATTTATTGTATGAGACAAGGAGTTATAATCATAATTATTGGGACACTATTAAAGAAAAAAATTTAGGTGGGAATGAAATTATAAATGAGATTATAGTTAAAGTATAAAATACCCATGGTCATTTTAACGCATCTGTGAGATGAAAATAGTAATATCAAGATAATCGATGGAATGGAATTGAATTTTATTTTAGAGATCATAAATTATTGAATGTATCACCATGGATAAGAATTTCATTATTTACCATAAACAGTCTATTAATAGCTTGTTACAAAGGAACATCAAGAATACTTTAATGAATTATATTTTTGAACTACAGAATAGATATTCTCCAATATTATTAATTTAACATTTCCAACCTTGTCTCATATATGATTTCATACATCCCATATCCAATGAATGTTCAAACATTTCTGGGAATAATTGTGGACTAGACTTGTCTAATAATAATGAGAAATTCTATATTAATGATAACAAACATATTTTGTTGGGGAATAAGATATCTATATAGCTCAAAGTAATCTTTAGAAATAAAAAACTAGAAGAGAAAACATTGGTTCCTAATGAATCCATGATGATGTAATATCCATATTTTATAAATATCAGATATATATGAAAATATCATAAATGACATTATTTATGGTTTGTTTTCAGAAACAAATACTAGTGTCCCATGTATAGTATGTAAATACCATATTCCAAAACTATTTAATAATGGTATCTATAAACAGAATTTAGTAAATACGTTATTTTTATGATTAATTATTTTTATTTTAATACAAACAAAAATTGCATAAATATTATATTCAACATAATTTCATATTATTAGAAATGTTTTTTTATTTTTAGATATGGAAAAGACTCTTTTTCTACATAATGGGGTCTTCTTGAAACATGTAATTTGTATAATGTGGTCATTATATATGATTTACCAATATAATAAAAAATCATTTTGTGAAATGATTTAAAAATTTATCGCATGACAACATGTAGTCTAAATTATTTTCTGAACTTGAAAATATATTCTCACACAACTGTACGACTAAATAAATTGTTACATAAATATAAAAAACTGATTTTTAGTATTTTTATTTAAAAAATGTAATTTAAAGGAACAATTGGTTATGGAACTCCTAGAAAGCCTCATTAAATATTTTTTTCATTGAATATATCTATTTATTTATCATAATCAGCATCCATAATAACATTATCCTATATCTAAATTTTAATCATAAAACAATGTTTATTTAATAAACATTTTTACATGATAAACTGTTTTCATTTTTTATTCAATATATCATTATTCTTTAAATTTTATTGATAAATTCATTTTAATATTTTAAATTATAAGTTTTAAATAAGGTAAAATGATAAATATTATTATTTTTCATTATAATTAATTTCTTTGTGAAGAATCTAATTATTATGTAAACATTAATTTTGGTAATTGTTGGAAAGATAAAAAAATATACAAAAACAATAAATGTTTTCCATAAAAGGAGAATTCAATATTACACTCAACTAAAAAAATATCTTTTCATTTTTTCCATTTATAACCATCCTAATTAAATACAAGTACTATATTATTGAAATGTTTTGGATTACTCTTAAAAATTATATTCTCTTCACTTTTAAAATAGTTATACACCATCTACTATAAAACCAATGTGTCAATTGAATATCTCCTTGAAACGAAACCATTTTTCTCCACCTATATCACTCTGTCATTTTCAACATCATATTATAACCATTTAGTTCCGTAAGGAATTCATTTTCAAGGTGATTTTAGATGGAAATTTATGTCCCTTACATGAGTATTATCAACTACATATATCATATTTTATATTAACTTATATCATGTTTATCATAGAAATATAAATATAAATCAACCCCAACATTCATATATAATAATTTAACTCTATTTTGGTAATTATAATCATATATTCGTCAATTACATTCATTTAGAAAAAATAAAACATCTTTTGTGATTTGGTTTGATTACGCCTCCACAATGAAATGTGTTTTGTTTTTAATCCCCACCTATAATCTCTAAACAAATGGTTGATCTCAAGGGATAAATATTTCTTTATTTTCATTATTTAGGTAATTGTATTAATATTTTTATACCATATTAATTATATTATTAACTAATGATCGTTATTTTTTAACTATTTAAAACAACCATTCTTTGATAAAACAAACTATTGCATTTCTGTTATATTGTCATATCAATTAATATGATTTTTTAAATCCAATTAGTTATGATATATCTAACTAATATAAAAATATATTAATCATGATTATGGTATTATGACTTTATTATAAAATTACTTTATTACCAATCAATAAATCATTGTTAATTCATATTGGGGTGTCATTAAACACCAAATTGAATAGTTCTATGAATATATATATGAATTAATATTAGGAAAATAATGAATATTATATTATAATATAGATGTTTAAATTATGATTGGGTTTATATATATGTTATATAATTATTAATTCAATTATTTAATAAGAATAATTAGATCAATGAGAATCACTAAAACATACTTCTTTTAAATTACATCGTCTAAGATAATGCCTAAAAAACAATGAATCATAATTAATTAGTAATAAAAATTTTTTATTAGTTCTTATAATTAACAACAATTAAATATTTATGATTAAATTTGGGAAAATATTAAATTTTTGATACTTTATTTTAAATATTTTTCAAATAATCCAAAATAAAAACACTTGATGTGGAAAATAAGAGAAATTCCTGATTACACTGACTATTTGTGAATAATATAAACAATAATGGGTTTGATTAATGTTTATAATTTTTTTTATTAAGATGAATATGTTTTTTATATAGATGATTAAAATATTTTTATAATATTTATGAGAAAACATATGTTGTTTTAATCAGAAATTCTCATATTAGTGGACGTATTTGTATTATGGACTTAAGTTCTATTTTTTGTATATAATTTGTATTTTATATTATATATCAATTAATTTCATTATAAAAATAATTCAAATAAATATAGATAACCAAATAATTCAATGGGTTTGGTTTCATTGCTACCTAATCCATTTTTATGGGGTTTTAATCATAATTATCACTATGTTATACTCATGATATATTCACCACCTATTCCATTTTTAGTGGGTTATTTATATGTAAAAATTAATTTTACCATACAAATTAATGAATATAGTGGACCTAGAAGTCAATATTTTTAACCCTTCTAATTCTTTTGATTGTGTAGGTAAATGTTTTTAATCAAAATAATTTTTATAATGAAAAAATCATCATATGTTTTTCTAATTGTAAATGTTAGTGTAATTTTGCCGAAATTTCAACCATGATATGATACTACAAATTTGATGTGGTTTAGAAACAGATTCATCAAAGGACAATAACCTAAATAAAGTTAGTTGTGAATTTACTCAATTATCACCCTAATGCCTAATAATGGTTCTAATGACTACACACTTGGTGAGACACTACTAGGGGCATCCTTTTGACCCTTAACAAAAAAATTATAAACCATATAAAATTGTTTTTTGTTCTATTTACATAGTATCATGATATTATAATATACTAAATTATGTTATTATAATATATCAATAATAATTAATGTAGACTATACACTCTCATATATTTTTATATGATATAAATTTATCATTGATGACAACCCAACTCTTCGATGTTGATAAATACATGTTCTCCTTGAAATCAATATTATTATATTGAATGTGGAAGTTTTTCATTATAGTATTTCAAATTAATAAGAAAACCTTTTTAATAAAAATCCTAGGGAATGACATGTGAGGTATTAATGAAACTTTTTGAAAATTCATAAATAATAATCACATGACTAGTGGAACCCATATTTATATATCCCCCAAAATAAATTAATATTGGTCATTGTAAAAAATTGGTTTTTTCCATTTACGTCTTACCATTACATGAGTGTGTCATGGAATGAGGTGTTGAGATCATTTTTTCAGTGATAACATTATAAATCACATTAGTATAATCAATTATTATTGTTATCCATACTTTCATTAATATTCATTTATTTAAAATAGATTCTTTTTTTAAATGAATTCATTGTGGTCATTTATTCACGTGGTATAAATTATTACACATTTATGTTATAAAAGAATACATTGTATTCCTCTTTATATTGAACACATCTTCTCATTATGGTTTTTACTCTTTTCATTTAGAAACATAATGTGGTATAATCTTCAATATTTTATTATATTATTGAATTGTTATTGAATTTATCACAATATGTCAAAGTTATATCTTACTTATTTGAATTCAATGTATGTATGTATCTCGTAATCAAATGAAATTAAAATGAGGATCCTTTAATAACTATTGTATCTTAGAAAATATAAATATCTGACTAGTTTTATATAATAATTTATTTTACATTAAATTAATTATTTAAAAATTATTTTTGAGGTGGTGAAAAATATTATACATTTAATCATGGATAAGGTAGTCCACATGAACTTACAAATAATTATTTCATCAACCATTGATAAAAGTAATGTGTATAATAGTATAGTATTATTATAATAATATAATTGTATTTGGATATACTAACATTATTATATGAAAATTGATATTGAAAATTATTGGATGTTAAAGAAGATGTAAAATTAATTACATTGTATAAAAAAATTATGTCCTATTAAAGACACATCTATTTGATTTATTCATCAGTAACTTATCAGAAGAACTTTTTATAGAATAAAATCCTCTAAAACAAGGAGAATAATGTTAATAAGGATTAATTTTAAGCATTGGTTTTTTTATTTTTCACTGTGTGGTGTTTTTTTATATAATATGTGGTTTTTTAGATATGGGAAGGAAACTCAATAAATTAAATTAACATGTTAAATATAATACTTTTTTATTTCTTAAATTATTCATGATATGGAAAATTAATTAATGATAATATTAGATTCATTTGATTTACATTCAGAATATTAAATTTTGATATTCGTTCAATTATTTTAAAAAATGTATTTTTTTTAACTCTTCATTTAACCAATTTTTACAATAATCATAATTAAAAAATTTCATTACTAAAGTATTATAAGTATAATTAAGAGATAAAAATGGATAAAAATTGTTAGTGAATAAAATTCTAGACCATAACCCACCCACATCATAATTATTGAGTATTTTAATTATTTTAAAATCATTAAATAATATATTATATATTATAAAATACTATTAAAATCACTTTTCCAAATACTCACGTATTTGATAAATAATGAAATAATGAAATGTATGGAATATAAATCAAAGTTCATTAATCATTTTATATTATTATCAATAATATTTAAAAATGGAAAAATAAATAAAAAATATTATATTACTATTATATTTTTTAAAATAATATATATTTACTTTTCTACTTCATGATGAATCAATGTGAAAATATTTTGTAAAAATTTAAAATAATTATACACTGTATACAATTAAAATTTTATTATAAAATGTTAAAAAAATATTCGTATTTGAATTATATTTTTTCATTCATATATAAAACCTTCAAATTTTATGTGATGATACAATATAAATCAACAAACAAGAGAGTTACATTTTTGGTTTTTCTAAATAATAAAATAATACCAGATAAATTATCAAATGAAGTCGGAAAAAAATTCATTATTTTAAATTATAATAATGGTTTTCTCTAACTAATCCAATAAAACATATATATATATATATATAATGTACTATATGAATCTAAATAATTATATAATTATATATTTACTTAATTTCCTGAATTAGATTTATATAGGTGAAAAATATATACATTAGTTACTATTCACTATATCCAAAATAATGATGAACTATTGAAAAATTTTGATCCTTGTGATTGATAACATGGAATATGTTTTTTCATTATTCCAATTATGTAATTTGAATAATTTTTTTTATAAATATTAAAAAATATTTATTCAAAATCAGTTTTTAGATGAAAAATGTATAATCCAAAACATTGACATATTTAAATATAATGTATAATGCTATATATTCTGTAAGAATTTTTTTATACATTACAAAAAGACTAGTAATGTTAATTTAAGGTAAAAAACAATTAATAATATTACATTTCAATCATTTGAAATAACTTTTTAATGTATATCAGTATTTTTAACACCTTAGTAGAAAATTAGTCTTCTTAGAAATCCCAAAATGTCATCCTTTAAAAATAATGATATAATTATTTAAAATATTGTATAAATGTTATAAAACTTATAAATTTTTGTATAATTAAATAATAATATAATTATTTAATCAAATTAATGATAAATTTCATGAAATTTATTTTTCATGCATAACATGACTTTGAATAATATTTAATACAATTTATTAATGACTAATAAATGAAACATAATTATTTAAAAAATTATATTTATTGTTTATAATGCTTTTATTCAAATTAATACCTCAAATATAATGGATAGCTTATAACAATCATGTTTAGAACATTTAATATTTTAATTGTATATTTATATTATATAAATCTTTTATGTTAGATAATATGAAATCGTTCATTAATAGTATAAATTTTATCATTAATTTTTTTATGTTACATCAATTTCATCATATCATTATCTATTTGAGATGTGATATATATTCCCAAAAATTATACAATAGTGGTATTTGGGTAAAAAAATTATGTTTTGGTAATTATGAAGATATTATAAATGTGGCTTCAATAATGGACACCCAACTTATCTAAATGTTATTTCATTTTATGGAGGACCATCGTAGTGAACAAAAGCAGTTGGGAGGAGTTACATTATATATATATTTATAATTGAATTCATAATTATATTATAATATTCAATTGAGAAGACTTTTATAGTGGGAATTTTATGAAACAATAAGTGGAGGTCCTTCTAGCCAAATGAACATCTAGCCACTATGGGGTACTTACTAGGAATCAGCATGAGGTGATTTCAAAAGATCAATCATTACATATCCGTGGGGATGATCTTAATGGAGGAAACACTAGGAAGGACCTCTATAACATCCACTAATAAAACTATAGAAAGTAATATAAACCCATTAGATTTTATAAAATTATTATTTTAAAAACATTTAATTATTTCATAACATTCATTAAATAAAAAAATGTTTTAGTTAAAAGAAATATACTAAAAATATTATTATTTACACATGATAATTATAAACTAGATATTAAATTGGACTATATAAATTGGATTATACTAAATTTAAATCTATAATATTTTTAAATTAATAAAACTAAGTTATTTGATATCAACATATTAGAAATGAATATAAAAATTATTTCAATGTAATGTAAATTATTATCAAGAAAACAATTATTACATGCTCAATAATGATTTAACAACAAAGTTAAATTATTCAAAATTTGTGTATATTTTAATGAAATTTCAATATTATATAATCAAAAAAATTATTTATTTCTAATGAAATAATTTTTTAATGCACTAGATGTGAATAAATCATTCTTTATCTCTTAAAAATATTTTTTCTCAAAAAAATTATTCAAAATGGTTTGAAATGAATTATTAAATAAAATTTATTATTCCTCTTGAAAATTTATCTGAAACTTGTAATTTTATTTTTTAAATCTAAATTTAATAATTATCTATGACTTAATTAATGATATTTCTTCTTAATAATACAATTTTTAATTGAAATGTTAAAAAATTTGTTTTATTAAAAAATTACTAGTAATTAATTGTATTTAAAATTTTAAATTACATTTGACAATGAGATCAAAATTAAAAAAATTTAATTATATTATTTTTAATAAAATATAGATATCTGATATCAATTAAGTTTTAAATTTTTTAATAAAATAATATTTTCTTTGAAAAAAGTTCATTTTCTTCCTATATGTGAGTTAAATATTCAATAACATTTGAAAAATTATATGAATTTATTTATTTCAAATAATTTCTTACTTATAATCGTAATATTTAATAATATTTAAAAATTCCATGTTAATTTTTTCTCATTATAACTAGTAAAAATGAAAAATTAATTAAAGTGTTTAAGGTTAAGAAAAATATTCCTTGGTGTTACTCCAAAAAAAATTCATTTTAAGTATTTATTTATTTATTAAAACACATTTAATTGACCCCATTTAGCATTAACATATTTAGAAAAATATTTATTAATAATTTTGATTCAATGTTTAGGAATTGAATTTTCTATATTGGATTTTTTTGGGAAACATCTATGTAGTTTCGGAGTGAAGACCAACTACCACTTATTAATCAACATGTCCTGTCTATTCCAATCCACACTACGTGTTCCATTGATAATATAATACAATAACAACCCCATATTTTTTAAAAAATTATTTTAAATTAATTTAAATTCATTATTATATTCTATAACACACAATGTACTATATGGATTCTATTATTTGCAACACCATGTTAATCATGATATACACTTGACATTGATATTCTTCAATAAATTTTTGCACACACTCATTTGACTCTTATTGAAATAGACATAGTATTTTTATTATTAATTTATCATAATATTCATCAATTTGTCGTTAGAATTTTAGGTGTGAATGTTATAAAGTATATAATGATTATATGATTTACACCTGTTTATATAAAGAATCATTCTATGAAAAAATATTTAGATAATAATCTAAAAACCAATTGAATATAAAGGAATTGTTTTTTTTAAACTATTTTTATGCTCAAAAGGCGTTTAATATTAATAAATTAACAGATTAATTATTACTGAAACATTGTAGTGAAATATATATGTAATATATTTACATAAAATGTTTTTAAATTAATCCAATATTTTTGATAGGCTTCAGATAAAAATAAATCTAAATTTAAGCATAAAGAATTTGTATATTTTAATAGACAAATATACCACCTTTTATTTGAATAATTATTTCAAATAAATATTTAAAATTTTATGGAAATTTTATATAGAAATAAATTTATTTTATTATAAAAGAATATCAAAATTTTACATTGTTTTAGTGTATGGTATGTTTCTTAGAAAATTCAATTTTTTGTGAATAGTGAATGAAAAAAAAATTACATGAAGACAAAATTTTCATCTCAAAAAAAATATATTGATATATTATATTACCAACAAGTTTTAAGTTATAAATAAAATAATTTTATTTATTTCAGTCCAATTTTTTTAATATTAAAGAAATAAACATTAATATCCAATACAATGACTCATTAATAATTTTTCCAAAAACTATGTTCCATCAAACGGTTCCACCAAAATAGTTGCACCGCTCACGGTCGCTCACTAGAACAGTGGCACCGCTTATAGGGGCACCATGACAGTGGAAACATATTGTTCACACTTCCACGACTGCACACCTAATTGGTGGCACTGCAGATGATGTAACCTTCAGGGTGGAACCATGACAGTGGCACCATAATGGTCACATTATTACGCTCAGTCACCCAAATAGTGGAACCGATAATGGTGGCACTATGAGGGTGGCACTGTAACAGTGGGACCATCTTTGTGGAACCACTTACGGTGTCTCACAAAATAATGTCGCACCCTAGTTTCTTTTTCCAATTCCATTACCGCTTCATATATTTTGACATAAGAGTGTTTTAATACAACATTAAAAGCCATTAAAATCCTAGTCATGATATCTTAAATCTCCCATGAGTCGGGAATCCCATGACTTATCAAAATTTCTGGCTTTAGTTGTTACCACACCCACTTTCCCGTACTTCCTCATCCACCCCTGATATGTGTGTTTTCCTCTTTTTAAAGGAAAAATAATTACTCATAACCATTATGGACACCTCCCCTATGAGAATTATTAAATAACAATTAACACCATCTTGTGTAACCACCCATCCATGTGGTGAAACCACCATCCACTTTTAAATACATTTAGTATTGTTGTATCCTGTAACTTTAGGATCTCTCCTTTTTATCTCAATGTAATTCTTTACTTATTCTTATTTTCTAGTTTAATTCTTCTCCTTGGTGAGTTTGGAGTCCCCCTTCCCAACGCTAGTGGTTCACAAGTGCTCAAGCATTTCCTACCCACCCTTGGAGTTACCAAAGTTCCCGACCTCCACGTTGTGCATCTCTAATTCTCAGTGGGTGGATAAAAACATTGATCGTTGATCATACAGGTATGGTTCATCCATTGTATCTATTTAATTTGTATCATGTGGAGAATGTATTCTAATGTTTCTATGGGGATAAATGAAACCAATCTATAACAAATATAATAACCAGGATTTTAATGAATTAAGGGGTGTGTTTGATGATGTTTATGTACTCTTTTACCACTACCTATATGTTGTGAATTTTATGGGCCTCTGTCCACTGAAAATCATGGATGTTGGTGGTCTTTTCATGCACACTAATGGACCCCTAACATATCTGATGGTTGAATTGTTCTAACATGGAAATTGGTCATTCACGTAAATGATGTTGATTAGATGAATGTCCAATGAACAAGAATCCTAGTGTAATTAATCAAGTTCACCAAATGAAAAGAAAGAACTCAATTAATGGAGTGATATAGCTTGGAATCATCCATGCCCATTCTTGGTAATATGTGTGGTTGTGTGGCTTGTTTTGGATCCAATACTTTGATGGATATCATGGATCCATTTTTTAATTAACACATTACAAGAGAACATAGTTTGAATACATAAATTGCTTCCTGTATATTTTCCCTTCGATTATGACTAATCCTGTTAAGTTTCCTAGAATTGAAAATTATATAAATGGAAACACGTGATCATGAGAACACGAATGGGTTAAATAGGGAATTTTTTCCATGAATGAGTTTTGACATGGCTATGTGTGTAGTGATTTTTATTAATGAATATTAATGAGGGTGTTTGTGTATAAGCTGGTATTAGGACCCCTAGGCTAGAATGAGTGCTTGTTTACATATATGTGTAATTTAGTAGTTGGGTTTCTTATTCACACCCCACCCATGTTGATAAAATCTTGAAGAACACGCCCCATTTCATGGTGGAGGGTTTTTTTCAACAATCAAATTAGTGGATGGTTATTTACTTCTTTTCTGCACCATTTCTTGAGTATCCCAAAAATAATTATGTAGGTTTCGATGGACTAAGGTCCATTATAGAACGAGATTATTCTTTCAGGGAGAATGTTGGGGGTTGGACCAGGTGTGTGCGTGCAGTTTGTTTCTGAAGTGTCTTCGGGATGAGGCCCATGTTTCTTTGGGAAAGGTGGTTGTTGTTCGGGACCAGGTGTCTTTGGGAGTGGTGGTTATTATTCTAGACAATATTTCTACGGGTTTGGTTATGTGTGGTTGTGGCTAAAGTGTTTCCATATGGGATGTGTGGTTGTGGTAGCCCAGGTGTGTACGGATAGGGTATGGAAGGGGCACTATGGAAAAAATGGAGGGGAAGGTCTGATGCATAAGATGTCTTCAATATCCAGTGGGAAATAGTGTGGGGTTCCCATTCATCGATGTGTTATTACTATTTCATTACTGGACTTGATTTATTTGGGGAGGGTTCCTTTGTGAGGTTTTAGTGGATAGTTTACTTAGTAGGTGTATTGGTTATCTCCTTTTCGCACAGGGAATTATAATGCCTCCCTACATATGCATGAGAGATTTGGGTTTTCCCTTTTGAGTATGCCTGTATACTCACACTATGTATTTAATACAGCTATCATGATTCTAGAAGGACATAGTGGACCTTGCGGGACCCTACTAGTTAATATTTTGGGACATTTACAGATGTTTTTTATTTTGTTTCGTATTTCCATTGGATTCTACATGCACTCTTTAGCACATTATATTGGAACATGCATATGGGAATATTTTGTTTGGCATTACTTTTTCGTCTAGTATTGGTGTTTTTTAGAATTTATTATCTTATCTCTAGTTCCTACTAAATATAAATTGTATTTCCCTCTATTTTCATGTTATTCATTACCCTTTGTGCTATTTTCCACTTTGGGACCTATTGAAGACACATCTCAGGGTTCATTATCCATCCTTTAAATTGAAGAAGCAATTTTCTGGAAATCTGATGTCCCCTCGCTCATCAAGTGGAAGGCGGGTCGTGACATAATGGAATGAAAGGTAGGTTGACAGATAGGATCAAGTGCAGAGTTATGCATAGTGAGAATTCTATGGGATGGTAGGTCAATAGTGTTAGGAAATCCTGGTGTGAGAAATAGGCTAGCGAAGACTGACTAAGACACGAGATTTTAGGCCCCCCTGTGATATGATTCATGGACTCTGGACCTAACAAATTACCATGTGAGGCTATACTGATTACAGGTTAAATACCGTAGGAATGGTACATGCAACATAATGAATTGGGTTATTTTCTTTCTTGGGAATTTGGTTATTTAAAATGAATAATAATTCTATGAAAAATTAAAAATAATCATATACACTACTCGGTCTTAGGCATCCCTTGTTCACCATTAACAATGGCACCAAGACGATGACCACGAGTAGTTAAGGAGACCAAGGCCATTACAGATGATTTAGCTGATAAGAGATGGCTGATCGATAGGAGGAGGGTGAGTAGTGGAAGAAGACACTTCATACACATCAGTGATGGACCCTTGGGATGTATGAGAGCAGCGTCTCAGACATTAGGATAGTGTGTGAGCTCAAAGAGCTGGTGATTGCCTTCAGTTTGATTTGGGATCTTATAGAGTACTTGGTTCCTCTAGCTGTAAGAGAAATTTGGGGAGTAGTGTGTCAGTGGTAGATACTCTATCATGTGTATATGAGAGAGTTATAGGTTTCATGGACTGTCTTCAAGAGGTATTTTTGGGTAGAATTCCACTATTTCACGATGAAGGTAGAGAAGAGGCAGGAGCTACTCTCCCTTTAGCAGGGGATCATGTCTGTGAGGGAGTTGGGGATGAAGTTCAATTATCTCATTTTCTTTTCCCCAAACCTCATTTCGGATGAGGAGTCTCGGGAAAGCCGTTTAAAGGAGGTACTTCGACCTTCTATTTAGTATGCAGTTACTCACTTAAATATACCGACATATATGGAGGTACAAAAGATGGTAGAAGTAGTGGATAGGGTGCACTCACTAGAATGTGTTCCCCAAGAATTGATTTAGTTGGGCTCGTCAAATGGGAAGGTCGTCAGTAGTTGTCCTCTATCATCCGGGCCTTCCACATTTCAGCCATTGGGTAGTATGCCCCAGTAGTTCCTATATCGATCTCCTGGTCCTCGCCCATCCTTTTTGGTGCCAAGACCTAGATTCATCATCTATGTATGTTTTGGTCACCTTCAGAGTCTGTGCCCGGACCAAGTGTAGTATAGTGTGGGTTGGTAGATTCATCTCCCACCTAAGTAGCAAAAAATTCATGCTAGTCCCTTCCAGCAACAACATCATTGATAGTGAGCTCCCGCTCCTCCGAGTGAAGACATTGCAAGAGGAGGACGATCCCAGGGTGCTCCTCTAGGACCTCGACCAGTCATGTATGGGGAGGTGACCAATTGCTGAGGAGTAGAGGGGCTGGGTGTGGGCAGTTTCACTCCACCGAGGCAGAAGATCTAGTAGGACCAGGATTCGTTTGAGTTTTGATCAACTTATTTAGTACTCCTTTCATGTGACTTGTTCGATCAGATGCTTCCCAGTCTTTTTGGGAACCCAGAATAGCCCATGATCTGGGATTAGAAATAGAGAAACATTTGTACCACTAGTTTGGAGTTTTCCAGTCTGGGGTAAGACCAGCTTGCATCGTGTTTTCTGAGGATGTAGGATGATGTTGGGAACACATCAATCCAGTGGGGACCTTAACATATATCAAATGAAGCTATATGAGTTAATTTTAGGCATCGAATGGTTGTTCTCTGTATTTGATTTTATCAACTGCGTCATTAGAAGGATTGCATTTTAGGATATGGTTAGACAACGTGTGACATTCATCATCGAGCAAGGTCCCCATGAGGGAATCCGGCAAGTAGAGCACCTTCATTCCTTGTATGTCAAGTTATCAGTGGAGCCGACAGACATAGAGGTGGTTGAGGTCTTGTTTATCTTCATTTTATTCATGGTAATCTTCCCTGAGGAGGTGGTGACTCTAACCCCCCTTGACATGATGTTGAGTTCAGGATAAAATTGAAACCTGGTGCTTGTCCAGTTTCAATGGCTCCCGATCGGAAAAAACCTGCTGAATTCCAGGAGTTACAGATTCAGTTTGATTATCTGATGAAGAAGGGTTTTTTCAACCAAGAGAGACACCATGGGGTTCTCCAGTCTTGTTCGCGAAGAACCCATATGGTGTTCTTAGACTATGTAGAGACTACTGAATACTAAATCAGGTAATAGTCGGGAACTTTTACCTAATCCCAAGGATCGACGACCTCATTGATCAGTTGAAGGGGGGCCGATGGTTCTCAAATATAGTCCTGTAATCAGCATATCCTTAAATGGGTGTGAAGGAGGGTGACATCTCGAAGACTTCGTTCAGGTGCAGATATGGGCACATTGAGTTTGTGGTCATGACGTTCGGTGTTACGAACACACAATCCATGATCATGTGACTCATTAACTCCTTTTTTCAGGAATATCTGAACCAGTTCGTAGTTGTGATTATTTAGGACATCCCGATCTACTCAAGAAGAGATGATGATCATGGTATGAATCTGAGGATGATTTTAGAGGTCCTCTGACTGCACCAGCTCTATGGGGAATTTTCCATGTTCATGTTCTAGATATGAGAAGTACACATCCATGGACACGTGGTGTCCATGAATGGAGTAGCGGTGGACCCATCAATGGTATAGGTG
This sequence comes from Viscum album, assembly GCA_963277665.1. Taxonomy (NCBI): domain Eukaryota; kingdom Viridiplantae; phylum Streptophyta; class Magnoliopsida; order Santalales; family Viscaceae; genus Viscum; species Viscum album. The sequence continues at coordinate 267,054,854 of OY728166.1, forward strand.
ATTGATTCATAGGGATCACCCATGAATGTGATGGAGGATCATAGTTTCATGGGCATGGTAGTTTACTACATGATCATCAAGCCCAACTTATCCCAAGTTGCATCACCTTTGACAGATTTCACAATCAATATCCTGGCTTTTGTGGGGAATGGGAAGTGCATGGAAGCCCTCAGTAATCTGAAGGGGATGTTGGTTAGTGACCCAGTGATGAGGTTTATATATTATGTAGGCATTTTTGTGGAATTATGTGTCCTTTAGGGAATGTCTTGGGGTGTGTGCTTATGAAATTATGGGGGTGATCAATTTTTGGTCTAGGTAGTTATATCCTCATTAACCTAAATATACCACGCATGATCTAAAGATTACATTTATCATGTTCACACTAATGTTTTTGATGCATTAGATCATTTGGGAGAGATTCATGGTCTTCAAGGATCATATGTTCTTGAGGTATATCTTATCCCAGTGGGACATGAACCTGCGGCAGTGGAGGTGGATGTAGTTTCATTAGGACTACGACTTCAATATCTCATACACTAAAGGTAATGGTAATGTGATGGCTGATACCTTGAGTTCAAAGTGACATAAGGATGTTGTTCGAGTGTGAGATTTTCCTTACAAGGAAATAGTGGTGTTGGTATCCCTGCACCAAGATGCAAGGGTGGAGGATGGCCAAGGATATCTGTTTTAGATGACCATGGAATCCTCTCTATTGGAGTAGGAGGAAGAGTCTCAGTGTATGGACATATAGGATGATGTGATGTGCAATCTTGTTATCCAGGGCGATGCTCCAGAAGGACGGTTGGATGAAAGGCCGAATCAGATGATGTTTCAAGGGATGTTTCTATTCATGATGGATGTGTACAAGATATTTCATGGTGAATTCAACAAATCACCCCTAGTGGTGTACCCAAGAGTTTCCAAGACGTACCAGGGCTTGAGGGGTCAGTTTGGTTGGCATGAGGTTAAGTGGCTAGTTTCATTGATTGTGTTGATGTGACTAATGTGTCAGTAGGTGAATGGTGAACACCACATCCCTGGAGGTCTATTACACCCTTTAGATGTACCCGAGTGGAAGTGGGATGACATCTCAATGGCTTTCTTCATAGGATGTCCCTGAGATCAAGGGGGTTTTGATGATATCTCAGTAGCGGTGGATTGGATGAAGAAATCAGCTCACATCCTGAAAATACATGAGTTGAGGGTGGTGGATACCCTACAATAGTGGTGCGTGGATGAATTGTTGTGGTTGCATGGATTTCCAAGGTATATAATCTTTGATTAGGATACTCGATATACATCATGACTCTAGAAAGGATTTCAACATGAATTTGGCACCTAGCTATACCTCAACACTACTTTCCACCCACAAAAAAATGGGCAGACATACCACACCATCCAGTTTTTGGATGATATCATACAAGATTGCATTTTGGACTTTGGAGGATCATGGGTACGACATTTACCTTTGGTAGTGTTTTCCGACAACAATATCTATCAATATACCATTATCATGGATCCATTTGATGCTTTGTACAAGAGGCCATGTCACTCACCCGTGTGCTAGAGAGAGGTTGGGGAAGCATGTTTTCATTTCCCGAAAGTGGTGAAAAGAATGATAGAGAAAGTTAAGAATATACAAGTGATAATTAAGGTGTCCTTGGATTTCCAGTAGTCATATGATGATAATAGGAGGAGACTCTTGGAGTTCGAGGTCGGGGACAATGTATTGTTGAAGGTCTCCCCTCATAGTTGATAATCGAGGTTCATCATGAGGATTAATATTTCTCCCAGGTTCATTAGTCCCTTCGACGTGTTACGGTATGTCAACAAAGGGGCATATAAACTTGCACTGCCACAACCACTACTGAGAGTGCAAAATGTCATCCATGTGTCTCAACTCTGTTAGTATCTACCCGACGATTCACACTTCCTTACCTGGGGATAACATGATATTGAGGATGAAAGTGCGTTTGTAGAGAGAACAATGATGATCATAGTTCATGTGGAGAAATTGTTCCATGGATGAACCATTCCCTTTGTTCATTTTTGTTGGATGCATGGTGGCCTCGAGGGGAGTAACTAGGAACAGGAGGAATTTATATGCACCCAGTACCCAGATCTGTTTTGAGATTTGATATGATTTGTTTCATAACGGGTTTTTATGTATTTCAGAACCTTTTTAACTATGAAATTTATTATTTTCATAGTTCTATGCATTTTTATGAAGAAACCTAACTATGATGAATATAGGACCTGATCCCTAATCATGATGCATTAGAGTAGATTTGAGTAAAGTCGTGCTGGTGAGTCAGCGCCACCCAAAGTAGATAGTATATTGACATGGTGGAAAGGACACACTATTACATATGATGATATAGTGCAACCTTTGTATGTTGTGTGGTTACTTGAGGGATATGTGTAGATAGATGTTGAAGGGGTTGGCTCCTAAGAGGTATCTTTCGAGGTGGTTGTTCGGACCCCTCTATTTTCATTGGTTCTTGTTTTAATTATCAAGGGAGAGAATATAATTAGAGGTATCATATGTAATGGACTGGACAATGACTCATTAATGAGATTTCTAAAAACTCAGTTCAATCAAATGGTTCCACCGAAATGGTATCACCTGTCACAGTTGCACACCAAAATAGTGGCACCACATATGGTGCCACCATGAGGGTTGCACCATGACAATCACACCATCCCAGTCGCACACCTAAATAGTGGCAATGTGAGGCTGGAACTGTGATGGTGGAACTGTAACAGTCTCACCATCATGGTCACAGCCTGAAACTGTTTCAATGATTAATATGGCACCATCACGGTGACACCGTGACCGTGGCACCACTAATGGTGTCTCACCAAATGGTGTCCCACCCATGTTTTCATTTTTCATGTTCATATACCAAAATGTATCATTTGACATAAGAGTGGTTTAATACCCTTTTTAATTCCATTAAAAAACTATAAATTATATCTAAAATACCCCAAGAGTTGGATGAACCTTGACACACCAAAATGGGTGGCATTATTAGGTGCCACAACATCATTCCCGCACATATAGTTCCACCAATATTACATGTGTTTTCCACTTGTTTAAGTAAAACCATTAACTCACATCCAATAAGGCCACCTCTCCAATGAGAATTATTAAATGGAAATTTATTCCCACATGTTTAACCATAAAAATTCATGGTGAATCCTCGATTATCTATTAATTTCATTCAAGATTTTCATATCTCGTAACTCCAGGATATCACCTTAGAATTCATTCTGTATTCTTCATGGTTTGTTTCCTTCGTCTCCTTGGTGTATTTGGTGTCCCCCTTCCGGAAACTATTCATGTGGATGTACTAAAGCCTTTCCAACCCATACATGGAGTCCATGAAGTTCCTCCACTACAAGTCATGCATCCCCAGTTCTCGGATTGTGGAGAAAAACTTCAACCATTGATCATAGAAGTAGGGTTATCTCATTGTCTATCATTACTGTGTATCATGCAGGGCATGTATTCTAATGTTTCTATGGGGATGGATGAAACCAAGCCTTAACGAAGATAAAAAACAGACATTTAAAGAATGTTGGGGTGTTTTGGATGATTATGTTGTACTCTTTTACCCATGCTTATATGTTGTGAATTGTATGGTCTTATATCTACTAAAAATCATGTATGTGGGAGGAATTTCCTTGTGCCATATTGGACCACTGTCTTTTGTGATGATTGAATGGTTGTAATATGGAAATTGGTTAATCACGTAAACTGGTTTATTAAATGAATTTCTACTGAACAATAATCCTTGGGTGATCACAACGGTTTACAAAACTAAATTAAAGATCTTAATGAATGGTGTGAGAGAATTTTGAAACTCCATTTCCCAGTCTTGGTAAATTGTGCATATGTTCTTCTTGTTTCTTGTGGGGTGACATGGATGGGGATGGGATCCCTTCGTGTGGGGAAGTTTTTGGTTATTAGATCTAAGGGTGTGTGGGGCCATATGGAGAGGCTTGTTTTAGTTCCTGTACTTTGAGGAATCTCATGGATCCCTTTTGTTTTTGTGACATTACAAGAGAAGTAGGTGGGAATGGTTAAATTGATGCTTGGTTTTTTTCATTGGCTTTTGGCTATTCTTGTAATGTTTCCTAAAAGTGATTAATTATTTAAATGGAAACACATGAACATAAAAACAAGAATGGGTTTAATGGGGAATTGTTTCCCAATAATGAGTTGTGACATGGATGTTAGTGCAGTTATTTTTATGAATGAATTGTAACATTTTGGTTTGTGTATATGCTTTTTTTGGGACCCCTAGGTCTGGATGAGTGGTTGTTTAACTATATTTATAATTTATTTCTTATGTTTCTTCTCCATTCCCCATCCATGTTGATCACTTCGTGCCAAACACCCCAATTTCATGGGGGAGGATGTCTTTTCCATCACTATTATGAGTATCAGATTATTAGCTTTGTTTTGTTCCCCTTTTCGAGTATCCAAATACACATCTGGCAGGCTGTGATAGCCTCAGGTCCATTATAGAATAATATTATTTTCATAGGGAACATTATGGTAGTTTTCCAAGGTGTGTGCAGGCAGGTTGTTTCCTATGTGACTTCCGGATGTGGCCCATGTGACTTTGGGCACGATAGAATTTGTTCAGGACCCGGTTTCTTTGGTTGTGGTAGTAGTGGTTCTGGCCTAGCTGTCTGTGGTCGTTTTTATGTGTTGTTCTGGGAAAGGTGTTTTCAGTTGGGATTTTTGGTTGTTGTAGCCCAAGTGTGTTTGGGCAGGAAATCGCAGTGGGACTGAGGTGAAAATATTGGGGATGGTCTGACACATAGGATTCCATCAATAACCCTTGGGAAAGTGGTTTGGGGTGCCCAAACATTGATGTGTTATAATTATTACACTAATTGACTTCTGTTATTTGGGAAGTGTGGTTTGGGTGGATAGTTTGGTTAATAGGTTTTTTGTTATCTCACTTTCTAACAGAGCATTGGAATGCCTCCACACTATGCACCAGTGATTTTGGTTCTCCCTACTAAGTATTATTATATACTCACCCTACGTATATAAAAATGATTTCATGATTTTAGGAGGACATCGAGGACCATGAACGACACTACTATTTTGGACGTTGGGATAGTTATTTTTTTTGTTTTTCTTTTTTTGGTACTTCCCTTTGGAGTTTTCTTATACCCTGTAGCACATTTTATATGAACATGCATATGGGAATGGTTTATTTGGCTTTACATTTTCTTCTAGTTGTGGTATATCTTGGGATTTACTATCTTATCTGCTAATATCACTAAATATAAATGGTAATACATTCCATTTTCCCTTTGATTCTTTACCCTTTGTGCTAGTAGCCACTTCAGTACCAATTAAAGGTGGGTCTAATTGGGTATTTTTCCACCTTCAACATGAAGAAGTACTGGTTGGGAAATCTGCTCTCCCTTCCATCATTTTGGTGAATGAAGTTTATGAAAAAACTATTAAATTTGATATAAAAACATTTCAAACTATTTTTATGGAAATAATTTGGATTCTTTTTTTGTTTTTGGTATTAATTTTAAATAAAATTATGCCAAATATTTGAATGGAATATTAAAAAATATATAATATATGTAGAGTAAATATAATATAAAATTTATATTATTTTCAACAAATTCTTTTTACAAATTTTTTTTCTGAAATAATATTCTTTTAATATTAATGATTAAAGAAAAAATTAATTTACGTAGTCATTGACCATTAATAAGAGGATTCCAAATGATGTAGAAACGTTTGCAGGTCTATTTTATGGTATTATTTCTACCATATTGCCACATGGATATAATTTTGGTCATTATTAGAGGATCATGATATATGTGATCCCTAGAAATAATGTTTAAATTTTTATATTTACAATAATGCCCATACCCATCAACTAAGAATGGAACTCACTCTACCACTGGTCCATAACACTAAATAATTTTTTATAATACAACCCGTTAAAAAATATGCCCCCAAAATTCATCAACACATCCTATATTCATCACATTACAAATACACAAATTCAATGATGTTCTTTGGGAAAAACCATATGGAGTTACCCGATGAACTTCTATCATTATACAATGATAAAATTTGTTTTATTTATTTACTCACACATTAAATTATATTAATTACATGGTTATAATATAAATTCAGTATCAAAAATATTATTCTATGTTTTTATATTTTTCTTAAGAACTACTTCATTTCACAATCCTATAAAATAGTAATATAATTGATGTTCTTGTGTATGGCGCACAACCGCCTCATGAAATGATTTCATTCATTTTTCATTACCACCTCACATGGTCAAGAATTCTGAAGGTAATAATTTATATATGATATATATATATGATATTTATTATTTATTAATAATACTATTATATTTATATAAAACATACAATTGAAATTTTATTTTTTGGGGAATATGATAACATGATTTGTGGACGTGTGGACTAGCGCCTCCTTATTGTGATGTGACTGATTGATGATTTATATGGAACATAATAACATTTTTTATAATAAATTTATATGATTTATTAAAAATATATATTATATTAATTAAATAACAAAATTTCTAAAAATATAATATATCACATTCTATCATCCCTTTTAAATAGTGAAAAAATGAACATTTCATTTGCGGATGTGTGGAATAACACCTCTTCAATGTGATAAAACTCTTGTTTTTTATCACATCATAAAATGAATGATATATATATATATATATATATTTAAATAATATGTATTCATAATTTAAATTTATATTTTTTGAAATATAACATCCCATTACTATCTTTCCATAATAGTTATAGAAAAATTGCAATTTTACTCATTCGTATATACGACCTACCATCTCCATTATAATAATTTGGGTAAATTTTACTGAAAAATTATTCATGTTTAGTTATATATTTTTAAATTTAATAACATATGTTATAATTATTTCAAGTATTTAATTCTTGATAATTTTAAATACTTACCACAATGACCATAGTAAACTTATCAAAGTATGTCAGGAAATGTGAGATTAATATGGTAAACAAAACATAAAACGTATTGATTAAGTATTTGTATATAACATGTTATGAAATTAAAAGATTAATAAATGATTAAAAATAGTTTTAAAATTTTAAATAATTTACCTCTGTTTATTATTTATAAATATATAATAATATCACGATAAAGCAGCTTCATTGTTAATGATTTACATATAGCATTTTAGAATATGTGTGATAAACTACATATTCACCACATTAAAAATTGTGTGGTGAATATAATTCACAATATTATAGAGTATATAATTAACTATTTTATCTTTAGTGTATATTAATGTTTCATTTTATGATTATTTCTTTTCTGGTTCCCAATAATGTTGTTTCACATTTGTAATTTATTTCTAAACTAAATTTCCATTCAATATATTTAATTCATATGACATTTTTTATGTAATGAATAGAATACGTATGAAATTACATGATTATATTTAATAATGTATTACCACATTTAATTTTGATATTCAGATTCGTAAAACATAATTATACAATTAATTTTTATCAGTAAAATTTGCAGTCATTGGGAGGGATTTTCATATCACTTTTATCATTTGTTATATAAATATAATATTTACTAATTATATAATTTATTTTTTTAATATAATAACCCATTTTATATATAATATCTTTAATTAATTTACCTTCATCTTATTTACAGGTTTCAATTTTTTTTATTACTTTTTTTGATTTAAAATTCATATTTTACCACAAATTTAAAGGGTTTATAAAGTCAATTTCGATTAATTGTGTTAAACATCTATAAAATTGATTATGTTTTACCATGAATATGTGTGATATTAAATCCTCTTGCGTTGTACTATAATTTAAAATTTATCTTTCCGATAAAAATTTTCCATAAATGTTTTATTTCATTTATTTATTCTCACTCCAATAATACGAACAATTTAAGGTATTTTCATCTCACTTTTTACAACTGTGATATAATTTTCATAGTGAAGACATAAATATTTTTATTATTATATCTACTAATCCTATACTTTATTATATAATGAGTTATATTATATTAATGGTATTTAAAATTTTCATTTTATTATTATTACATTTTGGGTTCCTGATACAATGGTTACCACAATTGTTATTCGTTTCATCTCACTTTACATTACATTAAGGCTTATTTGTTATTAATCGCCTTGTATCTTTTTTATGGTGTGTATACATACCTATGAATTTTTTATAATAATTTTCATTTATTAACTAATATTCAATGTAAAAATTTATTTTATTCTTTTATAGATCTCATGATTCAAATGTTAAAAAATTAATATGTCTATTTATAGTATCACATTTAATTAATTGATACTTATTACATTTACCCTCCTTTTCTTAGATTTGTTGTGTAGATACTACCTTTGAATAGTTTTTATTATAATTATAAATGATTATATGGATACATAAAAATCTATTTTATGGCCTCCCATTCTTGGGAATTATAGGAAACATGTTACCAAATATTTAACATAATTATTGTTAGAATGATTCTTTTTTGAGATGTTTGCTATGTTGTAATCGTATATTTTTTTAACGAGGTTTATCTAATTCAAATTTTACATGTTATATAATGAATCGCGTTGTTATTGTGATATAAATAGTTTCATAATTATTTTATTCCTTCATGGGTATTATCATTCAAATATTTAAAGATTTTTATTGACAATTTTCATTTTTAATGGTTATTTTATTGAAGAATATTTTTAAATATATTTTAAAATAATTTAAATTCATAATTGTCAAAAATATATTATTAATTTTCCTAAACTACTGTATTTTGAATGGATACCACCCTTATTCATCCTCTATATAGACAATGATTGTATCAATGAGAATATAACCAACCCATTCCATTTTCATAGGTTAGCCTTATTTCAAAGAGATTATTATAGAACAAATTTATTTTAAATGGGATAGTCATGTTTCAAATTGATTTTTTGGAACAGAATTATATTATATAAATTAAACATTATTTAATGATATTTTTATGGGAACCCGTTTCTTTTCTAAATGATAACCAGGTTTCAATGATGAATTTATAGAACCCATTTTTTTCATCGGTTAATCATGTATCAATAAAAAAAATGTGAAAATTGTTCCTTCGTTATGAGACAACCATGTTTCAAATATATTTTTATGGAATCCATTTATTTTATAAGGGTTAACCATTAAAAAATCCATGATAACCAATATTTTAAATGGTTTAATCATGTAAATAAATAAATAATGATTTTTTATGAGTTTTATTCATGTTGTGGTTATTTGATATAATACATGATGGTTTAGACCTTAAAACGTGTGGTGAACACATTTCAACATTCATGATGGGGAGATATTGATAGTGATGTTTGATCCGATTAAAGATTACATAATGGGTTGACCTAGATAGTGTGGGGTGATCCTCTTATAGGCCTCAAATTCATTTTATACCGATAATATTACAAGTTATCTGTATGGTTATTCTAATTGAAAGGATTTTGAAATGGTTTCATGATTGTGATGAGCAATGATCTCAATACGAGTTATTATAATTATTTTATAATGTTTTTAATGATTTTCATTGCTATATCATGGATTTTGATCATTGATATTCATTAATATTTCCTTTTCTATAACTTAATATTTTTTTATCAATTTCTATGAGGAATTGAGTTATTTTATGCCTTGTTCATATCAATTATTATTTCAGCATACACTTACTCTATCTTATGCATATTCATGAAATTCATTTATAAATTATTATGTCTTCCATTATTGTTAGTTTGAGTTGAACATTATTACGTTTCTTTTTTCCATGTTTTTAATGATTTATTTTAAACAATTTATTTATGTAAATTATTTCACACGGATGATATTTATGACCTATATCAAATAATAAAATCATTTTTAAATTATAGAAAAAATATCATGATGACTTTGGAATTGTTTTTTTATTATTTTTTCTTAATTACCAAAATATATAATCATAAAACATCTTATAGAATGTATCGGATGCATTTTTTACTTTTTATGATGTATAGTTTCATTTAAATATATCCAGTCCACATTTTTTATCATTAAAAAAGAAATGTGTTCTTATAGATCTAATAAAAATATCCTAGAGTGTGGGTCATATAATTCAATAAATAATTACCAAAATACATTCAATATATCCCTCCCTATTTCCTATAGGCTTTATTTTTTTATAATCTGCTTCAATAAAATATTTTTTTAACCTATGGTGGATCCTTGAACAATAGGTATAGTGCATAATCATGAGTTTTTTTTTTCATTATCTGAATCCATTAAATATTTTTAAATAATGATAATATAATAATATTAATATCTCAAATATAATAATATTTTATTATATTAATATAATAACATATATGCATCCCCACATCCATAAAATGCTATGCGTTCCAATCAATGGTGTGTATGACATACTACCTCTTTGTTACCTGTCATAATTTGTTTTCTTCAATGCCTATAATTTATTGAATTAATAAAGTTTTTTAAAAAGTAAATATGATATATATGATATAATTATACTATATTTTTTGTAATTTAACACAATACATTTTTACATAAAAAATATTACAAAACAATAATATTGGCCATTTGTACATGTGAACTATCCCCTGCATGAAGAAATTAATTTTTATAAGGTTTTTATATCATATTATAATTGATTATATGGATATATATATATATTGAATATATATGATATAAAAAAATTTATAATATTGTCTATTAACCTTATATTTCATTTCATCCATTGAGAGTGAAGAAAAAAATATTCATGTATATGTATGCACTACCACCTCTACGATTTTGTAATTCATTATTATATCACAATTTTTTGGATGATTTAAATGTAAAATATACTTAATATATATTATTTTTATATTTATTTCAAATTTTGGAAATTATGGATCATTGATAATATTAACTGTAATAAAGAAAACCATTGATAATATCTGTGAAAAATTGATGCTATTACTACATTAAGTATGATTTTATCAAAATAATTCTGTACAATATGTTAAAGAAATATTATTAGTAAATACATTTTTCTATGATAAAAAGGAGTATGGTTTTGACTATTTATCTAATAAAACTATATTTTTAATATTATTTTATAAAGTGTGTTGAGATATTTGAAAAATTATTTAAGGGATTTATTGTTACTACATTATTTTAAGAGCTATAATCCTTAAACGCAATAAATTTAATTAGTTTGGTGTATTAATAACTGAATTGACATGTGACATAATATGTTTCTAAATTTAATTTCTTTTTTAATAGACATTATATTTTTTTTTAAATGGAAGCTTATGATTAAAAAGATTACAATGTGGTTTTTGTTTTTTCAAATTACTTTCATTTCTACGGCACAGATTTAATAAAAAACTCATGATACATTTGATTATTTTACCCGTAACGATGAATTTATTTTATTATTATTCTATTTTAATTAATGTAAAATAAATATGCATATATATTTTATTTTTTAACATGACTTATGGTTTATATGATACCAAAGGTGTAAGGTTGTTATTTTAAATTCCAATTATTTTTCAGAGTTTAATATGATTATGCATCAAATTATGTTATTTTATAAAATATCTCTCTAGAGGATCATAAATTTGGTTACCCACTGTTTATTTTTACTGAATAATATTTATTTATTTATTTTCCTCTATTTATGTAATAGTAATACTAAAATATAATTTTAAAATGATTAATATTTTTTTCTCTCCTTGGTCAAATATATTTTTCCATACATTTACATGGTTGAAGAAAATTTATCAATTTTTTTAATAATATATCATTAATTTCTAATTTCATTTTTTGTTTCATTGCCTTTTAATGTAATATTTGATTCAAAAAATATATTCATTAATAAATTAATATACTTTTATTTTTTTAGAAAAATGTAAATTAAATCAATGTTTTAATAGGTGTGCATTGATGTTTATTTTCCTAAATCATGATAAATCAATAGTTTAATTAATCCATTATAATTATATAATGTTATTTTAATAGAAATAATTATTTTGTATGAAAAATATTTTTGTATTTTAAAATAATGCCATGCCCGGTTTACTATAAAAAGGAACTCACTCTCTCCCCTTCACAACACCTCTAAATCCTATTCGTTTTTCGAAACCCTACCCAATTATGATCCTAAAAACCCATTCTATTATTACAGAAGCCTCACCTTTGATATAAATAATACCATGAATTTCATTTTGATAAAACCTAATATTGTTACCATTCGATTTGGAAATATTTTTCAATGATGAATTTTTTATTTTATTATTCAACCCCTTAAATTATTCTTATTTTATGATTATGTTATAAGAATTGTATCCTAAATATGATGATATTTTGTAATGTTAATTTTTTTTAACAACATATATACAAACTTCAATGGAATAGTTAATGAAATAATCAAAATGTGTGTATGTTGGACTACCGCCTCATGAAACAATGTCATTTGTTTTTCTACTATAACCACTCATTGTTGGGAATTATGAATGAAAAAAATATTTTAATATGTTATATATGATTTTTTTTAAATAAATTAGGAATTTCTATATAACACATATTTTCATTCTATCCGATTGTGAGAGTAAAATAACATCATCCTTGGACGTGTGGGCTACTTCCACTTTAAGGCGATGTGACTCAATCAAGCTTTAAATGTAAATTTTTTAAGATGGGTTTAATAAAAACAATTCAAATAAATTATAACAATATTATATTAACAAAATAATTATCTTTCTGTAAATATAATATATCACATTTTTTCTTACCTCTTAAACAATTCGAAAGTGATAATAGCATTCATCGATGAGTGGTCTACCGCCTCCGCAAAATAATGATATTTATCTATTTTCATCACCGCATAACATGATAGATATATTAATGTCAGTATATTTAATTAATAGTTTATTAAAAATATAATGGGAATTCTATGCATAGAAAATTATATATTTTCTTTCCATAATTATTCATTTAAAAATGCGACTATAACTAATGTGTACGTATGACCTACCATGTCGATGATCGTAACCTTGGTTCAATATTTTTGAAAATTACTCATGTTTAGTTTTATAATTATAACATATATAAAATGTAATAATTATTCCATTGTTTATATTATTATTATTTTAAATAAAATATCCCCATTAAACTTAGTAAACCAATCAATGTGAGTTTTGACACATAAGAATAATATGGTTGAAACTTTTTACTTAATAATTATTAATTTTGAAATTTTACAAAAGAATATTTACTATTGAAATAATAGTGATCCTAAACAATGAATAATTTATGAATAAATTATTTATTAAACATATATTTATTATTTTGGAATAAAAGATGCAGACCTGAGAAATTATACAAACGGTAAGGTATTTCCATCTCAATTTTAGCATCTATGATATTAATGTAATATTAACCAAACCCAATTTTTTGTGATTAATTTAATTATATTTTCTTATATTATATCATGATTAATAAAAACCATAGGGGTTTTAATTTTTTTTATTTGACAATTATTACTATTTTGGTTTCAAAATTATATATTAGTAGAATTGTAAAGGATTTGATTTCACGATTTTCATCCATTCAGTTAAACATCTTTGACATTGGGTAAGTTATGGGAAGAATATGTGTGAAAAAACCATTACGATTTTAATAATAAATTTAGAATTTTATTTTTTGGATATAAATTTTTTAGAATAATTATTTAATTGATATAATATAACTCTAATTATAAAACTGTTGTATGGTATTTTCATCTCACATTTTACATCTATGAGATAAATGTAATTTTCCCAAAAACAAATTATGGTAAATATATAATCACATTTTATATATTACATATTGTATAATTGTATCTTAATTTAATTAAAAATCATCATTTTATTTTTATTAAATATTTGTTTCCAATTAATATGTTGCGAAATTTTTTTGTGTTTTTTATTAAAATTATAATTTTTATATAAAACTTAAATGGAATTTGTTATGTCATTAAATTATTATTTTTAAAATGACCTCTAATTATGTAATAATTTATTTAAAAATTTATTTATTATTGATATTTATTTGAAACACTACTCATTTATTTATTCTCACTCCAATGTTATAAGCTTTGTAAAGGATTCCCATCTCACATTCAATAACTGTAAGATAAATGTCAAAGTTAACACATAATTATTTTGTGTGGTGTACCAATTAAACCTTTTAATATATTATATCATCAAATATTTTTCATTTATATAATTTATATGTTTCATTTGATGTTTATTACTTTTGTGTTTCCAATTCAAATTTTTCTATAGGTTTAAGGGGTTTGATCTAAATTTACATTCCATTGATACTTATTTGTTATTATAAACCTTTTTACATTTATATGGTGTATATAATTACAAATGAACTTTTATATAATGATTTTCATTTTATCATGATATTCACTCATTAAATTTAGGTAACTATTTCATGGAACATGTTATTTAAATTGTATGAATGTTATATGTGTGTTTATATCCCCTATTTTATTTATACAAGAATTTTTCCATATTTCTTAATTTTTTTATGTGGTGTATACAATACCATGAATGTGTTGTTATATTATTATTCATAGATTTACTAGGATTTAAATATCCATTTCATTAACACTTTTTATTTGTGTTTTTAGTTTCAATAACACTAAAATAATAGTTTTTTATCAAAATATTCTTTATTTGAGTTTTTTTATAATCATATAATACGTTTTTAGGTATATATATTTAACCTATGAAATTTCATATCCTGAATATATTTATTATAATTATATTATATGTTATATTTAAATGTTATACCATTATTTTGTTTATGATTCAAATAATTCAACATTATATGGGACACATTAAATGGTGAACGATTATTTTCCTCAAGAAATTGTTAAATGAAATTTTAATGGAATTTTAATTCATAAATTTCCAAAACCCTTGTTATAAAATACCATCCACTGGAAATAATTGGAATTATTTCCATCTTCATTTGTTATATAGATTATCTATGATTCATTCATAGATATTGTACTGATATCAATCCATTCCCTGGTGACAACCCTAATTCAAAGAGATGGTTATCGAACCCATTTTTATTTTAGGGTTTGTCAGGTTTCAAAATCATTTTTTTGGAAACCATTTTCTAAACATTGGTTATTTATTTTTCATTGAGTTTACATAGTAACCAGTTTTATTTCCACAGAATACACATATTTCAAATATATATTTAAAGAACCCAATTTTTATATTAGTAAATATTTATTAATGATTTTTTTGGAAACCATTTATTTTCTGTCGGTTAACTATGTATCAAAGTGATTGAGTGGAACATATATCGTTTCAATAGTTTAATCAAAATATAATTATAATAAAATAATATCTATTTTTATTCCATTAGTTAATAATTTTTTACAAGAAACAATAATTATTTATATGCGCCTTATTCATGCTGTAGATCTTGGAAATCATACACAATGGGATGGACTAGATTGCACCAGGTGATCCCATTACAGATTACAAGATAGGGAAACCTATATAGCTCGGGGTGAGCCCAATATATATTACATGATGGGGTGTCTTATAAAATACTGTGGTTATCTCTATAGATTTTCATTACATTGGGTAATTATAATATCATATGTTAACTATATGGTAATTCCAATTGAATAGATATTTAATGTGGTTTTAAAGGGTTGGGTGAACGTGATTCACCATGTTACCAAAATGTTTTTAAATTATTTTTTTTTATATTTTAATGTTTAAAACGATAATTATTGATATAACATGGACTTTCATTACCTGTTTGGTTTCCTATTTAGTTTTAATTTTTTTATGATCTTGATTTTGATGGGTTTGAGGTATTTTATGATTTTCATATTAATATTCAATATACCCCTAATACGTTATGATAAAATATTCCCATTTATTCTATTTAATTGATAATTCATATTTCTTCCCGTAATGGGATTGTGTTCTCATAATTATTATGTTTCATTTTCTGTAATATTTCACGTATGATATTGAATAATTTATGTCTACAATTGATTTCCCAAGGAATATATTGTTACATTTTTAAATTTCAAATTATTTTGAAATATAAAAAGATTTTTAAAATGGGAGTGATATTCGTTATATTTATTTCAAATTATTTTATAGTATTTATTCTAATTCTCTAAAAAACATAACATAAAAAGATCAAAAATATATATATGATAAATGGTTTACTTTTTATCTTGTAGAGATTTATTGAAAAAATTGGTTGATAACTATCAACATAAAATAATTAAATGTAAAGATAAATATCACATTACTTAATTCTAGAGTGTGGGTCCAAAGATATTATATTTTTTATCAATGTTGATTTTATATAACATTTGAGATTAAAATGTTTTACTATGATGTTATTCATAAGATTCATGGATATCAACATAGGAGTACAATATTATTGATGATTATAGGGTCATAAGTTAAGACACTAGATTGATGGGTTTTATGTAGAAATATTATTAAGGATCCCAATTAAAACTGTGAAGTAAATTTTTTTTGAAATATATATAATAAATTGGTTTAATTTTGAAGTATTCATTTTCAGTTTTTGTATATAAATTTTATGTTATTGATAATACTTAGGGTTAATATCACCTTGTATATTTATGTAAATAATAAAAGACAATTATTATCATGTATATGAACACTTAATTGAAAGGTTATTTGTGAGTATGTTATTAATGTGATAAAAAATTAGAACATATCTTTGGGTCTTCAAATAAATAAGGTATAAAAAATTAAAATAGGTTAAAACACATTTTAATTTTTAATTTGTTGATGTTATTTGATATATACTGTTGTGGGGTGATTTCGTTTCAAAATTTGGGTTTATAATTGAATTTATAAAATTAATTTATGTACATTTAAACTTTTTATGTATTAGAATACCATGTGATAAACGTTTTGGGGTTGGTTAATGTTTAAAGACATATGTAATAGCTTGTTATCCATTTTGAGATTATGTTGTATTTACAATTTGATTTTAGTGCTCCATGAATTAAAAAATCATCTTTAATATTCATAATTTTGTGAGAAAGGAGAAATTTTGGTGTAAATTGATTACTGTATGAAATAATAGTCATCAAGTATGTGTATTTCATTTTTACATATTAGTCAGTATAGCATGAAAATGCTTTAAGTAGAGTAATAGTATCTCAAATAATTATTATAATACTAGTATATTCAATTTTGTTGAATTTGTTATCTTTTCTATCAATATATAAATATGTTTTTGTTGCCCATAAAATTACATTGACAGGTCACGTTTCTTTTCATGATAACCTCAATCACTCCAAAAAATTATTTATACTTTTCCACCGTTCCCTTATATGTTTTCTAAATGTGGAATACAAGTTATGTGTATATTTAGGTGACCATTATGTATAAAAGATTTTCTTTTTTGGAGGAATATTGTAATTTTTTTTTATGTTTTGGGTTTCAATGAAATTATTCTAACAATACTAGAAAATTAATATCCAAGGAAATATCAATAGTGAAATTGATTTTTTGGGGGGTGGGATGTAACATCCTGATATTTTAAGAAATATATTCATTAAAAATAATTTAAATTACTTTATATACATTGTTGTAATAATTTATCATTATATATTATGTCACACTATACATAAATTTTTTCCTATTTTGCGTTATTTCTTTATTATTAGGCAACTTGTGTTGCATGCAAGGTTGAGTCATTCGAGACAACATTATATTGTTAATAATATTTATATAAACTAATAGTTATCACAAATACAATGGATTGATGAGATATAATATTATTAATTCAATTATGAATATATGGATTACAACTATATACATAATCAATAATTTATTGACCAAGTAATTGGAAATGAAAATAATAACCAATTATATATATAGAATTAATTTTTATGAAAATTATTTTTATACTATAAAATGTGTGTTATATTAATTAATTAAATTAAACATTATTATTGGTGGATTTTAATGAAATTTATTTATAATACATTCAGTAATATGTTATGAAATTAATCCAATATGTTTCAAAGGATTCAAATAAAAATAAATCTTATTTAAAGCAAAAAATAATGTTGAATATTTTTAATAGGATAGTTTACAGCCTTTTATTAGTAAAAATGTTTTAAAAATAAATTTTTTATGTATCATCATTTTTATATGAAATATTAATCTTATTTTTTGAAATATTATTAATAAAAATTATTTGGATGAATTTGTGTTATTTCTCAAAGAACTATCTTATATTTACGAATAGTGAATTACACAAAATGTCAATTGAAAACATATTTTTAGTAAATTTATTATATAGTGATAAATTATATTTTAACCAATATTATAGTATAACTAAATAAATATTGAATAATTCAAATCATTATATGTGGTAAAAATTATTTTTGAATTGAAATTTTATTTAAAATCAATTCAATCTTTTGAAATGATTACATTTGAAACCCAATTTTTTATGTCTATAAGATTAATTTGAATTACATTTCAGAATGTTTTATGATAGGAATATGAAAAAATTGAATCCATATTTACAATTTGTATAATTTATAATTTATACTTGGATCAAAAATATTTTTAATTAAAAATCGGTGAATTAAATTAATATTAATTACAATAACAAAGGTAACATCGAGTTTACATATTGGATAACCATTAATCCTGAGGCTCCAAATGAACTAGAAATTTTTAAAAAAAATTGAGAAAATTTCAACCATATCCCCACTTTTATCAAATATTCATGATTATTGTAGTCACATGATGTAATGGAAACCTCCCAATGTTGTTTACCATTTTTAATTTACAAGAATTACACTACAAAACCCCTAAAAAACTAACTCTCTAGTTTAATTCACACCAAGTAACTCTTTTAAAATAACTAAACTCAGAACAAATAATCTATTAAATTACTAGTATCATCCTTGGAGACAAATTTTAGAATAAATATAACTATTGAATTAATATGGTTCATAATATTATGATTTACATGAATAAGATGTAACATTCTTTAATGAGACTTTTTATATTATTTCATTGTACACATCATCAATTATTCTTATTAAATAATTATTATATTACATATGTATTGACAATATAATAATATATTGTTATATTATATTCTATAGAAATACATATTCACACATCCATCAAATGTGCAATGAGATCTCTATTCGTGTGTACTGTGGACTAACACCTCACAAAACAATGTAATTCATTTTTCTTTTACCACCTCCAACAGTTTTTGAATTGTGGTGTAAATAAAAATTTTATATAAAATATATTTTATTTTTTATTTAATAATATTTTTTTAATTTATCTATAACACATTCATTCAATCATTATATTTCTTTTCAAAATGATCTCATCGTTTGTGGACTAGTGTTCTTCCACCTCTTCCTAGTAGTGTGACTCTTTAATGCTTTACATGTAATTTATTAAGGTTGTTATTAAAAAAAATGTGATATTAAATACATTTATATGATATTAATGACATAATTATATTTATGAAAATATAATATATCAATTTCTCTGAATCGTTTTCACACAATGAAAAGTAATATCATCATTTATGGTAGTGTGGAGTACCTCCTCCTCAAAATTATTTGATTCTTCTGTTTCAATATACACATCATAGTAATGATATATATAAGAGTTTATAATCAAATAATATTTTATTTATGATATGATTTAAATAATGAAATGATACAATTTTGTTACCTTATTTTCATAATTCTCATTCAATAATTGAAACGTTAATAATTCATACATACGACCTACCATCTCCAAGATCATAACGTTGATTCATTTACATTAACAATCATTCCGATTTTTTAAAAGTATGGTTGATGTATAAATATTATAATTATATAATTTTTCTTATTGTTATGATTTTTTATTAATGAATTCATTGAACTTATTCGAAAGATATATGTCAAAATGGATACTAAATCCAAACAAGGTAAAAATATCTGACCTAAACATTATTGACTATTGTATTTCATATAGTGTTTTTTAAGATAACTAAAATAAATTATAAAATGTAAATTTATCTTAACTTTTATATATTAATCATATTTGTTCCAAGAAGGTATATGGAAATCATGAAAAATCAGACTCACTATAAAATATATTCATCAAACCTTTTCTATCTATGAGATAAAAGTCATATTAACCACTTACTTCTTTTGTGTTGTGTGTATACTATCCCTTTTTATATTTATTATATTAAATTCATATAAAATCATTTTATTTTAATGTTTCATTTGATTATTATTAATTTTTTTGTTTCTAATTATGATGAAACTATAGTGTTTAGAGATTTCATAACTCATTTTCATTTATTTGGACAAACATATGTTCTATTGGTTAAGTTATTCGAAGAATATGAGTGAAATAAACTCGAAAAATTTTAAATTGTATTTATAAATTTTTTTGTTTATTTTCATTTATCACACATAATTATTTAATTTAATTATTCTCCCTCCCATGATACTATCTTTGTAATAGAGTTTCATCTAACTTTCATCCTTTGTGAGATAAATGTAATATTCCCCAATTAATTTTTTTGATGTTTATATACTACCCTTATGATATGTTGTATCAAGATATATTTTTTATTCATGATATATAATATTTGTATTTTATTTTTATTCATTCCAATTCATATGTTACACAGTTGTAAGGGATTTCATTATTTATTTTCAATTCATTGTATTTGTATTCTGTTATATTAGTCTTCTTATGCTAAGAATATGAGTGAAACAACCTATAGTATTGTATAATTTAATTAAACATTTATTTTGTGGGTTTTAATTTATTAGGATAGTTTATTTCATTTATTTATTCCTTGTTTTATTATATGATCATTTAATGTTATTTCAATCTCACATTAATACATCTAGGAAAGAAATGACATAGTCACCACTTAATTCATTTGTGTGGTGTATATACATAACTATTTGATGTAATATATCATGAATAATTTTATCACCATGTAACTTAAATGTTTCTTTGGGGATTATTTTATTTTTAGTTTTGTTTCAGATAATATCATTATTATAAGCGGTTTTGTCTCAGTTTTCATTCTATTGACTCATATTTGATACTATGAACATAGTTACTTTTATATGGTGCATCTAATACCACATGACTTGTAATATATTGTGTTTCATATATTTCAATAAAATGAAATTTTATATTTTATGTTATTATCTAATGTATCTCAGGAATAAAATGCTTCTGATGTCAGAATGGTATTTCATGTATCACTATAATTTTGACCAATCAAAATCTATATTCAACACAGGTTATTATTGTATAGTGCATATTATACCCATTAATTTATTTTATGTCTATTATACTTTAATTTATGTCAATATACATATTCATTTGACGATATATCATTGTTGGTTATTACAATTTTAATGTTATGAAAATCATAATGGAATATTTTCACAATTTTCCTTATTTGCAAGATATTTTTGGTTTTGAAACAATATTTTTTATGACGTTTATATACTACACCTTTTACATATTATATACTTATTATTCTTATTTTGATTATATTAAATTCTTTAATTTAACTTTACTAATTAATTGGATTTTTCAATCAAAAATTTAAATGTGACATGGGGTAGTATGATTTTTTAAAAAATATTTTCTTCTAAAATGATTTTTAGTATATTGTATAGAAGTTATAATTAATCAATGTCAATAACCATTGTAATTAATTACACTACACTGGGGATATTTTGAAATTATTCCATCATTATTCCTACACTAGATAGACTATGGTTTTTTTTTCAAGAGTTTGTAACAAACCAATTCCTTTCCCATGTGTCAACCATGTTTTAATGACATTCCTAGGTAGAGTATTTTTTAATTGGGTTAATAATTAATCTAATATAATTTTATAGAACATAATTATCTTCCAATGGATAATCCTAATTAAACATGATTTTTTGTGAAGTATTTTATTTTCTATAGTATAACCATGTTTTAATGATATTATTACAAAACACATTTAATTTTACATGGTTAATCAAGTTCCAATATTATTGTTTGGGAACCAATTTCTATTACAAGGGATACTGGTATTTCGAATAAGATTTTGTGGAATCTTAATATTTTCCAAGAGTTAATCATTTTACAATGACATTGACACGATTCTTATTTTTCCCATGGGTTAAACATATTGAAAATGGAATTATTATTGTTATATGAGTTTTATTCATTTTGTGGATCCTTGAAATATTACATAATGGGGAATCCCAAATATTGTTTTGTGAGCCTATTATGGTTTACCCTATGATGCATCCTATATAGAACTAGGTGATCCTACTAGTTAATATATAATTGTTAATCCCAGATAGTTCTATGTGAGCCCATTATTTCCCTCAAATGAATTGGTTAATAATAATATTGTTAGACACTTGTTTTGTTATTCAAATTAAAGGGTTTTGAATGGGATTCATAAATGTGGTGGACCATATTAGATAAAATATTTTTAATTTATTATTAAGTGTTTATAATGATTCTAATGGTCTATATTTATATCACATGTGTCATAAATATTTATTTTGATTACTCTTTAATTATCAATGTTTTCATATTTGATTATCTATGTATTTATGGGTTCGAGTCATATTATGATTCGATTTTTTACATTTATTATTTCATTATACCATTAAAAAAATATTATACTAATTGATTAAATTAATTGGTAAATACATATATTTTATCTTTCTGAAAATTATATATCACCCTTCATGAGTTTCTTTTTACACATGTTTTTTAGTATAATGTTTTAAAATTTCATTCTATAAATTATTTCCCAAACAATTTGTTCATAACCAATCATGATAAAGAAAAGTGTTGTTAAATGGTAGAAATTTTATTATTATGAATTGTGAATTTTTATGTCCGGGTTTTTCAAACTTCCCTAATTATATATACCTAAAATTCCACCATAATTTTAATTTCCCGTTTATCTATAGTATTTCTTTAGGAATAATGGAAAAAAATTCTATCATAATTATCAGCATTGAGGATTGAAATGTTATGTTATGGATATCCAAACTGGATCATGGTGTGCATGTTTTGGGATATTATAAATAACTATAAAATGAATTCAACAAATTTATATTCATGTCTTATAGGTCATTATTTTATTAAAACCCCCCTCCAAAATTATTTTTTTATAAACCTAATGCGGTTCAACAAATAATATGTGTAATTATTAATAAGATTTTTTTAATTTGTTCATCATCCAAATAAATTAAATTTTATTGAATTATGATGATATTAGGACATTTATATTTCACATAAAATATATTATTATTATATTAATTTAACAACAATAATTTTTCACCCCTACCATAAAATTTGAAACAAATACCACAACCATGTTTATGACATACAACCTCAATGTAAACTCATGTAATTCCTTTCAATCATCGCCTAACACGGATTAAGAAAACTATGGATTTTAAAACATAATTTGATAAATATGATATAATTATACTTCTTTATTTTTAAAATATAATATTACTTATTACTAGTAGTATTTTTAAAATAATATCATCGGTCGTGCGTACTTGTGTATTATCTCATGTGACATGTGATGTGATATTTTTAAATTTTATTTTTACATGTATGATAATAAGGTAAGTCATAATATATTTATATGAAAAATATGATATATAGATTATTTTAAAAAGATATATTTTTATTTAAATTTTCATTCATATAAACTATTTATAATAAAAAAATGACTATGGGTTTGTATGACCTACCACCTCGATGAATGGTGTGATTCGTTTTTATTTATCAATTTTGAGGTGATTTTTTAAATATACCCAATATATATTGTATTTATATAATTTTTTTAAAATATGGAGTGTAAATTAAATTTAATTTTATAAAAACTAAATTAAAAACATTTCATGGTTTTCATTTTTTTATTGTATAGGTAGGGCCATAAAATAATTAATATGATACCGGAAATGGTGAAGTCAGAGAGATATTTTATTTTAAGAATAAAAATTTGATTATTCTATAGTATACTAGGTATTTATATTTTATTTTACATATTTACATGACATGGTAATTATAATGATAACATGTATGATCTTGTCCTAAAGGCGATGATTATATTAGTGAGCTTTGGATATTTTGGATTCACGGTGTGTAATTGAGTTACATATAATATTATGTCTAGATCGTTGTTTTTTTAATAGTAATATTGGTTATTATTATTGTTAACTTATCTAGTTTTCATTTCAATTGACTTTTGATTCATTCCAAAAAATATTTTGGATACCTCAAGCTCTATAATTTTGTTCTGATAAGTGATTGGTCATTGTTGGTGTTGCAGTTTGACTCATCTTGTAAGCATTATCACAATATTTCTGTCATATTATCTTTTTATTATTGTAGTATGATAGATAATCATGGGATTGATGGATCCAAGACATGTTTTTTTGACTCATTTTTCATTTTTGAGTTCCTAGACCTTCTCAGACATCATTATTTTGGGAAGGATTTGTGGAACGCTTTGGGTTTTTATAAGAAATTGTAGTGTCCTGTGTTTTTTAACTATGTTAAAATATGAATGTTTTCAAATATTCATTAGTTTTTTCGAAATATCAATTTTTATAATTTGATCTCTGAAATTTAATTTCAAGTGTTGAATCACCTAACGGTGTTGTTTTTGGACTTACTTAATAACCTGATAATTTTTTGCAGGGTCCCGATGAGTCTCGGGAGCACGACATCCGAAAAAGTCCACTTTGATGCATTTGTATGGGTATCACATTGTTTTTGTCCAACCCATGCAGTTTACCCAAATTAATAAATTATTTATTTTAATTAAATATGATTATATGATAGATTCTGATTAATTAAAATAGAGATTTAATAATAATGATGTTATGACAACCCTTCTTTTAATACAAACTTAAACATGATTTATTACATAAAACATCACGTGATATAACAAAGAATATAGAGAGGTGTGGTGTATTAGGGGCTTAGGATCATTACATAAAAACTTAAAACATGAAATACAACATCTTAATTGAAAAATACCTTTACATGGCCACTACATTCCCTCGTACATAGCATTTCATGGGATAACCTGAGGACATGGATAACAAATTGGTGAGATATAAAGCCCAGTAAGGTAATACTCAAGGAATCACATGAAAAGTACAATACAAGTTAGAAATTAGGCATATAAATAGAGAATAAGAGACACATGAACATAAAGGCGTGATAAACCATACTAACCATAACATGGAAATGTGGCAACAACACTTAACATAGAATTAGGATGAGCCAAGGCCCATTGCACATGGAGCATGAGTAAATACTCATTGAAAATTAAGCACGAGTAAAAACTCGTTACACTTAAATTATCATGATTCAATACTCATTTCACATGATGTAACATGATATTATACTTTACCCAATGCATTGGAGCACTATAAGGGTGTACCCTTCTTAATCATTACATTTCTTGCATAAGTGTTCCACATAGATCATAAAACATGGATTCATAAAACATAATCATTTATTCCTAGATAAAGGAATGTGGAATTGATACATTATACATTATAATCAATAAGTAAATGTTCATAATGGTGAATAACCTTGATGGATAAATGGTCCTGGTATTCACTACACAAATGACATTGTCTTAGAAAATCGGTGCCATTTTGGCGGCGTAACGGTGTGACATAAGAATTCATAAAAATGGTTGATGAGAGAGAAAGGGGTTCCTCATCATATTTACATATAATGGAAAGTATGGGGGTCATATAGATACATGTCAAAACAATTTTAATGGAATTTATATTCATGATAGAAAATTATTGCCTAAATGTAAATGAGGAGAGAGAAGTTCCTTTCGGAATTTCGGCATAGTAATGGGTGTACATGGGTGGCATTTAATGAGAGTTAAAGGGGTCTCACATCATTAAAACATAAAGAGGTCAGTATGAGGGAGGTGAAAAACCATACCCCAACATTCATAATTAAAATTAATAGGGAAAAACAACTTAAAGAAAATTTGACAAAAATGAGAAAGGTAGAAAAAAACCTTACATGGAAGTGTGCTTCCACTGGCTAGAGAGAGGATTGTGAGAGGCTTCTTGGGAGATTGGGGCACCTTGGGAGGATTCTAGAGAGATAATGGCAGAGGTTTTATTAACTACAATGGATTTGAGTGAGGATTAAGTGGGATCTTGTGTGGGTTTATATATGAAAGGTGAGAGAATTATTTATTATTTAGGATTGGGACCCCTTATATTAAATTAATACAAACAACAAACCATCCCATGGTTTCTGCCCATGGTTTTTGTTAAAGGGAAGAGGATAAAAATATTTTATAAGGCCAAAGTCCGAACTTCTTAAAATAATAGGGTTTCTTATATGGAGGTGAGTCACACTCCCATGGAAAATAATTTAAAAAGACAAGGGGTTTAATAAGTCTTGAGGGGTCCATTAATGCTTGAAGAGTAAGTCAAACAAACCCAAAATGATCTTATTTTAATTGTAAAACCTATATTGGCCGAACAAAGGGATTATATTTTTTTTATTACTTCACTATTGGGTCATTATGATGTCATAAAACACATTATATATTTAAACTGTATTTAATTTTTACCCAAAAATTTGACTGTCTCAGAAAAGTATGAAAAATTCACCATTGGATAATTTCGACGTCCTAATTCCGGAAATAAAATTTATTTTATCTAAATAGTTTCCTAAATATGTTAATTTTCACTTTTAAAATAAAAACTGACATTTATTGAAAATTCACGGGTTTTGACAGAAATGACTTTCAAAACATAATAAAAATTATAATTGCATTCATAAAATTTTAAGATCATTTATATTTAATAAAAATTAATTTAATGATAATATTTTTTTAAAATATTATTTAATTCAACAATCCCTTAATAAAATAGAATTCTTAATTAGATAATAACTAAAAACCCAATTTGTACTTTAAATACTATTTACAATGTATCAATGATTACAAAAAAGTATATTCATTATTATATACAAAAATAATGTACATGAACATAGTACTAGTGATTCGTTACATAACCCCTTAAAACAGTCGCATAAGACCTAAGGGTAAGGTGTGTGATGGTGACAGTCTCTTGGGGTGGCTCGGATAACATTGCTCGAGTGGTAATATCTATCAACTTCCACTTTTCAAGTAGACGGTCCCATTCGAGCTTGCCATTATGAAGATCATATTGGGCTTGGTCAAGAGTGAAGCCCAAGGATTCCACCTCTTTTCTGATCTTTGAAAAATGGGCTTCGTATGGGGCAATTCTACTCGATGAGACCATCGCTTCCTTTGTCTGAGTAAATTTGTATTTGTTAAAGCCCTATATTTATACTGATCATCTGATCACTGTTGAACAGATATATTAGCAAAAGTCAAATTTCTTAACTTCAAACCAATGATGTTGACATTTTATATAAACATAAAAGGACATTTAACTAGATCAAGATGGATTTCCATTAATGAAACTTTGGGTCGTTACAATATTCCCCCCTTAAGAAATTTTTCCCTTGAAATTATCTTTTTCCCACACTGAAACAGCTGTGGGTAACTCAGCTTCATCACTTCCTCTGATTCCCAAGCAACTTCTTCAAACTTTTGGTTTCTCCACAACAACTTGATGAGGGGTATTGTCTTATTTCATAGATATTTTTCTCTACGATCTAAGATCTACACTGGTTGTCCTCATAAGAAAGATCATCCTCCAACTGTACCACCTCATAAGAGAGTACATGTGAAGTGTCCTGTATGTACTTCCTTAAAACGGATACATGAAAGACATCATGTACTTTGGCCATGGTAGGTGTAAGTGCTATTATATATTCCACAACCCATACATGATCAAGAGTCTCGAAGGGGCTGATGTACCTTGGACTTAACTTCCCTTTCTTTCCAAACCTCATGACCTTCTTCAACAGAGATATGCATAGAAAAACCATGTCTCTAACTTTAAACAGAAGGTCTCATCGATGGTTATATTCAAAAATCTTTTGTCGACTCTGGGTATCCTTGATATGCTACTGAATGTTTTTCACATTCTCCACCATTTCCTCGACCATTTTCAGTCCAAGGAGATTAAGTTCACCAACCTCATCCCAGCATACGGGTGTTCTACACCTTTTCCCATACATGAAATCATATTTTTCCATTTGGATGCTTGAGTGGAAACTATTATTATAAGAGAACTCAACCAGAGGAAGATGTAGATCCCATCCTCCTTTAAAGTCCATTGAGTATGATCTCACCATGTCTCATGTGTTTGGATAAACCGCTCGGATTGGCTATCAGTTTGAGGATGATTGGTCGTACTGAAGTTCAGTTTAGAATTCAAAGCATGTTGAAGACTCTTCCAAAACATAGTGATGAATCTTGGATCTCGATCAGACACAATAGATAGTGGCACTCCCTGAAACCTTACCACTTCCCTGATATATATCTGTGCCAGTTGATCCAACAATTAATCTTCCCGAATGTAAATGATGTGTGCAGTCTTTGTAAGATGATCCACTATAACCCAGATCGCATTACTGCCTTTAGATGTCCTCGGATGTCCGGTGACAAAGTACATGGTGATGTTCTCCCATTTCCATTCTGGTCTGGGAAATGGTTGTATCATCCCCTTATACTATTGCCTCCCTACCCTCACTTACTGGCATACCAGGCAGTTCGATGTATATTCAGCGATCTCCTTCTTCATATTATCCCACCAAAATTTTTCTCGGAGATCTTGATACATCTTTGTGCTCACTGGGTGAATAGAGAAATTTGAGCTATGTGCATCATCCAAAAGTTCCTTCATCAGCTCCAGACTTGATGGAACACATAGCCTTTTCCCAAATCGTACAATTCCTTCTTTATTAACATTAAACTCCTAGGATTTCTATTTTTTGATAGCTTCCACTTTTTCATGAATTCCCATGTCATCCTTTTGAGCATCGATTAACCATTCCAAAAGAGAAGGTCGAGGAATCATTTGTGAATGTATTGATGATGTTCCCTTATTTATGATTCCCATTTCCATCTTCATCAGGTCTAAATAAGATTGGATCCCTCTCAATTCACATCGTTGATTGAATTTTTTGGTACTTTCTACATAGGGCATCTACCACCTTGTTCACTTTCCCTGGGTGGTATTGTATTAAACTGTCATAATACTTGATGAGCTCTATCCATCTTCTCTGGTGCATATTAAGCTCTTTTTGTGTGAATATATATTTAAGACTCTTGTGGTCAGTATATATCTCACATTTCTCCCCATAGAGATAATGCCGTAAGATTTTCAAGGCAAAGATTACCGCCGCTAACTCCAGATCATGCGTTGGAGAGTTTCTCTCATGATTTTCAATTGACTTGAGGCATAAGATATCACGTTATCATTCAACATCAGCACACAGCCTAAACCCTTCTTTGAAGCATCACTGACTACCAAAAAAAGTTCCCCACTTGTTGGTAAAGTGAGAACATGCATAGTGATAAGCCACATTTTCAACTCCTTAAAGCTTTCTTCGCATTTGTCACTCCAAGAAAACTTTACTCCATTTCAAGTTATCTTCATAAAAGGGTTGGAAAATCGTGAGAAATTTCTCACAAATCGTCGATAATATCCACCTAACCTCAAGAATCTATGGAAATCTATAACCTATGTTGGCCTCAACCATCCCTCAATTGCATCTGTTTTGGAGGGATTCATGGATATCCCATTGCTTGTGATGATATGGCCCAAGAATGAGACCTCCATTATCTAGAACACACACTTGATGTACTTTTCATAGAGCTTCTCCTTCCACAAAGTCTCTAGTACAGTTCTTAAATGCTCCTCATGATCTTCCTTTATTTTGGAGTATATTGGAATATCATCTATAAAGACTACAACAAATTTGTTTAGGTAATCTTTAAAGACTCTATTCATTAAGTCCATGAATATTTCTGGATCATTAGTGAGTCTTAAAGGCATTACTATGAATTCATAGTGATCGTATCTTGTGTGAAAAGCAGTCTTGGGGATATATTTCTTTTTCACCCTTACATGATAATATCACAACTGCAAGTCCACATTGAATATGTATTGTGCTCCACGCAGCTGATCAAACACGTCATCAATTCATGGGAGAGGATACTTATTCTTTATCATGATTTTGTTGAGCTCACGATAATCGATGCAAAGGTGCATTGACCCATCCTTCTTCACGACGATGAGGACTGGTGCACCCCATGGTGAAGCACTTGGGCGTATAATCCCTTTATCTATATTCTCCTATAGTTGTCTCTTCATCTATTCAAGCTTTACAATAGCCATTCTATATGGGTTCTTGGATATGGGTAATGCCCTAGGTATGTGTTCAATTGAGAATTCCACATCTCTTCTAGGATGAAGACCATGCAGATCCTTAGGAAAAACTTCAGCGAATTCTCTCACAATAAACATTTCATTAATAATGGTTTCTTCCATGGAATCAATCATTTGTGCCAGATACGCATGCTCATAGGGCAGTAATATCCATGCTCGAGATGATGGAGCTAAAGGTGATTCATGTTCCTCCTTACACTTTTAAGGAATCGGGGGTCGATTCTCCATATGAAGTGTGATTTTCCTCTCTCGACAATTTATGTTGGCTCTATATAAGGAAATCCAATCCATGCCAAGAATTTCATCAAATTCCACTGATGGTGGTATGATGAGGTTCTTCGGGATATTCAATCCATAGATTATAACAAGGGAGGACTTATATTAATGGGATGTAATGATTACCCTATTTTCCGTACTCATCGACATCTTCACTACCATGATTTGTGGTGGTGATGGAATTGTTCTACTAAACTTTATAGATATTAAAGAATGCGTAGAACATGAATCCAAAAGTACGTTCGAAATTTTTGAAAGAATAACTAGCGTACCTGTCACCACTTCGTTGTCGGGGTTCACTTCGGTAGAAGTGATGGCAAAAGCTCTTCCTTCCTGTCATGGGTGTTGTTGGTTTCCTCAGAAAACCCTAGGATTATGGAACTGATTTGAAAAATGCCCTAGTTCTTTGCATTTGTAGCATTGATAAATGAATTGAGGTTCAAACAGAGCATTCCTCTCCTCTATTGTAGCTGTGGGTCATTCTTGACAACAATTAACAGCTCGGTACTCTTCTCACCTGAAGCATTTACAAATGCCCTTAATGAAATTTATAGGGTGCTTCTTTGCACACATTGGAAAGTGGGGTGCTAGATCTTCTTAGCACCGTTGGATTTATCCATCAGTCCACCAGCTTTGAAGTCCACCTTACACTTCGTATCCCCATGATACCCTTGTGATTCTATGCTCTCCATTTCGACCTTGAGGGAACATCAGACAATTTCCTCATAGCTGTCGAAATCACGGATCACTAATGCTTTCCATAGGCTAGGATTTATCCCACCAAAGAAGAGGTAAACATTGAATTCGGGGGTAACGACAAAGCCATAAGCGTATCGTACCAGCCTTGTGACGTTTTCCTTGTATGCTCCAACAGAATTTTTGTAATTTTTATTGAGGGAAAGGAAGTCTCATTCCATCATAAGCAGGAGGGTGCACATAAAATATTTATCAAAAACCATATTCCGGAAATCCTTCCATTCTAACACCTTAATATCCTCCTCGGGCTTCGTATTTTTGATCAACTTCCACCATTGACCTGCTTCAACCTCCATATTATAAGCCGCTAGGAGAACCTTCTCTTCTTTATAACATTTAAGGATGGAGAAGATCTTTTCAAAGGATTTGATCCATTGTTCAGCGATCGTGGGGTCGGATGATCCACTAAAAGTAGGAGGTCGTTGTCTTATGAAGCTCTCGATAGCGACTTGTTCTTTCATGGGGGGGGGGGGGTTGAACGTTCCTCTTCACCTGTGTTTCTATTCAATTCAAGAGTTAACTGAGATAGAAGCGTGACAAAGTTCGCAATTCCCACTCCCATTGGATTGGGCATCTCAATAGTAGATTCATCACACTGATCGTCACATCGGTTGTTATCTCGAGTCCTCCTATTACAAGCCATTAGTAGGAATAAAAGGAAAGTTAGGGGTAACACATAAAGGGTAATCCAAAGACAAAGGTTTATGACTTATAAATAAACTTTTATTTCCTTAACTCATGAGTCGATAGGATTCAATCTTGGCTTTTCATGATCTACTTTTTTAACATATATTAATAGGGGTTTTTTTATTCCCTTAATAAGGGTTCATACTATGCTTGTGAATTTACCAAAGCATATCTCCCAGGAGTGTCTTAACCAAGAGTGCAGGAAGGCCCATTGTCGTGCACCAGTTCCAGTTCTAGTCTAGCACAAAGCGGTGTTTTCCGGTTTTACCCCTAGGATACATCTGTGCTAGAGCCACCTCTACCTACTCATATCCAGACATGGATGTATTTTATTGATAACCCACTTACTCAATACTCATAAAAACATAGGGATGTTTTTATTGTACTCAGTCTTGTATCTAAGGATTTACTAGGGTTTTCTTATCCTAATCCCAAAAATAACTATACCTATCCGCTGATACCAACTATACAAACCTGCTTTTAATACAAACATTATCATGATTTATTATATAAAACTTCACTTGATACAAAAAATAAGATCATGAGTTATAGTTTCTTTGGGGCTTAGGATCATTACATAAAAACTAGAAACATGAAATACAACATATTTATTGAAAACTTCCTTTACATGGCCACTACAATCCCTTGTACTTAGCATTTCATGGGATAACCTGAGGATATACATAAGAAAAGGGTGAGCTATAAAGCCCAGTAAATGAATACACATGGAATAACATGTGGAGTACAATACATGTTAGACATTAGGCATATCAATAGAGAATAAGAGAAACATGAACATAAATGCATGATAAAGCATGATAATCATAACATGGAAATGTGTAAAAAATGCTTAATAGGGAATTATACTGAGCCAAGACCCATTACACATGGATCATGAGTAAATCCCCATAGAACATGAAGCACGAGTAAACCCCCTTTGCATTTGAATTAGCATGATTCAATACTCATTGCACATGACGTATCATGATACTATACTTTACCCAATGCATTGGAGTGTTATAAGGGTTCACCCTTCTTAAAAATTTAATTTCATGCATAAGTGTGCCACATGGATCATAAAACAAGGATTCATAAAATATAATCATTTATTCTATGATAAACGAATGTGGAATTCATACATGAAACTTTATAATAAATATGTAAATGTTCATAAAGGTGAATACCCTTGATGGAGAAATGGGAATGGTATTCACTACATAATGGCATTTGCTTAGAAAATTGGTGCCATTCCGGAAGTGTAACGGAGTGATATAAGAATTCATAAAAATGGTTGATGAGAGAGAAAGTGGTTCCTCATAATATTTACATGTAATGGACAGTAAGGGGGTAATATAGATACATGTTCAAACAATGGTAATGGAATTTATATTCGCGATAAAAAAGTATTTCTTGAATGTAAATGAGGAGAGAGAAGTTCCTTTCGGAATTTGGGCATAGTAACGGGTGTACATGGGAGGCATTTAATGAGAGAGAAAGGGGTCTCCCATCATTAAAACATAAAAAGGGCAGTATGAGGGAGGTTTTTAACCATACCCCAACATTTATAATTGAAATTAAATGGGAAAAACAACTTAAAGTAAATTGGAAAAAAATGAGAAAGGAAGAAAAAACCCTTACATGGAAGTGTGCTTCCAAAGGCTAGAGAGAGGCATGTGAGAGGCTTCATGGGAGAATGGGGATCCTTTGGAGGATTCTACAAAGAGTAGGGAAGAGTTTGGACAAACTTTGAAGGCTTTGAGTGATGAGGAGGTGGGAGATTGTGTGGGTTAATATAGGAAAGGTGATGGAATTCATTACTATTTAGGTTTGGGACCCCTCATATTAAATTAATCCAAACCACAAACCATCCCATGGTTTTTGCCCAAGGTTTTTGGAAAAGGGAAGAGGAAAAAAATATATTATATAGAAAAAATCCGAACTTCTAAAAATAATAGGGTTGCTTATGTGGAGGTGAGTCACACTCCCATGGAAAACAATTTAAAAACACAAGGTGTTTAATAATTTTTGAAGGGTCCATTAATTCATTGAAAAGTAAGTAAAACAAACCCAAATTCACATTATTTTAATGGTAAAAAAATATTTTTTGAACAAAGAGATTAGATTATTTTATTACATCACTATTGGTTCATTATGATGTCACAAAACACATTATATATTTAAACTGTATTTAATTTTTACCCAAAAATTTGACTGTCTCATAAAATTAAGAAAAATTCACCGTTGGCTAATTTCGACGTACTGATTCCAGAAATAAAATTTATTTTATCAAAATAATTTTCTAAATTTTTTAATTTTCACTTTTAAAATAAAAACAGACATTTATCGAAAATTCACGGGTTTTGACAGAAATGGCTTTCAAAGCATAATAAAAATTATAATTGCATTCATAAAATTATAAGATCATTTATATTTAACAAAAATAAATTTATTAATTATATTTTATTAAAATATTATTTAATTCAAAAATCCCTTAATAAGATATAATTCATAATTAAATAACAACTAAAAACCTTATTTTTACTTTAAAAACTATTTATAATGTATCAATGTTGACAAGAAAGTATATTCATTATTATATACAAAAATAATGTACATGAACATAGTACTAGAGATTTGTTAAATAACCCCTTAAAATAGCTGCATAATCCCTAAGGGTAAGGTGTGTGATGGTGAAAGTCTCTTGGGGTGTCTTGGATAACATTGCTCGAGTGGTAATCTCTATCATCATCCACTTTTCCTGTAGACGGTCTCGTTCGAGCTTCACATGATGAAGCTCAACTTGGGCTTGGTCAAGAGGGAAGCCCAATGACACCACCTCATTTCCAAGCTCCGACAGATGGGCTTCGTATGGGGAAATTCTACTAGATGAGGTCATCACATCCTTTGTCTGAGTAAATTTGGATTTGTTAAAGCCCTATATTTATACTAATCATGTGATCACTATTCAACGTCTATATTTTCACAGGTCAAATTTTATAATATAAAACCAATGAAGTTGACATTTAATATAAACATAAAGGGACATTTAACTAGATCAAGAGGGATTTCCAATAATGAAACATTGGTTCGTTACAGAAGTTATAATTATTAATATTATTGTGGTTGTTTAATAAAATGAATGATAAAAAATTAATTAAATGGTGGTTGAAGAAATTAATGTGGTATTTGGGTTTATCAATGAACTTTTTTAATTTAAATAAGAGTTTCATAATTATTAAAGGACCATTTATTATTCAATATATCGATGTGTTAATAATAATAAAAATGTTATTGTAATTATTATTATTATTGATTCATAAATTATTTTAATGCTTTTATATTTTAATTTCATGTTAAATGAGTGTATCATTTTTTAGAATTTAATGTGGATTTTGAGCATCAAAAATAAACTTTTAATAAAATGAGGAGTTTCAGATATAAATAAGTGTTGTTATCAATTAGTGGAGTTGGGATTATTAAAATACTGAAAAATAATAATAATGAGAAAATTATTATGTTAGTTTTATGAATGTAATAATAATAATTATTATTATTATGGAAATTAACTTAGGGGTTATGGGTTGGATTTTTTATCATATTAATGATATTGTCATAAACTGGCAGTTCCATAATTATTTATGAAATGTTTACTAAGAGAATAATTAATGATAAAGTATTTTTAATTAAATGGGTTGTAACATTTATGTTAAAATAATTTAATTGGATGTTTAATGAGGTGTAATAGTTATGTGAAATTAAGAAGGATTTGGGGTATCTCAATGAAACATCTAATTAAATTACGAGTTTCGTAATTAATAATGAAGTGTTTTTATTTAATATAAGGATCTTGGTTTCAACTAAGGATTAATAAGATTTATTATTATTATTATTATAAATCAATTATTATTATTATGTTTTTATGACTGGTTGTAACTGTTATTATGAATGATAATGATAATGGATTTTTTGGGGGTTCATTTAATTAAATTAAAGGTCAATAAATTTTTTTTAATTGTTATGAAGTGGAGGTTTTTATTTACTTAATTTTTGTTGAGATAATTATTTAAATAATGATTAGTTGGAGTTTAATATTTAATTAAATTGTGTTAGGAGAATTTAATTAAAAAAACATGATGTAGAGAAATTATTTAATTAAAATATTTGAATGAATTTAATTAAATAATGTGAAAATGAGATGTTGGGTATCATCAATGAATGGTAATTTTAAATGGTAATATTAAATAAAGATTTAATATGGAATTGAGTTTCACTTAATTAAACCATTTTAAATGTAGATATCAGCTAATGTACGTTTAGTCAAATGGTGCGGGTCAGCTGTGCAATTACCCGGTTTTTTAAATTCTTTTTTTATTTATTTTATTTTAAATAATATAATTATTTAATAATAATAATAAGGATATTTTGATTATTATTTTTTTGAATTTGATTGGATAATTCATAGGGGTTTTTAGAAATAATTTTGAATCATTTATTTAAAGGTTAGTAAATGAAGTAACATTATATTAAATGAGAATAATAAATATTATAATTGTTATGTTAAAACTATTACCCTATCTTGGTTCTAATTGATTATTGGGGGATAGAACATGTGGGTGGAACACCAACATATGGTGGTAAAATCAAAAACACACCAGGAAACTCCTTCGAGGTGCACTACAACCCCTCATTGGCTCCTCTTCACGTGATCGAATCCTCCCGATGTCCTCTCGAATCTTGTCGGTCCTACTGAGTTGAGTCCACCAAAATTTGTTTTCTGATTGGCATCAATCATTTGGCTCCCATGTCACTTTATTTTATCATCCAAAACTCAATGGTAGGGGTTTTATTGGGTTTCCTTGTTTCATTGATTCTAGGTTTGGGTAAGGGGCTCCTCTAGACCCTTTGAACTGTATTCCGGAATATACCAACAATGTCGAGGAAGATGGGTTCATTTTTGCTTTTTTTTCATGTTTCGGGTATGGTTATACAACTGGTGTATTGTGTTTCATCATTCAATTATGTTTTTGATAATTTATATGAGTCTCTGGTACATATTTAGTGGTGTGTTGGTCCTTACTACTTTAATTCAGAGTACATGTAAAATATATTGAATTTTATTTATATTTTTCCAGGACGCACGTGTGAAAATATATATATATATATATATATATATATATATATATATATATATATGTATGTATGTATGTATGTATATATATATATAAGGTGAACATGAGTGTGATTGTGGACCAGTTATAAGGACTCAGCCTTCAGTATTACATAATCATGAATAAAATGAATAATTCACATTGAGGATCTTTTCTGGATTAGAGTTTTTGAGAATTAGGCCATAATTATTACATTACATCTCCTAAATTACAAGGTAGACACTTCTACTCAGTTTTAATTTTTTTCTAAAAATAGAAACCCTTGAAAAAGGATTCATACCTTGTCCCATGTTTTAGACAGAATGACTTTTCCTTGATCCCATCCTTGAAATTATTTATCTTTTGGTCCTCTGAAAAATATTTCAAAACATGGGATGAGCATAAAAAGCATAGTAAGGGTTATAAATAAAAGAATGAAATCATTAGTTCATCATTACATAAATAACATAATCCCATTAACATACATCATGATATAATAATATTTAGGAATAACACATAGATATCATAAATCATAAAGGTAACTTGTGGCATCCATATCAAACATACATGGTAGATGTCCCAACTATGTCGGGAGATACATTTGGAATACCCATCATTGTATATTCCCTAAATCTATTAGGATAATCATTCATGTTTACATCCATCATGTTACCCAATGCATTGGAGAGCTATCTTAGGCTCACCCACCCTTGTATTATCACAGAACCACCTGTATACCTAAACAATTCCCAAGAACCGTAACATATTCATAAAATAAAAAATAAATTCAATGGAAAGATAACATTTACATATTTATATCCCAATATATCATTAAAATATATAGAAATAAAAAATCCATAATAAAAAAATTCAATACAAAAATACATAAAAGTGTATATGGTATTTATTTTCCTTTTAAAAACATTACATCCTATTAAGGAAGCCAATGATCAAATAATACTCACAGCGGCGGAAAAAGGTCATTCTCACCGCTTGTGTTAAAAGAAAAATAATTTTTTACTTACTTTATTAAAACACTTTGTAGAAATTTATTCCCTTTGAATTAAAAGAAAATTTAATGGTGTTTATACGTCATATAATATAAAGTCACGCATTAAAATAAATAATGCTCCAATGACAGGAGATTGAGACGAAGTCCCTTACCTCGTGTCCGACTTAACCCATTCGTTATTTAATATCCTAAATACTAAATTAAACATAATTTATAATTGATTAAGAAACATTTACATGTTCATTATCCTTTTTATCAATTATTACCATTTTATAAACATTAGTTAATAGTTTATTTTAATAATGGCCGTTTTGTCGATATTTGGTACTTGAGTCAAAAAGGAACTTCTTATATTTACAAGTTGTCTATGTGGTACAAAGACCAATATATAAAGAATTACATTCATGATTTATATATCATATATAACATATATATATCTAGTATATACATGTATTTATAATAGTACATAACATTTAGAGGTAAGAAATGAAATTCACCATTTATGGAGACAGTAAGTTGTACGTACGCATGAACACTCCTTCCATTTCTATTTCGTATTTTAATGGATTTAATACATAATGATACATTAGTATATATAATTCCAGTATAATATCATATATCATATCATATATCATATCATTATCTCCATTTTTTTACATGCCACATATGAACATAACGAGTTATATCAAATTGAGTGGGTTGTAGTCCGCACTTATTCAAAAGAAATTATCGCGCTTACTCATAATGGAAACCATTAATTCCTGTTATATATGGAAAATATAGATGAATAAAGAAGAAATAAACATAATATATATCACATATAAATACAGTTCCATCAAAATGACTAACTTGATAGGCAGTGCGAGATAATTGAACGATCATCATTTTGTGAGATGTTAGTTTGTCGCCTAAAGAAACAGAATGTTCATTACCCATTAGATGGAGGTGTGTGTATGTGTAGTTAGAATACATATCATACCAATATCCTATTATATTTAGGATACTGGTGAAGTTATAAATGAAAGTAATAAAATGAGTTTAGTGGGGTTGATAAGTAAAATAATACAAAACAACATAAGAGAATATGTTGCCTTTAAATCAGGTAACTCCCTTTGGATTGAATCAAAATGGGTTGTTGAAGTGCCTTCTACCTACTTTAAGGAATATAAGAGGAGTATAGGAATGTAGGGAGCTTAATTGGTAATAGGTTGGATGATTAAAGGGTTTTTGATGTGTGAGGAATGGGTTAGAGGTGAGGACATTTTATAAGTGGGGGGGATCTTTATGAAAGTGTGAAAATATAATTATATTAAATAATGAATTTTGGGTTTCAAATTTCCAGAAATTATTATAGTTGAATAAAATTTGAATCATGGTCGAAATAAAATCATCCAATATAAATTTTACATGTTTTGAATATTATTTTAATCTTTATAATCTTATTTATTTAAATCATTTATTAATTTGGTAAACACTACATCATTATTGTGTCATAAATAATTTAATTTAAATTATGTCCAAAAATAATAGAAAATACACTGATGTATGAAATATTTTTATATTTAAAAATAATATTTATAGTTTAAAATATAACTTTTAGAACCCAATGTAAAAACTAATTTACTAAAATATATTTGTTTATGTCATTTTTGCCTTTACTTTACATTAATTAAAACAATCTGTCATTATCACTCACTTATTGCACCAGGGGGTCCCCAAATTGACCCAAAGATTCCCATGGTCAGAATTATAAAAAAAATAATATTATAACATATTTTAGGGTAGTTTTATTTTATTATAGTAATATTAGTTTACCCTTATTTACCATATTTACCCTTTAACCATTGTAAATAATATATTTTCTGAAGTAAATATTCATAATGAAAAAAAATAAAGGTTACATATTTAAAAATATGGACATCATGATTCCAAATATGAAATCCATTTTTCCTAATTCTATAAACATAGTTGGATGAAATTAATTTCAAATTAATTCCCGCTCATAAAACAAAAGGAGTGTTTTTATGAAATAACTATCAAAAGTTTGACACTTGTTTATGTCCAATTTAAATGTAACATTTTTATAATGACCAACATTGGATTAAGTGGTAAAAATATATTTTAATTAAACTTTAAAACAAATAAAAAAGATATTCCATCCATATAAATAAATTATATTAAATGGCAGTTTTGAATTAAAATACAATATTTTTCATTATTCATCAAAAATTGAATTTTATCAGGGAAAAAACAAAATTTTACCCAAAGTGAATATTGATGTCCCATTTCTAAAGAAGATTTATATTTTGGAATATAATACATATAAAAGGACCAAAACTAGATTTAATTAGGGTTCCCCATTAAAAGGTGGATAATCGACCTTTTAAAAAATATTAGAGTATTTATGCTTAAATTCAGGTTCTTTTTTCCTTTAAGCCCCTAAATTTTTATTGGAGAATGATAAAACATTTAACATACATGTATAATCTTAGTATATATAGTTATTTTCATTTTCAATAGTAACACATCTAGGTGTTAACTACCATTTAAAATAATAATATTATATTGTTAGTGTGAAACTTATGATTTCAAAGAAACCTATTATAGCATATTGGGTACACCATCGAATAAAGAAACCAAATTTTAAGTAAAATTAATATTTAACTCAAAAATATTAATAAATATGAAAATTTATTTTTTCCATATTTCAATGGGATGTTACACCCTTACCCCCTTTAATAAATTTCATCCGTGAAATTTTATTCAATTATAAAATAAATGGGTGTATTTATCCCACATATAATTTTCAGATTCCCATGTCACATCTTCAAACATTTTGTTTTTCCACAAAAACTCTACTAGGTGAATTACTTTATTCTGCAATACTTATTCTCTTCAGTCATGATCCTGGACTGGTAGTTCCTCATAAGAGAGATTATCCTCCAACAGAACTATCTATCGACTCAAAAAATGAGATGGATCTAAAATATATTGTTCAACATTGAAACATGAAAAACATAGTGTACCTTGGACAAATAGGGAGGTAAATCCACTCTGTATTAAACTGATACAACATTCTCTAGGATTTCATAAGGTCCAATGATCCACATATTCAATTTTACTTTCTTATAAAAACACATAACATTTTTCATGGAGAATC
The DNA here is from genome assembly GCA_963277665.1 of Viscum album. Taxonomy (NCBI): domain Eukaryota; kingdom Viridiplantae; phylum Streptophyta; class Magnoliopsida; order Santalales; family Viscaceae; genus Viscum; species Viscum album. The sequence goes on from OY728166.1 coordinate 267,096,505, forward strand.
ATTGAGAAAGACATGTTCACCTACATCAATAGATAGATCCTTCCTCAAATTAACAACATAACTTTTCTGCCTTCTCTGATATGTTCTCATGTGATTCGGAATCAAATAAACTTGTTCTACCATCACTTCTACCAATTCTGGTCCCATCAACTTACATTCACCTACATCATCCCAAAATATAGACATCGATACCACTTCCCATATATTTCCTCAAATGGATAAATCTTTATACTAGAATAAAAATTATTATTAAAATAAAATTCATCCAAAGAATGATGTTGGTCCCATAGACCATAGTAATCCATTGAATAAACACATAGCATATCCTCCATGGTCTAAATTGTTTGTCCTGACTGCCCATATGAATACAGATGAAAATTTGTACTAGATTTTAATTCAGTACCCACCAACTTCTAATGGTCATTCCATAAGTTATAAGTAAACTTGGGATCATGATAAAATACAATGGAGAGGGGAGCACCGCGAATCCTGACTATCTCTTTTTCATACAACCGAGAAAGTTGATTATGAGACAAAGTATCTCTAAAAGGATTAAAATGAGCATATTTAGTCACTAAATCAACAATAACCTAGATTGTTTTATTACCTCAAGATTTATTCGGTAATCCCACAACGAATTCCCTATAAATATTTTCATATTTCCACTTTGGCACCAGTAAAGACTGAAGCATCCTTTTCGGTAAATTTCGCTCTGTTTTAACTTATTGACATGTCAAACAATTCATAGTTAAATCATAAATATGTTTTTTCATTCCTTCCCATCAGTAATACTCACAACGATCATTGTACATCTTAGTACTACTAGGATGAACTGAAAACGGGGACCTATTAGCTTCAGATAACAACTCATTATTCAATTATGAATCACAAGGAATATATAATCTCTTTCCAAATCACAGAATACAATCATTATCAATGTTAAAATCATGAAACATACCCTTTGGAACCAACTATACCTTTTTCTACCACTCACATTCTTCCTTATGCGCTTGCATTATTCTGTCTGATAGAGAAGATTTCACTAACACCTAAAATAAAACATCATAATTTACATCCCCAAAAACATCAATGCCAATGTTCATCAAATAAAAAAACATAGGATCATGTTTCAAATATAGAATGGTCAAAGAATCATTAATTTTTCAACTCAAAGAATTAACCAATTTATTTTCCATTCCTGGATGATAATGAATCATGCAATCATAATACATGATTAATTGCATCCATCTCTAATGTATCATGTTCAATTATTTCTGAGTAAATATATACTTTATACATTTGTGGTTAGTAGAAATTTCCCATTTTACTCCATACAATTGATGCCTACAATTTTTAAAATAAAAAACAATATCAGCTAATTCCAAATCATGTGTAGGGTAATTTAACTCATGAGGTTTCAACTGACGTGAGGAATAAGATATTACCAAATAATTATGTATAAGGACACAACCAAGATCATTCAATGAAGCATCACTAAAGATGAAAAAATCACCATTTCTGGAATGTAGTTCGAAATAGATCATTCACTAATCTTATTTTCAATTTCTAAAAACAATGATCACATTCTTTTGTCCAAACTAACTTAACACCATTTCGAGTTAAAATATTCATCGGACTAGATAAACGTGAAACGTTTTTAACAAAACTCATCTAATACCCTTTTAAATCAAGAAAACTACGAATCCCATTTATATATGTGGGTCTTGTCCATTCATAAACAAATTTTGTTTCAATAGGGTCAAGAGTTTTTCCATTTTTTAAATTAATGTGACCAAGGAATGAAATTTTTTGTATCCAAAACTCACACATGATGAATATACAAAATAGATTCTTTTCTTTTAAGGGTTGAAAGACAACCCATAAATTAATTTCATCTTCCTCCTTACTTTTAGAATAAACCAAAATATCATCTATGAACACAATCAAAAACATATACATGTACTCATAGAAAAATCTATTAATAATATATTTGAATACAGCAGGTGAATTGGTTAAACCAAAATGCATAACTAAAAATTCATAATTTCTATATCTAGTACAAAATTTTGTCATTGTAATGTCTGCTTCCTACTGATGGTACCACGAACTTATGTCAATCCATAAAAAATACCGAACACCCTGGATCTGATCAAACAAATCATCGATATGAGGCAGATGATAGTTATAACAAATAGTGATCATATTCAATACTCTATGATAATTGAAAAGTATCATTAAACCATCTTTCTTTTCAACAAATATGACATGATCACCCTATGTTGATGTTCTAGGTTGAATGAAACCCTTATATAATAACTCATTCAATTTCTTATTTAACAATAAATGTCCATTTTTAGCCATTCGATAAGGGGGTTTTGAATTTGGATTAGCATCAGGAACTAAGTAAACAGTAAATTAAACCTCCAAATCAAGAATAATACCAGGCAACATATCAGAAAAAACATCAAATTACTCAATTACAACTGAGACATCATTAATCTGAACAACTCCTTTATTTTCAAAAATATGTTCAAGGTAAAATTTATTTCCATATTTTTTTTAGTTTCTCTGCTTCTTGATATGTTATCAAAATTATGGGTTCCTTCTTATACACATACTGAAAATATTACAAAAATAAACCCCTTTAGCTCTGAAGTCAATCATAAATTGATAAACATAAAATCATTCCACATCAAAAATAACATCAAACACTACTAGATTAAGAACCATAAGGATTGTAGGTAGATTCTTTCCACAAATAAGGACATGAAGGTTCCTATAATTTCTTTTTTGTTTCAACATTTACTCCAAGTATTTTTACCATACGTTCAGGATTCATATCAGCAAATGTTATTCCCAATTTACATGAAAATTTCTCAGAAATGTATGAATGTGTAGAACCTAAACCAGACAACAAATTGTCATCATCTAAACAAACTAACAATGTACTGGACACTAAATCATTTGATGGCCCAACATCTACTTATGTAGTTGAAAAGGACTTATGCACCCCATTCTACATGTAGTCTGGTTCATTTCCCATAGTTGAGATCTTTATTGGATAGTCATTTGCATAATGTCCCACTTCATTGCACTTAAGACTTTTTACTTATTGTAAATCAGATTTGGTCTTACCATTACCCTGATTTTTTATTTGCAACTGCGAGCCTTATGTCCCATTTTACCACATCAGTAGCACTTACTAGAATACAAAATGCATTCCAAAAAAATATTTTTACCAAAATTTTCCCAAACTATAAACTTACGATTCTTACTATCATACTTTTTTTGAAGATTTTTTCCCTTCCACCTTCCACCTTGACCTCTTATTATATTATTTTCCAAAGAAGAACTAATCATCATTAAACTCCATTTCCACCATCTCCACACATTGAACATGTTTTTCATAACTCTTGAACTCACGAGAAGCTAAATCCCTCCAATACTTTGCCTTTAATCTTGAGTAAAACAGTTGATTTTACTATCATGGTCTCATATGAAATTTAGATAATACATTGCAATTTGAGTGAATTTTTCTTCACATCCAGCCATTGAGTCATCCTCCTACCTCAATTCCTTTAATTGTTTTTCAATCCTAAGACTAACCACGTTAGGAAAATTTTCCTCAAGAAACATACCTTTGAATTCCTTATAAAAATAATCAATATCTTCATTATCCCTGATATTTTTCATCATTAACCACCACTGATCAACTTCTCCTTGAAAATGGTATATATCTAGACTAACATATTGATGTTATGAACACCCCGTGACGTCAAAAATATTTTCTAGTGCATTAATATATGCTTCTGCTAGCAGAATGTCAGATGATCCTCGGAATGATGGAGAATGTATCCTCATGAAATACTCCACTACTTACATGTACTTATGTGGTTGATCTGGATGATCTCATTCTTGGATACCACCACTATTTATAGCCTGAGTCAACTATGCCATCGCTATAAAAAATTGTTCAACTTTGATCTTGAACATCTCCGGTTGCTGATTTGGAAGGTTGCCTTCATCCTGATGTCTTCCCAACATAGCTTCCTTGTTTCCTCTACAGAATACCATTCTGAACACGTGAATATTGTAGGCTAAGAGACATGGTAATTTTTAAATGATATATCACTTCAATATTACAATAAAATCATTTGTAAACATTTATTTAACAATATCTTAAATTATAATGTTATTTAAACCTCCCTTTGATACCCACTACTAGGACACGACCTTAAATATTATATAATCATGACTTAAATGAATAATTCACAATTATGGTCTTTTCAAGTAAATTGTTTTAGAGAATTAGGTCATAACTATTAATTTTCATCTAAAAAATTTCATGGTAGACACTTCTACTCAATTTACATTTTTTTATAAAATAAAATCTTTTGAAAAAAGAGTCATGTACTATCCAATGATTTAGATAGCATGAATTTTCCTTGATCCCATCCTTGACTCAATTCATATTTATGTCCAGTGAAAAAATTTCAAAAAATTTGAATGAGCATCAAAATCTCAGTAAGGGTTATAAAAATCGAATGAAGTCAATATTTCATCATTAGACACATAACATAAACTCATTGACATACCTCATCAATTATTAAGATTTATGAATAACACATATATATAATAAATCATAAAGTTAACATGTGTCATCCATATCATACTTACATTGTAGCTATCACAACTATGTATGAAGTTACATTTGGAATACCCCTCATTGTATATTATATAAATAACATTGGTGAAACATTCATGTTTACCTCGATCACATTAGATAATTAATTGGAGGGATATCTTGGGCTTACCCGCCCTAGGGTTATCTTGGTACAACCCCTATACGTAATCAATTACCATGAACTATAACATATTCATGACACATAAAACAAACATAAGGGAAAGATAAAATTTCCAAATTTTAGTCAAAATATATCATTCAAATATATTGACTTAACAAATCCATCATCAAAACAATTTTCCACACAAAAATACCTAAAATATTATGTGGTATTTATTTTCCATTTAAAAACATTACATCTTGTTAAGGAAACTAAAGATCAAATAATACTCGTGGCAGTGAAAAAGGTCGTTGTCAATGCTTATTTTAAAAGGAACATTAGTTTTTTGTAGTTTAGTAATATTTTTCATAGAAAAAAATTACATTTAAATGAAATGAAATGTTAAATTTTTTTATATAACACATAAATGAATGTCGTGTATTAAAATAAAATATGCCTCAGCGAAAGGATATTGAGACGAATTAACTTATCTGGTGTCTGAGTTGACCCGTTCGTTCATTAATCTCATAAACAATAAAATAAAGTTAATCTCTACATCCTTAATAACCTTTTTCGTTTTTTAATCCTTATATATCATTTATAACCATGTTACAAACATCATGAAATCATTTATGTAAATATTTTCAATTTTTTCGATATTTGGTACTTGAGTCATAAATGAACTTACTATATTTAAAATTTTCCTATGTGGAAAAATTCCCTTTTATCCAGAATGATATTAATTATAATTTTAAATTATATATGTCTTATATTTAATTTATATAAATTTATTTATAATAGTACATAACATTTAGAGGTATAAAATGAACTGCACCATTAATGGAGATGGTAAACCGTACGTACACATGAATGCTACTTCCATTTATATTTCATATTTTAATGGAATTAAAACATAATGATACATATGTATATTATAATTCCTATATAACATCGTATATTTTATTATTAATTCCATCCCTTATATGTCCCACCTATGGCATTAATGAGTCATATCACTTTGAGAGAGTGGTAGTCCGCAATTCCTCAAATGAAATTATAGCGCTTACCCATAATAGAAATCATAATGGAATGTTGTAAATGAAAAATACCGAAGAATAAATAGAACATTAACATAATAAATATCATATATAAATATAGTTATATCATAATTTCCACTATGAGAGGTGGTAGGAGATAATTGAACAATCACTCTTTCGTGAGGCATTAGTTTTCCATCCACAGAAACAATATTTTCTTTACCCATTATATGGAGGTGTGTATATTTATATTTCCAATACTTCTAAAACCAATATCCTATAATATTGAGGATACCGTTTTTGTTATAAAATAATGTCATAAAGAGAGTTTAGGGTGTCGGAGAATTAAAATAAAACAAAATAACATAAGATAAGACGTTACCTTTAAATTGGGCAAGTCCCTTTGTTTTGAACCAAAAAGGGTTTTTTAAAATTTCCTTCCCTCTATGTTAAGTCTTCTAGGAGGTGGATAGGGATTCAGGAAGATGAATTAGGTTACTTAAGGATGAGACAAGGGCCTTGATATGTGTGAGTAATGGGTTATATGTGATGTATTTTTATAACGGATAGGAGAGGCTCTTTACGAAAGTGTGAAAATAATATTTTATTACACAATCAATTTTAGTTTCTATATGTAAAAAACATATTAAATACAAAGATAAGATGTATAAATATCAAAATAAAATCATATAATAAAAAAATTGATTGTATTTGATATTAATTTAATCTTTATAATCTTATTTATTTAAATCATTTATTAGTGAGGTAAACAATGCATCATTATTTTGTCCTAAATAATATATTTTATATTAGGTATGAAAATTATCAAAAAATACCATGATGTAGGAAATGATTTTATATTTCCAAATAATATTTATATTAAAATATATAACATATATATATTTATGTAACAAATTAATTTAATAAAAGATATTTGTTTCTGTCATTATTGTCTTTACATAAACTTAAATAAAATAAGGTGTCTTTATCACTCCCCATGGGCCACCTAGGCTCCCAAAATCTACCCAGGGAAGCCCATGTTTGGATTTGTATCATCCAATAATATTTGGATACATGTTATGGTAATATTATATTATTATTGTAATATTAATTTACACTTATTTACTATATTTACCCTTTAACCAGGGTAAATAAAATATTTAGTTAAGTAAGTATTCAAAAAATTTAAATATAAAATGTATTTATTTACACAATATTGAACTCCTAATTCAAAATATTGATTTCATTTTTTCATATTCAAAACATAGTAGAGGCAGAAATTAATTTAAAATTAATTTCCGCAATTAAAACAAAAATTATGTTTTTAAAATATAAATATCAAAAGATTTCCACTTGTTAATGTCCAATTTCAATGTAAAATTACGTCCAATGACAAACATTGGATTAAATGGTAAAAATATATTCTCTTTACACAATAAAACTAACTAAAAATTTAAAATACCTATATATCTAAATTATATTAAAAGGCAGTTTTGAATTAAATTACATTATTTTTCACTATTCATCAAAAATTGAATTTTATCAGAAAAATACCAAAATCTTACCCAAAGTGAATTTTGATGTCCAAATTCGAATTAAAATTATTTTTCTGAAAAATATAATATATAAAAGTGACCAAAGCTATATTTACAGAGGGTTCTCCATCAAAAGGCAGTAAATCGACCTTTTAAAAAATATTAGAGTATTTATGCTTAAAATCAGATTTTCTCTTATTTTAAGCCTCTATTTTTTTGGATAAATTTAAAAAACATTTATCCAACATGTATATTCTTATTGTTGTTAATTTTTTTCACTCCTTCCAATACAATGGCTTGGAGTTAACTACCATTTAACATAATAATATTATATTGATAAAGTGAAACATAACATTTCAAAGAATCTCGTAGTTGTTTATTGGGTACGCCATCGAATATAGAAACCCCTTTTAATGTAAAATTAATATTTAATTCAAAAAAAATTAATAAATAAAAAAATTTATTGATTTATTATTCACCTGGGATGTTACACCAATTGTGGACTTCTTTCCGCCAAGTATATTAATGTGCTTCAGATTTAAAATGCTGCCACCCTGAGATAGGGTCCCTAATCCATAACACATTTTAGAATAATTATAGCTTCATTAAATAAATTTATAATGTCAGTTTCATTGATTATGATATGTAAATGAATGATACTTTTGATGTTATTAATTGATGCCTCCCACATGAGATAAATAAGGAATTGAACATGTGTTGAATTTAAACATGTTTTTCTAATTTTGGTAAAAGTTATATGGTTAAATAGATAAATAATATGGATAGTCAAAATGGGTAATATGTTAATTAATTATAGAATTAATTATCAAGTCATAATTTGGAATAAAACTGTCTCTTTTACGGATTATTGAGAATAATGAATATTTGACGTGTTCAAAATATAAATTGGGAATGGGTAATAATTAATGGATAGATTAATTAATATGTGTTAAATTTTAAATGGTAAATTAATTTGTTATTGGTTAAATAAATAAGAATTAAATTATTAATAAATTGTTGAAATAATTAATTTCCCTGAATTAAACTAATATTATGAATAATTTGTTTGTTATGTTTGTCGGCCAAGGGTACTGTTTGATTCCTATTATTCTTACATTCCTTAAGCTATCTTGGTAGAAGTTGTATAAAAATATGACATGTTGTGAGATATGGATTCTAAATATCTGGTGTTTGTTAAACTTGTTTTATGATGACTCTAACATGGATGTAAATAGTTAATGTCTTGGATGAATAATTGTTTTAGTTGACGGTATTAGAGTTTTTAAATAATTTGGATAATTAAATGTTGAGTTAATTATTTAGTAGGCTTTCCAATAATAATTAATTGTTAATTAATTATTTATTATAGATATCGTAGGGACCCAAATAATGATGTACATGGACATTAAATTACATTTTCGTAATACATAATAAATAACAAAAACAAACACCTAAAGACCGTAATAGTTTAGTGTCTTTGGGAACACGAAATATAATCTTCTAATCGTGGTGAAAGATCTTCAACATATCCCATAAAGATCTACCCATTTTGTTTTCTTACCTAAAACATTTATTTATATCATGTGGAAAAGAAAACATAAAAAGGGTGATCTCAAATGCTCAGTAAGGGTAAAGATTGTAAACGTAAAACAATCCATAAACATTTTAATGGAAAAACTTGAACATAAAATATAAACATCAAAATCATGAGCAAATACATAAATCTTGGAAGTACATAAGGCATATATCATAATGGAACATAAATCATGATAGAATAGCATGGGAAGAAAACATGTAATTCTGGAAAACCATTAAGCACATGATATGATTTCCATATTTGCCATGGGATTGCTTCCAAGACCATCTTAGTGGACAAAGTCCACTGTTGAACTGAGTTCACTCCTCGTTCCAGTCCTGTATTACTGAACCAGATTAACATGTTGTTCCAGCCATGTCTATCTCATGAGATAAAAATCATACCCAATGCATTGGAGGGAGATATAGGTCCAAACCATCTCTTAATGATATCATTCTTACTTGTGCCACACCATAAACATAAATCATTTATCAAAACCCAAATAATAAAATGGGTTTTATAAACATCATCCCATCATTACATAATCCATATAACAAAATGGATATCATTTCATCATAAGCAAAGTGAAACCTTGTAAATCATAGATACATTATTCTTGAAACATACACATATGAAATAATGACATCTTAGATGGAAAATTTTTCTGATAAAACACTTGAAATGAATTCTTTGAGTACAATATCATTTCTTCTTCAAAATCACTTTCTTTCCACAAAATGCCATGAAATTTTAAAAGAAAATAATTTTGTTGAAAATATTCATGAAATCATATAGAGTAAGATTCATTAAAATAAGGTGATATAAAACCATAAAAATATGTTTATGTCGTATATGTTAAAAAAACATTCTCCTTGTACTTTTGTAGGAAAAGTCAAAAAGTTTCTGGTGTGGTAAACAAAAGAAACATTCCTTCCATAACACAAAGTAAAAGTCAAATAGGTGTAAAAATGAAATTAAAAATATGTGGAAGAATATTAATCACATTATGAAAAACATTTTATGGGCATGAATGAAATATATAACCCCAGTAAATACTTATGTATAAGCAATATCGGATAAAAATGAGATTGCAAAATAATCCCTTACCTTAGGTCTGATATGCTTCGTACGTATCTGAACCTCATGTATAATAATTTAAATAATGTCATTGACTTATTACGGAATCATATTGATTTTTATTATATCATATATGGTTCAATTATGACTTTATAATACCCATTATTTTGTAAATTCCATGTTAAAGCAGCGTTTTGGGTGAAATCATTTTATTTATCGTACCTGTTTGGACTTGTTGTTCTTGATATTATTATTACTTATATCATGATGTAATTACTTACAGAATTTAAATCATGATTTATATATCCTATATAGTCAGTATATATATATATACTATATATATAAATGAAATGAAATACACAGTTCATAGAGATGGTAGGCCGTATGTACGCATGAACGTTGTTTTTATTTCCTTATTGACTTGAATGATAGTAAGTAGATGAAATATATATATAAATAAATCCAGCAGCATTATCATGTCATATATTTCATTATTGTTCATTATATATACCTTATAATCATTCTTGAATGGTTAACATGGAGAATGAGGCTTATCGCGTCGTGGAGACGGTAATCCGTACGTACGCACAAGTGATGATATCATTCCCATAATTATTCAATTGAATTGGAGTTGATGATATAATATCTCATTAACAATATTATGTTATAATAACTATATATAGTCATTCTTTACACCTTTATACCCATCCTATTAAGGTGGTGGTGGAAAAACAGATTACACCGCGACGTGGAGACGGTATTCCGTACCTACGCACGCTCGGTGATTTTGTTTTCCATATGATGGATAGATGGTGAAATGGGGTTGTTTCATATTTATAATAACATATCAGTATATATGTACTACTAAGTTTATTACTTTATAATGAAACAACTAAAGAATAGTAAGTAGAAGAAAAAGAAACATGAATGAGTGGGTAGAGGAGATTGCCTCTTCCTCGACATACTTCCTTTAAACATATTCTTAAGACTCTAAAGTTAGTCTTTTGAGAAGACCAGAACCTCTATGATATAACTAGAGAGGTTGAGAAGAGGAATTGTTTTGGTTCGGCCGAGCTTCAAGGATCAAAAGGGTGTGAAAAGAAAAGGGAAGGGGTAACCTTTTTATAACGGAGGAGAGGGGCACCATAGGAAAAACATAAAATATTATTTTATTATAACGTAATATTCAGTTTTTATTAGCTCAAAATTGATTTATTTAGATTTTAAGGTGGGTATGGGTCGAAATAATCTCAAACAATAGTTTTTTGACATGTTTAGGTTACTATTTTATCCTTATAATATAGATTTAACTTTTGTTGTGTCTTATTGTTTTCTTAAACTATGTGGTTAATGAACGTACAATAACAACACAATCGAATCCCAAGTGGTTAATTATTAATATATATATCTATACCTAAGTCATTGGTCTGAACCTTAGATTTTTAGGAATAAAATAACAATTAATAATATAATATTTTTTAAAAAAACTAATTTATGTCAATATTGACACTATTTGGTTCCTGATTTTTATGAAAATCATAACAACATGATAAGTTCAAAAAAAGTTAATTAAATTAATATTAAAATTTCATATTAACATAGAAAATTATTTTATTTCACAAAAAGTCTAAAATTAAATTTATATGGGTATAAATATCATCAATTATGTTAATATTTCATTAATGAGGTAATTACTTCATCATCAATGTGTCATAAATAAATAACATTATTTAATATCTAAAAATTATAAATAAAATACAATTATGTAGGAAATATTTTTAGATTTCTAATGAATATTTATAGTCTAATTTATCTTCTGTATTACTATATATTAAAAATTATGTACTTGTTAAACTTTGATTTTAAATCTTTTAATTATTCTTTAACTAAAATAATATTAAATGTCCTAATCTAATCCATGTGGACCTAAAGGGTTATATATTATCCAAAAGGTTGTTTTTGGTCAAATTAAACTTATCAATTAGAATCAGGACATGTTTTGAGATAATAATAATATTATTTTTACCCTTAATTACCATATTTACTTTTAAACGTGGTAAATAAAAGTAAAAATTTACTATTCACCAAAAAATATTTTTATCTTATTGAACCAAATTTTACTCATTTATATTACCTGTGTTTCTTAGAATTTCAAAATTTTACTCACAGAAGCAATAAAATTAAGTTTTATGTAAATTATCAAATTCTCCTAGGTTGTGGGTAAAAGACGGTGAAAAGTTCAATAAAGTTTTTATATATCTAAAATTTTTATAAAATTACATCAATTAATTACATTGAACTTATATAGGTATTATGTATAAATTTTGAAATACAATAAATTTAAATAAAATAATAAATTATTTAAATAAAAAGTGGGTTTTAGAATAGTAACTCAATGTTTTCACTATTCATAAAAAATTGAAAGTGTTCAGAAAAATTGAAAAAATTCACCCTACGATAATTATGATATTCCAAATCCAAAAATGAACTCCATTTTGACAAAATAAAATTAAAAAACTGGTTATTACTATTCATAATGGCTAGTTTATAAAACATATCATTATTTAGTGAAACTCGGTATTGCATACAACATACGCTATTGTGGAAGGTCCCAATTGTGTGCAATGTAAGCCATGTCAGGGATGCATGTAGTGCAAGATCCTTTTGGTGTAGCATACAACACAAGACATCAATGAAATTAAAAAGAATATTTTCATAAAATCTCAAGGTGTTACATTCTACCGCCCTTAAAATGAATTTCGCCCTCGAAATTCATCGGGGTTATGAATGGTTTACTACTAGAAAGTTTTTATAGAACCCCAAATCGTAAAAAGGAATACCAAAACTTATATTTAAAAACTAATGTATGAAACGTAACAGTTACCCAAATTAACTAATCACTGGGTTTCCACATAGGAGAACACAGTTGAAAATATGGATATGGAAGAGAAATTTACCCATCATGTTCTGATGGAGAGTGGTAGAGATCATGGCTATGAAAAATCCAGAAATAAAAAAGCCATAAATTTGTGATGATCTAAGGTACCATCTAATTTATCAGATATAAGTGCACTAGGAAAACATTTTTTGTTTTCAAGATCATTTCCCTAATGTTGATGAAATTGGAATTAGAAGAAATAATTTTTTTGATTTTCATACAATTCCACCATTGGTCATTCCTTGAACAATTTCCACTTCATCTCTTAAATAAGTGAAGATGAATTTGTCATTCGTGTAGTGTAAATGGATCTGGTGATAGAATGATGGGTCATTCCATCTGTCTCAAATAAAAGGTTAACAAAAGTTTTCAAATATACATAAGTCCATCAATAGTGAGATTAATAATATATAGTTCCTTAAATGGACTTATACTTTATATATCATACTTCTTAGTATAATAAAACTATATTCTACAAACCAAGGACTTCCAGTAGGCTAGTGGTAGGCAATAAAGGCATATCACACTTCGGTTGTGGGTTTGATTCCCACAGCCTTTTCTAACGCGATGGGTTGTTGCTCATCCTGTAGGTTGTACTTTTTCTAAAACTACACTATTATAACATTACATCAATAATATCGAAAAAATGTTCTATCCTTAAACAATACTAACTTATGCCCTATATAATTCATTCCAATCTTTAGGCTTATCCAAAATACTTCTGTCCATGCTCATAGTATAAAGAAAACAATTACTAGAAATGTCGACTACCGAGCATGTAAATTCCATCATATATCATGATATATATTGTTTGTCACATTCCAAACATATGAATACCTTAATCATGTATTCTCCTTAAAAATTAATACCCATTGAACCTTAGTGAAAACATGAATTTTTTTCAAAATTTAACCCATTCCACATACCAAAAACCCAAAATTTCTGTATATTCAGACAATGATATCACTTTGTCCTTATATTAGTCATGATCTCATTAATACTATCAAACATCTCATTATCTCCTTATCCATTCATTATGGACATATCATCTACCTTCCAAAAATATTTGAATAATCTTTCATGGTTACCAGTACCAATAATCAAATAATTTCAAAAACTAAAGGGAAGACAAAAGTGTAATAATCCTTAGATTTTTAATTATTCCATAGTACCATACATTATTATTGATAAACATACAATCATTCCAATACCTTCTTAAACCATTGACTGAGCATCATCATTTATTTCATCTCATATATCATTTTTAGTCTCATCATCATCATCCACAGAAATATTACCAACATGACCATGTTTATTCTCTTATATGAGATTTTCCCTTAGGGAATTGGTTTGAATAATGCCCGTAAATTCCACATTTAAAAAATTTAATAATTGTTGATGTCATAGAAATACAGTTATCCTTGTCCATGGTGTTAACTGAACCTTTTCCTTTGCACTTACTGGCTTTGTGTCCTTCTTTTTCACACCCAAAGCATCTTCCAGTTCCTTTGAAACAATCGCCATGATGCTTCTTCCCACATGATTTACATGAGGAAAATTGAACTTCCATTCCTCTATGATCATAAAAAAACTCCATCATTCTCTTATTTTTTGAGTCGGTAAACATACCAAAGTTGAGATTATTGATCGTATAATGAGATTATTTATTAGGAATAATAACGATACGTGGTCATCCAGATCCCATTTCATTTGGTTTCTCATAAAGAATACCATTCCAATGTCCATCATATCCTCCATTATCGTGAATCTTCATGTTTACAGCAATTTTCAAAAACCCAAAAAGATTAGTGTGAGACACAAAAATCATAATCACAGGGGAGTAACTTAAATATATAACATCTTATGTTAAATTATAAGATCATTACCATAATTCTAGGGCTATAACCTATACTTATACTTTAACTTAGGGACATCCCCATACATACCATAGAAATATCTCTAGGGATCTCACTAAAGTTTTCACATCCTACCAAAGGTTGACTAAACATTTCCTCTGATACCAACTATAGAGACCCAATGTTTTAAGTACCTATACATTACATTATTTTTCAAGAATACTTAATACATAAAAAAACAAACACCGAAAGACAGTAATAGTTTATTGTCTTTGGAAACTCGGAATATAATCTTCTAATCATGGTGAAAGATCATCAACATCTACCATAAAGATCTTCCACTTTTGTTTTCTTACCTAAAACCTTATTTATATCCTAGGGAAAAGAAAACATAAAAAGGGAGAGCTCAAATGCTTAGTAAGGGTAAACAGAGAGAACATAAAACAATCTATTAACACTTGAATGCAAAAAACATGAACATAAAATCTAAACATCAAAATCATGAGAAAAGAAATAATTATTGGAAGCACGTAGGGAATATATCATAACGGAACATCAATCACGATAGAATTTCATGGGAAGAAAACATGTAATTATGGAAAACCACTAAGAGCATGATATGATTTCCGTAGTAGCCAAGACATTGCTGCAAATACCATCTTAGTGGAAAAATTCCATTACAAAACCGAGTTCACTCCTCATTCCAGTCGTGTATTACTGAACCAGATTAACGTGCATTCCAGCCGTGTCTATCTCATGAGATATAAATCTTTACCCAATTAATTGGATAGAGATATAGGTCCAACCCATCTCATAATGAAATCATTCTTACTTGTGCCACAACATAATCATAAATCACTCATCATAACCCAAATAATAAAATGGGTTACATAAACATCATCCCATCATATCATAATCCATATAAATAAAATGGATATCATTTCATCATAAGAAAATTGAAACCATGTAAATAATAGAGACATTATACTTGAAACATACATATATGAAATAATGTCATCTTAGATGGAAATTTTTTTGATAAAACACTTGAAATGAATTCATTGAGGAATATATCCTTTCATCTTCAAAATCACTTTCTTTTCAGAAGATGCTATTAAATTTTAAAAGAAATGATTTTTTTTAAAATATTAATGAAATATTGTAGAGTAATATTCATGAAATTAATGAGATATGAAATCGTAAAAATCAATTTATGTCGTATAAGTTAAAAAAACATTCTCCTCCTACGTTTGTCGGAAAAGAAAAAATGTTTCTTGTATGGTAAACAAAAGAAAGATTCCTTCCATAACACAAAGTAAAACTAAAAGAGGATTAAACATGAAATTAAACATACATGGAAGAATATTAAACAGTTTATGAAAACCATTTTATGGGCATTGATGAAAAATATAACCCCAGTAAATACTTACGTATAAGAAATCTCAGATAAAAATGATATTGCAAAATTATCCCTTACCTTAGTTCCAATATGCTTCGTACGTATCCTAAACTCTTGTATAATTATTTAAATAATGTCATTGACTTATTAAGGAATCATCTTAATTGTTATGATATCATATATGGTTCAATTATGAATATATAATACCGTTTATTTTTTAAATTCCATGCTAAAGCAGCATTTTGGGTAAAATGGTATTATTTATCGTACATGTTTGGACTTGTTGTTCTTCATATTATTATTACTTATATCATGATTTAATTAATTCCATAATATAATTCATGATTTATATATCTTATATAGTCAGAATATATATATATAATAGATATATAAATGAAATGAAATACATCGTTCATGGAGATGGTAGGCCGTACGTACGCATGAACGTTGTTTTCCTTTCCTTATTTACTTGAATGGAAGTAAGTAGATGAAATATATATATACATAAATACAGTATCTTTATCATGGCATATATTTCATTATTATTCAATATATATACATTATAATCATTCTTGAATGGCTAACATGGAGAATGAATCTCATCGTGTTGTGGAGACGGTAATCCGTACATATGCACGAGCGATGAAATCTTTCCCATAATTTTTTATTTGAATTGTAGTGGATGATATAATATCTCCAAATCATTATGATTTTATAATAAATATATATATTTATTCTTTACACCATTATACCCATCCATGTAATGTTGTGGTGGAAAAACATATTACACCACGGCGTGGAGACGGTATTCCGTACGTACGCACGCGCAGTGATTTTGGTTAGCGTAGGATGGATAGAAGGTGAAATGGGGTTGTTACATATTTATAATAACATATATATATATATTTAATACTGATGTTATTTCATTATAACGAAACAGCTAAATAAGATGAAGTAGAATAAGAAAGAAACTTGTAAGAGTGGGTAGAAGAGATTACCTCTTCCTCGATGCACCTCGGTTAAACATCTTTTTGGGGCCCTAGAGTTGGTCTTTTTAGAACACCATAACCTCTATGATATAACTCAGGTTTTTGCGAAGAAGAATTGTCCGGGGTTTTTCATGATTCAAGGATCAAAATTTTGTGAATATAAGAGGGAAGGGGTTCCCTTTTTACAAGGGAAGAGATGGGCACCTTAGGAAAAACTGAAAATATTAATTTATAATAAAGACATATTCAGTTTTTAATAGCTTGAAATTGATTTATTTAGAAGATAATGTGGGGATGGGTCAATATCCTCTCAACCAATAGGTTTTAGACAAGTATAGGTTAATATTTTATCCTTATCATTTATATTTAACTTTTACTGTGGCTTTTTGTTTTCTTACACTATATGGTTAATAAACATAATATAACAATCCAAAGAACCCCAAGTGGTTATTTATTAATATATATATCCTTAAATATGTCATTTGGTAGAACATTATATTTTTTGAAATAATATAACAATAAATAATATAATATTTAAAAAAAACTATTTTATGTCAATATTGACACTATTTGGTACATGATTTTTGTGAAAATCATAACAGCATGATTAGTTAAAAAAAAGTTATTTACATCAATACTAACATGTCATATTAACCTAGAAAATTAGTGGAAATCACAAAAATTCTACAATTACATTTATTTGGGTATTTATAACAACAATTATGTTAATATTTCATTAATGTGGTAATTACTCCATCATCATTATGTCATAAATAAATTTTATTATTTAATGTATTATATTATAAACAAAATAAAATTATTTATGAAATCGTTTTAGCATTCTAATGAATATTTATAATTGAATTTATCTTAATTATATCCGTATATTAAAAATGTTTTAGTTATTAAACATTGATTTTAACCATTTTAATTCTTCTTTAATTAAAATAATAATAAATGTCCTAATCAACCCCAAGTGGACAAAAAGTGTAATATTTTATCCTAAATGTTGTAATTTGTCAAATTAAACTTATCCAATAGAATTCAGACATGTGTTATGGTAATAATAATATCATTTTTACCCTTAATTAACCCATTTACTTTTAAATGTGGTGAATAAAAGTAAAAAATTACTATTCATCAAAAATTATTTTTATCATATTGAAACCCATTTTACTCCTTGATATTAACTGTGTCTCTCAGATTTCTGAAATTCAACTCATAGAAGCGGTAAAATTCCGTTTTATGTAAATTTTCAAATTCTCCAAGGAGGTGGGTAAAAGATGGTGAAAATTTCAATAAACTTTTTATATATCTATAATTATTATAAAATAACTCCAATTATTTACATTGAACTTATATAGTTATTATATATCAATTTTGACCTGTAATAAATTTAAATAAAATAAATAATTATTTAAAAAAAGTCGATTTTAAAATAGTAACTCAGTGTTTTCACTATTCATAAAAATTTTAATGTGTTTAGAAAAATACCAAAAATTCACCTTAGGATAATTTTAATATTCCAAATCCAAAAATGAAGTCCATTTTGAAAAAATAAAATTTCAAAAAGTGGGAATTACTATTCATAACGGCTTGTTTATATAACATGTCATTGTTTAGTGAAACTTGGTATTGCATACAACATACGCTATCGTGGAAGGTCACGATTGCGTGTAATGCAAGCCAAGTCAGGGATGCATGTAGTGCAAGCTCTTTTTGTTTTAGTGTACAACACAACACATCAATTAAATAAAAAGAATATTTTTCATAAAATCTTGGGGTGTTACAGATATGCTGAATGGTTAATTAATTGATGACTTATTTGACGGATGATTTATGTGATTATATAGTTGTTAAATTAATTAACATATTGGATTAATTAATTTAGGAATTAATTAATGGATGATATTGGGGTATTGTACATGGTGTTCTACACCAAGGATAAATATATATGTATAATTGATAAATGTGTAGTGAGATAAGGACTAATGCTTCAAATGCTCATGGGGTTATAGACATGTTGTTATACACCAATGATTAATATATATGTATGACTGATAAACGGGTTGTGAGACAGGGACTGAAGTTCCAAATACTCACGAGGTGCTAGACATGGTATTATACACCCTACTTGCATGAAAATATACATTTATGGGTCACTGAATAATAATCACAATAACCATGGGTTGTGAAACATGGAATGATGCTCCAAATACTCAAAATGGTGCTAGACATGATGTTCTACACTCATTAATTGATATTGGACTATAGGTCCATTTGGTCCTACATGAAATGAATTAATGGATCATGAAAACTATTGTGACATAATGATTTATTAATTTAATATGATAAAGGGTTCATAATTACTAATTAATTGGGTGAGTCACTGCTAGTGGATAGTCAAAGGAGTGAATCACTATTTTAGTGAATGGGCTCAGATATAGTATATGAAAGATTAAATTGAATAACATATGACACATTATCCAATCTAAAGAAAAAGCTTGGATTGAGTCTTTACTTTGATTAAATAGATGGAATTTAGAGATATATATGATGTAAAGACTAGAAATTCACATGGAAATCTTTTTTTAATACATGGGATATTTACGAGTCCACAAAAAATTACAGTGCTTGATTCTGAGGCCCGGCGTGCCTAGAATCAATTTCTGAAAAAAAAAAAAAATTGGGTATGTTTAGTAAACGTACGAGGTCGACTTTATAACTTTTGATCTGGGGCTCAGAATTGAAATCTGAGGGCACCGTTCGACTCGCAGTGACAGTACTTGATTAAGGAGAATTTCACCTTGATGGGAGAAGATCGAGATAGATTGTTAGTTTTTTTGGGATTTCATGGAAAAATAAAAAAAATAATTTGTGCATCACATTATTTAATTTTAAGCTTCCATGTGGGTTATTGTTGGTTAAAACTTCCACATGGAAGTTAGATGTGGGATACCACACCCTAACCTCCCATGAAAGGATATGGTGGTGGGTATAACGACCCATACTTTACATACATTGTTAATACTTCAAAATTGAAGCACACTTATTACAACATATGACAAAACCACAAAGGACCGTATAGGTATAGTGTCTTTAGAAACTGGGAAACATAAACAACTGGTTCATAAATCTTCTACAGTGTCACCCATTTATTTCATCATATCTAGGGTCCCTTTTAGAATATTCTACTTAATATCCATCTTCCTGACCTAGGGAAAAGAAAACATACAAAAAAGGGTGATCTCAAATGCTCAGCAAGGGCAAATAAAGGAAATAAAAATCATATCATATCTTTTTGAAAATCATAACCTGCAAAAGAGATCATAATATCTTAAAATGGAATAAATCATAGAAGTGAAAATAAGATCCCCATAATCATAACATAAAACATGAAACTTTGTGGCATACACACATAATCATAGATAATCATTTCTTGTTAGTCAGGACTCATTGCCAAGACTATCTTAGTGGACAAAGTCCCTTTCTGAAGCGAGTCACCCTCATTTCAGTCCTGTTTCACTGAACCGGTATAACCTACCATTCCATCCATGTCTATCTCATGAGATATAAAATCTTTACCCAATGCATTGGACGGAGATATAGGTCCCACCCATCTCATAATGATACCATTCTTATGTGTGCCACAAAATCATAAATCATACATCATTGCATAACCCATATAATAAAAATGGGATTCTTAAACAACATGACATCATAAAACAATTCATATAAGATAAAGGAATTCATAAAAATAATTCCATCACAACATAATCAAATAAATGTAATAATTGGGATATAAACAGAACCCTATATTATCTTAGATGGAAAATAAATTTGATAAAACACTTGAACTCCATTCTTGAGGAAAATATCCTTTCTACTTAAAAAACATTTTCCTTTCTTAACATGTCATACAATTTTAAACTAAAAGTAGTTGATTAAAAATAAACTTGAAAACATGTAAATTATGCTTCTTGGAAATAATGTTTTAAAAATCCATTCATGTCGTATAAGTTTAAGAAACATTCTTCTCGTACTTTTTTCGGAAAAGTCAAAAAAAGTACCTCGTACGAAAAACGACAAAGGATTCCTTTCATATCTTTTACTAAAAACTCACCGAAGGGTAAAATAGGATTTAAAAAATTGTAGGTGTATGGAAATAATATTACATATTGAGGAAACATGGATGTGGATGATAAAATACACCCCAGTAGATACCAAAGTATAAACAATCTCGGATAAAAATGAGATTGTGATATTTTCCCTTACCTTAGGTCCGATTTTCATTGTACGTGACCGAAGCTCCTGTATAATGGTTTAAATAATGTTATTGACTTATTCCAGAATCATAAATACTGATATGATATCATATATGGTCATATTCTTAGCTTCTTATTATTAATATTTCATTGTTACTTGTTACTCGGGTCATTATTGCCTTTTGTTCTTATGCGTGTTTTGCCGAATAAATTCTTATTCTTATTTTAAGGATATAGATACCTTATATCCAGAATTTTATTAGTGTAACATATATCATATTTATTCATTCAATTCATTTATATAATTACTGTGTAATGATGAGCATGTAGAACGAGTCACATCACATCGTGGAGATGGTATTCCGTACGTACGCACGAGCGATGATATTGTTCCCATGATCGTGGAATTGTATATAAGTGTATTTATAATATTTCAGTATCAATATCACTTGATAATAATCATATATAGTTACTCATTACACCATTATATCCATCCTTGTAAGGTGATGGTGTAAAATAGATTACAACACAGAGTGGAGACGGTATTCCGTACGTACGCACGCGCGGTGATTTCATTTTTCCGTAGGATGGATAGAAGGTGAATTAGGTTTGTTTAATATTTATAATAACATAGCAGTATGTAAGTAATACTGATTTATTACTTTATCATGAAACAACTAACGAAGAAGAAGTTGAAGAAGAAAGAAATTGAAAAGATCGGTAATGGATATTACCTCTTCTTTGAAACGCCTCTTTGAATCCTCCACTTAGGGAACTAATATTGGTCTTTTAAGAAGACCAGGACCTCTAGGATTATTCTAGGGAAGTGTAAAAGGGATTTTGGAAGGGTTTGGCCGAGATTGAGTGCTCAAATTTGTGTGAGGAGGAGAGGGAGGAGGTGCCCTTTTATAAGGGAGGAGAGGGGCACCTTAGGAATATCTCAAAATATTATTTTATATTAAAGTCAAAATCGGTTTATAATGGTTCCAAAGGGTCTTATTTCGAAGGTAAAGTGGGTATTGGTCTAAATACTATAATCCAAAAGGATTTAGACAAGTTTAGGTTATTATTATAACCTTATCAATTAGATTTAACTCTAAGTTAAATAATTTAACTTTTACTGTGACGTTTTGTTTTCTTACACTATATGGTTAATACACTTACTATAACATGCCAAACGAACCCCAAGTTGTTTATTATTAATATATATATCTGTATATAAGTCATTTGGCCGAACCTTAGATTTTTAGGAATAAAATAACAATTCATAATATAATATTTGATTTAAAAACTATTTTGTGTCAATTTTGACACTATTTGATATATGATTTTTGTGAAAGTCATAACAGAATTATATGTTCGAACCACGTTGATTAAATCAACACTAATATATCATTGTAACCTAAAAAATTATTTTAATTCATAAAAAGTCTCAAATTACATTTATTTGAGCATTTATAACATCAATTATGTTAACATTTCCTTAAAAGGGTAATTACTGCATCATCGTTGCGTCATAAATAAATAAATTTATTTAAAGTCTAAAAATTATAAATAAAATAACATTAAGTAGGAAATAGTTTTATATTTCTAATGAATATTTATAGTCTAATTTATCTTATGTATAACCCCATATTAAAAATGTTTTAGTTATTAAACTTTGATTTTAACTATTTTAACTATTCATTAAATAAAATAATATTAAATGTCATAATCTAATCCAAGTGGACCTAAATGGTCATATTATATTCATAAGGTTGTTTTTGGTCGAATTAAACTTATCCAATAGAATTAGGACATGTGTTAGGGTAATAGTAATATCATATTTACCCTTAGTTACCCTATTTACTATTAACCGTGGTAAAAAATGTAAAAAGTTACTATTCACCAAACAATTATTTTTATCTCATTGAACCACATTTTACTTACTGATATCTACCGTATTTGTCGGATTTTCGAAATTCCATTCACAGAAGCAGTAAAATTGAGTTTTATGCAAAATTCAGTTTTTAACCTACCACTTAGTGGTTTCACTATTCATCAAAAATTGAAAGTTTTCATAAAAATACCAAAATTTCACCCTAGGCTAATTTCGATATTCCGAATCCAAAAATTAAGTCCATTTTGAAAAATAAAATTTATAAAATTTCATAACGTGGTTATTACTATTCATAACGGCTAGTTTTAATAATATTTTAATAGCATATTGTTGTTTAGTGAAACTCGGTATTGCGTACGACGCAAGCTATCGAGGAAGGTCACGATTTCGTGTAAAACAAGACAAGCAAGTGTTGTGTAGAAAAAGATTCCTTTGATTATTTATATAACATAAATGTCTCGGGTGTTATAGTGGGGCCCACCTGAACAGAACCTCACCCAAGAGGATAAGATGTGGGGACCATCTGTGACCATAACCTCCAATTTAAATATTAGGGGTGGGGACTACCTGACCCCAATTAATGGGAGGAGTGTTTGACCTCTCAACTCTACATCATTAATGAGGGAGAGCCTCTCCACCATCCCCTTTAATTAATGTCCCAACCTCTTGAATTAAATTGGAAGAACCTTTATAATTAAAATCTTCCTTTTTGAATTATGTAAAAACATTAAAATAATAGACAATCAATTATTTCGTGTTCATATTTCACATGGTTGGAAGAAAAAGATTAATGTATTATTGGAGAAACCTCCCAACGAAGAACCATTCATCCATCGAAGAACAAAGAATGTGTCCTTCCAATAAAGAACGCCGGTGACATTTATTATTCGACATCTTCCTCAGAATATAACCTTAGACACCTACCGATCTACCCTCCGCAACGTCATCAATGAGCCAACGCAGCTCGGGATTTGAGACGTGCGGCAGAAACGATGAACAACGACTGTAAAATCATAGGTCGAGGGTATAATACATGTTGAATTTGTACCTTTTTCTTACCTTTATCAAAGGATAATAAGGGATTGTTGTGGACATATTATTGATCATCTTCTTCTCATGATAGCCAAATGATACCTTCCTAAACATGTAGGGTGTGGGCCAATCTAACATGGCCCAACATCCTCTGTCGATATCTATCTTCTTATGACATTCTATTGCATGGATAAGTATCAATGACGAGGCGATAGAGGTTGCAACAATAAAGACCGTGCTACCCGCGGCCTCTGCAAATCACACCGATGTCCCGCACCGGCCCGAGCCCCACCGAACAGGCCTGCCCGCGGCACTACGGCGTGATGCTTGGTGCCCTGCTTCTTGGCCATGGCGCACCCGACATGCTGCTCGGTGCCCAGGCCTCCTACCGACAGCCCCCACGGCGCGCTGTCGGGCCCCTGACCACCAGTCTGCAGCCCACTGGCTCCTTGCCCACTGCCCCTTCTGCCTGCCTGTGGCCCACCGGTGCACTTCCCTGCACCAGGCTTCCATCCAATGGCCCGCCGACACCCTTCCCATTTCCCCTCCGCCTGCCCTCTGCCATCCCACAGTGCTGCATGAGGCCCAGGCTGCCTTCCCGCAGACCCCCCCCTCCCGGCACCATGCCATGACCTGCTCGGCCCCCTCTGAACCAGCCTCCGCGCGCGCCATCTAGAATCGGTCGTCCCTGGGACGGCATCCGCGCTCGCCACCCCAAACCTTACACCCCCAATCTAGACCACGTGTAACCCGCGTACTCCCATCTGAGTCAGCTTCCCAACTCCCTCACGCGCTCTGGGCCGAGTCGCGCCCTCGCAACGCTCTGGTCCAAACTGCCCCGGGCCCGGGGTGAACTTCCCCCGCAGTCATCTAGCCCGGGCCCAGCGGACCTAGCCAAACATAGCGGGCTGACCCACCCAATGGTCTGGTGTAGACCCAATAGGTCTATCTAGGTTGACCCAGACCAGGTCATCCTAGTCTGGGTTGGGCAGAGTCTGTCTGACTGAGTCCGACAAGGCCCAGGCCCATTACTAACCCTATTACATCCTTTGGCAGTAACTTTGGGACTAGAAGACCATTTGAATAACCGTCATTGGTGCTAGTTTACATGGACCACGATGGTCACATTTAGTGTTCCCCAATGCATTTTGGGGTAATATTGTGATACATTCAGGTTGGTTCTTACACAAATCCAACAGGGCCCCCGAGACTAGATAGTTAATAACTCATAGACCGGTTGTCTGATTGACACACCATATGTTGGGTTGAGACCCCTATTACGAGATGGACCATTGAGATAATTCTTCATGGGACTTGGTTTCAGTTGACTTGTTGACACATGGATTGAGAAGTAGACCATACCAGAATCAATATTGCTTTGTGGAAACCCTATCGCTGGCTATGCACTTAAGACTGTTCCTAGATCTTGTGTTGGTCTGATAGTTCTGACTTCTGTTCCTAGATCATGTGATGGTGAAAAATAATAGATGGTCCTGGATCATGTGTTGGTCTGACAGCTCTTATGATTGTTCCTGGATCATGTGTTTGTTTGACAGTTTTGACTTCTTTTCCTAGATCATGTGTTGGTCCAACAGAATAGCTGGTCCTGGATTATGTGTGGGTCCGACAGCTCTGATTATTTGGTGGATATATTTGATCATCTCAATCTCCCTACATAATTTTTATAATTTTGTGATCTGATTTAGTAACTCTTTTATTTCTTCATGAATGGGATATATTACTTGATAACTAAGGTATATGTATGGGCATATACCTAAGTGGGGTTTTCTATCCATTTAATACATTGTGGTTTATCCTTATTGGATTATGTGATACCTTCAGGGTCTTGGGGTACCTAATTAGTATCATTATACTCACCCCTACATGGGAAACATGCACACCTCATTGTATTGGATACAGATGATGGACAAAACTGATGAAGACTGAGAGCACCATGACTAGACGGTATCATGAGGTGGACCATACGACGAGATGGTACATTGAGGATTCGGACGGACATGGATTGTGGAGGAAGCTATCTATACCTACCCTTAATGTATGATCCATGGTGGATGATCCATGATTTTATTTCACCTATCAGCTGTTTTTCCTTTTTCCAGTTGTACATGTACTTTACAGTTGGGCTTGTATTTCAAGCCCCTTTTACATTCCAGCAAATCTTTTTGTATACAGTTTTTACTTAGAGTTTCCTTACAGTTGTAATATATTGTGTTTGGTTATAGTTATAAAGGTAATTCCTTCCCATTTTAGGGATATACACATTTAGTGGTAGTCACCAGCCCCTGGCCTATGGAATGCGGACTTGGGGTAGTCACGATATGGCCCTCGAGGGAAGGTTCCTGACAAATTGGTATCATAGGAGAAGGTTATACTACGGAACATATAGCTATGATCTTTCATTCTATGAAGCAATAGTGTTAACAGTACTGAGTGTGGTTTTCAATCCAAGGAGACCTGTTTTGGTGCAGCAGCTAACATGTCCATACACTAGGACCCTGAATTCAAGTTTCTGACCCGGTACACAAAAATACTGATTGCGTGTGTGTTTCAATAGATTTTTTTGATATCTTATGTTAGCTCACCAGGTATAACTTATTGACCGTGGTAGAACCTGTTTAAATTTAGGATGCGTCCACGCTGACAGCCATCCAGGGTTCCGAGAGTTGTACGAGATGGAAGCCCAACGAGTGATGAGGCCTTGGTGTAGGTCCCCATCACAGTGACGACTCATGCGGTACCACTACCCATTGGGACACCAATTCCTCCAGCTCCAGCGATAGAAGATCCATGAAACGTGAGCGTATTGCATGAATTCCAGTGCTAGAGGCCACCTAATTTCAAGGGTGAGACGGACCCACAAGCAGATGAGGATTGGATGGAGGCTATGGTGAGAGTCTTCAGACTTGTAGGGACACCAACCGACTTCATTTTGATCCATGTTGTGAGCCTCCTTCAGGAAGCAGCAGGCAGATAGTGGAGCCTCATGCATCAGGTGCACAACGAGGTGACACTCCTCTAGGTAGATTTCAAGAGCCTGTTTCGGGAGGAGTTTGTCCTAGCTACCCTACATGACTTGCGGATACAGGAGCTAAATCATCAACAACAGGGTAGCATGATGGTGGAATAGTACTCAGTGAGGATCACCAACCTCTCACGCAACTCCACCAATATGGTACAAGACCCTTTCTTCATGGCCCGGAACATTGATTAGGGACTCGGGCTAGAGATCGGGGCTTCAATGATATTCCTCAGCATCCCGGTGCAGGTGTGGGTGTTAGAGAGAGCCATCCTAGTAAAGAGAATCTTTGCTGAGCAGTCACCAGCAACGAGACCAATGACTGGTCGACATGCAGCGAAGTCATCTGCAGCTGGTAGTAGACAGTTGTCGCGGATGTACAAGCAGAACATGAAATCTGGTGGATGACCTCATAATATACGTTCAATTGTGCGGGGCACACAAGATAGAGCCACTCATTCCAGGAGCGGTCAATGTTACTCTTGCGGTGAGTAGGGTCACATGGCTTGTGACTGTCTGACCTATCGTACAAATTATCATTAGACAGTCGAAGGACCGCCCATGTAGAGATAAAGATTTGATTGAGGCAGTCCACATGGAGCATGTGAACGTGGAAGAGGATATGGTTGTGCAGATAGTAGTGGACGAAGATTCGAGGTGTTGCCACCCCCACCACCAAGAGGTCCACCCCGACCACAGGGAGCTGGTGTACAGGGGAGAGCTCAGCATTAGGCAGCTGAGGCCTATGATCACAGTTCTTCGGAAATGATATGAGATACGATCTATGTCTATTCAACCTTAGCTGCAGTTCATATAGTCATGGGTTCCAGTCAATCTTTCATTGCCACTTCCCTTGGTCGGAGCTCTGAGATTCTGAAGGAGCAATTAGTTTGATCCTTACAGCTACATACTTATACAAGAGATAATTTTACTATTAGGCACTGGTGTTGGTCGTGAAAGCTTAATCTAGGAAGGGAGGGCTTCAACTGGGATATCCTAGTATCAACGTCGAGGCCTTATAGCGTCATCATTAGTATAGACTGCTTATCTACAGTCCATGATCAGATAGACAGTATTAGGTGAAGAATGTAGTGTGTATGTAAAAATGGGACAATGTTCACCTTCAACTATGAGATGGAAGCCTCGGCAGCACATGACAGACTTACTCGGAGGATGGTGTGGCGTATCACTCATCAGTTGGCCTACCTTCCCTCGGAGCAGTTTATGTGGAGAGTCCGAGCTATATTGTAGTGGTGGACCGGTACACAAATGTTTTTCCCGACGATTATCTAGGTCTCCCTCTTCATAGAGAGGTGGACATCTATATTTGCATGTACCCCCAGGACAACACTGATATCTACACCAGCATATTGAATGGATCCCGTTAATCATCATGAGTTGAGGGTACAACTAGAGGACTTGTAGGGTAAGGGATTCATCTGACCCAGTTTTTCTCCATGGGCAGCCCTGATTCAATTTGCCAAGAAGGAGTACAGATGAATGATGGTTTTTGTTGACTATTGTATCCTGAATCAGGTGACCGTGAAGAAAAAGAACCCTCTCCCGAGTAGCGACGACCTCATTGATCAGCTGAAGGGAGTACGATGGTTCTCGAAGATAGACCTTAGATCAGGCTATCACCGACTCAATGTTTGAGACAAGGACATACAGAAGACAGCCTTATGTTGTCGGTACGACCACTATGAGTTCTTGGTTATTCCATTCAGCGTAACCAATTCTCCTAAAGTGTTCATGGGACTCATTAATAATATCATATATCCTTACCTTGATCACTTTGTTGTAGTTTTCATCGATGACTTTCGGATCTACTCGACTACTGAGGAGTATCATGCCTACTATTTTCAGTTAGTACTAGACACACTCTGATATCACCAACTTTATGGTAATCCCTCGATGTTCTATTTTTGGATTCGAGGGGTTCACTTATTAGGACATGTCATCATAGTGGTTGGAGTTACAGTGCATCCAGTGAATATTGAAGCGGTGCTTGCTTGAGAGCAAGCTAGGAGTGTGATAGAGGTTCAAAGTTTCCGGGATTTAGCAGGTTACTACTAAAGGTTCATTATAGACTTCTCCAGAGCTGCGGCACAACTATCTTCGTTGACGAAGAATGGGAAACCCTTCGTCTCGTTGGGAAGATGACAGCAGATATTTCAAGAGCTAAGGCAGGGGATGACTAGTGACCCCATCATGAGGCTTCCAGAGGAAGTTGTACGGTATGTAGTTTACTACGATGCATCAGGGACTAGAATCGGGTGTGTCTTAATGATGGAGTGACCAGTGATCTCATATGGTTTTCGGCAGCTAAGACATGATGATTAGAACTACACTACCCATGACCTAGAGTTAGAAGTAGCGGTCTTCTCCTTAATGATATGGAGACACTATCTAATGGGTGAAAGTTATACCGTATACTCATATCACAAGAGTCTCAGGTATATCTTCTCTCAGAATGACCTGAACCTGAGAGAGCGACGTTGGCTTGAGATTCTCCTGGACTAAGACATAGAGATATTCTATACTCCTAGTAAGAAGAACGTTGTTGGAGATGCGCTCAGCATGAGGTTTGGTATACAGATTCTGGGAGAGGTGACAGAGCATCTTGATGATTTACAGATGTCCATTATGGATATAGATGGAGCATCTTTCCTAAATTCTCTTATAGTCATTCCCCCACCTCTTCAGCGACTCAGGGGGGGCACAACATGGGGATGTTGACTATGAGACGCGACGTGCTCAAATATCCACAGTGCAAGCACTTGATGGATTTTCTGAAGGTAGGGAGCACGTCATCCTATTTAGAGGATGTACTATGGTTACAATGTCACGTCAGGAAGAAGTTTTTAGGCAGTTCCACACATCCCCTTTAGCGGTACATCCCTGTTTGGAGATGATGTTTCAGGACCATAGACAATGTCACTAGTGGCTGGTATGAAGAAGGCGGTAGCAGAGTTTGTCTCTCGATACCTCAATTGTCGGCAGGTGATGGCGGAGCAACAAATATCAGTAGGCATGGTTCAACATTTAGAGGTCCCAGAGTAGATATGGGATGGGATATCCATGGACTTCCTGACAGGTCTTCCATGTACATCAAGGGGTTACGACTCGATTTGGGTGATCGTCGACCAACTCACCAAGTCGGCCAACTTCCTATCGATTAGAGAGCAGGGTTCAGTAGAGAGCATGTGACTCCTCTACGTGCAAACGATTGTGCGGCTACATGTAGCACCTTATTCTATTTTCTTTGATCATGATGCACACTTTACTTCCTGGCTATGGAAGGGGTGCAGGAGGCTATCGGGAAGTAGCTATGTGTGAGTACTTCCTTCCATCCTTAGACAGATGGCCAGACTGAGAGGACCATTCAGACCCCGAGAATATGTTATGAGCTTGTGTCCTCGACTTCTGTCACAACATGGAGGATCACTTACCCTTGGTGTAGTTTTCCTACCACAAAAGCTATCACTCTACCATAGGGATGACACCCTCTGAGAAGACATATGG
Organism: Viscum album; assembly: GCA_963277665.1. Taxonomy (NCBI): domain Eukaryota; kingdom Viridiplantae; phylum Streptophyta; class Magnoliopsida; order Santalales; family Viscaceae; genus Viscum; species Viscum album. Next base: position 267,127,434 of record OY728166.1, read on the forward strand.
GAAACCTTGTAGATAACCCTTTTTATGGACAAACCCATGTGAGTCAGCACCGGTGGGACCAGAGATGGTACGAGCTACCACAGAAAAGGTGCGGATCATCCAGGAGCAGAAGAAGATTGTATAGAGCAGGAAGAACTCGTATACTAACAGGAGACGAAGGCCTCTAGAGTTCTAGGATGGTGATCATGTCTTTCTAAGGGCCTCTCCTCGACGAGGTCTATAGAGATTTGGCCAGGGTGGAAAGTTATCTCTGAGATTCTTCAGACCATTTTAGGTCCTTAACAGAATTGGTGAGGTGTCATACTACTTATCTCTTCCACCTCAGTTGCACCGGGTGCATGACGTCTTCCATGTATCTTGGCTGAGGAGATACGTTCATGACCCTTCCCACATCATCGACAATGGATATATGGACATCAATGACGGGGAGACTTTCACGGAGGTTCCGGTTGAGATTGAGTATTGACAATAGCAGGTCCTACGTGGCTGGTGGATACTTATGGTGTGCATTCACTAGAAACACGGAATCCACTAGGAGAGCACATTGGTGTGGAAGGCTCAGATGCATGCTTAGTCACCCCTTTCATTCCCTTAGTTCTTGTTTTAGCTTACAAGGACATAATGCACTAAGGTGGAGAGAATGTAAAGACCCAAAAATATAGTGTAATTTTGTTTTATTACATGGGATTTATACAAGTTTTTGAAAAATAACGGCGCTTGATTTTGAGACCCGGTGTCCCCGGAATCAATTTCTGATGTTTTTTAGGGTATGTTCAGTAAATGTACACGCGAGATTTTATAACATTTGAATAGGTGGTCGGAATTGAAATCTGCGGGCACCGTTGAACTCGCAACACCGACACTAACCTAAGGAGACTTTCACCTCGATGACATATGATCAAGGTAGATAGTTGGTTTTTTTGGGTTTTCTTGGAAAAATAAAAAAATAAAGTGTGCAACACATTATTTAATTTTAAGCTTCCATGTGGGTGATTGTTTTTTATATCCTCTACATGGGAGTTGGATGTGGTATCGCCACACCCTAAACAGTCATGGGAGTTTATGGTGGTAGGTCCCACCCAAACATAACCTCTTGTGTGAGGTTATGATTTGGGGACCAACCTAGACCATAAACTCCCATTTTAATAATAGGGGGAGACCACCGAACCCCTATTAATGGGAGGAGAGTTTAACCACTCATCTCTCCCTCAGTAATGAGGGAGAGCCTCTCTACCTTCACCATTAATTAATGTGCCAACATATGGAATTCAATTGGAGGATCCTTTTTAATTTAATTATTCATTTTTGAATTACGTGCCAACATTAATATAATAGATAATCTATTATTTCATTGGCATATTTTATTTTGTTGGAAGATGAGGATTAAAGGATTATTGGAGAAAGCTCACAATGAAGAACCATTCTTCCATCAAAGAATAATGAACATGTTCTTCCAATGATGAACGCCGACAACATATTTCTTATTCAACTTTTCCCCAGACTTCTACCTCGTACACCTACCGACCTAAATGTGGTAACATCATCAACAAGCCGACGCATCCCGAGATTTGAGACTTGCGGAAGATGTGACGAAAAAACGACCGGCGAATCAAAGGTATGGTGTTTATTAATTATTGAAGTTTTACCTTATTCTTACATTGTTAAATGGATAATTAGGGATTTTTGCGGATGTATTATTGATCATATTCTTCTCATGATGAGCTAAATGATTCCTCCCTAAATGCGGAGGGTGCAGGACAACCGTAAGTGGTCCAACATCATTTGTCGATTTCTTTCTTCTTAAGAGGTTCTATGGCATGGAGATGTATCAATGATGAGACTACGGAGATGGAAACAACAAAGGCTACTCTACCTGCGGCATCGGAAAATCGCACCGCCAGCCCACATTGGCCCGAGCTTTACCGAACTGGCATGTCTGCGGCCCTTTGGCATGCTTCCAGGCGCTTGGCTGCCCGCCTGTGTCCCTCCCTGTGCACTTCCCAGAGGCCAACACTCCCCCCCCTAGTGCTTTTCCTGACTCCCGACCTCCAGCACACAGCCCTCCGGTGCCCTGCCCGACGCCCAGGCCACCTGCCCGTGGCCCCCCGTCGCATGCCCGGTGCCCATCCGCCTACCTGCAGGCCTCCAACTACCTGACTGATGCCTATCCACTAGCCCTCAACCCTCCCACTGCATTTGTCGGAACCCATGCCGCCTTCCCCCACCCCACCACCCCCCCCCCCCCCCCTCGGTGCCCTGCTGCGGCCTACCCTGCCGCACCTGAGCCAGCCTCCATGTGCGCCACCCCGAACCGACCGCCCCCGTGCCTACTTCTCGCATGCCCACCAACCCAATCACCCCAAGCTGGCCTCTAAATGTGCCACCCCAAACCGGCCACACCGATTCGGCCTCAGTGCGACATGCACGCTCCCGAATGAGCTGGCGTCCGGCTCCCTCGCGCCCTCTAGACAGAGCTACACCCTCGCAATGCTCCTGGCCGAACTGGCCCCGAGCCCAGGGTGAACTGCCCCCGTAGTCGGCTGGACCGGGCCCAGTGAACTCGGCCAAACATAGAGGGATGACCCACCCAATGGGCTAGGAAAGAACCAACAGGTCTGTCTGGGTCGACCTAGACTGGGTCGGCCCAATCTAGGTTGGGCTGAGTCGATCTGATCGGGTCAAACCATGCCCAGTCCCATTACCGACCCTGTTACATCCTTTTTCCTTAAGATTGGCACGTGATGATAGTTTGACAACCCGTTTGTGGATTATTTTTTCATGGAGCATGACGATACCTTTGAGTAAACCCCACTAGAGTTCGGGGTAATGTTGAGATACTATCAGGTTGGATCGTACACGAATCCAACCGAACCCCTGGGACTAAGAATCTAATAAATCCCAGACCGGGCATCTGATTGACACTCCATCTGTTTCGCTGAGACCACTATGATGAGATGGACCTTTGAGATACTTCATTGTGGTACTTGGTGGTAGTTGACATGTTGAAACTTGGTTTAAGGAGTGGACCCTCCCGGAATCAAGCGTGCTTTGTGGAAACCCTGTGGATGGATGTGCACTGACGACTGTTCCTGGATCATGTGTTGGTCCAACAGTTTTGACTTATATTCTTGTATCATCTGTTGGTCTTATAGAATAGCTGGTACTAGATCATGTGTTGGTCCGACCGCTCTGATGACTGTTCCGAGATCATTTGTTGGTCTGACAAATATGACTTCTGTTCTTAGATAATGTGTTAGTCCGACAAAATAGCTGGACTTGGATCATATTTTGGTACAAATACTCTGATGATTTAGTGGATAATTATGATCATCACTATATCTCTACATAATTTTTATACCTCTATGAGATGAGTCAGTAACTCTTGTGTTTCCTCGTGAATGAGAAATATTACTTGATAACATTGGTATATGTATGGGCATATACCTAAGTGGGGTTATCTGTCGATTTCATACTGTGTGAATTATCCTTGTTTGATTTTGTGAAACCATGAGGGTCTAGGGGTCCCTACTGATAATCGTTATACTCACCCCTTCATGGTTAATTCCTGCACCTCATTGTTATTGATGCAGATGACTAACAGTGCAGATTGATACTGAGAGCACAAGGACTAGATGGTAGCCAGAGGTGGACCTTACGACGAGAAAGTACACAGAGGAGTCTGACGGACATGGATTGGTGGGGTGGATATCGTTAGCTACCCTTCAGGTAGGATCTGTGGTGGTTGATCCAGGGACTGATTTCACCTTTTAGCTATTTTGTCCCTTTTTAGTTGTACTTGTACTTACAGTTGGGATTGTATCCCCCCTTTACTTTCCATCTCTCTTTTTGTATATAGTTTTTACATAGTGGATTATTCCAGTTGAACTCAGTTGTTTTTTTTACAGTTATAAAGGCAATGTCTTCCCAGTTTAGGGATTTACACCTTTGGTGATATTTTCCTACCACTAGCCTATGGAAGGTGGGCTTGGGGTAGTTAAGATACTGCACCCGGGGGATGGGTCGTGACATATGGCGAGTGACTTATACGGGGGATATCAGTCTTAGTACAATTCTAGAGACCTTTTTATTTTTATGAGGTTTTAATAATTGAAAAATAAAAAAGATTAGGTAATGATTGTTGAGTAAGAAAGACAGATGTATAATGCATGTTCAGACACCAGTTGAGTGCTAAAACAAGTACTTGGGTATATAGTTACTTTTTACTACTTACATTATTTATGCTTTCTTTCACATTGTTTATATTATTTATTAATTTTCTGGATTTCGGGTAGAAATAAGTTGTCCCATCCTACTGAGATTATATCTCAAACCCTACCGAGCCCACCACTGCACTATGGTACCTGAGTAGATTCTATTTGGTTTCAAGATTGTGTTATTTTCATTTGATTTGAAGATATGAGAAAAGGGCCAAATAGATGCTCGGGATACTCGAGGAGACTATCCACATGGCTTGGTGTCAATGTTTATTGATTTTTGTAATGTAATTGAAAGAACGTTTTTATTCAATGTTTTCCATTTTTTATCATCATCATTTCTTACATGCATCTACTGTAAAATTGGATTTTTCCATTTGTTCATAAGTGATTTATAAAATTTGTCATTCGTTTCTTTTTTTATTTATTGTACTCTGTTTTCTATTTATTGCTATTTTTTGTTATTTACTCTGATATACTATTGTGAAACAGTAATAAGAGGGCATAGTATCCACAATGACTATCCATAGACCCTCACTGCTAGTTGTCAGCCAAAGGAAAATGGGGAGATGTGCTTGAGGTTGTGTAGGGACCGGTCATGCCACCAGTTCAGAGGTGAGCCGGGTCGAAACGTTACAGAAAGATATGTAGTTATCTTATTATTTGAAAATGTGATTTATCCAGGAGTTTCATGATTTAGTTAATTTATTTATTTGAGTTCAATTTCTTAATCTTAATTCAAATGGTTTATTAAAACCCTATTCCAATGAATTGGGTGACTTGGTTTTGGAAATGTTATTTTTGGTAGGAAATTGGGAAAAAACTCAATTCCATTGAATTAGACTATGTTTGAAAAAATGGTTGAAATAATGAATATTTTTTTATTATAATTTATTAAATTGGAATGATGGAATATTTTGGAAATTTTTTTGATGAGAATTATTTTAAATTATGTTGTATGAAAATGGATTTAAATTATTTTGATAGAATCATTTGGGTTTTATTTTTGAAAATATATCTTCTAATTGAAAAACATTAACCTAAATGAAAAATGGAATTTTAAATATTTTATAATATGTTGTAATTACAATTTAATGCATCTTAAATAAAATTTCAATCATTTATTTTACTAGAGAACAAGAAATACTATGCAGTTAGAGTGTTATTTGGGACAAACAATCATTAATAGAAATTCCTTAGCACCTAATTTACACAATATAATTATAACAAAAAATACCTAAAAATTATATTCCCCAATGGGATATAGATATTACATATTTATACAGTTATAAGGGATTTGTTTACACATTGTAGTTTATTACATTGTAGTTTCAGGATTCCATAACATGGATCTCTTTAATATTTTTTCAAAATACTATGTTGTTCACTTATTTATATATAAGAAATGAATTTATTGTATAGTTTTTAATAATTTTATATACCTTCTTATTTATATAAACTATTTTATATATAATTATTTATTTAATATATTTTATTAAATTATTTACATCATTTGATATTTATACCATCTCTTCTAATCTAATGAATAAATGTTTTTAGTTATGATTTTATAAATTCCAAACATGTTTATATAAAATTGAAATCAATAATTGGTTAATTAAATACCAAACATGTTTATATAAAATTGAAATCAATAATCCTTAGGACTTCAAGGAACATTGGGGAATGATTTTCCCTTAAAAAGGTTACCCATATCAACCAACCAACAACTAAAGATGCATGATCTTTCAAACCCAACTATGTGACACTAACAAGTCATTCACAAACCCCAAAACCATTCAACTAGAAATTTCCATAAAATATTAGTGTAAAAAGTGGAAGCTAAAAAACAAAACACCATGAGCCATGAAACCACCCCACCTCGACACCATGCTGCAAGATCCAAGATCCACCAAAACATCACAATGAATCGCTAAATGAGTGTGATGCCTTACCAATGCCCACATCATGGTACATGACATCTGTAAAGACACCAAAATGCCAAAGAAAGGGGTGAGTACAACTACTCAGTAGTATTTCCCTAATTGACATCCCTACCCACGCCACTAGGATATAACTATTTTCACATTTATATAATCAATTTTATATAAATCAAAACAGATCTACTAATTGTTTATAATCCAATCATGTCATAAGGAAAACATGCTACACAAGGAAGCCAAATAAACCATGCCATTCATGGAATCCAATTCAACCATGCCACAAGCTGATTACCATTTTAATATTTCACTCACGAGCACCATCAACAAACATCAACAACAACTCACACAAAAATCCATGGTGCCACATTTTGTCCAGCCCATTCATTACCAATCCACTCAAGTATTACTTTCCGCCCACATTCTACTGATGGTGGCCCTTCCATCCACTATCAATCCCCTTTTTATGGCGGTATATCCTACCAACTTTCACACAACATTCAATCAATCCATTACAAAACATATAACCATCAAAGGTCACCAAATTATTTAATTAACCATTTCAATTACATGTCGAACCAATTCAATAAATAAAAAATTTATTGAAACACCCTTCCACACTTTTATTAAGACAATTCCCATTTCAATAAAATATCCCCTTTATTGAAAAACTATTTCACAATCCATCATAATGAATTCAAAAAAACCACCTATTTTAAAATCTCTATTTTAAAATCAGAACTAGAGAATTTTTTCCAAAAACCCCTTTCATTCCAAAATTCCCCAAAACACCACCAAAGGGATTTACAATCATTATTTCACATCAAAATATAAATTAGTTTTAACCAACACAAATTAATAGTAACCAAGATTAATGTTCTAGAAATGTTTAGTTGAGAGAGAATCCACCTACCTTTAGGGTTTTGGCAAAATCATCCCACACGCTACCACACCTCAATCTGGGAAAACGATTCATGAAAACTGCTATAGAACTCCATTCCTATCTTCCACAAGCCTTAAAATCAACACCCAAGGAAACTCAAACACTGTATCTACATGAAACTGATGTGGATATATAAAAATAATAGAGAGGGAGATGAATATCTAGAGGAAAACACTATGAAACCAAGAGGACAGACTTACCCGGGAGAAACCACCTTCAAAACACAAAGAAACCCCATTGAATCACTTCCAAAACGAGTGGGAGAGCACTTTCAACCTATGAGATCCCAAAATCCCAAGTGAGGATCAGGTGGGTGATGATTGGGAGTGATATAGGCCATGCTTGAATGATCCTGGATTTAAAACCCCATCCTTTATTTGATCACACGGTTAGTCTACAATGTTTGAAAAACTGTGCGCTAACCATGCACATGCCACTGTCTCGAGAAGAGGGGTCCTCACAGTTTCCTCGCAAGGTTTGGAAAACTGTCGGCATGCCTTGTTAAGACTACTGGCTCCCCCTGCACGATTTCTTGTAGAACTCGCATGGTTTCCCCTAACCGTGCTCAAACTGGGCTCCCAATGAAAATCCTCCCAACTTATTCAAAACCATTCAAATCTCTCCAAACCACTTCTCAACTAATCCCATGCACTTTAATCACAACAATCAGAATAAATAAAGCTACCTACCTATAATTGGGGGTGATAAATTATCAATAGTATATGTAATATAGAAATTAATAAGTAAATAAATATAACCTATGACCACATGTTGAGTAACCAAGCATACCAGAGGCTATGTAACAATATATTACAACTAAATGAAATGATATCAATTCTAAACAACTAGAACGAGATATATATACAATATAATAAAAAAACATGTCATGTCTCTACAATGAATCCAAAATTATTATACAAAACAACCAGTGTATTATACGTTTCAGAATTCAAAATTGAATATATATATATATATATATATATGTGTGTGGGTGTGTGTGTACAGCCTCTAGAGGCTCACCTCAGTCTTTTTGTCCCATACATATATGAAATTAAACAATTCCATGAATAAAACTATGGGTTCTTCTCAGTTCCCTATAATCATCTGTATTTTCTATCCAGTTACCTAACAACAGCCCATGATAGGGTGTGAGATAATATCTAATTAATCCACCACCATCAGTGTCTATTAAAATTCCAAGATGTTCAATTCAATATATTTTTTGTAAAATATAAAATAATGGTATAGCATATATCTAACCAGTTCCCACAGAATATGTAAAACATGTAAATTGGATTGTCCATCCAAACTAGTCTTTATGAAAAACATTTGTAAAGATCCTAATACAATGATGAAATTTATAAACATTTAAACATCACAGACATGATTTAAATATAATATATCATATAAAAATTGTGCATTACATATACAGTACATATAATAGCATCCACATCCACTCCATATAAATATCCATGTCACAATTCACCAAGTTCGATCCGTATAAACCAAAGTTTCATATCAACCATGGAATGTCCAGATGAGATTATGTGTTACATGTAATGACGAACCCATACGCATTAAAAATTTTACTGTTTTTAAACTAGATCTCACAATTTAGGATATTTTATGTATAGGTTTTTAGATAACTAATTCCTAATCATTAAAATAAATCTAATACATTAGATGTGGTAGATTATACTCAGTATCAATTATTCTAAATTATAATACACTTTAAAAAAATCAGTGCTAGTTTTTAGAAAATATTTATAATATTATCTACTTTATCTCATAATTATACAAAAAAAATCAATAAAAGCAATAAAAACATATTAAAACATAGGATGAGAAAAAAATATCTATGTATGGTATATAATGAAAGAAAATTGTTTTCCAAATGAAAACATGAAACCCCATTGAAAAATAATTTCAAAAAAATCATTAGATTGTATAAAAAAATAATTTATATTACTTGGTAGATCATTACCATATCAATCTTAATTTCACCAATAAATGAATTAGCCCTACAATTATCATCCATCTCGGAAGTACCTCATTCATTTGAGATCTCTAATGGGGATCACATATCATATCATCAACTATAATGTGGATAGACCCATCATATCTTGAGATATAATGGGGATCACCCAATTATATTTTGATCTATAATGGGATCAACCGATAATAAACAATGTCCAAGAAACATATCACAAATTCAACGCTTGAAAACACATTTAAATCCTTTAAAAAATATAGATATCAAAATCCACTTTTCCCGTCAAAAGCCTTTAAAATATAAAAATATGGCACGTAATAAAGAAATTATTTTCTTAGAAAAAAAATGTGAAAATATATAATGATAAAAATTATAATATAATGAATCGTGAAATTTGAAGAAAGTAATCATTACATATACATTTAAAAATATTCTTGTTTAATTTTTTAAAAATATTAGAGAAATGAAAATTAAAATATTATTCTTAAAAGAAAGTCTGTTACATATATCTAACAAAATGTCATGACCCGCCCCTAGGTCCTATGTCGTAACTACCCCATGCCCACCTTCCATAGGTCAGGGGTTGGTGACCAGCACCGAAAGGTGTATCCCATAAAATATGGAAGGCATTGCAATTATTTCCTATAAGCACGCTCACCCAAGCACACTACAATATATAAACACAAACAAACTATATATCCAAAAGAGTTCTGAATGTAAGAGGGTCCAGAATACAAGACCAATAGTAATGGAACAAGTACATCTAAAATAAAATACAACTGAAGAAAGAGTAGGATATCTATTATGTCTTCCTCTAAGGTTCCTACCTAAAGAGAGGGTACATATCACCTCATTAGCACTCCACGTCTGCCTGTCTCCTCGGAGTACCATCACGCCCTATAGTCCACCACTAGCACCATCCAGTCATGGTACCCTCACCCTCGAATAGCGCTATCCATCATCTGCATCAAAGACAACATGTTGTAGGAATATCTAGTGTAGGGGTGAGTATAACGATACTGGGTAGGGACACCGAGACCCTCAATATCTCAAAAAATACGAAAAATAAAAACCAAAAAAAATTTAAACCATTGAAAACCCAACTTAGGTATATTCTTATACATATACCTATGTTTTCAAATATAACCATCTCAATCATTAAGAAACACAAGGTCCAACCCAAAATCCCAAAGCTCAACTATTCCAACAAGGAAAGAAAAACCTAAAATTTAAGTACCTCATAGGTAAAAAACACAGGAGAATACTACCTAGGTATTACCATAAAAGAATTTACCACACTAGTATGAAATAATCTCACACCAGGTATAACTTAGTTAAATTAGTAGAGATGATTAGATTTATCTACTGAATCATCTAACTTTTTTAAGAGGAATACCCATGAATGATCCAAAATTGCAGACCCACACATGATCCGTGTACATTGTAAAATCCACACATGATACTAATATAATGTCAGCACATCGTCAGACCCACAGAGGATCCTAGTACATTGTCAGTACATCGTCAGACCCACACCGGATCATAGTACATTTTCAGTACATCATCAAAAACACATATGATCCTAGTACATCATCAGTACATTGTTAAACTGACATTTGATCCTATTGCATCATCAGTATATTGTATAACCCACACAGAATCATAGTATTTCATCGGTACATCGTCCGACCCACACAGGATCCTAGTACTAAGCTTGCTCGTCTATGAGAGAGTCCTCTCCTCAAGCTATAGGTCTATACTATAAATACCAAAAAGTCCCAAGAAGAAGTATCCCAATTGACCTCCACATAATAGGGGTCTCAACATAATAGATGGTGATTCAGTCAAACTCTCGGTCTGTATGTTATTATCTTTTTAGTCCTGATGGCCCGATTGGATTCATGATTGATCTAACCGGACCATACCCAAACATTATCCAAAACACAAGTGTGGTATTGAAAAATGTCTGTTTCGCTCCATGGTTTTTGGTGCCGTAGACGTTTTGTCCAATGGACGGCTGGTGCCAAAGTTATGGCCAGCTTTCTTCCCCTTCACCACGGTGACATATGTCGCGACCCTTTCACATCGAGAGGTGCAGACGCACGTCGCCACCCCATCATGCGGCCGGCCTCCATTGGCCTCCACAATTCTCCACCGTGTAGGATACAAAAACCAAGAATAACAATGGAGGGATCTGGCCAAGTTCGTTTTCATGCACCCTCCGCATTAGTTCGGTAGAAGGAAAATACAAAGGATTAATTCATCATAAACCACGATAAAGAAATAACAAAACCCCTACCACAATGGTTTGGTTGAAGATTCTCTACAGTTGAGATAGATTGGAATTTTTCGATCCAAAAACATGTCTCAAACAACAATGTCGATGAGGAGAGTTATATTGTGAAGTCGGTTATGATGTCGTTTCCTCGATCTTCAGTTCGTTCATTGTTGGTGATTCTTTAGCGGGAATTGTAGAAATATTCATCAAAGGATAAGATTTATTCATTAGAGAATGTTTCTCCAAACATCCCCCCACTCTCCACATTGCCAACAATTTTTTTCCCAATGACTAAATGAAGATCCAACATAACTTAAAGTAGGTTTATACATTTAATTTTTGTTGGCACAAAATTAATTGCCCCAAATATTTAATTGGAGGGTTGGAATAATTAAATGGGAGAATAAATTATTGGGGAGTTGAGAGGTTTTACACCCACTAAGAGGGGTTTGGTTGGACCCCACCACCATAACATATGTTGATATGATTTCAAAAATAAAAATAAAAATGCGAAACATTTTATTTTTCTTCTTCCATGAAAAATCACAAAAAATAACTTTCACCCTCGACCAACTGTCGTCGAGGTGATAGTCTCCTTAAGCAAATACCATTGTTGTGAGATCAATAGTGTCCTCATAATTTCAATTCTGAGCACTGGTTAAAAAAATTTACACAAAACCACTCACACATTTACTGAACACACATGAGGAAAAGTTCAGAAAATTCATTATGGACACACTGGTCCTCAGAATCATGCATCGTCAATTATCACAGACTCATAAAATTCCCATAAATAATTACATAGAATTTTCAGGTATTTACATTCTCCCCACATTAGGGATTTACGTCCCTGTAAGACAAAACTCAGAACTAGGAAAAAAAAATTGGGTGTACTGAGCATGTATTTGAGCCTCCCCCTCCACTATGCTCTCATGGAGGTTAACGTGATTCCAGTGAACATGCACAAGAGGTATCGATCATCCATGAAGGAACCACTCATTTCAACCCTCAATATCCACTGGAACCTCTATATACATCACCCCATCATCGAAGCCCAAATCGCTATGGTCGATGATGAGAGAAGGGTCATGCACATATCTCCTTAGATAGGATACATGGAAGACATCATGCACCCAGTGCAACTGAGGGGGATGTGCTACGCGGTAAGCCACCTCGCCAACTATACTGAGTACATGAAAAGTCCCAATGAACCTCAGAGATAACTTATTGCCCCGACCAGATCCGTGCAATCCTTTTCGAGATGAGACACATAGAAATTTGTGGTCTCTATCCTTAAACTCAAGAGGGATCTGTCTCCTGTCGGACAAAGACTTCTTCCTGCTCTGTTCAGTATTCAACTTCTCCTAGATGATCTGCATTTTCTTTGTGGTAGCTTTTACCATTTCGGGTCCCCTGAGTGCTGGGTCCACTAGGTCAATCCCGCACAAAGGTTATCTGCAAGTTTTCCCATACAAAGCCTTAATTGGTTCTATCCCAATGGTGGAGTGATAGTTGCTATTTTATACAAATTCCGCCAATGGAAGGAGATCCTCCCTGATGTGTCTGAAGTCAATGACACAAGAACGTAGCATGTCCTCGAGGGTCTAAATGGTCTACTCAGTCTGGCCATCCATCAAAGGATGGATGGAGGTGCTCAAATGATGCTAAGTCTAGATAGCCTCTGACAACCACATCCATAGCCGGGAAGTGAATCATGTATCACGATCAGAGACAATCATCGAGGGTACTCCATGTAGCCACACAATCTCTTGCACATAGAGGCATCCCATGATCTATATTGGACTCTACTATCTGATCGGTATGACATGAGCTGACTTGGTGAGTCGGTCAATGCTCACCCAAATAGAATAATGAACCTAGGATTTATGTGGGCGTCCTATCATGAAGTCCAGGATTTCCCATCACACATCCACTCTGGGACCTCTAAATCCTGAACTAATCCTGCTAGTACCTGATGATACACATTCACTTGATGACAAGTGAGGCACCAAGAGACAAACTCTTATATTACTCTCTTCATTCCCAGTCACCATTGATATCTTTAGGGATTCTGGGACATATTCACTGCTCTAGAATGTACCTCTAGAGGGGACATGTGGAACTCCCACAACATTTGGTCCTAAAGTGACACTAGCACCATGGTACGTCCTCTAAAATGGATGACATGATCCCCACCTTCAGAAAATTCATCAGGTGCCTTTAATGTGGATATCTGAGAACATCGAGTCGTGCAGTCAGTGTCCATGCATTGTGCCTCCATGACTCCCTGATGAAGTGGGGGAGTGACTGTAAGAGACTAAAGAAAAGCTTCTCCATCTCGATCCACAAAGGATATCTACAAAGCGGCTAGCTACTATGTTGCCTCACCTAGCTGCTATTTATCAGATATCTGGATGAGTTCATCTTCTACAATGTTCCCAAATCCAGGTGTATATACAATCTCGAGTCATAGTCTTAAAGGAACTCAAGCCAACTTTTCAATCTTAGGGACAGGTTTTTCTGTGAGAAGTTATACCTGAGACTCTTGAGATTCGAGGAGACTGAAAAACGTTATCCCATCAAGTAATGTCGCCACATCTTCATGGAAAATACCACTACAGAAAACTCCAGGTAATTGGTATCATATTTCATCTCATTATGTCTCAGCTGTTGAGATCCATACGTGATCACTGCTCGCTCTAGAATTAGTACATATAAAAGTCCAGTACCTGATGCATCATAGTAGACTATGTACCCTACTCCCTCCTCTGGAAGCCCCAAGATGGGGGCACTAGTCAGCCTCTTCTGGATATCGTGAAAACTCAAATGGCATCTCTCCGACCATATGAAGGGTTGCCCCTTTTTGCCAATGCGGATAAGGGTGCTGCAACTCTTGGTAAATATGGCACCAACAACTGGTAGTATCCAGCCAAACCTAGAAACATCATACCTTTGTCACATTCTTGGGTGGATCCCAAGCAAGTACCTCCTCAATCTTCGATGGATCTACCACAACTATAGCCTCTAAGATGACATGTACCAGAATGTGAACCTCTCGAATCTAGAACTAGAACTTCAAGTGATTAACATAAAATTGGTGCTCTTGGATTCTGTATAGGTCTATCTAAAAATGATAAGAATTATACTCCTTAGTAGCTGAGTTGATTAGAAATTCATCAATGAAGACCACCACAATTAGATCAAGGTATGTCTGAAAAATCGTGTTCATGAGTCCCTTGAAAACTGTTGGAGCGTTGGTTACACCGAATGGCATATCCAAGAACTCATAATGGCCATACCGATGTCTAAAATTTGTCTTCTACACATCCTAATCTCACAATCTGCTATTTTGATATCCTGATATGAGGTCTATCTTCTGAGAAACACCATGCTCTATTAAGATGATCAAAGTGTTCATCAATCCTCTGGAGTGAGTACTTTTTCTTCACGATTACATGGTCTAGGTGCCGATATTCAACAAAATACCTCTAGCTCCCATCTGCCATCTTGGAAAACCAAATCGGGGCTGACCAAGGAGAATCATTGGGAATAATGAATCCCTTCCCTTGTAAGTCCTCTAGCTGTACCCATAGCCCACGACGTTCTGAGGGATCAGTCTGATTTTTTGGTGTGAATATTGGTGTCATCCGGGGGTAAAAGTCAGTGTAAAAGTACAACTCTATGTGAGGAGGTAAACCCGAAATATCATCAGGGAAAAATCTGCGTACTGGTCAACCACTACAGGATATCACAAACTCTCCACATCAACCGCTCCGAGGGTAGGTCTAGCCAACTGATTAGTGATCGGTTTCAGTCTCCTCCAAGTAAGTCCATCCATTGCTGCAAAGCCTCCCTTTTCTCTGGTGAAGGTAAACATGTTCCCATATGTGCGGACACACCAAAAATTGCGCCTAATATTTTCAAACTAATAATGGACATTAGATAACCTGTCAATACCGAAGATGACATTGTAAGGCCTCAACACAGATACTAGGAGATCCCAGTCGAAGCTATAGCCTTTTATAGTTATCTAACACTATCAGCACCAGTGTGTAATTGTCAAATCCAATCCCTTAGAAGTCTATAGAAAAAAAGATCGAGCCAATAGCTCCGTCAGAATATCTGAGCTCCAAACAATTCAAGTGGCAATAAATGAATGAATGTAACTTGTGTCTATAAGTACTGCAGCTAAGGTGGAGTAGACATAGTTCATACCTCGTATCATCTCCAGAGTGCCAAGGTCGTAGGCCCTAGGTGCCTAGAGCAGAGCTCACCCCTGTCCACCTACTCCATGCAGTTGGGGTGGACCACCTAGTGGTGGTGGCGGTAACATCTCGAATCACCACCCACCGCCAGCTTTATGACCACCTCCTCTGCAACGACCTCCTGCTCCATGTGGATGCCCTCTGTGGAACCTTTTTCATAGCATGGGTGGTCCATAGAATGTCTAATGATAATCCATATGGCGTGTTGGATAGTCAAGAGAAATGTGACCCTACCCACCGCATGTGAAACACTACCTTTTCCTCGCATGACTTGATCTGTCTCTGTTACCCTGCACAACCGATCATGAGTCATGCAGTCTTCCACCTATAGTACTGGTCATTTTGGACCTCTGTGACAACTGTCATTTGAAAGCTGTAGAAGACAGATCTATGTGATTACTATTGGTGGGTCTCACTGCTGGGGACTGGTCGGTAAGAAAACTCTCCTTTAGTAAGGACTTCTTTAACACCCCCTCTTGTGTCGGGATGCTGAGTGTGTTCATCGATGCCCCGTTCTCCTGCATGAGTCCCGGATCTATGTTCCAGGCCCAGTGGAATGGGTATCGTACCATATCAATGGAGTAGAATTAGAGGTGGGTGAACCTCACTGAGTACTGAGCCACAGTCATGCTACCCTGCAATATATGAAGAAGCTCACGTATGTGCACTGCGTGAATAGTCACTGGGAAAAACTCTACCCAAAACAGACTCTCAATGTCTACCCAGAGAAGCATCACCTCGTCCTGAACTTGGAGCATAAATCTCCACCATCTACCTACTACTGTTGGTAGAAAATGGGTGGAAAGGATCAACATGAGATCAGATGGTGTCCCTAATTAATACATTTTTTTACTAATTAGCCATTTTTATGTAGTTTTTGTGATATTATAAGAATAATTAAATCATAAATACTTGATAGGAAACCATATCTCTTCCTATGATGACCTCCATTTCGTAACACCTCAAGATGACCAAGGATGGTTTATGCCTAAAATGAGGGCTATGAAATGTGGGTATCAATTCAAGTATGGGGATTTTCATATAATTTCCAACAAAACTAGGTTTTCTGTAGGGTTGAAAAGTGAAAAAGAGGTTTGATTTAATAGGAGTTGCGAGGGGCACTCATAGAATAATTCAAAATGGTAAATTAATAATAATTAATTTTCTACTCTAATTAGTACAAAATAGATATATTTTGAAGATATTGTAATATTGGGTTGAAATCCACACATCCAATTAAAAAGAAACATGTATTTATAATTTATAGTCCACTTATTTTCATAATTATTACTTAACCACTTTAATTCCTACTATGAAAACATTTGGTTTAACACCATTATGTTAAATAATGTTCATATAAAATAAAATAAAAACCAAAATTGGGACATTCCAAACAATTGAATCTCTTTACCAGTGATTTAGGAAAAAAATATTTTTATTATTTTAAATTTTTGATAAATTTTATTTATTTTAAATTATCATTAATTCCAATTTTGAGCCTATTCATTACTTGACTTTTTAAGAACATCATTGATACATGATACCTTCAATTAAACACTATTAACTCATCAATTAAATATTAAATTCATATATTAACTTCTTGTATGAAAATAAATAAATAAAATTATATTTATTTAAATATTTTTTTAAAATTTATTTGATAATTCGATTAATTAACCAATTACTACATCATCATTGTTCAACCGTTTAATTTAATTAGTTATGAAAACCGAATTAAAAATAAAACAATATGATTATAATAAAAATTATATTTTTCAAAATAATTTGTATAGTTAACTAGTTCCCCTATATCACCCTATATTATATATATTTCACTTTTTTTGGAAAAAAATGTTAAATTGATGTTTCATTGAATAGAATACTATAAATTTTATAAAGTCATCCATATGAATCCATGGTATCCTAAAATATTTCTAATTGTTATTTTGATAATTTGAACGGGTTTTATGGTAATTTCCTAATATTTTTATTTATATTTCTAATTATAAATATATGATTTATCATTAATAATGATATTAAAAATTTCTAAATTTACTATTCTTTTTATCCAAAAATAAAACGGAAAAGATTACTTAATTTTGTCCTTATAATTATAAAAATGTAATAAATTTTTAAAAAATGAAAAATAATATTATTACTTTAAATTAATTCAACATTATTCATCTTTACAAACAAACAAAACAATTTTTCAATGTAAAAATATTCAAAATATTGATATGATTTTTATTCAAATTCAATGTTTAATTATTTATAATGACATATACTGAACTAAATTATATTAAAATTAAATGCTAAAAATTTAAAAACACTAAATATTAAAATAATACAATGTATTATTTTTTAAAGAATAATTCAATTAAAATACACTATTGTTTTAGTATTTATGAAAACGTAAACCTTAACATAAAATACAAACAATTAAAACGAAGTAAATTTCTATTTTCCATTATAAAATAAGAAATTTATTTTTTTAAATGAAATTTATAAAAGAGTAAAAATTATATTTATATCAATTTCACTATCGAATGGTTACAAAACTGCATTTTTTGAAAAATAGTTCTTTTAAGTGTAAAATTTTATTTGTTCTAAAATCATGTATATAAAACACATAAGTTGAATATAAACATTATATTGAATTTTATAAATATGTATGTTTATAAATTTTTAATTAATATAATTAAAAAATGGTGATTTGTTATTTTATTGGTATAAAACACACATAGGCCCATTTAAATAGTTTTTTCATAAAAACATTACAGTTTATAATTGTGTTTTATTTCTTTATAAAATTAAATTTTTAGTATGTAATTAATTATATATAAATTATTAAAATATATTTTATTAATTTGGTTAATTTTGTTTATTTCCTCTATTTTTATATATAGGTTATTATGGTAATATTTCCTTAGTAATATTTATTTTTTAATTTCAGCTCGATGTGGAATATCATGTACACTATAAAACATAGTATTTTTTTTAATTAATCAGTATGTAAATTTATCGTCAAATTTGTAAATATCATCCTTTAAATTATAACTCAGGATTAAAAACTATGGATTTGACTTTTCAAAATACCGTTGTTTAAAAACAACATTCAAATAGGATAAATGGACCATAAACATTAAAAAAAATGAAATACAATGTAAAGTGCACTGTGTTGCATTTGTTGTCAATGAGACATGTTGTTGTCTTAGAATGAATGGATGTCAAGAATTGTCAAGATGTGAATGCCAAAGGTTGTGATGGTGTTGGTGGTGAAAGAGAATGGCCATGGTACTAAGATGCATGTCACTTAGGAGATTCACTAAGTGGTATTGGAAATTGTGGTTGAAACATTATCCATGAAAATCAGACGATTGTTGAACTGATCTTTAAGTTCCAAGAACTTGTATCAACTGGATACAATGTCACAACAAGCTCTAGAAGGCCATGCATTGTTAAGACAATGCATGAGGATGTGAATGGGATCCATCCAAAACTTCTAAGTGGATGAAGTGGATTAATGAAGTCCATGCACTATCACTTAGTGCATGTGAACATGAAGATGATCCGATTGATCTCTGATTAGATCAATGAAGAATTTAAGTGATTCAGGAGTTCGGTTGAAGAAGAAGAACCTTTTGAATTCCATATCCTAAGTGAAGATCATACGAGGAGAAGTAATGGAATTCTTAAGAAGAAGAAGAAAAATGTAGAAGAAGAATGGCTTAGAGTAAGATGGCTTGGCATTTAGAATTGGCATTTTTCATGGAGGAATTTGTTTTTGACAAAGTCTTATTCGTTACTTAGCCAAAAAATTGGCCAGCCCGTGGACACCTTGAGGGTTCAACCCCAAGGCACATGTGGGCCTAAGGCGCCACGCCCAAGGGGGAACCCGTGGGGCGAGTCCAGGGCGGCAGGACGCACCCAAGACACCGCAGAGGTGCTGGGGCACGCCCGGAGGAGCGCATGGGGGGCGCATAGCGCGCCCGTGTGTGCATAGTGGGCGCTAGGAGCGTGCCCGCAGGGAGCAGAGTGGGCGCAGAGCGCGCCCGCAGGGAGAACACGGTGCGGGGTGGCACCGTGGAGGGAGAAGATTCAATTGAGGGGGCTGGGGGAGCGGCATATTGATAAACCGCGGAAAAACCGCGCCCCGTTTCGATGTGGGACGCGGAAAAATTCACCGGGAGTGAATTCTGGCCGTCCATCTCATCGCGCGCCCGATTCGAGCCGCTCATCTAATCTCGCGGCGAGGCGATCTGATCCAGGCCGTTGAAGATCTGATCTGACGGCTCCGGCATCGTCTCCCACCTTCGGCCATGCAGAGCCCTCCCGCGAGCAGCCGCTGAACCAGAGGCATCCCGACGATGGTTTTTGAGCTCCCGGCCACCTCTGATCAAGCTGAAGGGTCCATTGAGATTGTCTGGCCCTATGGAACTCGTCCGTGGTTTAAAATGAGCCTGCATGCAACAAATGAAGATTTTCGATGTTCGGCCGAGGCAAGCAAAGCTGCAGAGGCCACGTGGTTGGTGGTTTGCATGGTTTGGACCTAAACCGAAGGCCGTGCATGCGTTCTGAGTCGCATGCACGTAGAGGAACAAAAATTAAATGAGCCCGCGTGAAACAGAGGATAAAAATAAAGATTTGAAAGATTTTTGAAGATCCGAAATCATCGGTGATTCAAGATTCAACACGCGGATGGACAGAGGCGTTTCTCTGCCTATATAAAGAGAGGCCGAGACCTCGGTGATGCTTACTGAATGTTTGAAGACAGTCCCGTGAGAAGCACTCTGTGCCTCGCGAAGCCAAAGCCCCGCGCAACACACTTGCGCGGCTGTTGTCACGAAGCCACCCGAGGCTTTGAAGGTGTTCCTTGCGTGAAACTCCTTTGCGCGACAAGAAGAAGGAGGTGAAGTGTTTCTTGCGCGCCTTGTTCTCCAAGCACTTGCACGACGCCTTGCACCGAGGTCCCTTGTGGCCTTGTGTCATTGCACTTGTGCGGCTAAGCTACACCTGAGGACTTGCGCGCCTTGCCACTGCACCCTTGTGCGGCTATTGAAGAAGAGGAGGCCGCGGCTCATCAAGCACTTGCGTGCCTTCATATGGGCAGTAGGAGGTTCGGGTGATGTGAATTACACACCTTGTGTGTGTGTGCTTAAGGATAATACACCCTAGACAAGTGAGTGCACACCTACGGGTTGTGTGCAAGAAGGAGTGGAAGGCCACCACATTTGTGTGTGTGCAAAACAAGAAGAAGGCCGAGGCCTTTGAGCCTTGTGTGCAAAAAGAACAAGAAGAGGCCATAGCCCTTGGAGGTTGTGCACACTTGAAGATTAAAAGAGAAAAAACAAAGTGTGTGTGCAAAGTGGAAGAGTACAAGAAGGGTATAGGCATTTGTGTGTACAAAAGAACTAAAAGGCCGAACCTAAGTGTGCACTAAGAGTGTATACACTTGGAGGAATAAGGACATCCCACACTAAAGAACAACACACATTTAAGTGTGTGAACATATTGGATAAAGTGTGTGAAGAATTGAGAAGCTGGTGTGTGCTTAAAGTGTTACACCCTTTGAGGGTTTATTGCACCAAGAGGAGGAACAGGAGAGTGCATGCATGCATGCATGCACGTGCACACGTGAACAGAGCCAAATCAGTGGTGTGCATTTGAGTTTTCCAAGACCAGAGTATCTTAAAGAAATTGAGAAGGCCATGCAGTCAGTGCATGAGGATTCAGAGTTTCCATGCATTCAGTGCATGAAGTTGAAGTGAGTTGAGACTGAGCCAGACTGAAGTGAAAGATATTGTTTGTCTGAGTTTGCAGTAGATTGAGAAGAGTCTGATCAACATAAGTGATCAGAATATTTGAGAAAGACCAATAGACCTTTTCAGAGGCTATTGAAGATTCTTGAAGAGTGAATCCATGTCATCCTGAAGAAGGAGATAAAGCCTGAGCTAGACAAGAAGCCCTGATCAACCACAAGTGATCAGAAGAGAAGAGCAAGGCCAGCAGCCTTTATCCCAGGCTGCTGAAGTTACTTGAAGAAGCTTAAAGTGAAGAAGAGCTACTCGTGTGACTCGAGGAGCCAGGAGAAGACCATGTGGGACTCAGGGAGAAGAAGTCTTCAGTGGGATTCTGGAGCAGGCCAGTGGGACTCTGGTAACACTGTGTGAAGCAGTATAAAGACCCTCCTGTGGGACTCAGGAGAGATACAGTGGGACTCTGTATCGGCCATTGTAATTTTAACAGGTTATAATGGAGAATCCATGCTGGGAGAGCATGGCAAGGATGTAGGCCTTTGGTGCCGAACCTTGTAAATCCTTGTGTCCTGTGACTTTTCATTACTGCATCATTCGAGAAAGGTTGAGAGATACAAGAAGAGTGGATCGAGGCTTTAACCAGCCATAGAGGTTTAATTGATAAGAATCAATTAGTAAAAAGTTTTAAGGGATCACTGATTCACCCCTCCCCCTCTCAGTGATTCACACTGATCTGGGCACTTCAATTGGTATCAGAGCGAAGGTTACCTCTAAAAGATCCAAGAGAGTCTTTATGAAGTGCAGATTTGAGGAAATGAGTGACCAGCCTCAAATGGAGATATCTGCCAAGACTCAGAAAAATAGAAAGAAGAAACAGGCCAAGAAGATGAAGAAAGGCTGTCCTAGCTGTGATGAAGATGGAAGGAACAATGATCTTCTAAATGCAATCAAATATCTTCAGAAGACAGTCCCCAAGGAAGTGGCAATGTGTATAGCTACAGGCCTCCTTGATCTTCAAGAAGAAAAATTACAGCTAGAAGATGAAGCCAATTCTCTAGAAGTCCAATTGGCTAAAAGGGTTGGCATAACCAACACTCTCAGAAAGCTGGTGAAGGCTAAAGATGAAACCGTTTCTCTTTGCAATGAAAGATATGAAGACACTGCTGAAGAATTGCAAATAAGCCTTTCTGAGAAAGAATTCTTTATGATGTTAGTCAAAGATGTTTTCCATGCACTGGAAAAGAGGCATAGAGTTTCAATGAATGTCATAGATGCTCAACTTGAAGACAAAGTCAAAATGGTGAAGGAGCTTGACAACTCATTGCATGAAATAAAGAAGGTGCATGATGACCAAATGGAACTGCTGAAACAGAATTGGGAAGGTAGGCTAAAATTGGTTGAGGATGAGAAGAACTCCCTCAACATGAAATGCTTTGAACTGGAGGTGATATTGAAAAATCTGCAATCACCCAAAGCTGAAGCCTCCCAGTCAGCTGAAAGAAGAAATGTTGCTACTCAAGTATGCTTTGAGCAGGATGATTCTAAGAGAAAGACATCCTCTTATAAAATTGCAACATCTTCTAGAAAGAAGGTATCATCCATACCATCTTGTACTGATGCTTCTAATTGTGTTTCCACAAAAAGTGCAGGATGGAAAAATAATTCCAAACAAATATGGATGAAGACAGTAAAGAAGCAGAGCTCTCCTGAAACAGCACAACAGGTCAAGAAAAGTACCCTACAATCAGAAGGACTGAAGAGGTCAAGATTCGTGGGACAATGCTGGTGTTGTAACAAGTATGGGCATTGTGCAAAGGATTGTTGGTACAATCCACTGAATGCCAAAGCACAGAGGAAGCCCATGCCTAGGGGGAGCAAGCCAGAAGAAAAGAAGCAGCATCCACAGGTCCAGAGACATCTGTTTACTACAAATAGATTTGGATTACTTGACAACATCTGGGATGATTGCAAAAGTGGTCAAAAAGATACATGTCAATCTCCAACTGTATACAGAGCTCAAAAGAAGAAAAGATCACAGAACCTGGCTCAGAAAGAATCCTTGGGAAGCAAGAAGAAAGTTGAAGATGCTCCCAAGAAGGTTTTGAAAAAGGAAAATAAGTCCTTGGAGTCTAAATCCAAGAAGGGTGATGCATCCAGAAGGACCACCAAGAAATGCTTCTACTATGGAAAGAAAGGACATATCATGGATCTTTGTAAAGAAGCCATGAAATTCAATAGAGGTAGACTGGACTCAAACAGAAAATCAATCCAAAAGAAGCAGAAGAGATTGATTGAAAACAAGTTTCCTAAGAGAGGCAGCTTGACAGCATCAAAAGAACCATGTGGAACTTCTAGAACTGAGGCCACACTTCCAAATGACTCGTTAGTCATATGGCCAAATCAGTTGCAACTTGCCAAAGATCTGCAAAGAGCTGAAGATGAAGTTCTGGCAATTGCTAAGGCAAAAGGGAAGAAGAAGATTTCACATGAAGATGTATTGATATCCACACCAGCACAATCATCATTGAATATCAGATGTGCAAGTGTGAAGACTGGTGAAAATGGGGCATCTCGGTTGAGAGAATCTTCTCAACCTTTTTGTTCACATTGATGAACCAAGGAGGTTCCATCTTATTCCCTAATCACTTGTATTTACATGTGCTAACACTGCAGGGAATTGAAGATGATGATCATTCTCATCTAGAGGATGGTTTGGACAGAATGGAGTGCAACCCTTGAGGGGGAGCCAATCTGAAGAAGATGGGATTCTGAGATTAATACCATCTTGAGAAAAGTGAAGGTATTCCAATCATACTTTCATCCCTTGTTTCTTAATTGAGTTTATCTTGTCAATTAAGGGGGAGTATGGATTGAAGACAAATGGATGAAAGGGGGAGCTTTATCATTGCACTGAACTTTCTAATGAGTTTTGTGAAGTATGTGCAGGATTTAGCAATTCATTGTTATATCTGAAAAATTTTCAAACCCCTGAAGCATGATCTCACATGTGTAGAGAATTGTGGACAGCATTGAAAAATCTTGGTTATATCACTCTTGTTTTCTACACCGGGTTAGCCCAAGTAGACTTAGAGTTGATTTACTAAAGGTTCTTTGCTAAAGAGAACATGTGACATCATCCCTCTCTTAGTGCTTTTCAAGAAGATGCTATTCAAAGGGAGGTAGAGATTTTTGAAAGAGAACCACACCACACCTTTGCATTTGATTGCCAATAAGGGGGAGAAATATTGGCACACATATTGACCCATTCATATGTGCTCTAGTGTATTGCCAACAAATACAAAGGGGGAGATTGAAGTGCACTGTGTTGTATTTGTTGTCAATGAGACATGTTGTTGTCATAGAATGAATGGATGTCAAGATTTGTCAAGATGTGAATGCCAAAGGTTGTGATGGTGTTGGTGGTGAAGGATAATGGCCATGGTACTAAGATGCATGTCACTTAGGATATTCACTAAGTGGTATTGGAAATTGTGGTTGAAACATTCTCCATGAAAATCAGACGATTGTTGAACTGATCTTTAAGTTCCAAGAACTTGTATCAACTGGATACAATGTCACAACAAGCTCTAGAAGGCCATGCATTGTTAAGACAATGCATGAGGATGTGAATGGGATCCATCCAAAACTTCTAAGTGGATGAAGTGGATTAATGAAGTCCATGCACTATCACTTAGTGCATGTGAACATGAAGATGATCCGATTGATCTCTGATTAGATCAATAAAGAATTTAAGTGATTCAGGAGTTCGGTTGAAGAAGAAGAACCTTTTGAATTCCATATCCTAAGTGAAGATCATACGAGGAGAAGTAATGGAATTCTTAAGAAGAAGAAGAAAAATGTAGAAGAAGAATGGATTCGAGTAAGATGGATTGGAATTTAGAATTGGCATTTTTCAGGGAGGACTTTGTTTTTGACAAAGTCTTATTCGTTACTTAGCCAAAAAATTGGCCAGCCTGTGGACACCCTGAGGGTTCAACCCCAAGGCACATGTGGGCCTAAGGCGCCACGCCCAAGGGGGAACCCGTGGGGTGAGTCCAGGGCGGCAGGACGCACCCAAGACACCGCAGAGGTGTTGGGGCACGCCCGGAGGAGCGCATGGTGGGCGCATAGCGTGCCCGTGTGTGCATAGTGGGTGCTAGGAGCGCGCCCGCAGGGAGCAGAGTGGGCGCAGAGCGCGCCCGCAGGGAGAACACGGTGCGGGGCGGCACCGTGGAGGGAGAAGATTCAATTGAGGGGGCTGGGGGAGCGGCATATTGATAAACCGCGGAAAAACCGCGCCCCGTTTCGATGTGGGACGCGGAAAAATTCACTGGGAGTGAATTCTGGCCGTCCATCTCATCGCGCGCCCGATCCGAGCCGCTCATATAATCCCGCGGCGAGGCGATCTGATCCAGGCCGTTGAAGATCTGATCCGACGGCCCCGGCATCGTCTCCCACCATCGGCCATGCAGAGCCCTCCCGCGAGCAGCCGCTGAACCAGAGGCATCCCGACGATGGTTTTCGAGCTCCCGGCCACCTCTGATCAAGCTGAAGGGTCCATTGAGATCGTCTGGCCCTATGGAACTCGTCCATGGTTTAAAATGAGCCTGCATGCAACAAATGAAGATTTTCGATGTTCGGTCGAGGCAACCAAAGCTGCCGAGGACACGTGGTTGGTGGTTTGCATGGTTTGGACCTAAACCGAAGGCCGTGCATGCGTTCTGAGTCGCATGCACGTAGAGGAACAAAAATTAAATGAGCCCGCGTGAAACAGAGGATAAAAATAAAGATTTGAAAGATTTTTGAAGATCTGAAATCTTCGGTGATTCAAGATTCAACACGCGGATGGACAGAGGCGTTTCTCTGCCTATATAAATAGAGGCCGAGACCTCGGTGATGCTTGCTGAATGTTTGAAGACAGTCCCGTGAGAAGCACTCTGTGCCTCGCGAAGCCAAATCCCCGCGCAACACACTTGCGCGGCTGTTGTCCCGAAGCCACCCGAGGCTTTGAAGGTGTTCCTTGCGTGCAACTCCTTTGCGCGACAAGAAGAAGGATGTGAAGTGTTTCTTGCGCGCCTTGTGCTCCAAGCACTTGCACGACGCCTTGCACCGAGGTCCCTTGTGGCCTTGTGTCATTTCACTTGCGCGGCTAAGCTACACCTGAGGACTTGCGCGCCTTGCCACTGCACCCTTGTGCGGCTGTTGAAGAAGAGGAGGCCGCGGCTCATCAAGCACTTGCGCGCCTTCATATGGGAAGTAGGAGGTTCGGGTGATGTGAATTACACACCTTGTGTGTGTGTGCTTAAGGATAATACACCCTAGACAAGTGAGTGCACACCTACGGGTTGTGTGCAAGAAGGAGTGGAAGGCCACCACATTTGTGTGTGTGCAAAACAAGAAGAAGGCCGAGGCCTTTGAGCCTTGTGTGCAAAAAGAACAAGAAGAGGCCATAGCCCTTGGAGGTTGTGCACACTTGAAGATTAAAAGAGAAAAAACAAAGTGTGTGTGCAAAGTGGAAGAGTACAAGAAGGGCATAGGCATTTGTGTGTACAAAAGAACTAAAAGGCCGAACCTAAGTGTGCACTAAGAGTGTATACACTTGGAGGAATAAGGAAATCCCACACTAAAGAACAACACACATTTAAGTGTGTGAAGAAATTGGATAAAGTGTGTGAAGAATTGAGAAGCTGGTGTGTGCTTAAAGTGTTACACCCTTTGAGGGTTTATTGCACCAAGAGGAGGAACAGGAGAGTGCATGCATGCATGCATGCACGTGCACACGTGAACAGAGCCAAATCAGTGGTGTGCATTTGAGTTGTCCAAGACTAGAGGATCTTGAAGAAATTGAGAAGGCCATGCAGTCAGTGCATGAGGATTCAGAGTTGCCATGCATTCAGTGCATGAAGTTGAAGTGAGTTGAGACTGAGCCAGACTGAAGTGAAAGATATTGTTTGTCTGAGTTTTCAGTAGATTGAGAAGAGTCTGATCAACAGAAGTGATCAGAAGATTTGAGCAAGACTAATAGACCTTTTCAGAGGCTATTGAAGATTCTTGAAGAGTGAAGCCAGGTCATCCTGAAGAAGGAGATAAAGCCTGAGCTAGACGAGAAGCCCTGATCAACCACAAGTGATCAGAAGAGAAGAGCAAGGCCAGCAGCCTTTATCCCAGGCTGCTGAAGTTACTTGAAGAAGCTTAAAGTGAAGAAGAGCTACTCGTGTGACTCGAGGAGCCAGGAGAAGACCCTGTGGGACTCAGGGAGAAGAAGTATTCAGTGGGATTCTGGAGCAGGCCAGTGGGACTCTGGTAACACTGTGTGAAGCAGTATAAAGACCCTCCTGTGGGACTCAGGAGAGATACAGTGGGACTCTGTATCGGCCATTGTAATTTTAACAGGTTATAATGGAGAATCCATGCTGGGAGAGCATGGCAAGGATGTAGGCCTTTGGTGCCGAACCTTGTAAATCCTTGTGTCCTGTGCCTTTTCATTACTGCATCATTCGGGAAAGGTTGAGAGATACAAGAAGAGTGGATCGAGGCTTTAACCAGCCATAGAGGTTTAATTGATAAGAATCAATTAGTAAAAAGTTTTACGGGATCACTGATTCACCCCCTCCCCCTCTCAGTGATTCACACTGATCTGGGCACTTCACAATGGTTTCCTAAGATAACACATACTAGGGTTACTGTTAGAAAAACAATGGAAATGGAAGAGAAAACTAATTTTCCAGTTATGATTGAGAGAGATAGTGAACATAGAAATGAAAATGTTAAAAATCACAAATCAATAAATATTTAACATTTGAAAAGGGAATTTATTTTTTATTATGAAAATAAAATACATAATATTTTTAAGACCATTTTCATAGATTTGTGGAATTATTTTACTAATTTTACTAATGACATAAAAATCATTCATACATGGAAAGTGTAGTTTCATCCAATAATAAATTTACACTACAAACTCATCATATTCTAAAAATAATTTTAATTATCGATAAATTATTCATACATGATGAACTAGAATAAATATTTATAGAATAAGAAAATATGCGAAAGATTAACTATATATTATACATTATTTAGATATTATCATAATAAAACTCTTAATAAAAGATAAAATATATCCCAAAATTAATAATGAATATATTAGGTAAGACATATTCAATCTCCAAATTTCAAAAGTAATTCCAAAAGTTCAATAATGAAAACACAACAAAAACATTTACATTAAATTTCACCAAAACCACACTATGATTGAAACCCAAAATTCAAAAGGATTTGATTACATAGTGTTCACATAAATCACACATCATATCACATACCAAAAATTTATTTTCCCAAAAACACATCATATCCAACATATGATAATTATTTTTATAAAAAACTGGAGTCAAAATATGTCCACAATAAATTCATATATTCAACCAAAATATATTCAAATATTTAATTATAAAAAAATTGAATATTATTATATTTTTCTTGATCATATTGCATTCCCATAATAGTGAACATAATTTAAAAAAAATTAATTACCTAATAATAAAATCATTTTCTTATCCCAAATTTATTAATTGAATAAAAACAATGATCCCCAAAAAAATTATTCATCATGAATAAAATTGACTAACTAAATTGAAAATATAATACTAAACAAGAAATAATGTAGGCTAGTGGTATGGGATTCACCCTTCTCTCCCTTTGGTTGATGGTTCCAAACTAATGGCATTCCCAGATGTGTAGGGTTATCACACATCCTTCATGACTAACCATTTCTAAAAATATATAATTATTATAGAATTTTTTGAAAAATACTAAATCATTGTCATAGTGAAATTATTGTCATCAATTTAATAACATTTGGTTACATAATATTGTAATTACTCACACCATGAATATCATATAACCCCTATAAAACTATAATGAATGATATTTTCTTTCACAACAAATTAAAATACTATTTATGTGATATAGATTCTTTGAGAGTTTATAGTACTTGAAAATGGAAACATTTGATCTATTATTCTTAATAGGTTGGTTGTTAGAATTAAAATTCATATT
The DNA here is from genome assembly GCA_963277665.1 of Viscum album. NCBI lineage: Eukaryota > Viridiplantae > Streptophyta > Magnoliopsida > Santalales > Viscaceae > Viscum > Viscum album. The sequence continues at coordinate 267,156,881 of OY728166.1, forward strand.
GATTTTTACTCACTCTAGGTGACATTGACATTTTTATATGGATGTCATTGACAATTAATTAGATATTGTTACCTAAATTCTTATAATCATACACTATTTGTTTTATACCAAAAAAATATATATGGTTAGTTATATATAATAACCATGGTTTCTATGGATTTAACATAAAATATGAATATTCACTCCATGGTGGAATGATGAAATGATGTATTTCCTAAAAAAATTTCTAGGTAAACACATGCACATAAAATAATATTACTATCAATCACCTCTGAAAAAAACCATATTTTTCTGTCATCATTTAGAATGGAACTTTTATAGTGGGGGTTATTCACTGTCGATCATTGAAAATTATTCTGTATAGTATACATCATCATTATCCCATAACCTATCATTTTAATAATTTTATTTACAAATTAGTGAGATGGTTTCCTCCAATTATAAAAGAAATGTCATTAACTGAATCATGTTCTTATTAGAAAAATGTAACCACTATAAAAATAGATGATATTTTTTATTCAATTAATATATAAATTTAGTTCAATAATATTGATCTGTGATAACGATATAATATAACTTGAATATGAAAATATGATATTCTAATTTATAATTATAAAGTATATATAGCCATTTTTAATATTTCTTCATGACCCTTAAAATGATGAATACCACTACAATCATCAGAGACATTGGGTTTCATATAATCCACATGTAAGATGAATATTGTTTAAATTTATTGATGTTATTTGATTACATTCATCATTTATTAAAATTAAATAGGATCACATGAATATTTTAATGAGAATAATGTGTAATAAAAAACTATTTTCCAAACACTATAGCTTCTATTTTTGGATATGAGATTTCCATTTTCATCAAGCATGTTATTACATAAGAGGTAATGTTAGTTTATATCAAAAAATTGAATCAATAATTCCATATAGAAAGGAAATATTTTCAAGGGGACATCAATCCATATATTATTACCATGATAATACCATAATTTTATTATTTATTTCTTGAATCATTATTATCCGACTACCATATTAATGAGTATTGTTTTCCAATTCATATGAAATGATGAATTCCTAATTTTTTTTCTATATCATATTACTATTTTAACATTTTACCCCATCCAAATCCATCCAGAAAAGGTTTCTGCATTGTGGTATATTTAAATTAATAAATATATTTCCTAGGTTGTTTTATCATGTATGATGATTTTTTATGACTTGTTGTTATAGGTAGTTTCAAACAAATGAGAATAATTGGTTGATTATGACTATGAATTAGATATGGTGGATTTTAGTTTAAAATTATGGAATGATTATATCATTAAAGAATGTTTCATAGTCTTAAATAACCATATGTGGTTAAAATTCATCTTCCCTCTGTGATAAATTAACATGATGAAATTAATTTGGATATATTACCAAATTATTTTCGGCATATACAATGTTTACAAAATATTGAAATGGAATTATAATGTAGGATCATTATATTAGAATTAAAATATCTATGATTTTATAGAGGTTTATGTGTAAATGAAGAATAAATGGATTTTTATTAAAATGAATATAACTATGACAGATAGAATGAAATATACAGATTTATTCTAGTTGTTATAATTCATAAATTTTTTTCTATTTTCCAAGTCTCTAAAAATATATGTTTCCAAAATAACTTTCAAAATAATAATTGGAAGATCATGGAATATTCGACTATATATTTAATATAACTATTATAAATAAGAAAATTATCTGCTTCAACGGTGTTTCATAAATTATAATTTTTTAATGGAATATTTTAAATGTGATATTAATCATGGTTATCATATAATTTAAATTTTGAGGAAGGAACATTTCTTATGGTATGTATGAAACATATGATTGAATATTTTGAATATATTACAAAACATGTCAGTAAGAAAAGTATGATCATCGAAGATGTAATGGTATATGACAATTGTTTAATATTTCGTTGTTGATGTGAGAGAAAGGGTCCATAGATATTATCAGTATTCTACCAACGATGAATCAGAATCCATATTAATTTATTAAGATTATGGATCGAATGTCAATGTGTGAACAATTTTTAATAATTATAGAGTCCAAAATGATTTGGGTTTTTGAATATTTTTACATTAATTAAGTGTTCCTGATTCCATGGGTAACAATTTTTGTTATCTCTAATAGTGTTCCTAAATTATTTTTTTAATATTGGTGGTCACTCTAATAGGATCATAAAACTCAGGTAAACTTTTGGTTAACCATGAATCCTCTCGTTTATTTTCAAGCCTAATGAAAATGATAAAACTTGGTATATATGATAAATAATTATATTATTTAAATATTATGTTATTGAGAGGATCATATGAAATTGGGGGTATTTCTATCTATAAATAAAAAACTCATGAATTGAAACTACTGGATCATTTTAGTAGCTCAATTTTTAATATATAAAAAATAATGATTAATTTATCATATACTAATAATATTTTATATGATAATATAAAAAATAATTGTATAATATATCTTTATATACATGTTGTTATCATGTTTTTACCTAACAACACTAGTAGAATTTTACTACCAATAATAGATAATTATTGTAATCAGATAAAAAATTGTGACTTCTATTATATGATTGTATCAATATATATGAATAATTATAAAAATAATTTTATTCTTATTCCCACTTGAAGTACATCGTTACATCCATTACTATATTATACAACTAAAGTCACATTACATCCATTCGAAGATGTCATGATGTAATCAGATGATGTCTTCATTCATTAGTGGACTTATACATCTATTAAAATATATTTTAAAATATTAGTTTCATTATGATACTATAATTTTAATTAATCTATCTGTATAAATATTCTAATACTAAAATTACAGATTTTCTACTATTAGGATATATTTTTTATAGTTAACTTTATATAAATACTGTGGTATGATTTAGTTGATAATATGTTTTCCACTATGGTTATACATAAAATAATACATTCCACAATATAGAAATAAATATTATATTATCTATTTTATTATTAAATTAATTTTATATAGTTTGTTAATATTATGATTTATTATTGTTTTTTCATAATGTAGTATTTGTTATATTTTTTAAAAATTTATACATTTTGGATTTTCTACTCAGTAAGAGGATTTATTTTATTATTATAATGTAATATAAAATTTGATTTCACGAAATTGATATAAATACAATGGAACTCATGTGATATTTCGTTCATTAGGGATATTTTATCCAGATGATATTAGATAATATACATGGAATGTTTATAGCAACACATAGAAAACAATTATGATAAACTAGATCCATTAAAAAGAACCTAAAATGATTTTTAGAAATTAAATCAATGATTGATATAATTCCAATTTAATATATGAAAAATATCATTCACTATCATCATATTTTGATCATAAAAATATGACCTAAAATAAAAATTATTATTATTTCCTATATCTTCTCTATTTTTTTTCTAGCTATATATTTTTACTAATTTAATATTTTATGAAAATATCTTATACAAAATTATTGGGTCATACGATAGGTTCTTATATAATATTTTTTATTTTTCATCCCTTGGATAATATTATTGGAGGATATATGTAGCGTGGAGTACCCTAGGTGATATTTTTTTGTAAAATTCGATACAGGTAGTTGAATGAATTTTTAGGAATTAAAATAATTTTTTATTATTGAAGGAATATCATGTGGATTGGAATGGATCCAAATGTTATTTAAAATTGTTATTTTTTTATTTTTATTTTTTTTATTAAAATAGGGAACATTAATGACTAAAATCAGCAGAAGTACATGCGTAAAGCCATGAAGGGAAGTTGTCTAGCCAGAGTTGGTTGGAGTTGAAAGGGCCAAAGGATGCAAGCTAATGGGCCGTGATGTTCCATTACGTTTTGTTAAAGTAGAAGGTGCATAAAGAGGAGTGTTAGAAAAGTGAGAGAATTCTCCTGATAATGATGCCAAAAGACTGGAGCCCACCATCGTTGTTGTTAAAATCATCAATTACGGTAAGGTAGTAGGACTCAACAATGACATTAGTCCATCCGCATTCCAAGGTTAGAAACATACCGGAAAGTATGGTCGTGGCCTCATCAATTGTAGGTTCTTAGAAAGCCATATGTGGTTCGTACATTGCAGCAAGGATTTGGTGGATTTTTTATTAATGTATATTATTTCTGTTTTTTATGGACAATCATTAGCCCCCCTACACCCCGTCATGACTTTTCTGAATATACTAAATTATTGAATCATTGATGAATTTTTAATTATTATTTCATATTTATTAAGAATTAACTTTTATATAGTTTAATACCCTAGATGACAATTTATATATATTCTTAAAATAAGCATTTATTGAAAATACCACACCTGTGGGAACACTGGCTAGTATGACTATTAATGTGACGGAACAAATTATGATCAATGGAATAATTAAATTAAAATAAACAATTGAACAATGTTATTCAATATTTCCACTACTATTGTAAAATTATATGAAAAATAATAATGAAATATATGACTAGAATGATGCCCTAATGGCTACATAATATTTTATGGGTTATAAAGTGAATAATTTATACTATGTTATAAGATAAAATTATTTCATTTGGATAGATACATTTTTAATAATAATAAATATGATACTCTATATTTCCATCCCATTAAGGAACGTCTATAGTAAAAGAAATGATTTTAAATAGTGAAACTATTATTTATGTTATCTTTATGATGAATTATAATGATTTTATAATTAATTTATATCCCTATATAATATGTATTATAACATGATCAATTCACTAGAAAAAAAATTGATTAAAAGTCTAATATATTGATATTATAATACACTTGGCCAATTTATAATAATTTTTTTATCCATTAAAAATTTATTTTGATATAATCATGATTTAAATCTGATATAACATGTGAAAACATAAGATATATATCCAAAAACAATGATTTAATTATGATTATTTTGAACTCCAAATATCATACTCATTCAAAACATTATAGTTAAAATAATAGTAATAATAATAATTAGACCATTATAGTATGTGATGTTTATTTTGAAAGTGATAATTAAGTTCCCTATTTTTAATAAGATTTTGGAAATAATACATTATGGGGAACAAAATTTATGAAATAAAACTTTAAAGTGAATATTATATAAAATGAAACTAATAGAATTATTATAATTTAATGATATTATATTCAATGAATGTAAGGGAAAAATACACATAACTTCTTACTATTAGTGAAATATTTTAAAAAACATTTTTATTTAGGAAATATCACATGAAATCCTAGAAAACAACATTGGGTGATTCATTTAACTATTTATGTAACTCAAATTATGTTGGAGTAGACTCTCAGGAAGAGGAAAATATAATATATATGTAAATTAATCATTTTTGAAAAATATAAACTTATAGTATTTTGGAAATGAAAATCATTAGAAAAATGATGTTCCCAGAAGGATATATTTGAATCTAAAATATTTCGGAATAAACCCATAATATACAAAACTTAAAACAAAATATTTAAATAACAAAACATGTTTTATCTAAAACATATAATGTTATTAAAAAAGAGAAGAATGTCAAACATCTCAATAAAATAATTAATTATTATTAATAAATGATCATATAATTAAGTATACAAAATAATTATTTATTAGAACTAATACTCTCAGTAATATTCAAGGATAACATTTTTTATAAACTGATATGTTGTTTTTGTTACAATATTTTATAGAAAATTTTACTCTGAAATTAATATTACTCAAATAAAATTTAATTATAAATATATAGATAAATATAATACTAAAAATATAAATTTGGAGAAATTTATTCTATATAATTAATAATAATTTATATAACTCGTCATAATAATTTCATTTATTTGAATTTATAGTTTTAAAATATTTTTTTCTAATTTTTTATTTTTTATCCCTTTTGAACCCATATAGATATGGTTACCAAAATCAGTGTCTATTTTATTTATTTGTAGAACCCTTCATAGAGATATAATGTTAGAATATATGATATCATGTTAATGGGTTTTCCATGAACACAATACTGTGATTTGTTGGATAATATTTTTTTAATAAAGCGGAATGATTCCTTTTCGTGTTTCATTAAAATGAAAGATGAAATGATATCATCCATTTTCATGGTGGTTAGTCAAAAAATTGTTTCATTTCAGAAACATTTATATAATGATAAAATTTAATTTTTTAATCATATTACTGTTATGTGATGATGGTTCTCAAGTAATGTTTGACAACAATTCATAACTTATTTTTGAATCCATATTAAATTTATAATTGAACAAAATAAATAATGAATTAATTATATAAGTGAAATATTAAATAGATATTTTGAAATATATATATTTTAAAACACATAAATCCAGAATCGTTGGTGTGGAGTTGGTGATTATTAAACATTAATATGCACTCTAATGGAGTGGTACTGAAAATTTGTTTTCACAATAAAATTCCAAAATAATATTTCTCCAAAAAAATGATTGAAATACCTATCAAAAGGGAAATAAACATATTATTTTTGTGGGGACACTACACTAATAATATCATAGAAGATACTTACAACCATTTAATTTGAATCAATACAAGGAAATAAATCCTAATAGGATAATTAGTTGTATAGTCTTGGTTAATGAGGTAAATAAATTTTTCTTTTTCTACAAATGAATATAATAATTAAAAAATAAACAGACTTGTTTGAAGTCACATTATTAAAAATTATCATATACTTAAATATCATTCCTACTATACTTCATTGATTTCTTGGGAATCTAAAAAAATATTATTGAGCTTAAATTCTCAGTAAGGGTTTTGTATAGTGGAAACAATAATGAAATAATAATAATATTAAACATGGAAAGATAATTAATGGAAACACATTCCATGTAATAATGAAATTGAGAATAAGTGAGTAATTTCATTTAAAAAAATAAATAATTGGAAATAGATGATATTTAAATAACTAGATAATGAATAATTAGTATCAAAACAAAAATAATTAAAACACATGGCAGTAAAGTTATAAAATTTCATTTTTTGGAAAGTGATAATAATATTATTATGAAAACATTTAAAAAATGAAAAAATGGTAATATTACTTTAATAAATTATTTTATAATGTAAAAAAAATTATTTCTATTTAATGATATTGGTTTTTTATAAGAAAAAGTTTCCCCAAATAATGATAAAACTAAAGTAGGGGTTTTTATGAATTCATTTTATAAAACTTTCAGAGTAACAAAGATTGAGAAAATGATTCTATTACATAGAAAAGATCTTGAATAAAAATAGTATAATAATAGAAAATTATTTATTAATGAATGATAATATAATATCCACAAAAAGATATTCACATGCAAGTAATCCGGACGAAAAATAGATTGTGAAGTAATCCATTAAAAAGACCCCAACGTAAATGTGAGAATAAATAAATAAATTTATTATATGTTGATAATGTAAATCTATATTAAGAATTTAAAATAAAAAAATACTTAGTAAATATTCATCTCACACATAGACATAAAATATTAATGTAAAAAATGAAGTTATATAACCCAATAATAAGTAATTGAAATATTAATATTGTTACAACGCGGTAAATTTTAATTCAAATCCACATAGAATAAATAATTCATTTAGAAACTATAAATTCAATTAAGGTAATATAATTTATTATATAATGTATCTAAATGACTAGTATACACATCACAAAAAAAAGTATGTTTTTATTATGACATTTCTCTCACATATGTAAAATGTGTAATAAAAATACATTACCTGGCATTTTCATTTGGGTGAACATCTTTTATTATACTATATATTGGTTTTAAAAAATCAATATATAATACTATAACCATAATAAAATGTATAATATCATTTATTTTTTTTATTATATTTTATTATTAACCGTTTTTAATAATCATTCAATATTTTCACTATTGTAGGTGTTAATCATGCAATTTTTCAAGTATGATTTGATATTCTACTGGTAGTTGAAATTTATTTGATCATGTTTGTATCGTCTAAATAATGTAAAACATGATTTCGAGGTCATATATATTAATTATAAATGTATTGAGAATAATAAATAAAATTTATATATGGTAATTGAATTTCAATACTCATGGATATGGTAGGACATGCATACACATGAATGCAACATCTATTTCATTATCATATATAGAATAATGAAAAGAAATTAATATATATTTATATCTATATTATAGTTTCAATATCACATTTATTTATAATAGTTCTCAAAATTATATTGATATAATTTGTTGTTCATTCCATGTATATAGTTACCAAATCACATTGCATTGAGGAGGTAAAAGCTCATACCTCACACATATAGTGTTATCATATTCCCACAAAATAAAATGAATGATGTAATGTTTTATATAAAAAATTAATAAAAATTAAAACATAACAAATATCATAAATATAATTTTTAAAACATAAATCCATCATTATTCCAACATTGAATATAGTTTTATAGAAAAATGAATGACATTGGTTTGTGAGGTGGTAGTCCACCATACAAACAAACATTGATTGTGTATACTATTTGATGGATGTGTTTGAAAATGTTGTTAGATAATATATAAAAAAATACTATTATATTTAATATAGTTATTTTATAATATAATAATTTAATAATAATAAATTTATAGGTTTAGAAATTAAGAAAATTAAATTTTTTGTTGAAGAATGTTAAATATTTTTCAGGTACCTTTTTTTTGGTTTAATAATAAATAAACATTGTTGTATATCAGAAGAAATTCAGGATACTATAATGAATTCAGTGTTTATTAAGGAGTAGTTGGGTTTATTTATATTGACCTAATGGTTTTGAGAGGTGTCAATAAGTGGGGTCGTTGACTGTAATTTTATAGTGGAGGAGTGGCATTCTTGTCAATATTTGAAATAGGGAATTCCACATATAATAAATTCAGGTGATGTAGCTCCAATAATGATCCAAATTTGATAAAAATGATTATGTGGTCGAAGCATATTATGAATGTGGATTTCGGATTAGTGTATATGTAGTTTTTCTTATTAATTGCAATTTAACCCTTCGTAATGAAAATTTCGCTCTTAATAATTCTAATTATTATTATTTGAATTCAGTAATATTTTTTGTCAAAAAATAATTTTAACATATTATAAATTATATATAAATATTATTGGAAAATATGGAATCCATTTTTCAAATTTCAAATCATAGAGGATTAATAAATAAATAGATAATTCATCACACAGATGGGCCAAGAATGTTGGGTATTAATGGAAAAATGATCAAAAATATGATTTTTTTTAAATGTAATATCAATTTAAATTTTATTCCATTTATATAAATGGGATTAACATTTGAATAAATCATCGAAATTTACTTTAAAAAATTTAATAAAATTTTTTATGGTAATAAATTTTATAAAATCACAATTTTCAATTAAAATTAAGTATTTTTCAATATTCATAAAAATTGAAACCTCATTGAAACAGAAAAAAAAACAATAATACCTAATTCTTAAGTTATTTTTATAAAAAATAATTTTTTATGAGACATATATTTAAAAGAAATTATTGATGGTTCGATTTAAAATATACCACCCCTTAAAATGCATGAAAATGTAATTTATTATAATATTGTCTTTATATGTAATAATTGGATTGTTATTGGCTTTATCTGTCTATCGAGGACATATTTCTTTCTATATATTTTTTGGGCTTCCTAAACACTATTGATTAATAGTTCCTCTTTTAGAAATTTTTAGGTTCTATATTCTCCCCACCTTATTTAAAATTTATCTTCAATATATAAACATGATGTAAAAAATCATGGATTTTACATTCTAGAATTTCATTTATGAAATCCAACATCATGAAATTTATTATTAAAATATCATAAAAATAAAAGATAATGATATGTACAATGGTCACATGTAATAACATAAAACATGGTCTCTAAACTGATGAGAATTCATGGATCATAGATTTTTTTACATGGTTGAAAAGAATAAATATATATAGTTATTGGCTGGGGTCATCAATCACAAATTATTGATTGATCAATTGAAATTGTGGACCTAAATGCCATTAAATGGTCATGATTTATAGGGCTATCAGAATAAAAAAAATAATATAAGGATTAATTTGTGTTTTAATAATTTTTCTAATGTTGAATAATTCTTTCACGACAAATGTATATATATATATATAGTTATTTTATATATTACATTAAAAAAATTCTTCTTTTTTATAGGATTATATTAATTTCAAATTCACTACTTAATTCATGAAATGGATTTCAAAAAATTATCTTTAGTGCCTGATGCACAAAAATTCACATATAAGGGATTGTAAGGACTATAAAACAAGTAGTACTTTTTTATCTTTAACTATTTTCCCAAAAAATATTGATAAGATGTTAATATAAAAACCTGACAAGTCACAATACCTTCTCTTCAATAATATATATTTTTCAAATAGTTCAATTAATATACATATACAATAAATAGGACATATTTTAGCCCAGTGGAAGGAATGAAACCCTTATTATCCAATGGCCGTGGGATCATCCCCCACTGCTATATATGATTTCTATTCTCTAAAACCATATTAGTATAATTTTATATGATAAATAATATAGACAACTAGGAAATTAACTTATTAAATACATGTTTTATTATGTTATTCAATAAATCATATTCTTTTCCTCTTCTAGAAAATTAATTTTTCATCTATTACAATGTCATTAATTATCATAATAATACTTACTGTTTTCAAAAAAAATTATATATTTTCTTTAAAATGTTTCGTTATTATTCTTTCAATATCATTTCCACTCAAAATATTACTAATCTAATGAGTTTTATTTCCCTAAATTTCGTCCAAAATATCTTTAGTATTAGGAATCTCTTATTAGATAAAACATAAACAAGATGATAATAACATTTAACTTTTACTAATCAATAATCCCATAATCATGGGATGGTATCAATATCTCTTAAACTAAACAGTTATATTTTCTTCTAGGTGAATTATCAACATCTATCTAAGGGTAATGATAACTAATCTATGTCTTCCAAAATACATTTCACACATATTATAGTAAAAATTAATTTATACCAACATTAGTGACCTGACACAAGAATGCCACGAGCCAATGTCTATTTACAATAAAATGGCATGATTATAGGGAATCAAATCCTAAAGGACTGATCGGTTAGTAGTTTAGGTAAACCAGGTCATACATGAGTCTTTTTGTATCAGTGAACACAATAATTAAAACATAATGTTTTTTCTTTCTAAAATAACATTGTTACTACATATAATATTACCTAATTTCATTATTATGTCGCTTCATGTATTCTGGGGATGTATTCATAATATGGGTGAGATCAAATTAAATGTACTAGTTATGTATATTGGAAGTAGTAATAAATCAACAAGAATAGTAAATATGGGAATATAAAAACTAAAGGCAGATTCCATGTAGTCAATAAACTAATAAATAAGTGTTTAAATTATATTCAAATGTAAATTACGAAATACCCATTCCATTAAGAGAAATATATAATGACAAACAAATATGAAAATTAATATAGCTGAAACACATTCAGTTTAATCAAAGAAATTAGAATGAAATGCATATTTAGATATATTGAAATAAAATTAATTGCAGATATAAATAATTTAATTACAAAAACTAATTAATTATCAAATTTCATGTTTCCCATGAACCTAATACCTTTGTCATCTATACATATTCTTAGTACAATTTTAATCAATGGGTACAAACTCATTTGTTATTACTAGAAAACATGTATTTTTCATACAAATTGATTTCATCTCATGACACTACAAATTCGTTATGGATCTTGAATTAACAAGTCCCCAACCCATTTACTGAATCCCAAATAATTCAACATATATAGAAAATTGATGCATATACATTACCAATGATCCCAATAAAATATTCTTCAAGAGTAAAAGATTCATATTTATAATATATCTTCATTAAACAAAATAACATTACATATAAAAAAATATATGTCAATATAATATATGTTTTATGACGTAAATATATTAATGATAAATCAGATAGATATTTATTGGAAATTTAATTTAAAATTTTCATAAGATAATAAATATTTCAACGGGATTAATAATGGAATGAATCTTTTGAATTTCAATAAGATAACTGATCACGTATATCATGAAACATCCATATGACAGATAATGATAATATAAATATAACATATTACAATTAGAATAAGAATAATGATTGTTGTTTTTTATGGATATAAATAATATAAAAATTCCTTTTAAAGACATTATTGTGGATAATATCCCTTTTATTTTGAAATTTTTTTTGAAAATACATGTAATTGAAAATAAATTAAAATAAACATTTATTAAAATGTATATTTTTAAATCTAAAAAATATTCCTCAAGAAATGGTGGTACGTAATTCTATATATGTTCAATAAAATAAAATAAAGATTTATTTTTCACGGTAAAAAGATTATAAAGGTTCATTGTTCATAAATCAACAAGATTATATTCCATTCATGAAATTGTAATATTCAAAAAGAGTAAAATTTAATTAATAAACCATATTATAATGTTAATAAAAATACAGATTTTTTAGAATTTTTTTTGATGAATCATTTTATCCAACTATAGATTCACGTTATATCAGGATTTATTGAAATCATTATATAAAATATTTTGTATACCAAAGAGTATAAAATTTATAATATTGATTGTAATATTTAATTTATAGGACAATATAATGAATGTATTTATTAATAAATGATCCAATACATTCCATTAAAAAAAATCATGTGTTAAAATCCAATCCAAACAAATATTGTGAAGTATATCCAATAAAATATGATAATATTGATTTGAGATTTGATAATCGAATAAATTCTGAGTTTCCAATGTCAATCCACATAAACATTTTTTACATACAATAATATATTGTTTAATGTGAACAATGACATATTTTTATAATGTTTATGGAAATTAGGAAGTAATATAACCCATTGAAAAGGAATCAGCTGACATAATTATTTAAAACATGTTTACTTTTAATTAAAATCCTCTTAGTAAAAATAATTCATTTTCATAGCCTAAATACCTTTAATATTATATAAATCATGATATAATGTTGAAAATGTGTAGTAGATACACCACAAAAGGGTTAATTGGTGATATAATATTTATCTCACAGATGTAAAATGTGAGATGAAAATCGCATACCATGTATCACCTTTTCGGTGAACAAACATTAACATAATATATAATGGTTTTAAACAACTTTATAACATATATAAAACTATTATAATAGTTATATTATAATATATCATCCACTTATAATATTTTATTACCCATTTCAAAATATTCACCCATTATATTCACTATTTCTGATGATAAATGTCATGTTTTTTGAGTATGTTTTCACTTATAACATGTTTTACTATTTATTAAATAATTGTTTCTTCATAACCATAATTTAAAAAATTGGTTAAATATCATATTTATCCATTATATATGTACTTGTATTAATCAGTAATATTTGGAGATAGAAAATTAAATGCATCATTCATGGAGATAATAGGCCATATGCATGAATAAACAGTAGTTTAATTTACATGATATATTTAAATGAATCGAAACTAAATATTATTAATGAATATTTATATTAAAAATAAATAATAATATTTATGTATTTGAAGTCACCAGATTTTATCAAAACCATCATTTATACATTCTGTGTATAGCATGAACGAATCTCATTACATTGAGTAGGCGGTTGTCTACAATTCAACAAATGATGTTGTCATATTCCAATGAAATGGAATTTATGATGATATGTATTATATAAAAATATAAATTTTTAATTTATAAAAAATATCATATATATTATATGTAAACTATAACTCCCTCATTAATCTAAAAATGTAATGTTGTAAATGGAAGATCGAAGACATCAATTCTTGAGGTGGTATTCCACCGTACACAAGAATGATGAATGTGTATCGTAGTTTATGGATGTGTGTGAAAGTGTATGTATAAATATTTATATAAAAAATTAATATAATACTGACTATACTATGGTTATTATATCATCATTTAATGATAATAATTGAATTTTTTGAGAATGATATAAAATAAATGTGTCTGTTGAAAAATGCCACCACATTTTCGGTTAACACCTTTTGATTTATAAAAAAATAATTCCTTGGTTTAAATATGTCCAATGGTGAGGATTCTAAAATTATGGGATTTATTAAGGGATATTTTTTTAGTAGATTTTGGTGAGTAATGGGTCTTCATATGTGTGAATAAGTGGGAGGAATGAGTTTCTTTCTATAGTTGTGGATGACTCTCATCAACATAATTTTATTAAAGAGGGAATTCCACCCACATAATTTCAATATTAATGGGATCCAATAGTGTAGAAAATTTTATCCAACTTTTTATGGGGTCAATATATATTCATAATATATATATTTGATATTTATATATTTCAGTTTGTCCCTTAAGTATAAGGCATAGTCCCTTGTGAAACTAATTTCTATCATATTCTTTTTATATTTTTAGTTACCATCACTAAGATAGTTTCTAAAAATATAAAAAATTATAAATCATAAATTATGATAAAAAATATTTTATCAATTTTTTAAAATTAAAAACTTTGAAGATGATAATCAAAATTAAAAGTTAATCCCATTGACGGGACGACAAAGGTGGTTTTAATGGTTAAAATGGTCAACGGTTTGAAATGTTTTTATTTCAATTTTCAATGTGAAATTGATTATAATAACCATTATTTTATTAATTTTTCTATAAATTGCAAATTTTTACATAAATAAGAATATAAATTAAAAGATAACTACTTAATTAAATTTTTTGAAAAAAAACAACTTTCAATTTTAAATAAGTATATTTCACAATCTTTGAAAAAATGTAACCCCATAGAAAAGAGAAATATTCACTCAAACTAATTTTTAAGATATAATTTAAAAAATAAAGTTAATTTTGATATAATATATATATATATATATTGATTTAAAATAGGTTTTCTATTAAAATGTGATAAAATGGATTTATAAAAATATAGGGTTTTATGTGTAAAATTGAATTTCTTATTATACCATGTAATTAAAAATAATTATATTAATAGTAAAAAAAATATAGATTAGATAAAATATAAATTTAATTCATATATTTCAATAACTATAATTTATTTAATTTAATAAGTCAAAACACTATTGGGAGCAATAAAAATATTTCTATTATATTTAATTTATTTATATATTCATTTATAACTAATTTTTTACCTACAAATGTATCTTATATTTTAATATAACATATATTAATATAACTAATATAATACTATTAACAACATATTATTTAATATCAAGGTCATGTCTTATTTAATTAAATAATATTATTTTAATATTGTATTGTTTTTTGATAGAACATGGTCTTCTGTGTAACTTAAATATCAATGAAGCTCATTAATATGAGTGACACAAGTTAACAACGCTTTAAAAGAATTGAAATCTATTGAATATATTAATTTTATATACAATATTAAATACTCCATAAATTTTCAAGTGGTTACCATCGTTTTTTAATTAGAAGTTTTTCTGATACACACTATAGAATAAAAGTTACACTTTCACATTTTCATGTGTGTTATAATTATTTTAATTAGATAATGTGGTTTATTATTTTGAAATACAATAAATATTTAACATAATATTTCTCAAAATAATTATAGATTCTTATATTTAATTAAAAAAAATTCTTATATAAATATTGAAGAATGTTCATTTTTACATAGGTATATTTTGTGGATTTCTAAACCAATTCTTGTAGATTGTTTTCAAATTATGAAATATCTATAATGAACCAAGATAACATACCATTTATCATTTGAGATATTATAATGATCATGAGTTTTAAAATTATTATATTGGTTTTTTCCCATAAAAAATAATATATTTATCACTTATATTCTCCTCATAAACCTCCGTAGATATGGTTGGTTGAATGAACAAAAATTATACAGGAAAAAATATATGTAACATTCTTAGTTAATATGATATAACATTTTATTGTTTTATCTAAATATATTATTATAACATTACTTGTAATTATTAGTTTCACAATAAGACTGATTTTAAATAATATATTATTTCAATTATGGGATGAGAGAACAAAGGTATGTTATTTCAATAAGTTTTTTTGTTATTTAAATTCTTAATTCAATATAAAATATTGATAACATAGAATCCATGTTTATATAAATAATTATACTTGATTTTTTATAATTCATTAAAACATATATTATATTTAATAAAAAACAATGTTAGGGGAATAATTTTTTATTATAACTAGTTTTTGATAAAAATCATTAAAAAAATAATATTTCTCAAGAAACCCTAGTAGAAAATATGTACAATTTAAATTCCAATAATAATTCTATGATTTATAAATTAGGAAACAAAATTATATGATAAAATTTATTGAAATTACAATTTATAGTAACTATAACATTATGAACTCTTAGAGGAAACTGCTAATCTGATTACCATTATTACAATATATACAATATATTGGATGTTTCTTTAAAATATTATAAAACCAACACAAACATGAATTTAAATTAGAAACGATGTTTAAAATCGTGTTTTGTAGTCATAATTGAATCCCCAACACATTAATTTGTTAATATGGGTTTAAAAAGTGGTAATTTCTATGAATGAAAAATTGATATAGTTCGAAAATAATATATAATAAGCACAATTTTAGAGACCAGAATGTTTTTTGGAATTTGGATCTGAGTGGATATATAAATTAGTGGACAACTAATATTAATATGTTATTATAAATAAATAATGATTAGTGTAAAATGTATATAATAGCTATGTATTTCAACATGAATAATAATTTTACCATATATATGGACATGCATTTATTGAGATTCTACTATCTTTTGTAAAACATATAATATCAAAGTCTTTCAATTTGATTTAACATGTTATTTTCAGTACATATTCATTATTGAGGATGTTTTTTCCGAAAGAAAATAATGAATCTTAAAATAATTAATATAAAATTTCATTTTTAACCTCCAAAAATAAACAATATGGAATATATCGTATTTTAGATTCTAGAAGGATAGGAAAAAACATTTCTTATATAAAATGGGTCTTATAGTGATCCATCTGATTATTATATACTTAAAATAATTTAAATATAAATATTATTTAAAATAAATGTTGAAGATAATATTTCTGATTTTTGAAGAAATATATTTTCTACTAAATTATTAAATATAATGAAATAATAATTTTAGAAGATTATAATTTTATAAGAGTATAATTTGTGATAAAAATTTAATTAAATTTTTGTAATAAATGAAAATATATAAATAATTATTTTTTAAAAAAAATAAATCATTTTAATTTAAATATATTATATAATGAAAAAAAGATAATTGTAAGTGATATTATAATTATCCCAACCTATAAATTGTATATATATAAAAATAAGAAACTAGTTAACCATTAAAACTAAATACTTTTTATTTGGAGTTGAGATTAAATAATAGCTTTCTAGAACGACATTATATTTTATGTGTGTGTAAATATTCTAAAAATATATGGGAATTTAATTTAAATTATATTAAATGCTTTTTTAAATTACAGAAATGATAAATTGAACTATTAATTTTCCAACATATATGATATTCATATTATTTAAATAGATATTCTAATTTTGATTTATTTACTGGTACATTGGATATAAAAATTTCCTCCACATAATTTGATATTATTTACATTTCTGTATTAAAATGGTGTGGTTAAAACTAGAATTATGTTTAGTTATACCCTTGAAAATAAGAGTAAAATTATACACAATGTATTTATACATATATTATGTTGATAAAACACACATTACAAAACTAAAAATATCAATTTAGACATATACATGTAAATTATGATTATTTAAGTACTATATAGAATCTAAAAACCATGTTTCCCAATGAAGAAAAAACCACACTGATATAAGACATAAAATTATGAAATATTAATATTAAATGGTTAATGTACAAATTAAATTTATTAATATAAAAAATCATATTACTAATATTTATAAAATTTCATTAATATTTAGAAATTATGTAATACAATAATATGATCATGGTTTGTTCAATTCATCATTATTATTTAAATTCCTAGTTATTTTTAATATTTTATTATTATGTCAGGAGTTTTGTGTTAATATTAGCTTATAATTAGTTTAAGGTCACCAGTGGGTTGTAAAATATTTATAATAATATATAATTATACCATTATTGGATATAATTGGATGTTGTAGGTGTTTTACACTTATGGATGGCACCATTGTGTGCTACTGTGGACATAATTCCATTGAAATTTTAGCATGAATTATTTTATTGTCATAAATAATAAAATATTTGTTTTTCCCACGTAAATTAATTTTTCATTATAAATTATATTATCTACATAAATGATAAAACTCCATTTTTAGAGTTAGTTATAACTCCATTAACTCATCCTCCATTAATAATCCCATTCCTTCCTCTCTAAAACATTAACATCATACATTGATTGTCTATATTTTTACTATAATAATTATGAATAATTATTCTACCATTGTAGTTAATCTATAATAATTGGGATCACCTAAAAATCCAATGTTGAATCTGGTTGTAATGCTTGGTCATGGAATCCCCCTATACTACCTCATTTAGTTATTAATGAGAAATAAATAAATTTTCCATCGTTGGAATCTACTAAGTATATCATTTTTTGTTTAATTCATATACATTATGTGGAATATTGGTTCTCCAATAATAATAAAACATCCTTCCCCAAATTGTTTTATGATTTCTATTATAAGGATTTTTTACATATTATTAAAGAATGATTTCATAAATTCATTGATTTATTAAAACAATCATATTATATCTGAATATGTTTTAAAGTTTTTTTTTAATAATGGTGTTTATGAGTATAAAAAAGGTTTTTAGATTATCATTTTTGTATGTTATTTAGGAATATTTTCAACAACAAAAAAATAAATTAAATCCTAATACGATTTATTTTAATTGATCAAAATATTCTATGTATTAACATATTCATAATTATTCTGTAAATATTATATCATAGAAAGGTGTAATTTACTGAATTTACATTTAATTTATAAAACATATTTATAAAATATAGTGAAGGGAAATGTTAATTCTATACCACTAAAATATTGTTCATATGATTGAGCTCTATAATATGTTCTCTATATCAAATTCTGAAATGCCATGAAGTATTAAAAATAAATTGAAATGCATGAAAAAGTGACTCCATAAATAATTACACATTGTTCTAAGGATATAGTTATAATAATATTGAAAAATATAATTTTTTAGCTTCTATGATTTCAATTTCGAATAACAGACCTTCACGGTAGTGATTAGCATGTCACTTAGAGTCTAATAGGGATGACTTAATTTTTGGTGAATAGTAACTCAACCCAATGAATAGTATAATTTCTTCTATGAATAGAAATATGACCCATATAAATAGTAAATTACATAAATTAATAGTAACATCAACAATCTATATATTTCTAATAAGTTTTCTGCACTTGGATAATATTTAAGGGGTTATAAAATCATTTATAGTTTCGAAAAATTTAATTTTGAAATAAATTTTTTTTATTTAAAATTTATTTTTCTTATATTAATTTTTTTTATAAAAAGGAGTTTATTTTTGAATGATGTAAATTGAAAATTGTTTTAGGGTTATTTTTTGGGTTTCTTATAAATACATGAATTTTTTATGAATAGTGATATTCAATAATTTAATGAAATATGAAAAATAAATGAATTTTCGAATCATTCATGAGTCCTAAAAGTTGTAAATTTCCATTCTATATAACTACAATGCTCTTATTACTATTTTGGGTCATATTAATCAAGACTATTCATAGTATTTAGTAAAAATATCAAACTGATGATTAAAATAATGGAAATCCCATGCACTCCACCTCTTCAAATTCCTTCCTCACCCCCTCTTCATATCAAAACTCTCATGATGTCATGAACCCCTTCAAAAAATGATGCCCCTCCTGATCTGGAAATGGTTAAAGTGAGATAATGACCCCTGATTCCCGCCTCCAGTAGGCGCCGTGGTGGAGACTAGCACCAAGGGTATGAGTTTAAAAAAATATTGGAGGCATTACCCTTTTATTATTTATGATCAAGAAAAAGGATGAGTCAAACAACAAAAGAAAAAAATGACAAGTAAAAGAAAATAAACCCAAACCAATCCTACATGCATGTTTAAACAATTTTGATCCAAGGTAAAAGTATAAGAAAGATCGAATGTACAATACTAATAGAAACAAGAGTAAAACAACTGCAACAACTCCAAACGTTCCGACTAGTTGGGTCACGCACGGCCCTGGTAGTCCTCCTGGAAACCTGAATGTAAAGGTAGGGTGATAATACTAGTATACTCAGCAGGGAAAACTAATTCTCTTGTGCACAGGTGGGGAGAAATCCTAATTTCCCATGAGAACAACAGAAGAACAAAAACCTAGTAAGGAAATATATCCACCCAACATCAGTAGCCACACTCACCAAAAACACAACACAATTGGTAGTAGAATATAAGAACACATATTGGGCACCCCTCACCATTTCCCACTAGTTAGATACTCTTTCTAATGGCGAACATCCTGACGCTACAACACTCTTCCTGCCCACACACATATGGGCCTCACAACCACGTATCCCACCGGCACACACCTGGGTCTCACAACCACGTATCCCCCCCCCCTCGCACACACCTGGGCCTCAACCATAGTCACATCCCCACCATAACACACCTGGGCCTCATCCCGATGATTATTGGGAACAGTAAACCTACCCAAAGAGTCTTGGCCTAAAACCACCCCAATCGAAACCTACACGAAGAGTGTTGGGTGTAAGGTCGCCTCAAGCCATAATAGCCTATGGAAGAAGGAGTAGGAAGGAGCTAGTAACTACGGGGAAAAACCATATCCTGTGAAATGGGAGTGTTCGGAACTAAGTGCTCAACATGGGTGGGGTGAAACAAAACACAAAGATACAGATATATATATACCAACCACAAAGTCAAACCTATGGACTATAAATAAGGAAAATGAACACGTGCCTCGGCACTGCAACTACGAAGCATTCATTCAACAAAAAATCCCAATCCCATTTAGGTTTTCATGTTTCAACAGTATTAGTTTATAATTTCCTTAACTACTGGGCAAGTAACCACAACCAACCATATCAAACGTTCGTAAAACACATCCCTGCCAACCAAAAATCAAGTTAGATAAGTCACGAGAAACACAAAACCAACCTTTTTATCATCAATAAAACACCATTGATTGTTCCTGTGATTAGTTCATTATCATTCCCCACACATTTCATTTATCAACATTCCACTTCCCTTTAACAACACAACCTATTCCTACCACCCTACTGCCATTATAACCAAATCTCTACAACCGTAACACAAACAAGGCTTGTGCCACATCATCACCCCTTTAATACCATTTACCGTAGCCCCGATGCCCATCATATCCATAACAACCCAGGATTACCCCCCCCCCCCTTCACACACCATGTAACCAAGGCAACACCCACATGTTCATTATTATATTTTGTTCATCCTGGGTGATCAAACAAGGGTTCCTGATTTCAATCAGCCAACTTTACGTGATTAACAAACTTCCATATTCCACAATGTTTCCATTCAAAAAATGGTCTGGAAAAATAGGGAAACATTTAATTTAATAAGAAAAGGCCCCCAATGACTATGATTTTCAGTAGGCATAAGCCTATTCAATTCACAACATAACAATAGGATAAACAAAAATAAACATATAAACTTCCCATCCTCGTTCGTTAAGCCGGTAATTATCTTCATTAAAATGGTTCAACTATGTCTTTTGAAAACAATAGGGCACCCATCCTGCATGATGCAACAATTAGAGAGACGAAGGTGAAATACTTACCTCAACAAGTTCTGATCACAACGCTCTCCCAAATTAGCTTTAGAAGTCGTCTGTCGGTGTCCGTCGCTTCTGTCAAAACCCGAAAAAACCTCCTCAGGTGTAAGCTAGGAAGGAAAGGCTAATAGGAAGGCAATAGATCTAAGCTCAGAAGTTCTGCCTCACCGTTACTATCTCGTGGCTGCTGACGGATCGTAAATAGGAGCTCGGACGAAGATGTTATGGAGGAAAGGAGCTTTGAAGTTTCTCGGTAGAGCTCTTCTTGAAGAAGTGGGGAGGAGAGGAGTGATTTGAAAAGGAGGAGAGGCCCACTCCATTTATAGGCAAGAAATACTAATGTACACGACATGTAATTTTGAGTACACGGTGTGTACTCGGACATTTCACACAGTCTCCACGCGGTTTCCAACAAGGCCTTCAATGCGGCACACGGTCGTTGACTGGTCAACACACGGTTTGAGGGTAACGCTTACACGGGGAGGAAATAGATGGCGTTCATTATGGGATACATGGCGTGTACTCATTTATTTCACATGGAAAAAACATAGCTTCATCACGGGGTATACTTGGCAAGGTGGTACACGGTGTGTAATCACACTACACGGTGTGTAGTTACAAAATTCTGAAAAGTGTGGGAAAAGTCCCTTCTACCCTCCAGAAGATTTCATGACCTACTTTTTGACATCAAAAATGGACGGAGAGGTCTGGGACATTACATCGGATACCTCTTAAAACATTCTCGTCCCCAAGAATTAAAAAAACAACCTAGAAGAACCCAACTAGATACCTTTTAGGGATCACGTTATAACAGGAACCCAACCAACAACCCTAATCATATTTGTTAGGAATTCCTTCTCCTATGTCGAGATATTATCCTCTTTAAGCGGCACGGACTCACCTGCACGGGTTTAATAATATCCGCATTAATGTGTCTCGATTACGAATTGGGTCTTCCCACTTTAATATATTACGATTTTTCAACATACACAGCGCCCAACACTGTACAACCAACACACTGTCCGAACACATGGATTGGGGAAATTCATTCTCCCATGTTGAGATATTATCTTCTTTAGGCGGCACTAATTCGCCCACACAGGTTCAATCGCATCCCCATTAATTCATCTCGATTAAGGATTGGGTTTTTCCCTTTCCCCACACATCCGTACATGTTACACACATCCAAAGAACAAGGAAACAAAACGTCTCACAACCAACAAGCAAAGAATTACATATATCAAAGGTACAGAGCATAACATCAAAACTGGCTCCGAAGAATAATGCAAAACACAAGTCAAAAAAACACTTGATACTGAGTGTGCATCTGATCCTCCCGCTCCCAAGTGCTTTCCTCGAGGCCGCCATGTCTCCACAACAAATGATCCAAGGAGATGGTTTGTCCACGGGTCACCTTCTCTTTACAATCCTCGATTTTTACTGGTCTTTATTCGAAGGTCGCGTCGTCTCCCATATATAACTCTCCCCATTCGATAACGTGAGAGTTGTCGTGTAAGTACCGACGAAGTTGGGAGACGTGGAAGACGTCACGAAACTTCTCCAACTGAGGTGGTAGGGCCAGCTGATATGACACCTCACCGACTCGCCTCAGCACCTCGAAATGTCCGATTAACCTAGTAGAGACTTTACTCCCAGTCCCAAACCTACGTTGCCCCCGTCGATGGGAAACCTTCAAGAACACATGATCTCCCACATTGAACTCCAAGGGCCTCCTCTGATGATTAATAGAGGAATTCTTTCGGTCCTGATCCACCTTCATCCTCTCACACACAAGATAGACTTTCCCCGTGGTGCTCTATACTACCTTTGGACCAAGGCACCTGTCTCACAAACCTCTACCCAGAAAATGGGTGAATGACATGGTCTTCCATACAAACCCTCAAACCGTGCCTTGACAATAGTATAATGGAAGCTGTTGTTGTAGGAAAACTCTACTAAAGGCAAGTGTCTCACCCAGGATCCTCTGAAATCCAAAACGCATGCTCGCAGCATGTCCTCCGATGTCCGGATATTCCACTCTCTCTTCCCATCGGTCTAGGGGTGTAAAGTAGTGATAAGCGTAGCTGGGTTCCAAAATCATGGTGTAACCCCTTCCAGACTCGTGAGGTGAACCGTGTATCCCGATCTGAGACGATAGTATTTGGAACTCCATGAAAATGCACCACCTCATCTATGTACCTCTGTTTAAGGTACTAACCGGTCCTAAATCCTTAATTTCTAAGAAGTGAGTTGATTTCATCAGCCGATCCACCACTACCCAGATATCATCATATCCACCCCGAGCTCTGGGTAGTCTGGTGACGTAGTCCATTGAGACGTTATCCCATTTATACTCAGGGACATCTAATGGATGCAACAAACCACTAGGAACACAATTTTCAGCTTTTACTTACTGACACACTAGGCACTTAGCCACAAACTATGCCACTGCCTGTTTCACCATGGGCCACCAGAACTGTTCCCTCTGGCCTCGGTACATTTTTAGAACTCTTGGATGCACCGCCAAGGCTGAGCTATGGAACTCATGGAGAACTCCCTCACACATCACCTCCGAAACAAACAACCTTACATGGAAGAGAATCCGATGTCGGTTGTCCTCTAACCATCCTTCTGGAGAGTTCCCCTGATCGATACGATCCCACATTACTTTCGCCTTGGAGTCTCCCCACTGAGACTCTTCCACCTGCTGCGACAAGTACGAATACACCTCTATCTAAAACAAAAATCATCTAACACCCTCTACCCTTGCATCCAAGTTCAAGGCAGCCAACTCTCCCATCTCTTTCCATGCATCAGTGGATTCCCAAACCACTTCCTTATTTGACTTCCTGCTTAGGGCACCAGCCATAATGTTTCCCTTACCTTCAGTGTAAGAGATCTCAAAGTCATAGTCTTGGAGAAACTCAACCCATCTCCCTAAAGAGGTCATGTCACCACAACTTCAGTGCGAACACTACGGCTGCAAGCTCTAGGTCATGGGTGGCATAATTACGCTCGTGAGGGTGCAACTGCCTAGACCCATAATAGATCATACCCTTTTTCTGCATTAGCAGAAACCCCAAAACAAGGCCAAAAGCATCACAAAACACCTCATATGACAACCCTTCCTCTGGAAACCTAAGTACTAGAGCACAAACCAACTTCTCCTTCAGGTAGTCGTAAGCTTTCTGGCACTACTCGCTCTATTGGAAGACCTGGTTCGTCCTAGTGAAAGTTTTAAATGAAGAAGAAACTCGAGAGAAGTCCAAAATGAACCTCCGATAATAGCCTGCCAACCCTAGGAAACTACGAACATCTACCACAATATTTGGTGCAGCCCAAGAAACAAATTCCTCCACCTTCGAAGGGTCCACTAACACTCTATGCTGAGACACCACGTGCCCAAGGAAGTGTACTTCTTATGTTAATAACTTACACTTTGACTATTTCCCATAAAAAAGGTGGTGTCGAAGGACTTCCAAGATTGCCCTGAGATTCGCAACGTGATATTCCCCTGATCTTATGTAGATCAGGATTTCATCGATAAAAACAACTACGAACTGGTCCATAAACTCTCAGAAGACAATGTTCATAAGTCCCATGAACAAGGTTGGTGTATTCGTAACTCCAAATGGCATAACTACAAACTCGAAGTTCCCATACCTGCACCTAAAATTTGTCTTCGAGATGTCACTATCCTTTACCCACAAATGATGATATCCATATCGTAGATCAATCTTAGAAAACCAACATGCTCCCCTCAGTTGGTCGATGAGATCATCTATCCTTGGAAGGGGGTAAGGGTTCTTTACTGTTACCTGATTCAACCTGCGGTAGTCTATGCATAGCCTAGGACCGCCATCTGCCTTCTACAGGAACAAAACTAGAGAACCCCACAGCGACAGACTGGGTCAAACAAAACCCTTCTCCATCAGATCGTCAATCTGAATCCGCAACTCCTGCAACTCCGAAGGTGCCATCTGATAAGGGGCCATCAAAATCAGATGGGCAACAGGCTGTAAGTCTATCCCTAACTCAACGTAACGCCAGGGGGTAGAGTACCAACCACCTCAAGAATGACATTGAGGAACTCCCAAACAACCACTGGAACATCCATCATATCTGTATCAGCTGGAACCACTAATAACCCACCTAACAAAGAAATGGGAGGTTTCTCATGCCGGGTTCCCACCTGATAGCTTCTTTCGCCAACAAAAGTTACACGCTTCCCATCCACATTGGAGAACACAACTCTTCTTCTGAAGCAGTCGATAAAGGCATTAACAGAAAACAGCCAGTCAATGCCTAGGATGACATCGTAGGGATACATATGTAGCAAAAGATGATCCCCAGAAGATTTATGTGGTCCCAACGTCATCCCACAACCTAGGAAAACCCATGATATACTGGTCTAACCTCCAACTGGTGTACTCAGCACCATGTTACGGAAATTCTCCCTATGTCTAGACCCAAATAATGGGATAGACTGGGTGCAACAAAGGAATGCAAAGATCTCGAATCGCACAAAGTAGAAACAAGATTGCTGAACAAACAAATCGTACCTCGCACCAGCTTTGGTCTTGTTGGGGTTGCCAACTCTGCTGCATACAACAGTCCACGCCCAGCTCATCTGCCTCTCTAATGTCGACCACCTTCCCGATCACGCCCGTGTCGAGGTCCCATATGATCACCATAATGTCGACCTCCTCCTGCTAGGTCTTCCCTCAGAGAAGCAGGGACCTACTGCTACAATAAGGGCCTCGCCAGCAACTGGTGCTGCTGAGACGGGCGCTGAACCTTCCCACCTCCACCGTACTGAACTCAGGTCGGGCACCAACTCTGAATGTGCACGAAACCTCCATATAAGAAACACTTTGGTCCTGGGATCATGAATAAGGGATGAGGACCCAACGATCTGAATTGGAACTGCTAGGGCCTGCTCCTCACTGGCCGGAATCTAGAAGGTCCTGTCACAGGATACATGCTGCTGACTACCTTCCCCTTTCACGTACCCGGCTGGATCCCCTCTCGTGGTGCACCTCCCAACAAATGAATCCTCTCTAAAACCTCTGACTTCTTCTGTACCTCCACGTACATCGGAAGGGTGAAGGGGGTGACAGCATACTGGAGTGAAGGACGAAGCGCCTCCTCCAAATGTCTCTGCTGAGACTCCTCATTCAGAAATAAATCCCTAGAAAAGCATTGGAAATCCTTGAACTTGATCCCTAAATATCGTACTGACATACTCCCCTGCTGGAGGGAGAGTAACTCCTGCCTCTTCTCCGCCTTGATAATGGAAGAAAGGAATTCCTCTCGGAACTCCTTCCCAAGTTCATCCCATAGAACATCTATCCATGTCCTCTCCCCGAGGTAGAGCGTCCACCACTGGCACGCCGCACCTCTCTGCTGACTGACTGCTAGGGAAACTCGGTACTCCCTCGGAGCACACATAAAAGTAAAAGTGGTCCATATCTCCTCAAGCCACCCCTCCATCTCTATATCTGAAGTAATACCCTCATACTTCTTGAGGGTTTGACACTCGAAAGAATGGAGAGTCTTCTTCCAGTGGCTATCTTCCTCCTCTCGATCAATCCTCAACTGATCTACCGCCTGAATCTACTGGGCCCCGTCTGTCTGAGCCACCTGGGGATGACGTCCAGGTGCCATAGCTATATAGTAAAAAAAGATCTCTTAATCCCAAGTAGCAAGGAATGATTTCCAGGGTTTCATTTTATCTTTTTATTTTAATTTCATTACAAGAACACCAAAATCAAGTAAAAACACAATCATGATGATGCTTTTACCTTCCACAGGCTCTCTACCCTGCAATCAATGTAGTATCACTAGGTCGTTCAGTAGGATTAAAGTCCTTGCATTGGATCTCGGGGGGCCCTAAAATCCTGTTTCCTAGCCGGTCTTCCCTGGCCTATGTCACACACCAATATCATCCAACACTATCACCCTACCATCCCATGAAATCCTCAATGTGCCTAACACCAGAATCAATCCTATCCCTCAACCATCACCTCTTATACTATTCTGTCACGACCCCCTTCTATCAAAGATGCCCTTCCTGAGATGGAATTGGTAAAATGGAGATACTGACCATTGAGTCCCACCTCCAGTAGGCCATTGGGTGTCTACTAGAACCAAGGGTATGAGTTTTCACAAAAATGGGAGGCATTAACATTTTATTATTTAATATCAGGAAATAGGATGAGTCAAACACCAAAAAAATGGACAAGTAAAATAAAATAAACCCAAACCAATCCCACATGCATGTTTAAACAATTTTGAACAAAGGTAAAAGTACAATAAATATTGAAAGTACAAAACCAAAAGAAAAAAGAGTACAACAACTGTAACAACTCCCAAAGTCCTGACTGGTAGGGTCCTGCATGACCCTGATAGTCCTCTTGGAAACCCGAAAGTAAAAATAGGGTGAGCATACAAGTATACTCAGTAGGGAAACCTAAAGCTCTCATGCACAGTTGGGGAGACATCCTATTGCCCCGTGATAACAAAAGAATAACCAATAACTAGAAAGGAAATCTATCCACCCAACCTCACCAGCCACGCTCACCAAAAACACAAAAAAAACAGGTAGTTGTATATAAGAATATGTATTGGGTACCCCACACCATTTCCCACTAGTTTGCTGCTCTTCCTAATGGAGAACATCCAGGAACTACCACACTCTTCCCGCCCGCACACACTAGGGCCTCACAACCAAGTATCCAGCCCACACACACCTAGGCCTCAAAACCACGTATCCCACCCGCACACACCTGGGCCTCAACCACAATCACATCCCCGCCTAAACACACCTGGGCCTCATACCGAAGATTCTTGGGAACAATAAACTTTCCTGAAGAGTCCTGGCCTAAAACCACCCCAATTGAATCCTACCCGAAGTGTCTTGCGTGTAAGGTCCCCTCAAGCCATCATAGCCAATGGATAATAGAGAAGGAAGGATCCAGAAACTAAGTGGAAAAAACCATCTTCCATGAAATGGGAGTGTTTGGCACTAAGTTCTCAACATGGGTGGGGTGCGACAGAACACAAAGATACATATATATATATATATATATATATATATACCTACCACACAACCCAACCTATGGCTTCTAAATAGATAAAGTGAACACGTTCCACGGAACTGCTACTACGAAGCATGCATAAAACAAAAAATCCCAACCCCATTTAGGTTTTCATGTTTCAACAGTATTAGTTTATTATTTCCATAACTACTGGGCAAGTAACCACAAACAACCATATCAAACGTTCGTAAATCACATCCCTGCCAACCACAAATCATGTTAGATAAGTCGCAAGCAACACAAAACGAACATTTTTATCATCAATAAAACCCCATTGATTGTTCTCGTGTTTAGTTTATTATTGTTCCCCCCATAGTTCATTTATCAACATTCCACTTCCCTTTAACATCACAACCTATTCCTGCAGTGTTGCTGCCATTATAACCATATCTCTACAACCGTAACACAAACAAGGCTCATGCCACATCATTGCCCATTTAATTCCATTTACCGCAGCCCCACTGCCCATCTTATCCATAACATCCCAGGATTCACCCCCCCCCCCTTTCACACACCACGTAACCAAGCCAACACCCACATGTTCATTATCCCATTTTGTTCAATCGGGGTGA
Source organism: Viscum album (assembly GCA_963277665.1). Classification (NCBI taxonomy): domain Eukaryota; kingdom Viridiplantae; phylum Streptophyta; class Magnoliopsida; order Santalales; family Viscaceae; genus Viscum; species Viscum album. Next base: position 267,186,745 of record OY728166.1, read on the forward strand.
TCACACAAGGGTTCCAGATTTTAATCAGCCAACTTTACATGATTATCCAACATCCATATTCAACAATGTTTATATTCAAAAAATGGTCTAGAATGATAGGGAAACATTTAATTGCATAATAAAAGGCCCCCAATGATCGTGACATTCTGTAGGCATAAGCCTATTCCATTCGCATCATAACAATCGAATAAACAAAGATAAACATAACAACTTAGCCATCCCCGTTCTTTATGCCAGTTATTATCATCATTAAAATGTTTCAACAATGAATCATGAAAAAAAGAGGACACCCATCCCGCATGATGGAAAATTTAGAGAGAATAATTTGAAATCCCTACCTTAACAGGTTCTGATCACAATGCTCCCCTGAATCAGCTTTTAGAATACGTTTGTCGGTATCCGTCTCTTATGTCAAAACCCGAAAACCCCTCCTAGGGTTGAAGTTGGGAAGTAAAGGCTGAAGGGGAAGAAAAATATTCATGCTCAGATGTTCGTCCCCGTCATTATGATCCAGTGGCCACTGATGGATCGTAAATTGGAGCTCGGATGAAGAAGTTATGAAGGAAAGGAGCTTTAGAGTCTCTCGGGAGAGCACTGGTTGAAGGAGAGGGGAGGAGAGGAGTTATTTGAAAAGGTGGAGAGGCCCCCTCATTTTATAGTCTAGATAAACTAATGTGCACAGTATGTACTTTCTAGTATATGGTGTGTACTCGTCAATTTCACACGGTCACCACGCGGCTTCCAATGCGGCCTTCAACGCGGCACACGGTCGTTGACTGGTCAACACATGGATTGAGGGTAAAACGTACGCGAGGAGGAACTACATGACGTGTAGTATTGTCTACATGGATTGTACTCATTTATTTCACATGGCAAGGACACTGCTTCAACACGGGGTATACCTGGCAAGGTGGTACACGGCGTGTACTCACACTACCCGGCATGTAGTGACAAAATTCTGAAAAGTGTGGGAAAAGTCCCTTTTACCCTCCAGAACACTTCAGGACCTTCTTTTTTAAAAAGGAAAGGGACAGAGAGGTCCGAGACATTACTCGTGATTTGAGAATTGCCCAAATTATACTCAATTCCATTTCCCAAGTCTATTCCCTGCATCATAGACTTTATGGTATCACGGAAATTCTAATACAAAATTCCATAATGAGGATCTCAAGGAGAAGAGATCAAGAGGTAAAAATCCACTTACATTTTCTAGTGTTTCCATTTCAATTCATTTCATTTCTTATACTCTCTTCAAATAACCTTATCCTAGAGGAATGATAGATGTTGGATTACAAATATTCTAGATTTTCATCATGTTTGTTGAAAAATTCAGCATCAATTTTCCTCTCCTCTTCCACATATTCTGAAAATATAATCACAGTTCATGGTGTATCGATTTACCATCAACGTGGATAATGTGTCTTCAATTTTCGTTGAAAACATATAATATAGTTTTATACACATATTAATGGATTAAAATTATAAAGAATTTTATTATATGGTCTCTCTTATGTTCTGGAATTAACTTATATACATATTATTAATGTTATATGATGAATCATGTTTGTGATTATTGAACCACCAAAATGATCTAAATGAAAATCACTAATTGTTTATTTTATTATTCAACAACGTAAAATATAACCAAATATATTTGTGAAATTACTTAATATTATGAAAAAATACTAAATCCATTTCAATCCACTTCTACTCTTTCATTTCAATTCAATAAGATAATACTTTATGAACTGCCAACTGAAATCATGAAAAGAACACACCCAAAACAATGGGAATAAAAATAATATTACTAATAAATGGCTCTAATGATATTAAAAAATTATCATATATGTTATTATAAAAATTATTTTTTGAACCCTCTGGAGATTTAGTTGAACTCAATATATTTTGATAATCCCAATTATTCTCAATTATATTTTGATAATCCCAATTATGCTCAATAATATTTTGATAATCCCAATTATTATAAATTATAGTTTGATAATTCCTATATTGATTAATGATTAATTAATTATTTCAGAATTTCTGTACACCATTCACATATTCATGTATAATAATATTTACATTATATTCATAGAATTCGGTTACTGGATGGATATATATTATAACTTAACCCATTCTGCCAATAGAATTCTTAAACAGAGAAGTGGTCACTGTTACAGAACAAAGATACCGATTTGTAAAGTCCACCGTTATGTATAAGGTCACTGATACATCAATTCCACTAGTAAAACAAGTTTACAATTTCATGACGGTCACCGATACATACAAGTCACCATTATTCAAGCCTACCGATACAGACAAGTCACCGGTATGCAAGCCTATCATTACAGACAAGTTAACGAAGGAAGTCTACCAATACACCAAGGAAGCTACCTATATATGAAGGCTACTGTTACACAAAAGGTCACTGGTACATTAAGTCTACCGCTACCGATAAAGTCTATTGACAGACATGAAGTCTACCAATAGAAAGGCTATTGTTACACAAGAAGTTACTGAAACAAGATTCCAATAAAAAGACCTATCATGACACAAGGCTACCAATATCCAAAGCTACCATTCCAGATAATAGGACATTGCCATAATTTCTTTATCTTTGTTTAATATAACAAACGGTCATATTAGGTATATTTTAATGCTCTCTCATTTATTTAATGACGGTTGTTGGATGTAAGGGAAAGGTACCTTGTACCTACAAAAAAATCATTTCTTTTGCCGGAGCTCGTGCCATAAATATAAGAAGTCCCTATTGTTGCAAGAGATGCAAGATACATACAGAAGTGATCTAGAAATTACATACACAAGAAGATCTCATACATATATACAAGCATGACCAAGAAGACACAGAAGCTCATACAGACTAACGCTTACTCAAAAAGAGCTCTTTACATTCACGATGATTTTGAAAAACTTCATCGACTACATTTTCACTATCTCTGAACCTGGATGTCAAGCAGACGACACTCTTTTTTCTAGAAAAAAACCAGAAGAGGACTCAGTACCATTTCTGATCAATCCGAAGGAGTCCAAAGCTACACTGCAATCACTAGATCCATTCTAAACTCTATATCTTGCTCAGTGATTTATTATTTACATTACGAGCAGTGTGTGTCATCAGTTTTAATTTACACGTACACTATCTCTTGAACCTTAACTGGAGGATCTGTAAATCCTCATTCAAACTCTTTACATCTTCTATTTCCCACTGTGGATAGTGGTAGAGGTCATGTTTGACCTGGACATCTGTATTTTCTGTTGTTTTTGTTTCCCGCATAGAACTTTGGTAGAGGTATTCAACCGGGATAGTTGTAAACTCTCGTGAACCCCGATCCAGGGTGTCGATCAAATTTATATAAGTTGTTGAGAGGGATAAGTCTCAACATGAGACTGATCCTCTTGGTTATATCTGTTGTGATTTGTTTAGTTTCATCTAAAACATTTTTATTCCACTGATAAGTTATTTAAAATTTTAACTATTTTTCAAAGTTACTCTGATTATTGAAATAGCAAGTGTTTGTATTATTTGTAAATCATTAGGTTAGTTTCAAAATCAAATCTGATCTTCAGATTAGATTAACAGGGAATTAATCAATCCCTTGAGAACCCAACTAAATGTTTCCTTTAGTTCAAATTCACTACAATTCAATTAGTATGTTAAATTGGGGGATTTTAGAAAAGGATTTTAAACAGAAATTTCAATTGGAACTCAATTCACACACCGCCCTCTTGAGTTTCCACTCCGACCAACATTTGGTATCAGAGGTTTTTAAAATATTTTATGTAGTACTCTTTTTTTCAACTGTGATTTTAGTTGTATTTTAATGTTCTTAAAATTTCTGTTATTTCTAAATTATTATCTCTTTAAATTTTTTGTTTTATCCTAGTTATCATGGATAACAGACATGAAGGTGTTGCTACTAATAGACCACCATTTTTTCAATGGAAACAACTATGCTCAGTGGAATATTAAGATGAATATTCATTTGGAAAGCATGGGTTTTGATATTTGGACTGCCATAGAATCAGAATATAAAATTACCACTACTGTTAGATCTACATGGAGTGAATCTACTAAGACGGCTTACAATAATAATTGCAAAGATATGAATTCTCTATATTGTGCTTTAGGAGATGATTAATTTAATAGAATATCTGCTTGTAAGACTGCATATGAAATTTGGGATACTTTAGGTGTTTCTCATAAAGGAACAACTAATGTTAAGGAAATGAGATTGAACACCTATACTATTAAATATGATAATTTTAAAATGAAGTCTGATGAACCCATTTTTGATATGCATCTCAGGTTTAATGAAATTTTCAGTACAATGATATCACTGGGAAAGGATGTTCAATCAAAGGAGCAGATCATGAGAATTTTGATATGCCTACCTGAAAGATGGAGGGGCACTTCTGTTTCAATAAAAGAATCTTGTGATATTGGTTAACTGCCAGTCAAGGAACTTATTGGTAAGTTGATGATGTATGAAAAATAACATAATGTAATCAAAGAATAAGATGATGAACCAAAAAGGAAGTCAGTTGCCTTCAAGACATCTACTTCAAAGAATACGGATAAGGAGAAACTTCAAGCTGTAAGTGATGGATCAAGATATGAATAAAGTGAAAGTGCATATGAAAGTGATGTATAAATGGCTCACATAGCAAGAAGATTTAAGATGTTTTATAGGAAGAAGACGTTTTTCAGAAAATCAAATTACAAAGGTAAGTATGACAACAAGGGACACAGGAAAAAGGACTAGAAGAAATCTCAAAAATCTGATGAAGTTGTCTACTATGAATGAAAAAGAAAAGGACATATAAAAGCAGACTGTCCAAAGCTGAAATACAAGAAGAAATATGATTATAAAGATAATAAGTATAAGAAATCCATGAAGGCTACATGGAGTGTTTCTGAGGATAGCTCCAGTGAATCTGAAGCTTTTGAGACTGAAAACATAAATAAGGCAAACATTTGTTTTATGAAAAACACTTCTGAGGTAACATCTGAAACTCCTGCTTCAAATACATATTATTATAGAGATTATTTTGATTCTGAAAATATGTCAAAATCTGAACTGTTTGAATATTGTGATATATTGGAAGAAACCAGTAATGATCTAAAAGACAAATACAAAGGTTTAAAGAAACTGTATGCTTCAACAGTTAAACAAAAATATGATCTTGAAATAGAAATGGAAAAGAATGCTCAATTGCTTAAAGAAAATACTGAACTGAAATTGTCAAATTAGCAACTTAGGAAGGATTTAGAAAAGGTCACAAATGGAAAAGATACTCTTACTCAAATTATAAGTAAGCAGATTGCACCTAGATATACAACTGGTATAGGATACCAACCTGGACAAAGAAAAATTACCAAAACTAGATTTATTCCTAAATCTGGATAAAATGTAGATAGTTCTAGTTCTGGAAGTCCATATGCTTCAACTAGTTATATTCATAGTTATAGATCTAATAAGGTTTATCTGTCTAAATCTGTTGATTCTGAAAATCTTATGAGACCCATAAGACAAATTTGGGTACCAAATGTTTTATTATCTCACCTGTTTGGACCCAAGAAAATATGGGTACCAAAATCATTTCCTATATTAATCTGTTTTGTAGAGAACCTGTTAATGATCTCTTGTAGAAAGACCTGGTACTTGGACAGTTGATGATCAAGACATATTTCAATAGACTTCTCATGCTTTAAAAGATTAGTTAGAGTTGATGGAGGTTTTGTCACCTTTGGTGATAATTCTAAAGGGAAAATCATCAGCTTATGCCAGATTTGTAACACTGAACCAGTATTAATTTATAAAGTTCTATTTGTTGATGGACTTAAGTATAATTTACTATGAATTTCTCAGTTATGTGATGAAGTTTTTAATGTTAAATTTGAAAATTATTCTTGCAATGTTTTTAATTCTAAAAATGATTTAGTATTTTCTGCCCTGCGAAATGAAAATGTCTATGCTGTTGATTTAAATTTTTTATCTATGTAAAATATTACATGTTTAAATGCTTTTTATAAAGATTCTTGTCTTTGAAATAGAAGATTAGGATACTGCAATGTACATTCACTTAGAAAACATACTATGATGAACTTACTTAGAGACCTACCAAAACATGAATTTCCATCAGATAAAGTTTATAATCCCTGTCAAAAGGGATAGAAACATAAAGTTTCTTTTAAATAAAACAAATAAGTGTCAACATCTCAACCTCTCATGTTGGTTCACATGGATTTATTTGGACCTTCTAGAGTTTATAGTTTAAATGGGAAGTACTATGTCTATGTTCTAGTAGATGACTATTCTAGGTAAACTTGGGTATATTTTCTAGCTCACAAAAGTGAAGCATGTTCTTACTTTATTAAATAGTCCAAGTCTGTAGAGAACCTTAGTGGACTTAAGATTAAAACCTTGAGAAGTGATCATGGTCATGAGTTTGAAAATCATGAGTTTGAATCCAACTACTCACACAATGTCTATAGTCACAATTTCTCTTCCCCTAGGACACCTCAGAAAAATGGTGTAGTCGAAATGAGGAATAGAACCCTTCAAGAAATTTCTCGAACCATGCTCAATGAGTATGACCTGCCTGTTTATTTTTGGGATGAAGCTATCAATACAGCTTGTTATATTATCAATAGAGTCTTGATCAGACATGTTCCAAAGAAGACCCCTTATGAGTTGTGGAACCATAAGATACCTAAGTTTAACTACTTCAGAGTTTTTGGTTGCAATGTATTTATTCATAATAACAATGAAAATCTTGACAAGTTTGCATCCAAGAGTGATGATGAAATTTGCCTAGGTTACTCTATTCCTAGTAAATCCTATAGAGTTTTCAATAAAAGAACCAAATGTGTGGAGGAATCTGTTCACATAAAATTTGATGAAACTAATCCACATGATCCTAAGACCACTCTTGAAAATATTGAAGTTGATCTCTCTATTTTGAACATTAATGATAAAGAAAGTGGACCTGTAGTTAAAACATCCAGTTCTGGAAATTTTCCATAACTTTATTCTATTCATTCACAACCTGTTGATGAACCTGAAATCTCTAGCCCTACCTTTTCGAAACCAACTAGGACTCCAAAGAACCATCCTTTAGATGATGTTGTAGGTAATCTAGATAGAGGAACACATACTAGAGATTCTATAAGAAATCAGGTTGAACATCAAGCCTTTCTTTCACAGATAGATCCTAAAAATATCAATAATGCTATCAATGATGAATTTTGGGTAATGGATATGCAAGAATAACTAAATCAACATGAAAGAAATAATGTCTGGGAATTCGTAGAAAGGCCTAAAGACACATTAACCATAGGCACAATGTAGTTGTTTCGAAACAAAGTTGATGAATTTGGAAACATCATTAGAAACAAAGCTAGACTAGTTGCACAAGGTTGTAATCAAGAAGAAGGAATTGACTATGAGGAAACCTTTTAACCTGTAGCTAGATTAGAGGCAATTAGGATCTTACTTGCCTTTTCATCACATCTATTTTTCAGGTTATATCAAATAGATGTGAAAAGTTATTTTCTAAATGGTTTTATTTTTGAGGATGTTTTTTTAGAAAAACCACCTGTTTTCTCAAATACTCACTTTAAAAATCATGTTTTTAAACTTTCTAAAGCACTATATGGTTTAAAACAAGCTCCAAGATCTTGGTATAAAAGACTTTCAAATTTTCTTATTTCAAAATGATTTACAAAAGTAATTGCTGATCCCATTGTTTTTATAAAAATAATTTCAAAATATGTTTTAATAGTACATATATATGTTGATGATATTATTTTTGGATCATCTAAAAATTCTCTATGTACTTAATTTTCAAAGGTTATGCAAAATGAGTTTGAAATGAGCTTAATGGGAGATCTTAAGTACTTTCTTGGATTTCAAGTATTTAAAACTAAAGATGTTATTATTTTGAATCAAAGTAAATATACTAAGGATTTATTAAAACGTTTTGGTTTGGATAGTATTAAGGGGAGTTATACACCTATGAGTACCACCTGTAATTTAGATATTGATGAAACTGGGAAACCAGTAGATCAAACTAATTATAGAGGTATGATTGGGAGTTTACATTATCTTACTGCTAGTCGACCTGATATTATGTTTAGTGTATGTATGTGTGCTAGATTTCAAGCTAACACGAAAGAGTCACACTTACTTGATGTTAAAAGTATTTTCAAATATCTTAAATATACTACTAATTTGTGATTGTTTTACCCAAAAGGACAATCATTTGATTTAATAAGTTATTCAGATGCTGACTTTGCTGGATGCAAGTTAGATAGAAATAGCACATCTGGAACATGTCATTTACTTTTAAAGTACCTAGTATCATGGTGTAGTTAGAAACATAACTCAGTTGCATTATCTACTGCTGAAGTAGAGTATATAGCTGCTGGTAGTTGTTGTGCATAGATTCTGTGGATGAAACACAATATATTGAACTATGGATTTTATTTTAAACAAGTTTCAATTAACTTTGATAACACTAGTGCGATCAACATCTCAAAGAACCATGTGTCTCACTCTAGAACCAAACACATTGATGTTAGACACCACTTTCAAAGAGATCATTATCAAAGAGGTGATATAACTCTTGAATTTATAGGCACTGAACTCCAATTAGCTGATATTTTCACTAAGCCATTATGTTCAAAAAGATTAAGATTCATTAGAAACGAATTAGGAATGATAAATTACTCTTAAAACCATTAGGATAAACCTCACCGTTAGGATAAACCTCACCTTTAGGATAGACCTCACCGTTTAAGGACACCTCAACGGTACATCGCTCACGCTGTTTTAAAATTTTCGTATTAAGGACGAGACTTCGAAACATTTTTAATATGAGATTTATTTTATATGTGAATCCTAAATGATATTATACCTGACTCTAGACATCACTCAATCACTGCGAACCCATCTGTTCCAATCCCTCCTACCTAAAACCTCTCAAGCTCGCAAAACCCTAAGCCTCAGAATCTGAAATGGACCGTGTAAAGAGTCCCTCAGTGGATGAAGGGAGTGATGCGCCTCAAGCTAAGAAGCAGAAAGTAACCAATTCTAGTGATAGTGGAAGGAGTAGAGGTGTTGTTCGAAGGAATCCTGTGAATCTGCATTTATCGAAGCGAGAAATTGTAGTGGAAAAAGAGTTATGTGCGTAATGGTTGTTGGAAAGTAAGTCCTTGATTCAGAATATTTTACATGAGAAAAGATGTCTCTAATTCTTTATGAACATTAATGGACCTTATTATCCAGTACCAGTAAAGGAGTTCTATGAGTTTGACTTTTTTGAGACTTCAGAAGAGGAGAATAGGATGATTTCATTTGTGAATGGTCAAAAGTTTTAGTATTCGTCTGTTGAATGGGATGAGAACCTTAGAGTTCCTCATAGAGGTGATTATGGATTTTATTGAAAATCCATACCTACTTCTAGTGAATTTTTCAAATATGAGGATGCCTTGTTAGAATTTATAGGAAATGGAACTCCTAGAATGATCATTGCTGCAGAAATGGTAGGGTAGGATAAACAACTTTTTATTTTCATTTAGCATGTGATTAGTCCAAGGAGAGGAGAGTTTCCTACCCTCAGATTTTAGGATATTTATTTTTTGTATCTATTAATGCATGGAGTAAATTTGAATTTGTGCAGATTTCTAATGATTCAGATTGAGAATATGACTAGACCAAAGTCTAGGTCTAATTCACTATTCTTTTCTAAGTTGATTTCTATTCTGTTTAAGGCAAAGGAGGTAGCTGGACCTCAGGATGAAACTGTTGTGGTTAAGGATAATTTTTGCATCACCAGGACTGTTTTTATGTATATGAATGTTAGCTGGAACCCTTGGACGAAATCACGGGTTAATGATGAAGGTAAATTCTATGACAAGTACACTCCTGTGGACCATCCTTCTAGACCAAAGGATGTGAGGGATCCTAGTCTTGGACTAAATGATCCAGAACTGGTCTACAGGGATAATGAGGCTGAAACTGAAGAGGAAGAGACGTCAGTTGAAGAAGGAGGAGACCCAGATTTATCTCATAGTCCCGTGCATCAAAATATTTCCTATGGAGCAGATTTCCCTCCAAAAGAACTACCAAGGAGAGAAACTGTTCTGAAGGACAGTGATACTGAGTCCACTAAAAAAGAATAAGAAGAAGCATATCATAATGTTGTCAAGGACACATCTGAAGAGGATGAGGCAACCGAATCCGATCATTTTGTTCATGGAGAAAAGGAGGTTGCTGATGAAGCAGATGATGAGGAAAATGAAGAATAAGAGCTCAGTTTGAGCATTCAGATTGATAATACAGAAAATATTGTGCATGTTCTGGAAATAGAAGTGGCATCTACTTCCATTGATGAGAGAGTCATTGATGACTTAGAAAAGGATAGGACTAGCCCTATTGTTGAACTATCAAAGAAAATGGTTGTTGAATCTGCTGATGTTTCAGAGGAGGTTGTAGAGTCACCTCGAGCCTAACAGTTGGAGGAGATTCATCATGAGAATGCTCTATGTGAGGGGGAGCATCTTGGTTCAGTTTTTGTGTTTTATGACATCGATGGTTGGTCATCAGATCCAGGATATATGGTACTTGGACTTAATTATGGATATTTTGATGAGGAAGAACAGCCCCAACGGGATTCTGGTATCCTACCTGTTGTGGCTAAAAAATTTGCATCCAAGGAGGACCTTGAGTCATTAAAGGCTGAAATGAAAGAATAACTGAGAGAATCAGTGAATGATTTGAAGAAAAGCATGGTTGATGAAATGAGGAGTTTGGAACAATCCCTGGAGATATCTCTGGGATGTGTTGTGTCTAGTCCAGTGATGTAAATGATGGATGAAGTTAAAGTATGCCATACTCAAATTGAGAGTTGGAAAGGACCTGTGGTTGCTCTAAGACAATCGATTGCTTCACTGAATTCCATGAACTGTTCTCAAAACCAAGTGAATATGGATATCAGATATATCAAAGAAGTTGTCAAGCAGTTTTTGGAATTGTTTGAGTCTTTTAAGACATCAGTTATAGAACATTTGAACAGTCAAGATGCACTTGTTCAGAAGGTGGTTAGTAATTTGACACAGTCTTTCAATGAGACAGTATATTTCTCGGTAAAAACCCTTCCCTCGTCCAGCTCCACTATGAACATTGACCAGATCAGAATTGTGATCCAGGAAGAGTTTCCAAAGTCCAGTACCAGTGGAACCTCGGATACTCATATCCTTTCTACCACTAGGGAAGTTAGTAGTTTTATTCATGATCACCTACGGGCAACTACTTCTTCTCAAGAGGCCCTTAAGAATAAGGTGGATGTTTACCTTGAGAAGGTCTATACGAAGTATCAAAGGACCAACCATTTCAAACTCTTGATATAGAATATGATGTTGCCTCCAATGACTCATGCTTTCTGAGAGCAGGTTAGTAAGCTGTAAAGACTCCTGTTCAAGAGGAAGATTGAGTGATTCTAGATATTTTTTATAGGATTCACTTGTATTTTTGTAACACTGACATTATCAGTTTGTACCTTTTGTGCTTTAATGGAAATTTACTCTTACATTCTCCACTTTACTATGTTTTTTTGTAATCTGTTCCCTTTTAGTCTCTACATTTCTCTGATTCTACCCATCTTTTTGTTAGTCACAAAGGGGGAAGAAATTGAGAACATTGTTTTGAAGTATTTTTTTGGAAATTCTTCCGCTGACACCATTTTATTTTTCTTAATAATTTGGCATAAGTTGTGACTATCAAAAAGGGTGAGATTGTTGTACCCTCTGGAGAATTAGTTGAACTCAATTGTATTTTGATAATCCCAATTATGCTCAATTATATTTTGATAATCCCAATTATTCTCAATTATAGTTTGATAATCCCTATATTGATTAATGATTAATTACTTATTTCAATATTTCTGTACACCATGAACAAATTCATATATAATAATATTTACATTATCTTCAGAGAATTTGGTTACTAAATTGATATATATTCTAACTTAACCCATTCTGCCAATAGAATTCTTAAACAGACAAGTGGTCACTGTTACATAACAAAGCTACAGATTTGTAAAGTCCACCATTATGTATAAGTTCAGTAATACATCAAGTACATAGGTACAACAAGTCTACCGTTACATGATGGTCACCGACATAAACAAGTCACTTTTATTCAAACCTACCAATACAGACAAGTCACCGTTATGAAAGCCTACCATTACAGACAAGTTACCGAAGGAAGTCTACCGATACACCAAGTAATATACCTCTACATGAAGGCTAACATTACGCGAAAGGTCACGGGTACATTATGTCTACCGCTAACAATCAATTCTATCGACAAGCATGAAGTCTACCGATAGAAAGGCTACCGTTACACAAGAAGTTACTGATACATGAGGATTCTGATACAAATACCTAACATGACACAAGGATACTGATATCCAATTATATCGTTCTAGAGAATCCGACGCTACCTTAATTTCTTTATCTTTGTTTAATATATCCAATGGTCATATTAGGTATATTTTAATGCACTATCATTTATTTAATAAAGGTTTTTGGATGTCAGGGAACTGTACCCTGTACCTGCAAAAAGAAATCATTTCTTTTTCCGGAGCTCGTGCCATAAATATAAGAAGTCCCTATTGTTGTAAGAGACACAAGATAGATACAGAAGTGATCTACAAGTGACATAAACAAGAAGGGATCATACAGATATACATCCAAGACCAAGAAGACACATAAGCTCATACACACTCACGCTTACTCAAGAAGAACTCTTTATATTCACGAGGATTTTGAAGAAATTCGTCGACTACATTTTCACTATCTCTGAACCTAGATGTCAAGTAGACGACACTCTGTTTTCCAGAAAAAAACTAGAAGAGGAATCAGAACCATTTCTGATCAATCTGAAGGAGTCCAAAGCTACACTGTAATCACTAGATCCATTCTAAACTCTATATCTTCCTCAGTGATTTATTATTTACATTATGAGAAGTGTGTGTCATCAGTTTTAATTTACAGATACACTGTCTCCTGAACCATAACTGAAGGATCTATAAATACTTATTCAAACTCCTTACATCTTCTTTTTCCCACTGTCGATAGTGGTAGTGGTCGTGTGTGACCGGGACAGCTATATTTGCTGTTGTATTTGTTTCCCATGTAGAACTGTGGTAGAGGGCTTTGACCTGGATAGTTGTAAACTATTGTGAACCCCGATCCAGGGTGTGGATCAAATTTTTATAAATTGTTGTGAGGACTAATTATCAGCTTTAGACTAAACCTCTTGGTTATATCTGATGTTCTTTGTTTAGTTTTATCTAAAACCTTTTTATTCCGCTACTAAGTGCATTGAAGTTTTAACTATTTTTTAAAAGTTACTCTGATAATTAAATAAGCAAGTGTTTGAATTATTTGTAAATCATTAGGTTATTTTAAAAAGCTAATCTGATCTTCGGATTAGATCAACTGGGAATTAATCAATCCCTTGAGAACCTAACTGAAAGTTTGCTTTACTTCAAATTCACTAAAATTACATTAGTATGTTAAATTGGGGGATTTTAGAAAAGAATTATAAACAAAAATTTTAATTGGAATTCAATTCAACCCCCCCCCCCCCTCTTGAGTGTCCACTCCGACCAAAATTATTATTATTGTTTAAAATAATGGTTTCATCCTTTTAATCGTTATATAACAGGATTAAACATGTTTTGTGTGAAGAAAACATGAGGTATGTGAATTCTAAACAATATTTCTGTTCATTGAGTAAACCTTTTGTTCTATGGATTGTTTATTACTAAGAGTATTTGTATAATAAATTTTTTTATATAATGTTTCATTATGTGTATATACATTTTATAAAAAAACTAATATCGTTTTATTAATTTTCAAATCAATTATATGACATTTGTACTAGAAATTTCATTAAAAACATTCCTTTAAAATTAAATTTTACAAAATTTAGAATGAATGTTTTTATAAAATTATCCTTGTATTATTATTATGTTTTAGTCCATGGGAATTTTTTAGAATTATGGGTAGGACCTATATATACATCTAATTCATTAGGTAATTGTATTTTAGATGTTGGTTATATGGTTACTCTATCTGTATCTGTAATAGATACACCATAAGGTATCTGTGAGGGTAACATTGTAATGTAAACGTGAGAGTTATATATCATAAGGTTGCCATGAGGGATAAAATATAAGTATGAAATTCCAAAACATAACTTTATGGACTTATATATGTTCTCTATTGTTTCATGGAAACCTCTTGTTTCACAAAGTATGTATATATGGGTGAGAAGTATATCTTTGGGAAAATGATTTCACCTCTTTATATGTTTTCCTGAAATAATGGTTTGTTTCCTTTTTTATATATACATTACTTTGATATAATGTATTATCTACTGTTTTTTAATGTTTTTCATTAATTTTATGTATGTGTAAGATAAATATAGAAGTAAAGTTAAATGATATGAAGATTTTCAAAGAAATCATATTGTTGTTTTGCATTAAAATTTTAATGTTGTAGAATAAAAGGAAATTGTTTTAATGGTTACATCTTTATTTCGATTCTAACCAAATAAAATATATGATATTTAACATTTTTTTACATGGAAATGGAATATCATTTAATCATAACATGTTTATTAATCTATGATATGTTTGGGAAGTTGATGTTCAAAGGAACTGAGAGGCCCATATCTTTCTTAATAGGAAACTGGGAATTATGGGAATTGAAATAGAGAAGTTCTCGATAATAATGGATCACCTAATGTAGAAATTATATTGAGTTTGAATTTATGCATGATAACAACTAAGGCTAGAACCATTTAACATGATTATTGTCGAATATTTATTGAAAGAAAAACCTCATACTTTCAGTGGATCTTCTGACCCAGTAGTAGATGTAAGCTGGATTAAATCCCTTGAAATGATATTTGACATTATGAAATATTCTTATAATCAAATGGGTTTTCCTTAAATTTACCCTTTTGAATGTGAAGCTGATCAGTATTGGTCAATGGTCAATAATATCATGGTTATAGAATATTTGTAAGCCATATAGTGGGATCAATTTAATAGTCGGTTCCTTGCATCATATTTTCCTCTGGTGGTTCGAATAAGGATAGAGAATAAATTTTTCGAATTCATTTAATAAGAGGAATGTTCAGTGGATGTTAATGAAGAAAAATTCGCTTAACTAGTAGTGTGTGGTCCAAATATTATTTGTGGTCTTCATAAAAAATAAATTATTTTTACACTGTATTGAAATAATGAAACTGAAGGGAATTGGAATCTCAAGAATTCAAAATCTATGAGAATAATACATATTTTACTGAAATGGAAAAAATGGAGTTTTATATGATCACATGAAGTTTTAAAATAAGAAATTTAAGATACCTATATGCAATGTGATCTGTATGAATCAACAAAAAAATTTGACTGTAAGAAATTCGTGTTTTGATTTTGTAAAGATTGTGGTAACAAAGCACCCTAGGGAATTTCTTATCAAAACCGGTAAGTGTTTTCAATGTACTGTGTTTGGACATATGAACCGATATTTTAATGAAAATGATCTTTATATCAATTTTGATAAGAAAAAAATAATGTTTATAAAATGTGGTGAGATGGGTAATTATGAAAACACTTTCCTAATGACTGATTTGAATTATAGAAAGCATTGATACTATAAGAAAAATAGTGTAATGTGATCTATTATTACTACATAAGTAATTTTTTTGGCCATACAATGATGTTGATTTAGATCTATAAAGCTTAGTAGTTTTCAAATATTGATTTGGATATCCAGATTCTGTCAGTTGAAAGTGAAGATAGATGACATCCCAAAAATATATTTTCATATTAGATATGGACATTATGATTTTTTGATATTTCATTTGATTTGAAAAATAACCCTTTTTTATTAATGGATATTACTAATAAAATATTATATCAATATTTAGATAATATTTTTGTTGGTTTTAATATTTATGTCATTTCCTTTTCATAATATAATGAGGATCATGAAAAACATTTATAGATTTGTTGGAAAACAACCCAAGAATAGAAGTTATATGGAATTTCTAAAAAATGTGTTTTCTGGTTGCAATAGATTTCCTTCCATTAACACATTTCATATAAGGATGGAATAAAATTTGACCCTAAAAATATTGTTTGATAAATCTTTGTGATCTACAAATATTACAGTGATTTGTAGACTCCCTATGTTTTTATGTTATTACATATTAGTTGTTGATAACACTTCATAGCTATCTATCCCACTAACTATGATATCATGAAAAGGGGTAAAGTTTATATAGAGATAATATTTTGATACTAGTTTACAATAAATAAATAAGGGATTGGTAAATTTATAATTTTGTCCCTATAATCCATAAATGGTGAGTTTTTCATCTGTAGTGATGCTTCATTAAAGAGAGTTTTGTATGTTCTGATGTAGAATGATCAGGTATAGGCTTATGTGAAATGATAATAAAATCTCCACAAGTTATATAATCCAAAACAAGGCTTATAATTAGCATATATGGTATTTTCTTTGTAAATTTAATTGAATAATTTTTAATGATTCAAAAGTTGAATATATACTAACCCCAAATGTCTAATATATATATTTAATAATATTTAATTAAACATGAGTCAAAGAATATTGGAGTGAATTGATAAAGGATTAAGATTTAACAATAAATTACTATCTTGGAAAATATGAAATATTTCATATGAATTGAGTTAAAAACATCATGCATCATAAACAATGTCACTTTTTGAAAAAGACACCTGAATTAATGATTTAATGAATTCCATCATCAATGTTGTTGGTCTAGAAAATTCCTATATTTGAATTCTGGATTTAGTGCATTCCTCATTGATAGAATTAATTTAGAATGTGCAGAATTAATATGGGTACTTATAGAAAAACATATAATTGGTTTAAATTTGTATGATTCCATAATTTATTATTGATAAAAATAGTGTTCTAAAATTTTGAAAGTGATAATGTGTTCCATTTTATTCTCAGATTAAAAAATATTTTTTTGAGAATCCCACAGTTCTCTATTATGAGTTCATCCTAGAATAAAAAATATGTATAGAGACCATTGGGAGTACTAATGGTGCAATCCAATGAAAAGAGATATATTATATGTTACACTAAAATGTTTGACTTGTAAATTGGTGAAAGTGGAATGACAGTTACCGAAGGGGATGCTACAAAATTTACCTGTTCCAGAACGGAAATGGGAAAATATATCCATGGAAATCATTTTGGGAATACCACATAGTTCTCAATGTAACAATATAATAGGGTTTAATATTGATCAATATAATAAATATAATTATTTATTTCTTATTCATGATATTATGTCCTTGAAACAAATTTCTCAACAGTACATCAATGATATTGTTATGTTATATGGATCTCTTCTTTCCAATGTGTCTAACTACGATCCCATGTTAACATCTATAATTTTGAATGGCCTTCATAGGATGTTAAGAATAGAATTTAACTTCATTAAATATTTTCATACTCAATCAGATGGGCATTCAAAATGGATAATTTAGACATTGGGGAATACTCAACAAGCATGTACGATGGATTACTAGGGGTGTTGGCATCAAAATAATTATTTAGATGAATTTTCTTATAATAACAGCTTTCATTCATTTATTTTGGTGAATCCTTTTGAGTCATTATGTGGGAAGCTATGTAAAACACTATTTTTTTCGGATGATGTTGGGGAATGGATTTTTATGGGACTATAATTAGTAAAGTATGTGGCATAGATAGTGAATATGATAGAAAAAATAAATGATGGAAACTCAGACCATATAGAAAACATATTAATATTATAGGATCAAATACTTTTTTGTGGTTGGTGATCATTAATTTCATAGAATCTCAACATGAAAAAGTATTCAGGGTTTTGGAAAGAATGAAATGTTGAGTCCACGGTTCATTGGATATTGTGAAATATTATTCAAATTTGGACTATTTACCTACCCAGTAGCATTATATCCGAGATATTCTTATATACATGATTATTTTCAAGTTTTGGTGTTGAGAAATTGTGTGTAATATTCATCTCATATTTTGAGCCCAAAAGTTGTTTTGTTGGAAGATATCATTTTTATGAAGAGAAACCTATTACGATTCATGATTGAAGAGAAAAAGTAGTGTAGAATAAGGTAATGCACCATGTAAATGTTTTTTGTAGAAACGAAATGGTTGAATAAAAAAATGATAATATGAAAATTCAATATGGGAATGGTACACTCACTTGTTTAATAAGTACTATAAAATTGTAAGGATACAATTTCTATACTATGGAAATATTGTAACACTATATGTTTTTGAAAAAAAATTGCATGTAATGAAAAATTGAGTCTATACATGTTGAAAATTTTATGGTGTCAGTTATTAACTAGTAGCTAAATATTATTTTAGTTCTTTTATTATTTTAATTTCAAAAAATAGACATACATGGTCAGGATCAGAATGTTAATCAGAGTCTGATAGGATGAACATAACTTTTGGGTGAATAGTATCTTAGACTTATAAATATTAATGATACACTTATTAATGGTAATATGACACTTATTAATAGCATATTAGTTAAATGAATCATAACCTAACCAATTAATGTATTTTAAATATTTTATGAGCCCTTGATTATTTTTTCAAGGAGATATGAAAGAAGATATAGTTTAAAAAATTCTCTTTTTGTATAAATAATAATTTATTTTAAAATTTAATGTTATAAAATATAGAAAATTATTTTGAAAATAGTTAATTATTTATTGAATTATACACATAGAAAAATTTTTGGGGTGATTTTTTGTGATTTTTTTGAAATTCTAAAAAATTTATTTAATAATGAAATTGTATAATTTATGATTGGTGATAAATAAATGAATTTTTTCATCATGCATGATTCATGGATGATGTACCTGGCCATCAGTTTGAACTCGCATTCAATTATTACTATTTTTGTTCTTATCAATCAATAATATTCATTGTTTTGAGAATAATTATTAAACTAATGGGAAACAACTCATCTCCTACAGTATAAATATTACCCTCACCCCTATTTATATATTACCTATCATTCTTTGATAATTATATATATACTACCCAAAATCCTACCCATGTCTTTTTCCCATGTCCATGGAATTCTTGTCAAACTGAAAGGCTAACACCAAGGTCTATAAAGAGGATCTATCAGAGAATATATCAAGAGGTACAAATCTTCATTCATTTTCTTATGTATTATTTTGAATTCAATTATTTTATTATGCACTCTCCACCTAAACTTATCCATGTGGAATTAAGTATCCAGTATTACATATATTTTTGATTTTAATCATATTTAGCTAAAAATTTATCATCATTATTGCTCTCCTCTTCCTCTTATTCAGAAAATAAAAACACTATCTGTGATGTGTAGATTTACAGACATCGTGGAAAATGTGTCTTCAATTTTATTTATTCATTTGAATATGGTTGTAAAACTATTTAATTTGGTGAAAAAAAAAATTCATGTTTATTACATGACCTTTATAATGTTGTATAATTAACGTATATAAATAATATTAATGGAATATAATGAAATAAGTGCATGATTACCAAAGAACCAGAATAATGATCTAAACAAATATATCTAATGATTTATCTAATGATTCATCCTCAAACCACATATCCCAAATTATTAATGAAAATATTTAATATTCTGGAAATATACTATAACCATTTCACTTCACTTCTAAAGGTTCATTTTAATATTATATAAAATTCTGTTACTAACTGACCTTTAAATCATGTAAAGCAGGGACACAAAACAATGGAAATAAAAAAATATAATTAATTAATGGTTCATAGGATGTTATAGAAATATCATATAAGTTGTTATAAAAATGATTATGTCTATTTTAAAAAATATAACATATTTTAAATATTATACATGATGGCTAAATATTATTTAATTAATATGAAACTGATGAAATGGAATTCATAATCCAATTTCTATGCATTGTGTTAACATTATATTTCATTAATTAGGTGGTGCTAAGATTTTTTGTGTAAATAATTTTGATTAAATTGTGTTTCTTATTGTTTATATAAATATTCCTACATTTTATTAATTTTGAAATCAATTATATGACATTTTATGGGATTTTCAATTAACAATCCTCTTTTAAAAATTAATTTTACTAAATTCAAAAGCAATTATTTTTTTCAAATATCTGAGCTTTATAATTATGTACTAGTTCATGGTAATTGTTTATAATGGAGGTTGGTATAGATATGTACCTCCAATTAATTGGTTATGTGTATGTTGGATGTCGTCCTTATGGTTACTACAAGTGTATCTACAATGGCTACACAATAATGTAGTCACGAGGGTTACAATGTAAGGGATCCATAAGGGTTGAGAATCGCAAGGTTTCCATGAGGTTTAAAATAAATGTATCTAATTAGTAAATAAGCCATTATGGTTTTATATATATTCTCTACTATTTTATGGAAATATCATGTTTCACAACATAAGTATATTTGTGTAATTTGTATGTAATTTTTAAAATGATTTAATATGTTTATAAGATGTTATGGACTAATGGTTTCTTTTCTTCTTTTTATATCCCGTGATGATATTTTTATGGCCATACCATGTATTTTTTTTTATATTTATTATGGGGATGTGTAAGATAAATAAGGATGTCATGCTACATTTTATAAAATGGTTTCAAAAAATCACGTCGGTTTTTAGTGTTAAAAAAATTATGTTTTGGATAAAAAGAAATACTATTTTAATTGTAACCAATTTGTATTCATCTGGGATTATATTTATGAGATATTTCCAAGCATTTTAAAAATCTAAACTGAAAATATATTTGGGAATCTGAACAAAAAAAATAGTTCAAATTGCTAGATTATGTAATGTTTAAGGTCTTGTATTTATAAATTCATTATTTTATCCTATGTATATATGTGCCATGATAGATTATTGGGGAATTTTTTCCTGATGGGTAAAAAAATTATGACTAATTCGGTGTTTTATATATACTAGATGATAATTATAGCAGGACTATTGTGAATTTTTGTCCTCGAATAATAAAATTGGTTATGGGTAGTGAATGGTAATTTGAAATATTAAATTAATTGATTATCCATATCATATATTGGTATTTGGATTATCCATATTTGATGTAAAATTAATATATTATATATTATACATATGATGAAGTAGTTTAGTCTGATGCTGAGGTTAGTGAAGAAGAATTTGTTTTAGAATCTTTTGATGTTGGAAGTGACCTGTCAATAAATAGAAGTCAAAATATCACATTTTGCATCCTCTTTCCCATAATTACATACTTTCTATAGATATAACATTAGTTTGTTATATACATTACTGAATTGTTTTAAATAAAAAAAAATTGTGAAAAAATAATAAAATTATTGTTTTAATGTCTTTTGGGTTAATTTTTTTTATTTTTTTGGCTAATATAATGTTTTTCCATACAATGTTATAATAATACTAGAATGAATTTTTTAAGAATTCCTATAAAAAAATATTAATGAAAACATTTCAATGAAATATTTAGCAACTATAAAGTTTTATTATTAATTATTGCTAAAATTTATTACTAGCATTGTGTGTATTATAAATATGTTGAAAATAATTATAAGATCATTTTGAAGAAATATTGTATATTTTTTAGAAAAAATGTATTACATTTAATGATATTTATTGTTTTTAAATAATAAAAAAATCTCAAATTGATTATTTTTGGAATAAAATTGACATATTATATACATATATATTCTTATTTAATGTCAAATAATGAAGACTAAGACTCATAGAGTTATTGAGAAATCATCCCATGTTTCAAAAATTCATTCTCGTGATTTTTTTATTCACATATTCCAGTAGTATATAAAACAAAATTAAACCACACTTATAAATTCATTTTCATAAAATTGATTACATATTTTGACCCACATTAATTATTTTTATATAATAAGTAAACCTTCATTATTAGTAATAATTAATTATAAAAAAAAATTAACTTGTTAATCTAATTAAATTTAAAATAGGTTTAGAGTGAGTTTAAATATTTCAATGTGCTATAATGGCCTACACACTTGTAGAAATAATATTCTGCAATAATATATATATACTATCACAAATTATTTTTATAAATTATAAATTTTGTGAAAATTTGTATCGATTAATAAATTTAAAAAATTATTCACGTCAAAAAATAAAAACATTTTATGAATTATTAAAAAGTATATTTTATCAAAAAAATAACACTTTGTATATATTTCTATATTCCCTACCCACATTATTGTGGGTTTATACTGTGTTAAATAAAATCATCACATTTCCTATGGTTTAAATATATGTTGGCTATCCAAAAAAGGGATATATTTTTAATTGATTATTTTAGATTTTTTTTGTATTCAACATCTTAAAAATATCCCCTAATATTGTGATGTAATAAAATTATTATTTTCTATATATTAATATTTTGTAATATTTATTACACCACCAATATCTATCAAAATTATTCATCTAATAGGATAATAAACCATCATTTCAGTGTATGGATAAATACCTCCTAATTAACTAATTTTATTACATTTCCATCTCACCCACACATGGATAGTGTAAATAATATGATATATATAAATCTCCCATAATTTACTAAGTGAGTTTATTTTTTAAATATTACTATAAAACATACATATTTTCTCACATATACACTGGAGAAATATAATGTTTCCCATCTATATAAGTGTAAATCTACCTCGAAAATGTGATGTGATGTGTTTTTCCGGTTATTCCATAAATGGTTTGTTATAAAATATTATTTATTTCTTGTATATTATTTCTATATTATTACCAATATATTTATTATCAATATATATCCTACTTACAAAAAATTTAACATACATGAAGAAACATGATTGATAAGACTAAGATGTTAACACCTAAACCAATTATAATAATACGGGATTGTAATCAATGATGTGATATGATGTTATATAGTTATTATATATTATATTATAGATACATATATAATCATTATATTAAATTAAAATTTATTTATATTTATTATATATTATCCTCAAGAACATTCTACGATATACATGTGTGAGGATACATATTGCTTCTAAATTTGAACTCTATTAAATCACATTTTCTTGTTTTTACATATTATTTTATATATTTTTTAATAAAATAATTCATTCCTTAGACTATTATTCATGAATCATGGTTCCAACCTCTCATATAAAACCCATATTTTATTGAATTAAAATATTTTTCAATTATGAAAGGAGAAAGTGATTGGATTTTCATGTTTTCCAATAATTCTCATCCACCAAAGGATGTGCACTGCATAGAAGAGTTACATGACCCAATGATATGGTCTTGAGAAACATCCATATAGATTCAGCCTAAGATTTTAAAAATATTAGATAAAAATATTATTGTTAACTATAACCAATTATGGAGTGATTCCAAGAACTAATTTCACTGAAAAACATCATGTTAGTGTGTATACAAAGTATCTCATGGGATTAACACCATTTTTAGGGTTCAATTCATTTTCTCTCACAAACCAAATATATATAAAGATCTAATTTCATGAATTATCAATGTATGGAAACATATTATCCTAATGGAAAATCAATAATGATTAAAAATACACATATTTCTCTTATCCAAGTATGAGTTAAATGTTTAATTCATTATAGAGATAATGACATTTTCCAAACATCAACACTCATTCTCTATTAATAATTCATTACAAAATTCTTGTGAATCCATTTTGATTCACATGTCATAGGTAGTTAATTTTTCCACTATACAAATTTTATATATCTTTATGGTTTATTTCACAGTTTTCAAATCACTTATCCCACAAACTGATAGTAATTTCATTCTGAGTCATCATTTTTTCACCAATGTCTTTTGATGAAAATAATTAATTTAGATCATATGTGGATAAATCATAGTGAAATTTTTATGTTAATTTCATACATATCCATACTCCTAAAATAATTATATAGACATCTATTACAATTTTGATCGTTATTTATGAAAATAATTAAATCGTTTCTACCTATAAATATGACAATGTATTCTAGTCATATAGTAAGATATACAATGGAATCTTTATGGTTATCATAATAAACAAACTCTCTAAGGACAAAATGGTAAATAATTATTTTTTTCAAACAATTTATGGACTTTTTATCATATTTATTAAAGTCCCATTATAATTTAATTTCCCTAAAAACTTTATCCATTGAAAATGATATCTCAAAACATTATTTCAATATCTCCATGTGGTACTTCCTTTCATAACTAAATATAAAAAAACCCTACGAAGCATTTTATATGTGAAAAACTTTTTGGAATTCCATTTTGAATGTCCAATGATATTTCCTTTATTTGGTCAATCTATGTACCCTTTAATATGTGTATATTCTATGTAGACAACACATTTCAAACCAGAATACATATTCACCTTCATGAAGTTTATGTGGGGAAGACCATCAAAAAATTTCCCATTATGATGATACTTTGGGAATGGAACTATGTTTAATACCCATTTCAAATCATTTATATAGACAACAATTTGGGATGCTTATATACAAACACTACAATGTGTGAATGTATTCATTTTCTAATTTACATTATTGGGACTCTACATTATGTGTGAAGCTTAAACATATCAATAGGGGCGACCTACATGGTTTATATGCAATCATGTACCATATCACATCCTCATCCTAATAACTATTAATAGTGGGAGGAAAATATTCACTGGACTTATATTTTCAATATTCCTGACTCTAATCCACGGGAGATTGCTATGATAAATCTCCATTAAATTATTTGTATGTTTTAATATATGAAATAGTTATCATTACTCAATTTTATTCGAGGGACATATCTTGGTATCAAATACATGGGAATCCACCAAGCTTTATACATAAACATAATCATGAATTTTAATTCATCTGATATTGTTCTTGGGTTTATCATTTAACCCTATAGTTAATATTCTCCTCTTATGCCCAAATACATGGTTATCTTCCAAGGTGATTTAACAAAATCAACCCAAAAATTGAAATCAATATGTAACACTCAAGTAATTTCTATTAGTTGATATGATCATAATTATCCAAGATAAACATGCATAATATTATGTGTATACCCTGAAAAAACATTCCATTACAATTGAGATGATATACTCCCATTGGTTACCATGATTATCTTCATGTAGATATAATCTTCTTGGATCAAAATGCTGGTTTATCCTCCTAGGTGTAATCCTGAACTAAACCATCAATTAACATTAATTAATTATACTCCCCTTATTTTTCAATATTCTTATTTTGTTACGATAATACTATGGGTTTCAAATTAAATGGAATAACAATATGTGAAATCCCAAAAAACACACTCTCACCATACTACCTACCAGGTTAGTAATAAATAAATATATTTAATACATATTCATAATATTTACTCCATAATTATAAATAATATTTTTTGATCTAGATTATGTTAAATATTGTAATGTGTAATTCATGAAAAGACCCTAATTTAGGATACTTCCTATAATTATCATTATTCACTTCGATTCATGATAATCCTCTTGTTCTATATAGATATACATCCTCCTAATTGTAATCCTCTTAAAAAAAATAAATTTTTATTATTTAGATAAAATATTAATGATTATCATTAGTAACATTAAGTAAATATAATCTTATTGGATTCAAATACATGGGAATAATATATGGTATAAGAAACATACCATATACTAGCCAAACTAACCTATGATGATTTTTGTCGCATAGAAGATCATTTGTATTCCCAAAATTATTTTCAATTTCAAGCAATGACATGAATCTATAGTCTTATTATGGTGGGATGAATACATATATTCTCAACTCTTATCTAATTATATAATCTAATTCAATATTACCTGTAAATTTTTCTCCTTTTTATCAATATGTGTACAACACTAATAATATTTTAGATCAGTGATGATCAACCTATAGAAATGTTGAATGTTCATTAATATCATCCATTCCTTTCATGATTATGACATGATAAAATTATTTAACATTTTAGAGAATGATTCCTAATTTAATGAGATATATAAGAACCCTCCTAGAGTATTAATTATATCTCCAAAACACTTACTCCCTCCCATAAAACTTATAAACTCTAATGATCCCAACTTGTTGTATTGATGGAAAATTATATGAAATTAATAAGATAATTATGGGGTACCTATAATATATATGAGGTTAATAGCAAATACTTGGTCTTAATGTGATCAGTCTCATTATGGTAATGAGTCCCACACCAGGATTTTGTGTGGACTCCTGAATGCACCCTAAAACTCTAAGAGAGTCCTATAGTATGTAATAATTTACACAATAAGAAATCTATGGGTAAAATGTATGATACAGTTAATAAATGTATGTTCATAAGATTAATTTTAAATGTTTATAGTGATTGCAGGCCATTGGTTAGAATGTATGTCTCATATATGTATGAATTATTCACTACAATAATTCATTGTATAATCCCCATTAGATGTCTTTATAGATACATGTTCAAAAATTGGTGTATATAAACCCAAAATGTTTTTTTATTCAATCAAAAAATTTTAATGGTGAATAATTTTTTAGTTTAATCATTTTATTTTAGTTATTTACAATTTAAATATTAATAAAGTGGTGTCAATAAATATTAAAATCACATATCATTCAAAATTGATTACATTTTTCTCTAAGGAATCATATAATCATTATTTCAATAAAATTACCTAATATATTTTCCACTTTTGATTTATTGACATTCGAGGATATATTATAATTAGTATTCTTAATGTGACTTATATCATGAAAATATGTGTGTAAAATTGAATTTGGTCATATTTATTTTAATGGTTATAATATATTTATTCCACATGAAATGTAATTTTTATTAAGTAAAATAATTTATTATGGATGTTTTATGGTATCCCAAAATTTTACAATTCCCAAAAATAATATTTATATTAATTTATATTAATTTAATTTTACTTAATGATTATAAAACATATAAATTAATTTTTATTTTCACATAGAATGCGGTGATTTATCTTCAATTTTTTATAACATTTTTAATTCATATATAATAATCTACATGTTTTAAATAAATTTTCAAAAAATATGTTAATATATATTTTATTTTATGTAATTATATTCAATTTTATTCTATTCCTAAAAAAATATAATTTTAGAAAATACATAATTATCTAATTTATTGATTATTATCTCCCATGTAATGGTTAATTTACTAGTCATTGACAAACTCAGGAAATAATATCAATACAGTGGATATCCTTAATTATCATATTACTTATAACATGAATATGGATATTAAATATCAATAAAAAGTATATAAATTAGTAGTTTTGCAATGAATGATATTTTTTGATTGTGAAAATAATTTTATTATATATTCTATAATATATATATATATATATAATTATTGTTAAGGCATATTTTTTATAAATTAAATTGATCATTTAATATATGAGGTTTTCATTGGAAAATAATTAAATTGTGGGGTCCCCAATTAAATGGACATATTATGCACTGAGGGTTCTCATGAGACAAACTAGTTAACAAAACTTATTGAATTCTCTATTTTGTATACCAACCATTAAATAATGTATTATGGTGTAAGGCCTTGAAGTCAATAATTACATGAAAACTAATGTTTTTACATCCAAATTATGCATTATTTCAATGTGAATTTTTTATGTCATACATCATATTACACTAATGATATTATCCATCAATTCATTTAATTTACATGTTTTCAATTAAATTTAATGTGTTCTCATTTATCTACCATGTTATATTGTTTCTACCATATTTAAACATGACATATTCCTCTGAACTTAACCCTAAATGATAGTTTGATCTCAATAATATTTTTCCCCTTTTTCTTTGATATGATGAAAAATAATAAAATGTGTTTAAGGACATAGAATTTTGGAAATTTATATGTTATATATTTCAATTAAAATATAATATAAAAATTCATGTATGAATCTAGTCCATCATGATTAGTAAACATATATTACCTTCGTGATGTGATCCACTATGCATCATGACAATGTTATAATTTCTTTATAGGCTCTGGGTTACATGATTTATGATTTCTATAGTTATCATCAATGTAATATTAGTAAAATCCTAGGGATCTAGATTTATAGAATAATTAATATTGCAAGGTAGATAACAGAATTATAACTATTTTTTCATCAAACATGATATTAAATGTGATAATAAACATATATAAGATCATGTTATGTTATATTATAATTTATATTTTATTGGAACTACTAATAAGATTCATTTGAGCAATCAATTTAGTGCTTTAAAATGATTTTACTGGTATTTGGATAAAATGAAATGTAAATGGATAAAGTATTGGTGTATTTTCATTAAATTGAAGTAGAATACATGTGGAAACTGATCTAGTATACTAGAAAATAATATGTATTTAAATATATAGATTTTATATATTTTATTTTAGCTTTATTCAACAAATATTTATCTCATTAGATAAGTATTGAAATGAAGAGAATGTTCATCAACATAATTTCAAGGGAATATGAATGTGATATAGAGGGTGAGGATACCATTAGATCACTATATATGTATATTATATATTATAATATAAGTTAATATTTAGAAACCTAAATTTTAATTTTTGGTTATATATGAATCATCATAAGGGAAATAGTTTCATTAATTATTTCACCATATGATTTAATTTTATTATTAAGCCTCAAAATATAACAACAATTTTACATATGGTATTTTTTTAATGGAAACCATTAATTCATGTTGTTTTAAAGTCTTCATGAAAAGGGGAATGCCACAAATATAAATTTGGAAATGAAGAACCACCTAGTAAAAATTGAGTAATAAATATTCAAATAATACACTTCATGGATAACAGTGTTTGTTACAATTATGGAAATCAAAGGGTCATATGGAAAATGATTACGAAGAAAAGATATATTTCAGAAATTATTATTGGAAATAATATTGATAAATGGAACATAATATTTTCAATATTTTAGTGAATAAATAAAACCATTATTAGATGTGGAAATGGGGAATTTTTCTGTCTAACATAAGAAAAAAACTATTGATGATTATCTTAAATTTAATTCATATAGACCTTATTCATTGCCTAATGTTTGTATAATAATTTAGATGATTTTGAATCCCAACACTCTTATATATCTTAAATTTATTCCACCAAAATTATAAATTTCCATATAACAAAATGAATTGAGTTTTCCTTGAATACACATTGGGGAAATCATACTAAAATAAAGATATGAAATTTAGTTATTTTTATGTCACATAGGTATTTACTATTTAGGGTTGTAATTAATTTACGAATTGTTGTATTTTATATTATCATATGTATTTATCAGTATTAAAAGTAAAAATCAAAAATATATTACCATGAATATGAAATTATGATTCCAGGATAATATATTGAATTACATATCTTTAGAGAAGAGACTTCATTATTTAATCCATGTCACTATTTATCTATAGTTTCTCTTTGGAAAAAAATTATAAGTGAATAGTAGAACACTCAATGTATAAAAAATAAATATAAACATTAAATTTGGGATGAACATATTATGGTGGAATAAATAGATGTATTCAATGAGAAATTATGTAGACAACCAACAAAGGGAAATTTTGGGTTTTTATTAATATATTCGATGAATTGATACTTATATGTTTTATTATATAATGAATGGACATTATATAATTACTAGAGTTAAATAAATACTAACATTACTTTTTTGGTAATGGATTTATACAACCTTTTTATTCACTTTAGGGTACCACGTTAATTTTTTTTATGAAGAAAGACAAATAATTGAGTATTTGAATTTTTTATTCCAATGTAATTATTATTAATATAATTTTTATGTATCCTCATCCATTTTTTAGGGTATATTCAATAAACACATATTTAATCAATTTAACTAAAATATTTACCATTGTACTATTCATAATTACCTTAAATAAATTTTGAATGATATTTTAATGAATGAATTTTTAGGTAGGAATGTACAGTACATGTACTGTGTAATGTCGTCTCCATTTAATAGGGAACTCTAGGTTCTTATATATCTAATTAATAATTTATTTGCGAAATAAATTGGTAATATTTTGGATGTTTATTTCTGATATATTGGTGTACTCTTTTATTTATGAGTAATATGATAACAATTTCCAAATTTTACATAAAAATAGATATGATAAATAGTTATACTGTTAATTTAACAAATATAAAATCGTGATTTTGAATTTATATATTATTCCTTATATTATCTCCACAAATTGAATCGTTTGTGATCATACAATGAAAATATTAATAAAAATTGTCCAACTTCTAAAAACATAAATGAGGTAAATAATTTCTTTTGTGTTACATGATACTCTCTCTGATTAAGTAAAAATGATTTTTATTTTATTAAATAGTATCCAAGAATACTCATAACTAGGATATGTTAATATCGAGAATAAAATATAAAAAATCATTTGATACATAATGTTTAATATAGAAATATATTTTATATGGACAACACAAAAACATAATAGATGATTTTTTTATATTGATGAATAAAAAAATCACATTTGTGTTTTCTTTTACATAACAATGATGTAATTTCATTGGCATATAGATAGCTAGAGATTCATTAATTTAACAATATAACTCGAGATCTTTATTTTTGATTGTCAATAATTTATATGATGAAATAGAGACATTATGATTATAGTGAAATTTATGAGACTTACCTAGATCAAATGGGATTCGAATATATATTTTCAGATAATTATGTAAACATTGGTAAAAGAATATTTATAAATTTAGTCTAGTAATATTATTTTTCAATACTCTACAACTCTATTAAGAAAAATAATGTAGTAGATGCATTATTAAGGGAATATCAATAATAATTTACCTAAATAAATATTTAAAGTGATCCAATGTAGACTGATTGTATAAATATTGATATAATAATTTTTATAGATGTGAAATCATCATTCATTCTTCAAATAATTATAGAAAATAATGATTTTTTATGAAGAACATTTATCACAACAATGATAGGAATAATAAAAAATATATTTAAACTCATGAATGAATTGAAATTGGAATTCATTATTTATGATGAAAGAGTTATGAAATTGGGAATGTGAATATATGTTATATAAATACAATACATGTATAGTGAATTATTTCATGATTTAATGACTTAATTTTCTGTCTAATTTGGTAGAACGATGATGTATATTAAAAATGGATTATTTTTACTAGATTGTATATAGTATTAAATTGGCAATTATTTATCGATTTGTCGGGTATTTTATCATGTGAATGTGGAGAGACAACATTATAACGAATTCATGAATCATATACCTATTCCTTTAAGAAAATTGAATGATATAACTGAATACATTTATATTATATTCATAGATAATCATAGACTATATGATTAAGTTTGTTTTATTCATGACCACAGAAATCATAATATTTCGTTATTATAAAGATTATTTAGCTAATTTTAGGATCAATTAAAAAATATTAATGATGTTGTAATACTTAAATGTGTAAATAATTTAATTTTTTATTGTCATAATTATTTACATATTCAAAAATTATTCAATGTCATTAGATGCCTCCTAATTCTAAGATTCCTTTTTTATATCACATATCATCCTAAAACTAATTTTTAGTACAAAAAATAAAATCATACATTGGAAAATATTATAATTTCAACATCACATTATTATTGAGGTATGTGTGATCAATATTCACCTTTGGTGATGTTTTCCTATATCCATAGATTCCACTCATAATTTCAAATTGTTCCATTTAAATAAATATACAGAATACTATTTTTCACTATAACTTGTATATATGTACTTAATTAAGTGAATCGTGTATAACTATTACCTATTGAGGAAAATATTGTGAAGGAAAAAACTACATGAACCCATATTAATATAGATAAAAGAAGATATATAAATTATTCAATCACACCAAAGAATTAAATTTTAATAAAAAACCTCATATTTTATGGAAAATCTGAATTTAGTTGATATGGATGTTATATATTAAACATATTTCATAGAAAACTAAATATCCAGTTTTATTTTTTATTTTGGATTTATTTTGTGACTAAAAAAATATTGTTAGAGAAAACCAACATAATACAATGTGGTGTCTTATTTGAGATATAATATAAAATAAATTGAAATATATTTTATGTCTATCTTGAGAAAGAATTTAATGATTATATCACGTTAAAATATTTATGTACCAAGAAATTATATGATGTCAAAAAATATTAATAATGTAATAAATATGATATCGAGAGAACAGTGGAATGGAATTTATTGAACTGAAACACTCTTCAATACTAGTCGAGGAAATTGAATAATAATTATTAATTAGAAAAGAAAACTATTCAATTTCTTTTGAATCATTATATATTAAAAATGATAAACACTTGATATTATTAATATATATTTAATGATGATGCCTTCACTAGCTGACACTCATAAATATGTATTAGATGTTATTTTTCTTTGAATTCATGGATAACGCATTGATTTATTATATAAATAATTATCATATTATCTGATGTTATATGATGACAATGATTATAATAAGAATGAGGAATTTTTTAAATTTTTTGTATTCAGTTTAGAATGATAACAATACACCCATCTAAGGTTATATTGACATGATAAAAACTGGAAATATATTTGGATTGTTGACATGAAACATCACAATATTGTGAAAATTGTAGTTCCCAAAAGTATCATAGGAGGAGTATCATACCAATAAAATTCATCTTACTAGTAAAAATGTCATGTTCTCATCATGTGACTTATCTTTTTAAACTATAATTGAGGATATAAAATCTAGTTTTGAAAAATCTATGTTATAAAATTTAGATACTTTATGATACAATTAAAATTATGATTTATAGTGTGTAGTGTTAAATATTTAGATTCCCATCACATCATACAAGGTTAATGTGATAACATAAAATGTCATGAATACTAAATAATCTACATAAAATTAATGTGGATTAACAAAAAAAATAGAAAGGTTTCAATGAAATCTATATTATTACAAAAAAAATGAATAACACACTTCTTAGTTTTCACATGGTATGAATAAAATATTAGAATCATTATAATAGAATTTTTTCATATTATTTCAGTAAATACAAAAACATTAAGGATAATATTAATTTACATAAAATTACTATCAATATAAACACTGTTATGATCAACCAATTTACAAAAAATAAAGTAAATATATTTATATATAAATTATTTTTCATTCTCATGAACTATATTGTTCATATTATTAATGCCTATAATGATGTAATGAAACAAAAAATATTTACCAATTTCATAATAAATGATCATGGAAAAATATTATGAAAGAAAAATAAGGATGAAAGATATTAATTTATTTGTGGAGAATTATAAAATGAATTATAAGAAAAAAAAGACACCAAACAAGCATGCAATGCATTACAATTACAAAGGCTCAGCCTTTTACATTTCATAAACTTCAGTTAAATCACTAATTCATATTGAGGATCTATCTAGGTTTAGATTTTTACCGAATTAGGACATAACAATTATATAACAACTTGAATATTACATGTAGACACTACTACTCATTATATTTTTATCATAAAATATAAACTCTTAAAAAGAAACATGTCCAGTTCCATGCATTAGACATCATGAAATTTCCTAGATTTCATCCTTATCCCTATTCCTCTTAATGTCCTGTGAAAAACATTTCAAAAAACATGGGATGAGAAAAAATATTAGTAAGGGATACACCAAGAAGAAACTTATTTGTTTTTTAAAACAAAAAATAAGGAATGAATAGTTTATCATAGGTAAAACTATTTACCTTTTATGAAGTTCTAAATACTCTTATCTAAATAAAATATCATTTCTTACCCATTTGTAACAAAAATATTACTATAAAACCCATGGAAATCACACATAACATATATAGAAAACATAAGACATAAACATACTGAATTGGAATAATCATACTTTCAACTTTCACACATATGACTAAATGTAAAAGTCATATGGTTGACTTCCATACCCAATGCATTGGAGGTTATAATGTTACCACCTGTCTGGTTTTATCACGACACCACCCATCATTTGGTTTATCACATAACCACCAATAAAATATCTATGTACCCATATAAAATCATTACACATACAAAAAATATAAAGGAAAGAAATCCTATCCACATTTTAATCATAATATATCACTAAAATATGTCGATATAAAAAATCCTTTATCAAAACCATTTTCAATACCAAAATAAATAAGAGATTATATGGTATTTATTTTCCTTTTAAAAAATTTACGAATTGTTAAGGAAGCCAAAGATAAAATAATACTCACGGAGTCGAAAAGGTTGTTGTCACTACTTACGTTAAAATAAGTAATCATTTTATTCATTTAGTAAAACACTTCATAGAAAAATATTCCCATTTAATTACATAAAAAGTAATTGGTGTTTATATAGCATGTAAAAATAATGTCTGTTATTATAACAAAATATGCATCAATGAATGTAGATTGAGACAAAGTCCGTTACAGAAATTTGATAGCCTTATGAAATCACATTAAAATTAATAAAAAACATTTTGATGAGATAGAACGGTGTATCTCATCACATGTACTTAAATTTTAAATCGTTAAGGATATATAATGACATATTCAAACATTAGAAGATGTAAATTAAAAGTCATTACAAAAATAAGTCCTTAAAAGAGGAAGGTGAATGGTTCCCATAACGATTTGGTAACTTATGAAACATTCACCATATGAAAGAAGGAAACTAAAATTAATATTTAATTACCCATAAATTAAATTATATTACACAATGAATATAATCATGGGCAGTACATACACCACACAAATGGAAATAGTGTCAATAGATCATGAATATCACAGGAATAAGAAGTGAGATGAAAACCCATTACCCTGTTATAATCAATCAAATCATATGACACACAGTTCATAACCACCAAAAGAATCACAGAATTCCATGAATATAAATAGAATAATTATAATATATATAAAATTTCAGTGCATAATACAACACATGTAATAAATAAGTGGCGAACAATGGAATTATCACAAGTATTAAAAGTGAGATTAGAAACCCCTTACCACATTGTAATCAAAAAAGTTGTATGGAAGAAGGTTAATAAACAACAATTGAATAACAATATTCCATTAATATAAAATGAATCCTAAAAATTTATATCAAATTGATGTACAAAATATAGAACATGCAATAAATAAGTTGTGAACAATGGAAATCTAATGGAAATTAAAATTGAGATAAGAACCCCCTAACCTCATGTCTGACATGATCCAATATTTATTGAATATCCTGAATAATAAATAAAAATAATTTATACTTGGATAAAAAAAATTTCAACTTTATAATTCCTTTTAAATCACTTATTACCTTGTAATAAACATTATGTAATCATTTAAGTTAATAATGGTTGTTTTGTCAATATTTTGTACTTAAGTCAAAAATGAACTTATAATTACAAGTTGATCATGTGGTCAAATTTTCCTCATATAAATAATTATATTAATGATTTATATATCATATATATCATATATATAATTTATATACATTTATTTATTATAGTACATAATGTTTTGAGATTTGAAATCAAATGCACTGTTCATGGAGATGGTAAGTCGTACGTACACATGAACCCTACTTCCATTTATATTTCATATTCTAATGGAATGGATACATATTTATACCTATGTATATAATAATTCCATTATAATATCATATATAATTTTATTATCACTACACTTTATACGTTCCACATAAGGCATGAATGTGTAATATCACTTTGAGGGGGCGGTAGTCCGCACTTTCTCATATGAGATTATCATATTTACGCAGCATGGAAACCATAATGGTATTCATTAAATGATAAATAAAAAATCATAAAAACAATATAAATATAATATATATCACATATAAATATATTTCCATCATAATGGCCACTATGAGAGGTGGTTGGAGTTATTTAAACAATCATTGTTTCGTGAGGCAGTAGTTCTTCGTCCGCAGAAATAGTATGTTCATTACCCAGTAGAAGAAGGTGTGTGTAAGTGTAGTTAGAATACATATCATAAAAAACATATAATATTTATTAAACTATTGTTTTTATTAAATAATGTAATAAAAATTGTTTAGTGTGTTTTAGAATTAAAATAAAACAAAATAAAACAAAATAAAACAAAATAATTTAAGAGAAACTCTTAACTTAAATTCGGGTAACTCTGTTCAATTTGAACCAAAAGGACGTAAGAAAGTGCCTCCTGCATAATTTAAGGCTTCTAATTAGAAGATAGGGATCACAAGGACTTATTTTGGTATGTTTGGGATGATCCAAGGGGCTTGAGAGGTGTGAGGAATGGGTTAGAAGTAGTGTCCTTTTATAAGGGAGAGGAGGGGCTCATTAGGAAACATTGAAACAATTATTTTATTATAAACTTATATTCTGTTTAAAAAAGCCGAAAACTAATTAAGTTACAAGATAATATGACTCATGTTTGAAATAAAATAATCCAATATGAATTGTATTGGTTTTGGATATTGTTTTAATATTTCTAATCATATTTGTTATATTATTTATTAAAGAGGTAAATAATACATCATTTCTGTGTCATTAATAATTTTATTTATATGATGTATAAAAATTATAGAAAAATACCATTATTTAGTAAATATGTTTATATTTCCAATGAATATGTATATTTGTAAATATAACTTATATAACACTATATAAATATAAATTTACTATAAGATATTTGTTTTTTTTTCATTTTTGTCTTTACTTAAAAATAATGAATCTAATGTGTCATTATCACTCCTAAATGGCTCTAGAGGGTCCCCAAATCATCCCAAGGATGACCATGTACAGAAATTTTAAATAAAATAAGGTTGAAACATTTGTTAAGGTAATTTTGTATTATTATAATTTTATTTTTACCTTGATTTACCATGTTTACCATTAACGCGGTAAATAAATGATGGAATTTATTATTCACCAAAAATGAATTCATATTATTGAACAATGTTTTATATACAAATAATAAAAATTTATTTTTTATTTTGTATATTTAATATAAAAAAGTGGTAAAATTTCATTTAAATGAAAAATTCAGTTTTTAACAACTACTTTGTGGTTTCAATATTCATCAAAAATTGAATTTTTTAGGAAAATACAAAAAATTTATCATAACTTATATTTGACATTATGAATTAAAAAATGCGGTCTATTTTATAAAATTTAAAAACTATAATTTGGATTAATTAATATAAAATTAATACTCATTTTCAAAATAAAAGGTGTATTTTAAAGAAATATTAACTATCAAAAGATTGACACTTGTTTATATCTAATTTCAAAATGAAATTAATTCTAGTGACCACCACTGGATTAAATGGTAAAAATATAATGTAATTACACTTTAAAACAAATTAAAAAGATAATATTACTATAAAAATGAATTATATTAAAAGGCAGTTTTGAATTAAAATACATTATTTTCACAATTCATCAAAAAATAAATTTTATCCGAAAAATACCAAAATTTTAACCAAAGTGAAATCTGATCTCCTGATTCAAAAAAAGAATTTTATTTTTTCAAACATAACATATCAGATTTTCTAAAACTAGATTTAAAGTGGGTTCCCCATAAAATGGTGGTAAATCAACCTTTTAATGTAAATTATGTATAAAATTAGATTCATTCACATTTTATTCCTCAATATTTTATTTGATAAATGTAAAAACATTTAAAAAAATTTATAATCATACTGTAGTTAGTCTTATTAATTCCCACCAATAAAATTATTGGCGTTAATTACCATTTTAAACAATAATAATATATTATTTTTTAGTATGACTCTGCATTGTATGAAAAAGAAAACATTGGAGAACTCTATTGTTTAATGTCAAGAATGATCTTGAATATGAAATCCCCTTTAAAATAAAATTAATATTTAATTCCAAAATATTAATAAATATAAAAATTTCCTATTCTTTTTTCCCCTGAGATTTTACATCCTTCATTAATTTTGGAAATTTTCTCCTCACAATCTTAAAATTAGTCATGGAAATATCATTGAAAGTCCCACATTAGAAAAAGAGTAAATAAACATATCACATTAAAATAATTAAAGATATTTACAATGGTCACCTGAGATAACCCATACTTGTATTCCATAAAAACATGTATATGGAAGGGATAATAGGGGTCATGTTCTGATATAGAGTGATAGAAAACATGATTAAGAGAAAGCTAACAGAAAAAAAACATCTAATTTGTGATGGGTTAAACAGGGATTTGTTTCCTAGTAGGAAAAGTAAACGGACAACTTTTTTGTTTTATGTTTACTTTAATAATGCTGAGGAAGTTTTTTTATGAGCCTGAATAAAAACATAAGGACACATTATTACTTTTCATGTAGACTTTCATACTTAACTAAATTTTTATAACAATCTCTTCTTTTCTCAAAATTATGACTATTCAAGATGACTTGGACACATCAAAAGAGCAAAAAAAGAACTAGATAAGAGCATAATCCACAAAATATGAACCATATATTTCCCCTATCATTATATATTATCCAAAACCAAAAGTGGTTAGTTTAATATCACATAATCCCTAAAAAGATAATCCTTTATAAAATGAAATAGTACTCTTAATCTCCAAAATCCAACAAAAGTACCCAAAGTTCAAGAAAGACCATTCAATATACAATTGTCCTTCAAATTCATCAAAATATTCAAAACTAATATTGAACCCAAAAAATCATAATAATTTAAATCCCATATACTTCCATAGTAAATCATAATATTTATTTCCAAAAATATCCACTACTCTTCAAGTCTCATAATGAAGTATAATTAACATAATCAAAAATTATCTATGATAGGATAATCATTTCCATAAATAACCAAAATCACCTTATGTCCACAATAGAAATATATATTATTCCCAAATAATATTTCAACCACTAATCCATAAATTAAATCCCAAGATATTCTATTTTCCTTAAGCATATAGTGTTCCCAAAAGAGAGAATGTCTTACAAAATAACCTATATCTCTTAATGACCAAATCATTTTTCTATACTAAGGATGGTCATTTAATAAAACATATATTCCCAAATAAAATTATTCTTGATCAATAAAATCATTAAACTAATAATAATTAGTCAATCTATTTAGGGACTTCACGTAGTCCAGTGGTAGGCTATAAATCCTAATCACAATTTGTTTGTGGGATTGATTCCCGCTGAATTGTCCGACTCGATGGGTTGTCACACGATCTACATGTTTTCCTTTTTCAAAATCTAAACTATTTCATAATATTCAAAAAAAAGAGACAAATTCCTCAAAAATAACAATAACATAATTTATCATCAATGGTATTCTGACACCTTTCATTTTACAACCCCAAATTTAATAACCATTTATCACCATGAAAGTAACTATGATGCTTTCTAATATGCTAACCATTATGGTTATGTCACTTATGGTTAAATTACACCCTAAGCTCTAATGTTATCTGAGCATACATCTGATACCAACTATAAGGACTCAACCATACACATTTCGTAATAATGAGTTAAATCAGGAATTCACATTGAGGATATTTTCAAGTTTAGATTTTTAAAGAATTATTCCATAACTATTACATATCAGCTAGAATATTATAGGTAGACCCTACTACAAAGTATCCATTTTTTCAAAAAATATAAACTCTTAAAATGAAACATGTCAAATTAAATTTTGTAGACATCATGACATTTCCTTTATCACATCCTTGTCCATATTCTTCATCATGTCCCATGAAAAAGATTTCAAAAACATAGAATGAGAAAAAATCTCAGTAAGGGATACATAAAGAAAGAATAATTTTTAATTTTTCAAAATAATAAATAATCCATGGATTCATAATCATATGTAATAATTTATTACATTATGAAGTAGTAAAAACTCTATTCAGAATAAAATATCATTGCATCCCATTTTGTAACCAAATGATTACCATAAAAACAATAGAAATAATACATAATATATATACACAACTTTGGACATAAATATACATAAATGGAATAACCATATGGTCGACTTCCACACATATTATTAAATGGAATATCTATATGACCGAATTCCATACCAAATGCATTGGAGCATATAACGTTACCACCCAACATGGTTTATCATGGCACCACCCATCATTTGTTTTATCACGTAACAACCCATCAAATGTCCATGTACCATCATAAAAGCATAACACAATCAACAAATATAAAGGAAATGAAACATTTCCACGTTTCAATCACAATATATCACTTAAATATATTTACATAAAAACCCATTATCAAAACCACTCTCAAAACCAAAATACATAAAATAGTATATGGTATTTATTTTTCTTTTAAAAACATTACATCTTGTTAAGGAATCCAAAGGGAAAATAATACTCACGGTGGTTGAAAGGTTGCGGTCATCGCTTACGTTAAAATAAACATTCATTTTTTCCAATTAGTAAAACATTTCATTGAAAAAGAATACGTTGGAATTAAATGAAATGTCAAATGTGTTTATACAACATATAAAATAAAGTCGTGTGTTAAAAAAAATATGCCTCAATGAAAGGAGATTGAGACAAAGTCCCTTACAGAAATTTGAAAGCCTAACAGCATCACACAAAAATTCAGAATAATAATTTGATGTGAGATACAAGGTTATCTCATCTCTTGGAAATAAAATTTGCATCATTAAGGATATAGAAAAACATATCACAAATTTAGAAGATGTAAATTAAAAGACATAAAAAAATGAAGTCTTCAAAAAAGAAGAGGGCGAAATGATCCCTCAATGATTTGGTAACTTATGAAATATTCACCATATTAAAGAAGGATCATAAAATAAAGATCTAATTACCCATAATATAATGTATATCACACAATGAATACAATTATGGGCTGTACATACGCTTCACAAAAAGAAATAGTGGCAATATAGTATGAATCTCATGGGAATAAGAAGTGAGATGATAACGCATTACCTCATTATAGTCAATTGAGTTGTATGACCCAAAGTTAATAACCATTTAAAGAATCATAGAATACCATGAATTTAAATAGAATCATGATAATATATATGAAATGGTAGTGTACAATGCACCACATGTAATAAATAAGTGTTGAACAATGGAAATATCAAAGAATTAAATGTGTGATAAGAAACCCCTTTCATCATTGTAATCAAACGAGTCGTATGAAAAAGATAATAAACATCATTTGAATCATATAATACCATTAATATAAATAGAATCATGATAATATATATCAAATTATAGTTCACCATATACCACATGCAATAAATATGTGGCGAACAATGGAAATATCATGGAATTAAAAGTGATATATGAACCCCCTTACCTCGTGTCCAACATGACCCGTCCGTTATTTAATCTCTTTAATAATAAACTAAAGATAATTTAAACAAGAATAAGAACCTTTTTCAAGTTTAAAATTCCTTTTAAATTACTTATTACTATGTTACAAACATTTTATAATCATTTATGATAATAATGGTCGGTTTTTCGATATTTGATACTTGAGTCAAAAATGGACTTCTTATAATTACAATTTGTTCATGTTGCGAAAATATTATCATGTAAAGAATTATATTCATTATTTAAATATCATATATATCATATATATCCTGTATATACATGTATTTATAATAGTACATAACATTTGGAGATAAGGAATGAAATGCACCCTTCATGGAGACGGTAAGTCGTACGTACGCATGAACATCACTTCCATTTCTATATCGTATTTAACTGAAAAGAAATAATATTTAAAAACATTTATATTATAATTCCAGAATAATATCATATATAATTTCATTAAATCTACCCTTTTATAGGTCCCACATAATGCATGAACGAGTCATATCACTTTGAGGGGGCGGTAGTCCATGCTTCCTCAAATGAGATTATCGTATTTACCCGCTATAGAAACCATAATGGTATCCTATAAATAAAAAATAAAAAAAAATAGAAACTATATAAATATAATATATATCACATATAAATATAGTTCTATCATAATTACCACCATGATAATCAGTTGGAGATATTTGAACAATCATCGTTTAATGAGGATGTAGTTTTCCATCCACAGAAACAATATGTTCTTTTCCATTAGACAGAGGTGTGAGTATGTGTAGTTCCAAAAAATACCATAAAACCCACCTAGTATATTTAGGATACTAGTTTTGTTATAAAATAAATGAATACAATTTTTTTAGGGGGTTGGAGAGGTAAAATAAATCAAAAGAAAACAAAATAATTTTAGAGAAACGGTTACCTTTATTTCAGGTAAATCCCTTTGGTTTGAACCAAAAGGTCTTCTAGAAGTGCCTCCTGCCTATGTTATGACTTATAGGAGGAATAGGGTGATTTTTAGAGATTATTTGGAAAATTTTGGATGAGCTAATGGGATTGAGAGATGGGAGGAATGGGATAGAAGTGGCGTCCTTTTATAAGTGTGAAGAGATGATCTTTAAGAATGTTTGAAACAATTATTTTTTTATATACGTATCTTCTATATAAAAAAGTCAAAAAATTCTTGAAGTCTATGATAATATGACTAATTTTTTAAATAAAATCATCCAATAAGAATTGGACAGCTTTTTTATATTGTTAAATATTTATAATCTTATTTATTTTAAACATTTATTAATGACGTAAATACTGCAACATTATTGTGTAATATATAATTTTATTTATATGATGTATAAAAATTATAAAAAATATACCATGATGTAAGAAGTATTTTTATAATTCAAATGAATATTTATATTTTAATATATAACTTATATAACCTTATGTAAAAAATAAATTACTAAAAGATATTTGTTTTTGTCATTTTGTCTTTACTTTTAATTAATTAATCTAATGTGTAATTATCACTCCCATGTGGCTCCATGGGGTCCCAAAATCGACCCAATGTTGACCATGGTTGGCCATTACTCATTAAATAAGATTAGGAAACGTTTTAAGGTAATTTTTTATTACTAGGATATTATTTTTACATTGAATTACCCTATTTACCAAAACCACAATAAATAAAAGTCAAAAGTTATTATTCACCATAAAATTTTTTCATCTTATTGTAGCACATTTTACTTAATAATAAAAACCATGTATGTTAGATTTTTTAAATTCATTTCACAAAGGTTGAAAATTTTCTTTAAAATGAAAAATTCAGTTTTAACTACTACTTAGTGGTTTCACTATTCATCAAAAATTGAAGTTTTTCAAAAAAATAGAAAAATTTATTCCTAATCTATATTTGATATTCTGAATTATAAAATGATTTTAATTTTATCAAATTCAAAAGATGTAAGTTGTATAAATTAATTTAAAATTAATTCTCGTTGTCAAAACAAAAGGTGTGTTTTTAAGAAATATTAACTATCAAAGGATTGACACTTGTTTATGTCGAATTTAAAATTGAAATTAATTCCATTAATCACCATTGAATTAAATGGTAAAAATATAATCTAATTACACTTTAAATCTAATTAAAAATATAATCTAACCATACAATTAAATTATATTAAAAAGGTTGTTTTGAATTAAAATACAGTATTTTTTTACTATTCATCAAAATGAAATTTATTAGAAATATAACAAAAACATTCCCATAGAGAATATTTATGTACCAATTAAAATTATTAAAATTATTTTATCAAATAGAACATATAAAATTGACCAGATCTATATTTATAGAGGGATATCCATTAATAGGCGATAAATCAACCTTTTAAAGTAAATTATGCTTAAAATTGGATTGATTCACATTTTATGCCTCTAACTTCTATTGGATAAATGAAAAAACGTTTAAAAAATATGTATAATAATATTTTAGTTAGTTCTATTCATTCTAGAATATAAAATTTATTGGCACTAATTAATATTTATAATAATAATTATATATTATTTTTTAGTATGACTCAGCTTTGATTACAACATAAGACTTTGGAGAACCCCATTGTTGTGTGTCATGACCACTCGTGAATATAACATCCCCTTTAAAATAAAACTAATATTTAATTCAAAAATATTAATAAATATAATATTGTCATATTCTTTATTTTCGTGGCATTTTACAACAAAACTGACATTAAGAGAATATTTTATTATAAAATTTTAGAACATATCCCATCTATTTTATGAAAGCCATGAGTGTTATTATTAATGATAGAACCCGAGAAAATAGAACAATAATAAAAATAAAAAATTTAAACCAAATTATTTGGTGGAAATAATCACAAATGATAGAGTTGAATGTTTAGTTTAGTTTTACGGATATGTAACATGAATTTTTTTTGATATATTATATTATATTTAAATATATTTCTTAAAATTCATAGCACGATATTTTATTGCAACCATTATTGTAAATGATAAGTAATTAATGGATAAAATCATCAATAGATTCGTGTACATTAATGGATTCATTGTCTATAAATTATAATATTTGATGAATATTTATGTTTTCAATATGTATTAATTATATCTAGTCT
This sequence comes from Viscum album, assembly GCA_963277665.1. Taxonomy (NCBI): domain Eukaryota; kingdom Viridiplantae; phylum Streptophyta; class Magnoliopsida; order Santalales; family Viscaceae; genus Viscum; species Viscum album. The sequence goes on from OY728166.1 coordinate 267,231,698, forward strand.
ACATAATATAGATTAATTAAGTATTATAGTAGAAAACACTAAATACATATGGGTTTCCAGAAACAGGAAAAAAATATCAAAAAATATTTAATGTTGTTGTTTATATGAACTTCTTTCTTTCCATCAGTTCTATTTTTATTGAAATTGATAATGATTAAATGCAATAAGAGTTTTAAAAAATATAAACATGGATTCAATTATTTAATAGGTGGAAAAATAATACTTAACATTGATTCTCTAACTATTAATCATTTCAAAAAACCACATTAGCTTTCTTAATGTTTCCTTAAATATCAATATTAATTAAATTTAATGTGATTAACACATTCATTATGATAAAAATTAAAATAGATTAATTTTATATGTTATAACCAGTTGGTATATCCATCCTCAATTACATATATTCTTTTTTCTCAATCCATGATAAAGATGATTGAAATGTGACACCACATTGTGAAAATTTGAGACAAACAATAAATAGATATCAATATCCACAACAATATTAATCTATAAATGTTGATGTCCACATAAATTATTTTTCGATATTTTTTATTGAATACAAAATTTTATAAAAATTTAAGAATATTATAGATGCTGAAACAATGGAAATTTATATTTGTTACTGATGAGGTATTTTGATTTTACACTCACATTCTTATAAAAAGAATAAAATCTTAAACTAAATGGGTGTGATATATTATTTTATAATATATAATATCTATATATTATGTGGATATTCTAAATATTTGATTGGTTGTATTGATCTATTTTTTGATTTTGATATAGGGAAATAATTGAAAATATTTTATGCAAGCAGTCATATTATATATATATATATAGATATTTTATATTAATATAAATATTTAACAAAATTGATATATTTTTTAGTGAATTGGTTGAATATGAAATTCCCATACTCATGAAAAAATATTTTTATTTAATATTTCATATATGTGAACATGTTAACAACATTTGATATTCTTATTAATTGTTTAAAAAAATTAAAAAATTAAAGTCTAAATATTGATGAATCAATTAAATGATTATCAATATATAATTATATATATAAATATATGTTTTGTTAAATAAAAGAGTAATGAAATATTATTTTGAAAATATATGTTAGGTATAATATAAAATTTATTTTTGAAAATTTAAATCCCTATAATATAGTATGATTCCAGTTCGACTCTCAAAACAAAAAACCGATTGAGATTATTGATCTAGGATATTATATAGAACAATGAAAAATGATTTATTATAATTTTAATGGATTTTATTATATTATAAATTGGATATGTAATTTTTTTGTAAAATGATACAAATATGACTTTTAATTACAATAACACCATTTTGAATCTATAAAAATTTATAAAGGCTAATGATTCCATTTTCGACTACAGGTTATTTTTATTTTTTATGGTTGTTATATAATATCAATAATATTTAATAATATATAATGTAATAAGGATTGTTGATCTAAACATGGATTATATAAAAAGTGTTACATTGGAGTAAAATTAATTAAAGAATATTTATTAAAATGATTTAACCATTGATGATACACATGAAAAATCCATTAAAATGATACAATTAAATATAGAAGTAATATCATGAAACACATTGCCTAAAATATTTATATGTAAATAAATGAATAATGGAAAAATAATATTATAAAATATCAATGGAGAAATAATATCACCACACTTATTAAATTTATAATATATATTAAGACCCAAGGATTTTACCATGTATCGTGGTGTGAGTACAATAGGAATGAAATGTATATTTTTCCTAGAGGAAATTTCATGAGCTCATCTCTTTGAAATTTATAATGGTTCCATGTTATAATTAACAAATTATTACACTAAATTGTTTATAATAAATATCATGCATGAATATAGAGTCCCCAAAACAACAAATTTATATTTCAATCCAATTCTTGAAATAGTAATAGATTCTATAGAACCACATCTCTAAAATAGGACATTCTATTAGACTACCAATTTTATGTTGTTATTTTCTCTCAATATCCTCTCATTGATAAAGTTGTGAAATCCCACACTTTTACAACATGTCCCAACTATCATCTCCCCATACTCCATCTACTCGTCCACACCATATATAGTATAAAACTCTAAAAATGATGTAGGAAAATAATTTTTTATAGGTTCGTTCCCTAAAAAATGACCAAATATGTCTTATATATTTTTGATACAATAATTTATTTTTTCAATATTCTTATATATTTATCAACACCACAATTGGGATTCGATCAATTCTTATTTCTACTAAATATAAAATATTTTAATGAATGGATTTTACATGAATAAAATAAATATTATGTTTCGGTAATTGAATAATTATCATAACATTCACATAATATTATTCTAGATCTACCTAATTATTAGTGATATCATATGCCCTTAATTTCATTTTAGAATTTTAAATTTTACTTTATTTCTTTTGATAACACTTTGATTCAGATAGTATTTCACAAAATTCATATTTTTCTTACACACGAAACATTGTACAAAAAATTTAATATTCATTTATACCTTATTTTAATCAACTTCATTAGTAGGACACTTTATATTTTATCATCAATGGTTGTCCTGATTCCCCCTTTTCAATATTTGATGAATATCTTGGCTCCTATGATAACAATATTGAAATTGATCTTTGATAAATTTTGACAGGTTAAGTGTTTATTTATCATTTCACCATGAGATTAATCAACTAATCCACCCACTAAAAATTCATTTTATACAACTTTTATCTAAGACCATTGGTAATCTAAATTCACCTATATATTTCTCAAAACAATGGTCATAAAAAAACTCTTCATATATTTCATTGTTTTGAAATGCTAATGAATTTCATATACATTGACTCAACACACTAATGAAATTTTCCATATTACTATCCCTGTTGATGAAAATTATAGATTTTATGTGTTTTATCCATGTATTTTTTCCGAATTTTCATCCATAATATTATTATCAAAATTTCCCTATATTTTGAGAAACACCCAGTATATTTTAATATAAATAACATGGGGAAATTAATTATTGGAAAATGTTTTCTTCAATTCTTTCCAATATAGTGAATCAATTTAATCTTTTTACATTATGATCATGAATATTTTTCACCACTAATTGGGTCAAACATCAATATAATATATATCATACATAAATTTATATTATTAATTAAATTTTAGGAGTTATATAATATTTTCAAAAAATTTAATTCCTTTTTATACAATGAGTGTATTTTATTTTCAAATATATGAATGAGGGATTTGAGGTGTAATAGACTCAATAGAATTATTATATTTCATAGGAGATTAATGTTATTCCACAAAATTTAATGTATTATTCTTGTAATGAGTCAAATGATCTACTACATCAATGAATTTATCAAATCCTATAAATAAATTATTTATCTCATTAATGAAATCATCACATTTGATATCACATTTTTTGGAATAGTTTATCTTATATTCTTCTGATAACTATCGTAGACAAAATAGGCAATGAGAAACCATTAAGTAATTTATATATAAAAATTGAATCAATTAATATATACATAATTATATATATTATCAATTTCAAATATATCTCATGATTCTCTAAATATTAATCTATTTCATCCATAGTAATTTTACAAATATTTTATTATATTTATACCTTCATGTACATTAAAATGGCTCATAACGTGCTTATGGATTTTCAATATCGTATCGTTGAAAACTATCAAACCAGGTTCCAATGATGGACCCTATTTCAAGCCCCACATGATAATACTATTATTACATATTTTACGCTTTTCATGTTAATTATACTATTATAAATAATTTCTTGATCTACATCCACTTAAAGGGTTCTTTGAAGAAATAACTTTCCTTGAATCCAGCCACTAGGTAGTTTAAAACAATTTCATGATATAATAAAATCTATAGAACTATCCTTTGGGTTGAAACTACTGTATTTTTCATAATAATTAAAAATAAATAGAACTATATACGATTAAAACTATTGTGATGAAAGTCCTTGTCACAATATACAACCAAAATTTAGAAAAATACATCAAATAACCTAATACCCAAACATCAATATGCCTAGTTTATTTGGAATAATATGATTACTATACATAATAAATACACATATTAATATAAAAATGTTATTATAAATTATTATTATCTCCTTGAAATACATAGTAAAACATAACAAATAAATAGATTATATGGTTGACATATATTTCCCAGTTTGTCAAAAAACAAGATAGTGGGGTAAACATGTAATTAAATCTACATAGATTGACATTATAAAAAGGGATCAAAAATAATAATAGAGAAGCATAAAATAATATAAATTGTAATATATGATCATGGAATAAATATTAACATGTAAGTAATATAAAATATGATATAAAAAAGACCTGGAAAATTGAAAAGTCAACATCCCATGGAATACAGATTCTTGTTGTGGGTTATAATTACATTTAAATTTCATACAGAACATTCCATATGATAATAACACTACCCAATTCCTTATATCACAATATAGGTACATCCATAATAACATGTACATTATTATGTTTTCTATATGGGGAAATCAATAAAAAGTCATAAAAATAATAATAACCCTTTGTAATAGTTGAGAAAAAAGTATCCCAAAGTTGGTGACTCACATTATTACATTGGTATTGATACATATTTTGAATCCCAAATGACTGATCGTTTTAGCAGTTTTGCAAACCATATTAAATACATAAATCGTACATTAAAAATATATTTATATACTACAACATAGAAAATCAATTGAGGAAAGAATTATTTTCCTAGATTAAACATGAATATCAGTCAATATATATATATATATTGGAAGCTTGAGGACAATAAAACACATGAAAGGGGTGATCACATGTAATTTAAAAATAATATTGGTCATTTTATGGATGAATAAAGACAATAATATAATTCTACATAAATAATCACATTGATATTATACTTGTTGAAAAATAATAAGGAAATCCAATAACTACTCTCATATTGAGGGGATATATAGTTTTAGTCATTATGAACATTCCATAAATGCTTTTCCAAATATAACATACCCAATCTAGTAAGGATTCAAAGAATTCCCAAATGAGTTTTTCTTATAAGGCACACTTATGTATCAAGGGGATATATCATGCCAAACCCATCAATAATAAATTCCAATGTATTATGCATTTGAAAATGGTGAATCATAAATAAATAAAAAAATTTCTATTTGATAATAGAATTTGAAATGGGAATACATCAACCATAAACCATGAATGGAATCAAAATATCACTTCCCAAGTAAATTGATCATATCACCATCAAGAAAATATTGTATATAGAATAATAATTTATCAACATAATTCAATAATAGGATAAATCATTTGGGGTTTACATAGATGAAAAATAAACTATTATATTAATAAATAATTTCATTATAGAAAAACCCTCTTTTTTACATTAAAAATTTATTTTATGGGGAAAATTATTAAAAGAGAAAATTTTCATTCAAATATACTAGGTAAACACGTAAATGATTCATCAAAACATTAATCCATAATCATGGTGGTAAATTACTATTATTACACATAGGATAAAAACATTACTTCAATATTTTGTTTTTTAAAAGTATGAATGTACCTCTTTTAGAAATTGAAAAATTGATTCCCTATGAACAGTTATTATAAAAAATTAATACAGTTTGAAAATAAATTAATCATCTCATTTTTAATAGTGAATATATTTTATAAATAATTTTTATGAATCATGAATATAGATGATAAATATCCCCTAAAAGATTGTTACATATAAGAAACCAAAAATTATAATAAGATAGTTAAATTCAGACATAACCTGGACTTTTCAAAAGTTGAATGTTATCAAAACTCAATTATAATGGTTTAATTCATGTCATTAAATTATACCACAATAATATAATTATTTATTATATCATATATGATCTTATTATATCAATTATTAATGATGCTTTGTTATTACCCTTTTTCTGGAGTTAATTGAATCATATTTGTCTAATGATTGATTTTTCATGTATTCCATATTTCATATGTATATTATATATTGATATCATCTCCATAATGATTATATAGTCATACATAATTTACTTATTAATTATATAAATTTTCATAACCGTTCATGAATGGTTATCATAGGAAATTAATGACATCTCGTCATAGAGATTGTAGTCCTTATATATGCACATGCGACGATATAATTCCTTTAATGGTTAAAGATTAATGAAGTGGATGTAATGTTAATTTTTCTATAAATAATCTAATGCACTAATTATAAAATATATACATTATATCTATCATTATACCCATCCACCTTTTTATATGATGAATAATAAATTACACCACATTGTGGAGATTGTTAGTCATAAGTTTGCACGTGAGATGTTTTTTTAGGATATATAAATCTGGAAATATTGTTGTCCCATAATCATAATAACATGTCATAAAACATATATTTTATTTTTATATTTTATTTTTTATATTATCATTGAAACAACACATGATAGGGAAGTATAAGAAGAAATGAACATTAATTAGTTTGTAAAAATGATTATCTCTACTTCGATGAACTACCTTGAGGTATCTTCTTAGCGAATATTGGGTTTTCCATTTTTGGAAAATTTGAACTCCAAAACATGGATATGGAATTTATGAGGACAAATATCAGGGTTTTGGTTTGTCTAGAAGTCCCATAGGGGTGTTAGGATCTGAATGAGGAGGTTCCCTTTTAAAATTGTGTTGAGGTTCGCTTCGAGAAGCTCTCAAAATATTAAATTTTTATAAGATAATATCCAATCCCAAAATTCTGAAAATTTATATATATATATATATATATTATATGATTAAGGTTATAAATAATGTCAAAAAATAATTTTTAGACATGTTTTGGTAACATATATACCCTTTTCATTTCCCTTTTACTCGTATATAATCTCTTTAACTATTACATTGCTAACATTTGTTTTTAGTAATTAGGGTTCAAATAGTTTATAAGATAATAATAATTATCACCAAACGATTCATGGTGATTTTTTTTAGCATTATTCAATTAATTTTTCTGATTTATATATTTTTAATATTTTCATGATATATTAAAAAATATTATTTATTTAAATGAATCATAAATGACAATTTTCATACTATTCATTTACTAAAATTTAAAAAAATATCAATCAAAATTATAACATTGATAAAAAACCAATAATAATTAACTAATATATATTTTTCATCTATAATATTCATTTATGACCTTAATTCGATCAATGTATGTTTATTTTAATTTTTTTAATATCATTTATTTCTTATTTCTATTAATTAAAAAATTACAACATCATAATTATGTACGCCATTGAGGTAATTTTTTCATTCCAAAAATTATGAATAATTATTCATGATGAAAATAAAAAAATATTTTAAATTCATATTTATATTTTAATTTATCTTTTTTATATCCCTATATTAAAAATTATATAGTTATTTAATATAAGAGTTTGACATCTTTGAATTATCATTAATGAAATTATATTAAATTTTATAATCACATCAAACTTTATTAAAAAGTTTATAATAATGCCCTAAGGGTGTTTTGTTTCACGACCCGACCTAATGGGGCTCATGCTGCGACTCCCCAAGCCCACCTCTAATAGGCCAGGGGCTGGCGTCTAGAACCGAGTAGGCTATCACACACAAGGAAGGAAATAGCCTAAGGTACCTATACACACACACACACACCCATATAGACCTCCATGAAACAGTCGAGATATATATAAAACTGAAAAGAATATGCTTGCATAAATCTATCCCAAACCAGAGTGCAGCTATAGTACAAAAAGGCCAAAAGAGGGCCCACCAAAAGAAAACTACAATGCATCCAACCAATTCGAAAGAAGGGGTACGCTAACAAAAGAACCACCGGAATTCACCTCGGCACAAATCCTGTAAGACCCCACGGTTAGTCCAGCTCACACAGCTCTTCCCACTCCAGATCCTCCTTGGACTCTATTGAAAGGACTCTAGTCTGCACATGACACAAACATTTGCAGGAAAAGCCCGTGCAGGGGTGAGTATAACAATACTCATTCTGCACCCCAAAAACCCAAAATAAACAATGGAATCTAAAAGGCAATAGTCCTCTCATCCCAGCTAGAGGGAACCGAGACGAGAGCGAAACTCCATCTCGTGACCATCCTCGGCTAAACACATACTCAGCTCACGCACCGAGCCACATGAGGTACCGACCTCATCACCAGCAATGGTTCACATCCAGGAGAGCACACTCCTCGATCACTGTCATCCCGGATGACACTCGTCTGAGAGGTACAGTCCATCGGATCCCATACAAACATCTCAGATGCTCACCTGAGATATCACACTCGTCAGGTACCGTCACTAAGGAAACCTCACTTAAACAACATAAACAACAAACTCCTCAGATAGGGGATCCCTCCAAGGGTCTGATAAGAGATAATCAAACCCACACCGGCATGAGATGATCTCAAAGATAGGGGATCATTCCCCGGGTCTGCTGGGGGATACCGTAGCACGATATGGCATTCGTAGATCTCACAGATAGGGGATCACACCCATGATCCACTAGGGAATACCACAACCTGATCTAGAATTCATACAGAAACACGTCAGTTGTATAGAGGATCATCATCTGTGTCACGATGGTCACGATGATACTGAAACCCTATCTGGTACATCTCGCGCTTTAAAGGATCAAACTAACGATGTTGTAACCCTACACAACCCATGTTCTCTATAGGGGATCGAACTGACAATGTCACAACCTTATAGAAACCACGCGCTGAGTAGGAAATTGTATAACCTACAATTCCACAAACCCTATGGGGTTAACCTGATAGATAGGGTATTATCTACCATGGATAAGCGGTCATAGCGATACCAAGAACCTGATCTAGGGAAACGATGCTAGAGGATCCTGCTCCATTCCTACCATAGGGATGCAACTACTCTAACAGAATAAACATCCCATCGAGAAGATCACAAACCTATACCACTGTTGTGATTCCATGTGAACCATCATAGGATCAAACCAAAAGAGTACCATCAACCCCAGCTGGTCCAAATGTCGCTATCCTGAGAGACTCGCCACAATGCCACCTCGCGCACCTCCAAGACCAATACCGAGACCACCAATCTGATCCACATGGAAAAACAAGCTGGATAGGCTGTTCACACACCTGAAACAGACAACTAGTGAAAAGGCACTATTCATCGTAGCAAGCCCATGCGGGGCCCACATGACGACCTCGAAACTCATCTAATGGATCATACCACTGCCGTCCCCTCAGAAAAACACATGGGATCCACTACTCGTTCATCTGAAACAGACCCCATGTGAAAAAGGTATTATTCACTGAATCTAGCAGGGGTGGGGTCCATGCCTCGATCTCGAAACTCATTGAACGGATCAAACCAGTGTGATATTCTCAGAAAAACACACAGGATCGACTACCTGCTTGTCCAAAACAGACACCTGTGGAAAAGTTACATTTCACTGAAAACGCCAAAACCCGACCTCTTGGGTCCTGCACCTCAAACTCAGTCCCAACACCCAAAAGCCAACAAGAAAATTCCATTGTACAGTCAGGGAAACAATGCCACTTATGGAACATCAAACGGACACTTCGAGTAGAAGATACAATGGCCCGATGTCGAATAATAATGAAATATCATTAATTTATTCCACGTCTCAAGCTCCCGGGCCATGATCCAAAAACTCAAAACTCCCAAACCAACACCGAAATGTTCGCCTCATCGCCAGGGTCACGTCGTCATATATGACACACGAATCTGACCTTTGGGGAGAAAAATACGGGGGTCTTAAAACCCCCTTGTACAGGGAGAGAGCCTGACCAGCCTAAACCGGCTAGCGGACCACGCCGCCACAGCGCAGTGCAACGCGCGAGTGGCAAACCCCTGCATCGGGGTCACCGCTAATTATCGGCCAGACCACCGAGCCTACGGTGGTCTGATGGCATTCCTTCGGCCCGCTACCGCGGGCCACCGGGGGAACCCCAGGGCTCCAAACACAAATCTGAAGGTATCTACATGCCTCCAGGACCAGATCTATGCATCTGTAGGCTTAGAAAAGAGAAAATCCCACCAAAATAGGATATGGGATTTTAGAACTCAAAATTTCTACATTTTGGTGGATTGCTAAAGCATCGGGTGCAGAACAACTCCCATGATGCCCTTAAGCTCTATCTGCTAACGATCGGTGCTGAAAACGGATTTTCGGGGCTTGATTAGTTGAAGAATAGACGAGGTAGGGGGAGGATTTCTCCGTGCGTGTGTGGGAGGAGGGAGGTGAGAGAGGATGGATTTGTTTTTTTTTATTAAAAAAACATCATTTAAATTAACACCCCTGACCTTTCCCCTAGGGTAAACGAGCTATTTTGAACACAACAGTAAACTCAGATTTACGATCTGAGATTCCATTTAGATGTTATTTGAGCTGATGCTCATAATAAAAAATTTCATTTTAATTATTAAAATGCCACTGGTGGCTTTTCTCATAGCAGGCCCGTGCCCACAATGTTTACACCCCGCCTAGGGTAAAAAACACACTCTGGATGCAACTATACCCTCATATTCTTGTTCTGAGATACCATTAAGGAGATATCACAACCCTTCCATGTGAATTGTATTAAAATAATTAATATTATTATTTAATTAATTTCAGGCCCATAGGGCCTCAAAATCGCACGCTGTCATCGTGCATAGCTCTGTAAGTATTCTTAAGAATATTCCGATGTCTGACAGGGAAAAAACCTCAGTTTCTACATCCTCTCCTCCCTCGATCTTTTCATCCCATAAAATCCATAAGCACAAGGAGAGGAACAGGACTCTCAACTGGGTCTCCCACTCTAGCGAGTTTTCCAACAAACACCCATGCTCGAACACATATGTCAGAGGGAATCATTCACCACACCTCAACACTATTTACCATGGGTGGCATAGACTCACCCGCATGATTTTTATCACTTCACAAAACACATCTCAGTTGGGTATGGATCCCTCTTCATCACGCACTCGAAGCACGTCGAACGACACCCACAGAAGGTCTTACCAAATCCCAGAACAAAACACAAGCAAGAAAAAGGGAGGAAGGGTACCACCGAAAAGTGTCTATAAAACTATTGTAGAATGTAGAAAGGACAGACGACGTACCTCTATCCATCTACGGAGCCTCTGGGTCAACAGCCTCTAGGGAATGCAATTTTACTCACCATCATCCCTCAGATCCCTGATAATGGCATGGACCATCTTGGGGTGGGGTGGTGGTAATTGATTCCTCTTACCACCTCCTCCTACTGCAGCAGTTCCATCACCACATCCACCGCCTTGCAGATCTCCTTGATCGAGACGCATCCTCTGCCAAGGCGGTCTATCGACTGACTCCCTCTTAGTAGCATGACGAGTCGGACAATCTCTAGCAAGATGTCCTCAACCATCACAAGCGTAGAACTGCCTCTCCTGCGGCTAACCAAAACTGGCATGTGAGCCCTGTGAGCCCTGAGCCTCAGATCCTCTATCTTGGGGTTGCCTCCTGAAACATCGGTCATGCCAAGACCCTTGCATCTGCCGCTGGCTACCAGCTACTGACGTCCTAGCTGCCACACGGCCAACATTGACAGGCTGAATCTGCTCTTCCAGAATGCTCTCCACCACCAAGGATCACTCCAGCACTCGAGAATAGGTGGGCAGAAACAAAGAAACCTCACCTGCTCGTATGTCTCTGCATATTCCCTACTCGAAGGTCCGAGCCCTAATGTACAAGTCTGAAACACTATCCAGGGAGTATAATGACAGATCGGTAAACCTCGATGAGCACTCTAACACTATCATGCCCTCCTACCGAAGCTGAATAAGCTTCTAAATCCTCCCTGACCTCAGAACCACTAGATATAACTCTTCCGTGAATATATACTCAAACTCAGCCCATATTATCATCTTATCATCATGAGACTATGTCACCAATCTCGACCATCGCCCGGCCAAACCAGACAGAAGGCTCACTGCTATGACAACTATCTGATTTGGGGGTGTCCCCACAAAGTGGAAAACTCGTGTGACTGCTTTGATCCAGTCATCAGCTACCTAAGGGTCTAGATCACACTGAATCCTCAGAGTTCACTACCTCTGGAACTCGTGCAGCGTACTCAACCTGCGCACAACATCATCCTACATTTCCGGATCAACCAGCGGCTCGGCGGGTGTCTGTTCAACTGGTAGACCACCTGGAGGTCCAGCCTCAGAACCTGCACCCTAGCCCATAGCTTCTACACTGGGAAGATCATCACCACAATCCCACTATTGAACCCTCACTGGTTGTCTTCGTGGAGGCATCCTGAAACACAATCAAGACGCACCATGGTCAAAGAGTGTATCTAGAGAGCGGACTCAAGAAGGACAAGGAAAATCCAAAAACCCAGTTATATATGATGCATATACCATTATGTTACCCTTGCAACCAGTGTAAAAATGTCCCGAGTTGAAAATAATGTTATTAGAGTCCTGGTGAATGGATAAGTTGGATGCCACACCAATGTTGGAGTCGTTGGACTGAATGTCATGTATGAGACATCATAAAACTGCACCTATGCAGCCCAAACCAAACTCACAGCTTGACTAGCTATGCTCTGAGATCCCAAAGGTGGAACCTCCTTTGATACCACTTGGTCATCTCCCAACCCAATGGGGCTTAATCTGCGACTCCCAAATCTCACCTCTAATAGGCCAGGGGCTGGCGTCTAGCATCGAGTATCCTATAACACACAAGGGAGGAATTATCCTAAGTCACTTGTACAGAGGAACCAATATACACCTGCATGCAACTGTGCAAAGATATATAAAACTGAAAAGAATTTTCATGCGTAAATCAATCCCAAAGCAGAGTGCAACAGCAATAAAAAATGGGAAAAATAGGGCCTACCAAAATAAATCTAAAAGGTGTCCAACCTGCTCGGGAGAAGGGGTACACTTCCAAAAGCACAACTAGAAAGCTCCTCGGCATAGCTCCGGTAAGACTCCACGGTCAGTCCCGCTCACACAGCACCACCCACTCTAGGTCCTCCTAGAACTATGTTGAATGACTTATGGTCTGCACAAGACACAAACATTTGCGGGGAAAGGCCGTGCAGGGGTGAATATAAGAATACTCAGTAGGCACCCCAAAAACCCAAAACAAACGACAACAACTCAATGGTAACAATCCGCTCGTCCCCACCAGAGTGAACCCAGACAAGAGAGAAACTTCATCTCGTGACCGTCCTCAACAAAACACAACTAGTTAGATCAATCTAGGTGTGTTCACATATATACACCTTGAACATATGTATAGGTATACGCCCTAACATATACCATGATCATCCAGACATACTCAACTCACTCACCAAGCCACATGATGTATCGACCTCATCACCAGCAATGGTTCAGATCCATGCGATCATACTCTATGATCACTGTCATCCCTGATGACACTCATCCGAGTGATACACTCCATTGGATCCCAAAAAAAACATCTCAGATGCTCACCTGAGAGATCATGCTCATCGGGTACTGTCACTGAGGAAACCTCGCTGAAACAACAAAAACAACAAACTCCTCAGATAGGGGATCACACCTAGGGTCCATTAGGGGATACCAGAACCCACACAAGTATACGATGTTCTTATAGATAGGGGACCACTCCCAGGGTCTGCTGGGGGATACCGCAACCGGATCTGGCATTCATAGATCTCGCAGATAGAATATCACTCCCACGATCCGATGGGGGATACCCCAACATGATTTGACATTCCTATAGAAACACATCACTTGGATAGAGGATCATCACCCATGTCACTATGGTCAAGATGATACCAAAAACCTATATGGTACATCTCACGCTTTTGAGGATCAAACTAACAATGCCGCAACCCTACAGAAACCACGCGCACTGTAGGGGATCGAACTGATGTTGACACAACTATACAAAAACCACACGCTAAGTAGGGGATTGTATACCTGACGATGCCACAAACCCTACATGGTTAAACTGCTGGACAGGGGATCTTCTCATGTGGATAAGTGGACATAGTGATACAAAGAACCCGATCTAGGAAAACGATACTAGAGGATTCCGCTACGGGCCCAATGGAGGGATACCACAACTCTAACAGAATAAACATCCAATCGAGAGGATCCCAAACCTATTCCAGGTTTGTTATGTCACGAGAACCCTAATTGGAATGAACAAAGGGGGTGCTTTCAACCATTTCTGGTTCAAACATCGTTATCCTGATCGACCTGCCACAATGCCACCCCATCCTCCTCCAAGGCCGATACCAAGGCCAACATCGTGATACACGTGGAAAAACATGCAGGATTATTTTTTCACCACATATAGGCCGCGCAGGTCCCACATAGCGATCCTGAAACTCATCGAATGGATAATACCACTATGATCACCTCAGAAAAACACACAGGATTCACTAATCATTCGTCTAAAATAGATCCCCAATGAAGAAGCTATTATTCATCAAAGCCTACCGGGGTGAGTCCCACGCCTCGATCCCGAAACACATCGAATGGATAACACCATTGCGATCCTCTAGGAAAACCACACAGGATCGACTACTCGCTCATCCAAAACAGAAAACTGGAGGAAAAGTTATGTTTCTCCGAAAATGCCAATACCAGACCTCGTGGGGCCCGCACCCCATACTCAGTCCCAACACCAGAAACCAACAAGAAAATTCCACCGTACAATCAGGGTCACAACACCTCTAAAGAAAAATCAAAGGAAGCTATGGGTAGAAGATAAAATGGCCCAAAGTCAAATAATAATGAAATATCATTATTTTATTCAACGTTTCAAGATCTCGGGCCATGATCCTGAAACATAAAACTCCCAAACCCACACCAAAGGGTTCACCTCGTCGCCATCATGACGTCGTCATAGATGACTTGCGAATTTAACCTCAAAGGATAAAAATACTGGGGTTTTAAAACCCCTGTGTACAGGGAGAGGGCCAGACCGGCCAAAACCAGCCGGCCCGCGCCGGCAGACCCGTCCGCTGCCGCCGTCGTCCACTCCTACCAGTGGACCATGCCACTGGGGCAAGTCAAAACACACGCACAACCAACCCTTGATGCATGTTCACCGCTAATTTTCGGCTGGGCCGCAGCCCCTACGGCGGTCCGATGACTTTCCTGTGGCCCGCTGCCGCCGGCCACCGGGGGACCCCCGGGGGTCCAAACGCAATCTCTTGGAATCTTCATCCCACACCCAGGACCGGATCTATGAATCTTCAAGATTAATACAAAGAAAAACCAACTATAACGGGATCCAATATTTTAAATCAAAATCTGCCTACCTGTTGGCGGATCGTCGAAGCTTCGGGTGCATAATGACGCCCGCGACACCCAGAAGCTCAATCTACTGACGATCAGCGCTGAAAACGGAAGCCCGAGGCTCAATTCGGTGAAGAACGGACGAGGGAGGGGGAGGGTTTCACTATTCATGGAATCTATTTTTCATAATTAAAAAAACAGATGTATTAGTAATTAATTTATTATTAATCTCATTGGTATATTTAGAAAACAAGTTATTAATGTAAAAACATAGAAAATAATTTAATGTTTTTATATTCATATAAAATGAAAAATTTATTCCAATGAAATAAATTTTATTAAATGATTATAAATTAAACTTATCATACATTTAAATTTATTTATTATATAATTTAACACTATCATTTATTATAATGAAATAAATGACTTCAATTAAAATGAAATATTCTACAGCTATTTATAAAAAACATGAATCTTTTGAGGAAAAATAAAATTTCAATTGTGTTAGAAAATTCAAATAAGTTCACCATTAGAAGTCTATAAAACTTCCTTTTAAAAAAATTTAATCATTTTATTCATAAAATTATTTTTATTCTAATCTTAATCCCATAAAAACTATTGGATGAATATAATTTTTTTCCAAAATATAAAAAATATCTTTCAAAAATATCTTTCACAAATATGGGATTTATTTATGTTATTGTGATAAAATATTTCTGAGGGAATAAAAATAGTTTATTAATATAAATAAAAACTCTATATTAGATTGGTTTTTAATTTCATTTCCAATTTATTGATAACAAATGTATTGGTTTTATGAAAATCATTAAGATATATTTTCATAATTTAGTTAATCCATTTTACAACCTCTATCTCCCTAACCAGTGTTGACATAACAATATTTAATATTATATGAAGCTTTGTTTATGCCTTTTTTTGCGTGTAACATTATCTATCGATGAAATTAAATGTATTTCAATGGGAAGTATAATAAAATCATGTGTTGTTACATTCTCCCTTACTTAAATAAAATTCATCCAAAAAATTTTAAATTTCAATTCATAAACCAATACTTGATACATATAATGGCCTTTTTAGGATGCCCACATTTGATATATAGTAAAAAAGCATTCTCTTTATATGGGAGAAATGTAAATGCAATGTCCACCATAAAATAGGCTTTAGAATATTATTAAATTAATGGAATGTTAAAATGAGGACATTAAATAGAAATAAACCCAATAATGGTTGGATGTATATTGTCATAGATAATGGTTATAAGAAAGAATACCATCACAAAATCATATATCTGTGATTTTTTTAAGATAACACTGATTTTTAATTATAAAACAAAATGAAATGTGATTTTTATTACAATTTTCATTCCCAGAGTTTATGGATTATTTTAATATCCATATAAACACTTCATGGAATAAACATATTATATTAAATTACATGTAAAAAAAAATGTCATCATGTGGTTGTGGATTGATTTATTTTTATTGCATCACTTACACAAGGAAATGACTGTTCATTATGAATTTTTCATTCCAGAATGATTTTTATGAATCATATGGTCCCAGAGTTATTCATTTGGCCTTTAAATGTAATCAAGACTATAATCGATATCATATGGAATCCAATATGATAAATTAGACTTTAACCACAGACAATAATATATTATGGTTATCTTATATCACATTATCCTTAATAGTCATTAAAAATACATTTGTTCAAATTAATATTCAACAAATTTAAAAGGAGGATGACTAAATATATAAAATAAACATAGGATTATATTTTATAGAAACATCATAATTCATATGGTTTTTTTCAAATACTAAATAAATAAATACATTGATCGCATTAAAACCATAATGAAAACAGGCTTGTTTGAAAATCTATATCTCATGATTCTTATACTCTCAATTTTATAACAAAATTGTTTCATATTAAAAATATATAAATTAATTATTCCACTAGATTGTAGTAATAGAATAATCATAACAAAATTAATTTTGTTTTTTCTGAAATATATTTCTGACACTTGGGACATTAATTTTTTTATCAACCCATATCTTCAAAGTTGAAAAATTGTACATTGATATCATATTTTAATCCCATTCAGTAATGTGCGTTGTGATATTTCTCATCCCACTTATATGAAACTATCATTGCCATATAGATATTACCTTTGGGTTTCTTACCAGAATTATTACATATTGGGAAACCATTCTTACACTTTTTTTATTTATCTGTTAATTGTTTTTTTTTATTTCTTCTCCTGTTATCCATTAATGTAATTAGACATTGGGCACTATTTCACTATTTTTATATAACAAGAAACTCTCTTTATATGTTGAGAATTATAAGGAGACCAATTACATTTTTTAAGGACATTAACCCATTAATGATGTGAGAAATGATATTCCCTAGGTTACATATGTAATTCAAATAATTCCTTGATAACCATGTAATGTTGGCATTATATTGACTAATATTCATGTGCTACATTTTCCGTAGTCTCGTAAATTTCAAATCCATATCCTCTCTTTATTGTCTCGGTAAATATTTTTATAGTAACAATTCATTATAATATTTTCATTATATGGTTGACATTACAATAGTCTTCCTATTATTTTGAATAATTGAAAATCATTAATCAACACCTCTAGAATAAATATAAACTACTTTGGGAAAATTCTCCCCCTCTTTACATCCGAAAGAATAAAAAATCATGTGTAAGAAACATATCCATTGATCAGCCTCAAATGGATCTTTAGTCACAATGAAGATATATGTTTTTTCGCATTAAGAGGTGTAACATTTTCCTTTCATGTTATGGGTCATGCTACTCTATATAGGTATGGTTATTTATCATAATATGACTATGTTGTCTTAGTAGGGTTATATGTTTTTTATTACCAGGTTCATATCCATCAACAAAAACATTATCTTTATTTTGGAGAGAAATAGATGAATGTATTATATTTGTTGATATCAATTCCATTTTTCCCACTAGGATGAAAATTTAAATATTTTCATAAATTAGATTATGTTAGAAATAATAATGCATAATTTTGAACTAAAAAACATAAAATAAATAGATGAATCATATATAGATAATCTCATACAAATAAAATCATATTATATTGGGAAATATTTACATTTAAATCCATTATAGAAAATTATAATGAAAATATGAATTATCCTAAGAATATACCTCTTGAGTTTCAAAGTAGTTCCATAGTATGACATATGTTCGTGTACTTGCGTACACTAAGTTAGTCTCGTTAAACATTGTCAGAGCTGTTACGACAGGGAACATCTATATGTAAACCACATCTACTTGTGTAATACAAACATTATTTATTCATTATATGAACTAAATAACATATCTAGTACAAAATGTATAGGATATTCTTCTATAAGTATCATAAAATAATATCTTAGTGTTATGTTCTATATTATCAATTTTCTAAATATATTCATTGATGATTCTACTAATCTTTTTTTGATAAAAATAGTAATTAACCAAACCCCTATATCGTTGGGCCCTTAACTAAAATTATTAAATTATATTTAATAAACTATTCAAATCCAAAATAAAATACATGATTAGTAGTTTGAGAAACCATGTTTCAATTATAAACCTTACATTACAATTTAAAATATTTAATACATCATAGAGAATAATTTTAGAACACCAATATTATACTAGATGAACCATGAATTCTAGCCCAAATATATATATTGGAATCCTAGGAAAATAATTCATAATAAAGGGTTGAGCTCATATGCTTATTATGGGCAAGAAAACAATGTAATCTATTATAAATAGTAAGCGTATTCATTATATAAAGTTGTATAACAAATACACAAGCTATATAAACATAATCTCGAGTATATTATGACACGATTTAATGAAAAATCATATAATTAATTGTTTATAATCAAATTGAAATTATATTAATTGAATAATCAATCGATATATCAATAAATAATCTCATGTTAATTTAATTGATAATTCCTGACATCATAAACTTATTATCAAGGCTTCAACAACGACACAATACGGAACTGGGTAAGGATTAATCCAATACACAAACTTATTTATGTCATTATACCAAATAATACATCTATTTTATACAGAGGTTCCCAAATGTAACATACTAATTCCAATAAATTCCAAAAAATAAAAAGGGTGAATCAATAAAAATATAAACATTCATATGGAAAAACTACCATACAAAATGTGAGTACATCAACCATAAACCATGAATGAAAACAAAAAAACATCCATTATCAAACTAATCACAAACCCTTGAATAAAATAAATTGTATGGTATTGAAAAACATTAAATTTAATAGTGAATAATATCCACCAAATTATGTTGACATTTATGAAAATACCCAATTAAAATCATAAAAATTTAATTGAGATAAATACCACATTTTTTACATTGAAAAAAATTATTTAAATGGTTGTGATAAGTTATATGAAAAATTATCATTGAAATGAACATTTTATTCTTGTAATGAATAGTTCAAAAAATTATATTTTTGTTATGGAAGATACATCCACTTATTCAACAAAAGATAAAAATGAATTTTCCATATTATTGTCAAAAATTCATAATGCACCTCATCGAGAAAATTGACAATATACTCCATATAAAAGTTTTAATAAAAATTCAATCATAGAATAAATACATTAAAAATATTAATGATAATAGTAAAAATATTTTATGAAACATTTTTAAGAATCATTGGCAAAAAATATAAATATTCCATAGCAGATTCATATATATTTACATGATGAATTATAATGAGATTTTGAAATTAACACATACCTTATATATTCCTTTAGTTAAATTTTCATTAAAATTTTATATAATGGATTAAATAATTCTATTAAATTATATCAGAATCATATCAACATTTCTATCATATTTGATCTCCTTATATCATTTTATTAATAATGATTCATTATTATACAAGTTTTGGGTGACAACTACTTCCTTTTCACATGAATGTTTTTCAATTTATGTCATGTTTTTGATTCATAGGATAATTTGTTTCATATAATTAATGATAATAAGATCATTTATATTATATTTAATCATTATATACATTGTCATAATCATGTTTGAATGTTTAACATAAAAAATGAATCACATCTCATCATGGGGAATATTGGACATATGTACGCACGAGTGATGATAAAATTAACCTAATAGTGAAATATTATGGAAGTTGATGATATATTTATTTTTCAATAACAAATATAATCTAATAATTTACATATATATCCATTGTTTCCATTATTATACACATCCATGTAAATTACTGATGAAAAAAAAATTACACAACTTCATGGAGATGGAAAGTCACACGTACCATGCATGGTTTTTTAATAATTCATAGGATGGATAATTAGGGAAATATGATTTCACTATAATAATAATAAATTATCAGAATAAATATGATACTGAATTAATTATATTATCATATAAAAAAATCAATAAATGGATGTAGAATATGAAATTATCTTAG
Organism: Viscum album; assembly: GCA_963277665.1. Lineage (NCBI taxonomy): Eukaryota > Viridiplantae > Streptophyta > Magnoliopsida > Santalales > Viscaceae > Viscum > Viscum album. The sequence continues at coordinate 267,252,698 of OY728166.1, forward strand.
ATGAGTTAGTATAAATGATTACATATTCCTCAGTGAACACCCTTTTGTTATCATCATAAGGGATCTATATATGGTCCCTTTACAACACCAATACATCCATATCATATATAATAATGTATTCAAGTTAAATATTATTGGATTGGTTAATCTATATGGTCCCATGTTGTTTGACGGAGTGAGAGAGGATTTGACCATTTAAAATTAATGTGAGTGTCAATTTTGGAAACTCAAAAAATAATAATATAATATTACTAACATTTAAATAAAAAATGTTTAAAAATGATTTATTTCGAAAATAATAATAATTTGGTAATATTTAATCCCAAAAAATTATTTTTAGACATGGATAGGTCTCATTATTAATAGAATATTTGTTTCTTTAACCCTTATTTAATATATTTTAGTCTTACTATGACAACATGTGATTTTACAAAATATGTGTTAGCATAGTTAAAAATGATAAAATTAATTCAAATGATTTATTGACAAAATTTTTAACATTATCCAAATAATTTTTCTAATTATTATATTTTTATGAATTTTTTGTTGTAAAATAAATTTTTATTTATTTTAATGTATCATTAATGTCAACATTGACTCTATTCATTTTTTATGCCTTCAATAAATTTCAATAAAAATATAACATTGAAAAAATGTATAAAACATTGTTAATTTTTTTATTTCATTTATAAAATTTATGGATTTTATTAATTATATTATGTTTTAATTATCTTAATATTATTAATATCATTTATTCTATATTTATACTAATTTAACAATTATTGCATCTTCATTATGTATGTCATTAAGGTGAATATTAACATCAAAATAATTAAAAAGGGATTACCATTTTTATGATTAACATTTTATATTTTAAATTACTATTTCTAGAATAAACATAGATCTTACCCTATGCCATCTAATGTGGACCCCAGTCATAAGCTATCATGCAATATGAAAACCAATTCAAATAAAATACATATATATATATATGATGTGGTTCAGCTAGTTGTTGTTTAGGTTGTTATAGTATCCCATTTTCCATTTGAAACTATATATTCCTTCATCTAGTGGGGCTATTAATGCTTTTATCGCACCAACTACTTAATGGCTTCCCAATTTTCATATGGGAGAACCTTGATAAAGGAATGATCTTTTAAATAAGGATTATTCTCCTATATAAAAATAATAGTCAACATTATATGTCTATAAATAATGATCCTAATTTGAGAAAACAAAAAAAAATTGCCACTCCTCTCACTTATATCACAATATCCCCTGAGTGATTATTGAGTAGCTAACCCACCTGTAAAATATTGGTAATTAGAATGCCTCTTCTACTGAGACCTTGAAATGTAACACATGACAGATGATGAAAACATCTCACATATAAATTCACTGCCACTACCTCTAACATCATGACATCTTTATTATTGGAATATATCAATCACCACATTACGATATAGGCTATTATTATAGGTCATATGTAATATGGAGTCTATGATGATATCTATATCTTTGTCTATATCCTAATCGAGCATCATTTCATGGTAGAATATTTCCTAGAAAATATCAAATGTGTGTCACATGAGGTAATTGAACAATTAAAAATTCTCATCATTTATCATACCACCATACTGCATCCTCAGATCTTCCTGGATTCATGCAATGTTGATTTATAAAGGATAATACACCTCATAAAATTGTGGAAGGTAGTCAGACCAAGAATGTGTCATATCATCATGAGTTTCCATGAATAGAATATAGGGAATTTATTTCAATACATGGAAAAAACTTCCTACCATAAAAAACCATCATATTCTTCACTCTTTAAACTTGTGTTAAGAGTGAAACAATCGAGTCAATGTTATTTGTCATTTTCATGGAATCCCCCTCGCTATAGAACCTTTTTTATCTTTACTTATGGAACTAATTTATTATGATAACCCTATAAGAATCCTCTACTAAAAAATATATTATTATCAACTAAATGTAATCCATTTGGGGTGGAGGGGATGATTCAATTCTACCTTGTTGGAAAACCACTATTAATGACACTTTAAAAAACAACACATCAATCATCAGAGAAGCATCTTGATTCTGAATCGGTAACCTTGTAGATTAAATTGTGGAGGTATCCTGAATGTGATCATGACATACCACAGTTATATGAATACACACACACACACACACAAACACACACACACATATATATATATATAAAGGAATGACCAATGAGGGATAATAAATTGATTCAATCTTATATGATACCTTTACAATCATTCCCTGTATCTGATGTCCTATTATATCAATTTAAAAAATAGTTGTTACCATTTTAGGTGAATGGATACATTAGATTCCATAACAAAATTTGGTTCCCTTTCCTCATTACCACAATTGATAAATCATGAAATAATTTCCCTATGTCCCATTCAATTCCACATTATAGGAAAACTTCAAACACTATACATAGGAATTAATTTCTTTGATATTCCATTTTCACATTCCTAACCACTAATTCCATCCTAATTGGAGGAATGAGGAGTTTTCACAACCATAATTCCATTAATAATAAAATAGGGGCATGAAACAAGAACTACTAAGGCATTAATGTACAATGGGGAGTTTTTCTAATGTATCCATATGCACGAATATATATTTCACCATGAAATATTCAATTAGAGTTTCATAGATAGTATCATCTATTGTTAAATATGCATGAAATAACCTCGATGAAACTGTCATATTGTGCGAAAATAAAAAAAAATAAAGGGAATACATATATTTTCAACCCAAATTTAAGTCCCTACATGACATCCACTAAGGTATATGATAAATTGTGTAAGATCAGCTTATGATCACTATTTCCCGACCATCGTACATATATAATGCACATAATTATTTTAATGTAATGCCAATTTTTTTGTTGATCTATATATAACCAACATAAGAAATGACTCATGTGGATAAATATAATTTCATGGTGATTATATAAATTCGTAATAGGATTCCCAAAAAATGAAGGGGTGTAACAAAAAGATATATAATGTTGCTAGCTCAACCCATTATAATATTGAAATGGAAATACAATACATATAAATCATCATAAATAATCATAGATGAGATTGAATTTAAATATCTATATTATAGAGTAGTCAACATTCTATGAGAATGGTTGTATCTCAAATGGTTTATCCTTCATTCTCAACATTGATCAAATTATCATTAGAATCTATTTATATCATCCCACATTATGATATATATTTCAAAAATAAATGTATAACCCACTCATACTGTGATTTCACATGTTTTTAAAGTTCATATTAAGGTATGTTCCACTACTTATATGAAGGAATAGTGCTTAGTGTAGGGGAGTATCATCATAATATATATAAGGAGAATGGGGGAGTAAAACCATTCTGTTATAAGGGAGCTGAAACCCTAACATCTCTCTAATGATCTTCCCATAATCAATAGAATCATCAAGACACACATAAATAACATTCATGATCAAACTAATAATGTCATATCTTATATATCAGAATGAGGTCCATTAGTACATTATAAATGAAAAAAGCACTTGGGATAGAATACTCACATGAAAAAATATGCTCCCTATTGATTTTGGTATAATAAAAATAATTTCTTGGATAGAATACATAGTTTTTTTAGGGGACCACACATTGTGTGTCCCCACTATGTCACCGTGCAATGATCCCCATTGGATAGGGATTTGAAATCCATGTAATACTACACGTTGTTTCTATATACTATGGAAAAAAGAAATTCAATAATAGAACATGGTTAAGATAGACATGTATATCCAAATGACCTGATCTTTTTTTAAATGATATGAATGTTCATCAGGTTTCCTATTAATGTTCACATGGGACATAGATAGATTTTCCATCCATGGTCTAACAGAGTGTGTATCAAGTGACATAGAATATTTGAACATTTTGGGTCCTACGAATGAAACGACCAAGATATGGATCAACCACCAATGGATTTAACTGAATATGTGGGTCCAAAAAATAGTATGAGATTGTTAACTCATCTAAAAACCCTTGGGCTATATGTGATAGTACTCAGTATTTGTTCTTAAAGACTACAATGTGTGTAATGAGGTTTTCTCCTTATGAAAACCCTAATTTTCACAAGTTTTTATATTAACATTCCCATAGTGATTTATGAAATTTGAAAATTCATGAAAAATTTAATACACCTAATGATATGAATTTCAATCCTATTATAGATGGAAATAAGAATTCAACAATCATTTAGAAGCCTGAAACACTTCCTCCAATTCCCCTCATTTCTATCAACTCAATCTTATTCCATGATTGGATCCTCAATCCTTGAAGCATCTAATGTAACACATGTTCCATCAATATCTATTATGAAGAATAAATCTATTCATATTTCCCAAAAAATAGAAAATACCAGGGTTTAATGATGACAAAATTTGTCATCGACAATTTAAATTTGAATCGATGGTCCAATATTGATGAATGTGAAGAAATGCTAGGGGAAAAGATCAAGAATATAGGTAAAATAATAACTTTCATAGTATTTTCAGTCATATATAATATAAAAACTAAATAAAATGTGGCATAATGGAATACGAAATAAATTTATACAAAACCCATTTTTTAAAAATTCATCTATATGATGAACATGTAAATAACATAAAAATAATGAAAATAAAACCATTTTGTTAAAAATATAATCTTGGGGGGATTTTTTGATGTGTTACTGATATTTGATAAAAAATTGGAGAATAATAAAATCATCACTAATGATGTTGATTTTAAAAGTTCTCGTTATCTCAATCCCCCTTGATTTGACAGCTTGTTGGTCACTGATCCCAACCATCCATCCATGAATATAGAAGACAACCTCTCAAATGCTCTATGTAATGTGCAGGAATTGCTGTATATTTATGACATGGATGATTAAATAAAAAAATTTACATTGTGTTCATGTAATATAATAACAATTATATAATTAATTATATTAATCAAAACAAAATCCAATTGTGTCTTCAATAGGGAATTTTATGGAGACCATACATTGGTCACATGTAAGATAAATTGTGCCTTCCATATTCAACCATGGTCGAGTATTTTCTGATTTAGTTCTAAGAAAATTTGAAAAAATTAATGAATAAATCTAATATAATATAATAATAATTTTTAATATCTACATTCAATTTGGAAATGGGGATTCCACTATCCAACTATCTACATTTCTCGATTTGAATATATTCAAAAGTTATACAAATAATATATAGGGTCTCTAGGATAACCTATAAAGATAAATAATGATGATGTAAAAAAACAATGTAAAAAATAAAATAATCAGTAATATTGGAATGAAAAAATATGGAATGCTGATAAATTGTGTCATTTCTATATTATAACATTTTTTCTAGGGAATAATCATATAATAGAAATCATGTAAAATATTAAGGTTTGAAAATATAAATAAATGTTCATATGATTAAATATATATTAGAATGACCTGATCAAAACCCAACTATAATAGATTTTGTATTATTACATTATATTATATTTATACCATAAAAATAAATATACATATATATTTCCATTAGTGAAATCAAAATTTTAAATTAATTAATGAATAAAACCACAACTAAAAGAACTATAAATTTTAATTTTTTACCATTATTTCATTACCAAAATAATTTATATATAAATTGTGAAACATAATTCATTTTGGATATTAACATGGAAATAGACATGAATACATGAATGTGGCATTAAAAAAATTATTAACAATGAGTTAAAACAATATTATATATATATGATAATAATTTATTTAAAATAAAAATTTTGATTTATTAATATGAAGAATTCTTGAAATTAATATTAAATAATATTTTCATGAACACATATAATGATTGTTTTCATAGAATTTATTTTGGAAGAAAAACCATTTGAATGAGAATGGATTTCAAAAAATTCATTGAAAAATAATATTAAATACCAAATACTTCAATAAGTAAAAATACCTTATATAGTTTCAAAAACATTTATTCCTATAATTTATGGAAAAAAATGAATACAATTTACTATTATTATATGAGAAATTATTCCTATAATAATTTCATTTCTGTTGAAATTGTATAACTTCTCTGTAGAAGACTCAAGTGAGCAATATTCATAAGGGATAAATAATATTTGAATTAATAAATATTACAAAAATTTATAATATATATTTTTTATGAATATTGATATCTAAAAATTAAAACCTCACAAAATTTTATCAATTGGAATATTGATCCCAACTATTATGTTCTAGAGGATGATCAAATGTCACTAAATGAAAACTATGTAAACTGAAATCCATGAAACAATAGTAACAACGGGATTAAATGAAATTTGGGTGAAAATATATAATAATTAATTTTATTTTACATTCATAAAAAAACTATATAATTATGATACATCTATGGGATTTCAGTACAATATTATAATGATCACTTACTTCATAATGTAATCATTTCACAAGGTATAATGTTTTATATTATTATCCCATGTGACTTTACTATCATTTTAATTAAAACCTTTTGAAACTGAAGGATTATAATTTTATATACAATAACTTGATAACATGCTAAAAGATGGGTTTTTATCTTATAATTTTATATAGACAACATATATGAAATTAAATTCAAGACACCCAATATGTATCAAAGAGTTCAATATGTAATTAAAACTAATAACATACTAAAAAAATTATTCTAATAGAATACAGAAAATGAATTAAATTTAGTTATTAAATACAAAAAAATGAACATTATAACTAAATGTATATATTAACAATAACATGTATTAATAATTTTATGCATATAAAATTGTAATTTTTTGTAATTTTTTACATCGTATGAAATAAATCCATATACCTTTGAACTTTTTTCATAAATGAGGTGTTTATGTGGATTATTTATTTAATTATAAATATTATTAGATAATATATGTTATATAAATTTATTTTACATGTAACACTGTTATGAATATATATCATTCATGGTCTATTTTATATGAAATAAGACATTGTGAACTAAAATGATAATGGTTTTGTGAGTCATATGGATATAAATTTATTCTAAATTACTATTTCAATAGTTGATATAAATATAAAATAGAAAACTAAAAATGATATTTACATAATTTTATTATATTATATTATTCAAAAATTTATTATTTTCATCAATATTAATTATAAATATTACTATACTAGTATGTTTTTGAACTAATCCAAACATAATCCAACTGCGATTAATAGATTATAATGAACAGTTATAGATATAAAATAACAATACAAAAATTATTTAAAACGGTGTTATTAGATTTATATATCATTATATCTCTGAAATATTAAGAGGTTGTAATTTCTATAGATTCATTACATATATATAATAGATAATTTTCCCCTTAGTTGTAATGTTTTAATTTATAAAATTAATGATAATTATATGTTTATAATATTATTAAGAGGGACTAAAAATTACCATAAGAATCCTTAGTGTTATAATATAAAAAAAATTAGACATTAACTCTATAATCGTGTCCATCTATATAAAGAGGTTCTAAAAATAAAAGTGCAAATTACTCATTCCTTGGATGTGGTGTTCATCACCTAAGATTGGATAACAATTATTTTTTTAAAAGGTGATTAATGAGTAATATATATTTTTTGATATCATTAATCTTGATATAAATATTTTAAATACTTAAAAATTAACCCTTGATACCATAATTAATAGGTGGTGAAGGAAAGTGAAACATGTTGGTTTGTGAATGTAGTGGTCAATGAAATTATTTAATTATTGTTTCACATTTACATAATATAAATGGAAACTATTAATAATTAATATTAATAACGAATAATAAAATAATCTATTTAACCTACAATACATTGAATATATAGAAACATGAAAATTTAATTTAAAATGAAATTGAGAAAAAATAATTAATTTAAGAAATTCTTACTCACATTCATCACATTGGCCTTTAATTAGAGGAACCATTATTAATAGAAAGAATACAATAATCTCGTTGGATTAAAATATAAGGAGAGTGGAACATAATGGTTTGTATTATCATCTATAGTCATGTTTTTTGGATTTCCATGAAGGTGTAGAATGAAGAACCATATATAAATTTTGAAGTTTTAAATTTTTTTAATTTTCAGATAATACTATTGAAGAAAATCGTTAAATAGTAATTTTGATGAAAAATTGATAAATAATGTACATGGAATGGGAGATTTTCTATACAAACAAACATAACTAATTCATATATATAGTTTTATGATTAATCATTCGATTTAACCGTTAAATTATATATTTTATAATTTCATATTTTTTGGTGGAAAATAGTTTCTACATAAGAAAACATAATATTTATTCCAATACATAATGTCAATGGTATTATTCCATTTACACCAAATAATTAAAAATTAAAATGCAATTCCATTTTATCCAAATCATATATTTTATGATGATAAATTTTCAAATAATAATTTATATTGTATTAGAAACATGTTTTTTGAAATGTTTACTTATGTTCTAAAATATACATTATGGTTTTTAAAATTAAAAATAATTTTTTTAGATATATGAATACTATATTATATATTAATTTGGTAAATAATTATTTTTTACAAAAATTATAATCTTTTCTTACTTATAATAAATAATTATATACCATCTTAGTTTAAAAAGTTATTTTTTATTATCCACCTAAATGTCATTCATTGTATAAATATAAAAACAATTTATATAAGGAAAATATTTCTATAAAAATTAAAATATTATTTAAATATTTGGAAATTATATTTCTTTTTTAAAAAAATTTACTATAAAAATAATATGATTGATATAATGAAAACGTGTTTTTATGTGAAAACATTTTTTGCAATATTAATCTTTTTATATTATATTTAATTTTTTTAGTTTTTAAATTAATATATAATAATTATTCATATAAACATTTTTATCATCATTATTAATAATTATCATAAATATAAATTAAAATATCAAAAAAATAAATATTTATATTTATTTATTTTTTAAATATGAAATTACTATCTTATACATTTTTGTAATTCCAGTTTAATTTAACTCATACTTAATATAAACCTTTGATTAATTGATTAATATTTTATAAATCTGTTACTAATTTTCACTATCACCAAATTCAAATTTAATGATTTAATTGTATAATATAATGGTAGTATCATTAATTTTGTGACTTTTTCGAGATATTAATAGATACATTTAATTATATTAATGGGATCATATTAAAAAAATTCATGTTTCTTCATTCCAACAAAATAAATAAATTTAATGCAATAAATTTAAGTCATAAAAAAATTATATAGAAATATATTCATTAAAAATATATTTTTATTGATCAATCTATTTTCTAAAATTCTTATTCAGATTTATACGATTGAAAAAATATTATTAATCTATTATAGACATAAAAACCACATTACACATTTCACATAAATTTCAAATGAGGGAATATAATCAAAATACAAAAGTAATAACATCCTACAAAAACATAACGTATTTCTATGATAATCATATCAATATATTTTTATTTAATACAATATAACAATTATTTTTGGATAACATACAAAACAGATGAAACATAAAATTTATTATTGAAATCATATTATTCACTATATTATTAATAATTCATGTACTTTTCCTCATTCATATTCTTTTTTCTAATTATTACCCCAATGTGCCTTATATTTTCACATTTAGTATCACTATTACATGCACTCTTATTAATTGAGAAAAATTTTATTTTGTGTTAATTATTCACTTACACTTGTTAGAAAGATGAAATTTATCACCATAGTAGTAACATTTATCTATAATAAAATGTTAATTTCCACGAAGATTTAACCCACATGTTCTAAATGTAAATATTTTAATTATCATTCCAATATATTCATTCTCACTTTAATTTCAATGAAATTTTTCCTTGAAATCCTAGGTGTTTTATTGAATTCATTTATGTTCATTTATTTAATTAGAATTCATGATATATGGTTTGGATATTATTTATATATTTCTCACATGCTTATCCTTAATGATTATTCAATAGGTAAAATTCTAAAATTTTCATCAATTACTATTCATAGAGATATATTCTCTATAAAAATATTATGTAGTTTTTTCAACCTAAATAAATTATCATCCTGATTTTTTGATATATAGTTTAATGTAGAATAATTGTTTTTAAATTTAATTTTTTTTTAAATTTTAAAAAATAAAGTTAATTTTTTATTACAATGTTACACTTATCATAGAGTTTATTTGGTGATTTTTTTAGGAATGGTGATTTATTATTGAGTAGTAGGAATTTTTATATTTTGAATAATTTATTTTTATTTCCCTTATTTACATAATATAATATTTCTTATGATAAGATTTAATTTCATATACATTTTTCACATATTATAATAAAAAAAATTATTTGAAATTATCATTTTAAATGAATTGGGTATAAAAACTCTTCTATTCAAAAATAGAAATTTTATGGAAATAGTTTTTCATTGAATCAGTTGGATTATTTTATATGTAATTTTTACTAAATATTTAAATTGAATTAGTAAAAATGGAATCCATATTTATAAAATGATTTTCCAAATTTTCTAATAATTTCACATTTTTTATTTTGAAATTTAACATTTGAAAACAAAATCTTGTTACTTAATATAAAATTATAATGAGTTCAAATATATCAACATATATCATTTGTGTTAAAAAAATCTTGATATAATATTATAATATTATTTTAAAATGATATTTTATTTTATTATTCAATACGGTAAATTTTTCTCCATTTTGATTATGTAATTCATTTATATATTTAAATATTTTGAGAAATTCCATTTTACACAAAGAGTCTATTAGAATTATTATATTGAAATAAATTTTATATATATTATACATTACATTAATCACAACACAATATTTATCTTGTACATCAATCAATACTAGGTTAGATTGGTATAAAAATAACTCTGTGTTTGAAAAAAAAAAGATAAATTGTTAATACGATAACATAAATTTGTACAATAAAATCTTGATGTCAAATACATAGATATGTAGATTAATAAATGAATTTAAAATAATAATCATTATTTTTTTATACAAATAAAACATATTGAAAAAAATTCATAATTTTCAGTAAAGTGATCATATGTTTGGAAAATACTATTTATCAATGAAATTGTAGTTTATTTCTATTCTTGAGAATTTATAAAATTCATTTTATACTCTTTTAAGAAATATTATTTGAAAAAAAATTATATATTTTATCTAGTTAATGTTATTTTAGGTCCACTATTTCAGTTTTTTTAAGGATTCATTTCATCATGAATGGTAAAATTTAATGAATTTTATTTGAAAACTATCATATTGTTTAATTTTTTTATATTGTCATATTATAATTCAATTTTTTATGTAATATTAGTTAATTTATAAATAAGTTGGAACAGTTTATTTCATTTTAATCAATTTAATAAATAATATCACTAAAAAAATTTAAACTTTTGATCATTTTCCCTATAAAAACATGTATTCAATCCACTTCAATGAATTATTTTTATATTAAAATTATGATACTATGTTTATGGAAATTTTAAAAAATAATTCATATCTCTAATAATAATAATTTATATTATCCGATAATAAAAAATTAAATTTTTACATTAATAAATATAAAAAAATATAAAAATTATTTATGATAGTTAAGTTAAAATTTGATAAACGAGGGGATAAAATGAAAATATAAGTGTTAAAATAATAAACAATCACACCCAAAAACCATTGTCTATCCCTATTTTAAAATTATAACTATTATTTTATTTTTTTTATATTAGTTTTTGGTTATTATAACATGAATATAACATTTTTTGGAAATTTCCATATAATAAATTTATATTATTTCACTCACATCAATTATAAATAGACACACCTTCTCCTCTTATATTCACATATTAAGATGCTTTTGGATATGAAAATACAATACCCAATGAAAAACCAACATCCAAAAACTGATCTTTAAAGCCATATTTTGATCATAGAGTCAACCTATGAGGATGTTTCTGAAACTCCATGAGGGATACTTGAAAAGGATGTAACATTCATCAATGAGCATTTTTTGACTTCCTACAATTTAAAATATTATATTTATAGTTTTCCGATATATTATCCAAAATAAATTGAATATATTGATACATTTTTATGCTATATTAATGAAATATATCCATCTACACTTCCATCAATTTGGTTACATAATCATTGATAATGTTTACAGCAGACTACTACCTTGATAATTGATATTACATGTTTTTCCCTCACCACAACTAAAATCTGTATATGATGAAGGGTCAGAAACATATATATGTTATTTATTATATATATATATATATACACATATTCAATATTTATATGATATATTTCGTTTACATTCCATATCATTTGACATATAGAAACATCGCTCAGTTTTATGGTGGACTACTACCTCGTGATGAATTGAGAGTGTTTTCACTAATTTTGTTAATGGAATATAATAAGGATCCATTTAATTGATAGAAATGAAATATTTCTGATATTTATGTAAAATATATCATTCTGAGATAAATATACATTATTTATTTTTAAACCTTTTCCCTCCCTATATGATGACTACATCGTTCATGTACATGTTGGAAATCACATTCACAAAGCAATGTGACATTATTTTCATCACATCATCCCATTAATGATATGTATAATACATTTAATTAAATAATATGTTATTATGATATATTTATCATCATATAATGATAAAAAATTACTTACATTCATTCCATAACGACCATTGATAAATAGAAATGTCATTCATTTGTACTAATGAACTAAAATCTCCATTATCATATCCTTCTTAAACTATAAAAAATACATATCACGATTGGTTTTAAAAGACTATTTGATTTTAAAATTACATAGAAATAAAGAAATTATAATTATAAATATAATGTAACCATGGTAAATATAATTTAAATGATAATAAAAAAATCAAAACATATATGAAAAAACCAAATTATTATTTCTAAAAATGGGACTTTAATCTGGGATTGTTAATAAATACGTAATGGAAGAACCTAAATAAATAATATATGGTAATTAATATGTAGTTATATTTATATAAAATTTTTATATTAATTGTATATTTTATATATATTAGGTTCCAATGTGTATTGGGAATGTCATGAATTGTGGTAATGGATTTATAGCCTATATTTAATTTCAAGGAGGCATATGACATATTTACCACGTACATATTTTATATAGGGTTTATAATATCCAATAATTTTATCTATGTCTCATATAATAAAAAATTATTTGGGTATATATGCCAATGTGTGGATATATCTTTCGTTGGATTTATGGTTCAAATGTAATCAAATTAGTAAAAAATATTTTTCCGAATTTTACTTTTGTAAGACATATGTAATTTTATTAAACTATATTACATTTTCAGGTGTATAAAATCCCAATTTTATATATAATATCATGAATAATTATCCTCATTATATTTAATGTTTTTTATCATTTATTCTATTCAAGGATACCAAAGTGGTAAAGATTATATGTTATAATAACATAATTTATTGGGTTTATTCTAATTTTGTTTATGTGAATAAAATTGTATGATATGTCTCATAAAAAACTCCAAAATTGTAAACTCCCCTAGTAATTCAATATTATTTCCCAAAATACTGATCTTTTCCACTATTTTTTACAAAAAATAATTGATAAAATATTTCTAGAATATCAAACTGTGTTTTTTACATTGATGAAATCTAGTATCATCCAAACTATGTTATAAAAGAGTAAATATTTATTATACTATGATTATTAAATTAGATATTTACTTATTTTTAATTTAAAAAAATTTAATTGAATATTCATATATTTAAGAAAATATTTATTTTTTTATTTTTATGAAAATGTGACGTGAATCAATTGCCACACCTATTCAGTATGAATATATCTTCAAGTATTCATGACCTCTATTAATTTCAAAGGTCAATTTATATCATGTAAGGATTTATTTAAAATAGAAATATTTTAATAATATATTTACAGTTAAAAAAAATTCAATGTGGAAACTAAATTTTCTTCATGAAATGATAAATAATATTTCTTATTTTATTTTATCAGAAAATGACTTAAAAAATGGATTATGAATATTTATTTATTGAAAGTGAATATAAATGAAACATTATATTCATCCAGAGAAGTTTTTTGTGATATTTCAATTAAATTTTCTATCTAAGATGTCATCTTTATGTGATAATTTTTTTAAAAGGGATAATATCTAAGGATATAATTCATATTTTTTCAATGAATGGTTTATGATTATAATGACACGATGTTGGTGATACTCGTTTTTCTTCCACATAATATAACATGATTGTATTATTTTGAAACCCAATTATTTTTATATATGATTCAATGATTAAATGATGAATTTATTATGAAAACATTCTCATTATCATAGGTGATGGAATGCTAAAATGTCTATGAAATCCATTTTATTTCATGGGTTTTGAAATAATGATAATTTTATTATTTTGGGGAGAACATAATATATAATTTTCATTATGATATGGGTGGGATCTATATTTCTCATTATATTATTGGGATTATGATTAAAATTAATGTGATTGAATGGGTCAAAACTTTGAGTGAACATGGATTAGATGGTGCCTTCGTTCACTAAGATTGTTTCGGGTGTGAACCATGACTAATAAGATGGTTTGTGAAGTGAACCCATTACAATAAATTAATCATGAATAATTGAAAATACGTCATCAAACATCTCCTTTTATCATATTATTATAAAAAAATGTACAAAATTTCAATGATGTGTCGATTTACCATCATCATGGAAGGTGTGTTTTAGTGATCTTTAACCAACATCTAGGATAGTCCTAAAAACATTATTGTGTCCAAATATGATTTTATTCTTCCTTTTATTTGTTATATTTTTTTGTAACCAATACATAAAAATAATTTTAAATATGATTACATGAGTTCCTGATGGTCATAAAAACTGACAAAATTAATTAAGTCATTTTCATTAATGATTTATCTATTAAACCATCTTCATATAATAAAAAATGATATACCGTGTCATTTAACTTTTAGAAACCATATTAAGAACACCAAATTCCATTTATATTGTTTTTTACCATTTTATATTATTATCCATAATGGAAAAACCATAGAAACCTTGAAATTAATGCCGCTAAAAAATGAAAATGAAAATTTATTATTCATAATTGGGTGGAAATATTTTATAAAAAGATCATATATGGGTTTTTAGGTATTAATATTGATATATAAGATATTATTAACTATATATAAACAATTATACTAGATGGTTCCAAAAAATTTTAGTATAAAACAAACGAAAGTATGGAAATTTCCAGTTAAAAAAATCTTTAATGTATATTTATACAAAAATGAAAAGGGTTATTTTTATGATTAATGTATTCATTCATTATGAATATTTTTTGGTTCTGCATAATTTATTATGACAAAGGGTGGGACATATATATCCCTCATATAAATTGGGTATGATAATGTTTTTTTGACCATAATGGTTATTTGGCGCGTAAGTACAATGGTTACACCATAAGGTAGCAGTGAGGTTTTTATTTTGAGGTATCCATGAGGGTTACAAAAAATATAATAAACATGAGGGTTAAAATATTAATTATTTAATTTTATGTGTTACCTGTATGTTTTTATTTATGTTTTATATGTTTTCTATAAAAATATAGTATCCACACGTTAATTATCTCATACATTATGGGTGAAAAGGATGTCCTTGTGAAAAGTATTTCATATGTTTATAAGTAATCATAGACTAACACCATCAATTATTTTATGACCATTACATAGATTTTAGTTCTCATCCCTTGTTTTAATTTTTTTCATTAGGGTTAATAATGGGTAAGAGAAAATCATAATCTAGTATGGATGTTGTTGAGGTTTTCCATGAATATATTGGATGGTTTATTAAAAAAAATTATATTACAATGAAATGGATGTTTTTTTGGTAATACCAATATTTTATGCATTTGTGTTGATATGTATGAATTCTCTCACAATTAACTAAAAAAAATACTAAAAATATCCTTTGTAATTTCAAAATGTGAAATCTAAATAAATTTACATGATTGTGTAATGTTTATATAAGGGTTCATATAGTTGGTATCAAAGCACAATTTAAATATACTAGGATTTTTATGATATTAATATATTACCATAAATTATTTTTACTTCATTTTTTAGATTAAAAAATTTATATTTTAATGTCTAATATGATTCTTTATCTAGGATTTCACTATTCATAATGGTTTCCCAGAGAAGGAAAAGGGGGGAGGATGTTGGAATACACTAAAATGATCATATCATTCTAAATCCATAACCTGCAACGGTGGGAATTAGATCTAATTAATTTTTTGTTTTAATGGATACGGTGAAGTAGGATATATATTATGGTTTCATATATGAATAATAACTTTTAGAGCTACCACAATGGAACATGACAATAGTTGAACATTTTCTGAGTTAAAACTTCTCACTTTTAGTAGATCATCAGACCCAGTGGTCGATGAAAGGTGTATTTAACCCCTTGAAAATATATTTGATTTCATGGTGGGTCTAGATAAAATATCATTTAGTATTTATTTTTAAATTTTATAATGTGAAGCTAAACAACTGTGGTTAATGGTCAAATATATTAGATTTAGATAAGAGTTTGATAACATGGAACTTTACAAATTTTAGAATCTTCTACCTTAATAATATTTTCCTATGGTGGTTTGAAATATGATTGAAATGAAAATCCATGAATTTGAATGTGTTGGAATATTCAGTTATTATGAATAAATCAAACATCACTCATTTAGAATGGTACACCGCACATCATATTCATGTTATTGATTGTTAACTAAATCATTTTTACTAATTATTAATTCCAAATATCAAATTGTATGTACATCCATTTGAATAAAAATGTTATGAGAAACATAAATGATGGTTTTAGTGGGTATAAATGGATATTTTATATGATCAAATGTACTTTGACATCAAGAAGACGAATGAAACATTATGAAAATTGTGGGTAAAATTCAAACCATGAAAAATGATGGTGACATAATGAATTTTTTAGTTCGTGAAATGTGTGGTAAAAATCACCCTATAGAATTCCATAATTAAAATATTAAATTTTTCAAATGTGGTAATATTTGACTTATGTTCCAATAATTTAATTTAAATGGTCATAAGTATAATTATAATAACAAAACTATAATGTGTTTTCAATGTAGTGGGATGTGGAATAATGAAATAACATGTCTAAAGGATGATCTGAAAAATAGAAATATTTAAGATTATAAAGAGAAAGGTCAATTGAAATCATTTAATACTATATCATGAAGATATTGGGCTATCTAATAAATTAGTATGATGTTTTTTTGTTTACTGATATTTTTCAATATTTTTTTGATATAGTGTTTAAAAATTCAATTATTTCTAAATTAATTTGCATAAAATGTTAAATTTCAACATATTGTAAAAACACTAGGGGGGATATTATTGAATACCCGAATTAAAATAATATTCCAATTGTTTTATGTGGAAATTAATTATCTAAAAACCTTGTTTTTTCCACATAGTGTAATTTGATGTAATCATGGGTATGGATTGTATTTTATTCTTCCATGCTAAGAAACCATGTTGAGATAAATAATTTGGTTTTAGAAAGACATTTAGTTGAATGCAATAATGAATTAATACCATTGATATAAAATCGGGAAGACAATAAACTGTTAAAATATAGAAATGAATGTTCTCATTCACATATTGTTGAAATCAATGGATCTTCTCAGATAAATGATGTCCCATTTGTAATAGAATACCTGGATTCTTTTTCCAATGAATCGTCTATTTTTATACCTGATTCAGATGTGTAATGTACTATATTATTAGTTCCCCGTGAAATAACAATTTCAAAATATCCTTATCAAATGGATCAAGTTGAACATTAAGAATTTAAAAATGTAGTAGTATGGTTTTTTTGATAATAATTTCATTCATCCTAGAACATAACCTTGGGTTTCTCCACTTATTTCTTTAAATAAAATATGGTTTAAAAATATATTGTGGTGTTTATTTATATCGGAATAACATAATATTAAGAATAAGTTTCTATTTTAACATATTAATGACTTATTTTATTTTTTACGACCCCCACCCCACAATGTGTACTCCTCTTGGGCCGGAAATGTGAGAAGGGAGACAATGACCCATGATTCCTATCTCCAGTAGGCTTCGGGTTGGTGACTACCACTGAGGGTATAACAAACACACAGATGGGAGGCATTAACCTCTAAGAAAACACATGTAGAAGTGAGAGATAATATAGACACCAACCATCTCCCAAATAGATTGAAATATAAATGAAAACCCAAGTACACATATGAAATGTCATGAAAAACTACTAAAAATTAAAGGGGATAAACTGCAAGTACACAAAAGAGAGTAAAATAGCAACGACCACAAGCCCGAACATCTCCTGCAAAACCAATATAGTAAACCCCTTCCTGATCTCTAACCTTCTCCAAGTGACCTGAATACCATTTTAAATATACACAGGATGACTATAACCTTATAGTCAGTAGGATACTCCCTGAAGCCTCTCGTGCAAAAGTAAAGAAAGCATGCTAAAGAATAGTGAAAAATAAGTGAAAGTAACACATCCCATAAAAAGGTATACTCTATTCCCAACCTCATCATTGAAACTCTCACTATGTAACTCATACAAGTGTATATAATATAACAAAGATTATCAAGGTTACATTCTACTACTCCCCCATTGGTTTTCCACATTCCCTCAACGTCTCACATCCTAAGCACATCTCTCTAAAAAAGATTGCCCGTAGACAATTGGGCGAAGCACCATAACATGATCCTTGTGCATCAAAACCACCACGTTCATGCAAAAATGTAACCAGGTACTTTTCGGGAGGCACCACTTCTCGCATAAAATGTATCATACATTTGGTATTATACAACAATCCATTACAACCCATACACTGAGTAATGATCCTCAAGCCATCATAGCCTATACATTTTACACCAATAGTAGTCCAGAGGATACTATATCAAGAATATATGTGTGTGAATAACAACAAGCCATTACTGCTCTGTACACACATATATGGGGAAAACTAAAAACTATTCCTACCAGTAAAAGTATCTTCCAAGAGAAGAGAGTGGGTTTAAATGGGGTAGTCATCCATCCATCCTCCCACCGGAATGTTGGGTAAAACACCCATGGGGCTTTGAATCCATAGGGTGTCAGTTTCTCATACTGACAGGGTGGAGTAGCATATAGAAACACGATAAGTATAGAATATACTATATCTCACAACAACACTATGGGAATAACTTAGTCTTATATTCAACTACAGCTAATGTCTCTCAGACTCTGTGATGCCAAATCTTAGACTATGTATCCAATAAGCACACAGCCAATTAAAAAATTATTTTTTTCCTTACATCATTATCTTTTTATCAGTTCCAATTTATATTAATAAATTATTTAAACATAAATTAACCATTTACAATTCCAAATTAAATTGCATTAGCATCACCTCCAAATTTCACCATCCCTTTAAAATTACAACATCATCATTATGTTCCAGCAACTCCAACCCCAAGGGTTAACATTATTAGTAATATATTTATCATAGAATTACTTTATGATATTCCCAGGCATTCTAGAAAAATATTATATGCAACTAAACACAAGGGGGATCAACACATTGAATACACTTACTACCCGTGTTGTCTTTTCCACCTATAGCAAGAGCCTAAACCCATCCTACCTTGAGAAACTAAACACAGAAATCACATGTCATACCCCATGTGTCTTCACCTATTTTGGAAGAAGGGTAATCAAGACTAGATTCCTTGATCTGTGGGGAAATGGAAAGAATATAATCAACCAATAATATTCATCAAGCATCCAAAAATTACATCAATCTTATTCCATCATCCCTGGTGTCCTCCTCAACACCAACATGCATAAACTGATGCATCTCACCACTCTAGGTGTCATCTGCTACAAGAACCAAAAGGCCTTCATGGCCCCCAAAAATCACAATAGCCATCCAGGATTACATCACAAACCTAGCCATAGGAAAACAAACATCTTAATAATTTGTCTCTTGGACCTTTAATAAACAAGAGGGTAACTCAGAACCCTACTATGAGTTACCTTTTATTGAACAACTGGTTCTTCAATCCATATTAGATTAACTTATTATTATTCATAGGTTGCAAATTTGGGAAACCTAATCAGTAAGTTATCATAAATAATTTAACATACTTACTACGCCAATTTGATTAACATCAAAAATACAACAATAACCATATTTTCATACATGACTCTTTATCTTTAGCCAATAAATTATCAATTAATCCCATTTTATGTTCTTTAAAAATTTAACTCAATAAAATATAGCTAGACGAAGAAATAATATATATCACACTATGTATAAAAACAAGAGGCAACAACATACGATCGATGTCAATTTATTTATCCAGTTCAAATATTTATTATGTCAATACTATTGTTATCCAGTGAGATAAAACATGATTACGATATAGTTTCACGTAAAATATGAGAGAAGAAATTAATACCCTACCTCATGTTGTTATTGACATTATTTATATGAGAATGATCCACACAACTGATCATGATCAACTCATATCGTAACAACAACATCCACCCGAGGATTCCACGGTACAACTGCACCAACCCAAACCCAGGAAAACAGGAATAGAAGCATAGAGAACACATGACATAACAAGGAAAGGAGTATAAAGAGAAAATTAACACAAAAGAACCATGATAAAATATACCACATTTCGATGAATGATTGACCATTGCTTCTTGCACCAAAGTAGGGGGTACACATGCGGTTGGATGAACTTCAACGGGAAAATGATCTGAGGATTAATGCTTGATCACACTACGCATATAGTAAGAAGGAATGGTTTGAGTGTCCTGCACAAGGTAGACCACGAAGGAAAAAAAGATATTGCATCCATTTAGAATATTTAATGGAGAAGTAGTTTAAGATATGCTTGATTCTCCATTAAAAGAGGATTTCATTAAAGAACACGATTTGACAAAGTAAAAATATGTAGACCCTTAGGAATAATTAATATAGGAGTTATGGACTTTGAATCAGCCTTAATGTCCTTAAAAAAGGCATTAAATGAATTTTATGTTAAAGGAAACGTCAATGGGGTGAAATTATAGGAAGAAGGAAACACTGTTCACCCTACCATTCTGGAAACAATGTACACCATACAATTCTGGAAACACTATACATCCTACTATTCTGGAAACACCGTACACCCTAAGGTCACTGATGTCACTATTCATAGAAAGTCATTGATGACACTATTCATAGGAGGTCACTGTTGTCACTATTCATAGAAGGTCACTGATTTCGCAGTTTACAGAAGGTCACTGATGTCAGTATTCAGAGAAGGTCAATGATGAAATTTTCCACCTAATGTTACAGTTTCACTGTTCACAGAAGGTTACTAATGACACTATTCATAGATGGTCAATGATGACACGATTCACCCGAGGTTAAAGTTGTACTTTTCACAGAAGGCTACTAATGATATTGTTCACAAAAAGTCAATGATGACACTGTTCACCTAAGGTTACCGCTACATTATTCATAGAATGTTACTGATGAAACTATTCACAAAAGGATAATGATGAAACTATTCACCTAAGGTTACCATTTCACTATTCATAGAATTTCAATGATGTCTTTGTTCACAAAAGGTCACTGATCTACTATTCATAATGGACTACTGTTGGAACTGTTCAGAGAAATGAAAATTTGGAAAATTGATGGGGATAAGTCACCTAGACATCCTGAAACACCTCACACACCTGATATTCCCAAAGGAATGAACCAGAGAGATCGGGAAAATTACATCGAATACCTCTTAAAAAATTATCATCCTCAAGAATTAAAAACCCTCCTAGAGGGAAAACAAAATGGGTCTGAAAACCCACTAATCGAGATACCTCTCAAAAGATAGCAATCCAAAAGAAGAAACCAAAGAAGGCTATATCATAAACAATAATAGTCTATAACCAACAAGTGGATCTTGTTAACTGAAAAGAGTTAAGCATCAGAAAACTCTGGGTACTGAGCATGTATATGTGACTCACATTCCAAGGTTTTCTCCTCCATGCCGCCATTTCACCACAAGACATGGACAAAGGGTATAGAATTCCTTCATAACACCTTATACTTGTGGTGTTGGATCTCAGTAGGCCACTCCTCAAAGGATGCATCATCATCAATGTCGATCTCTCCCCAATCGATGACGTGAGACTCATCATGAAGATAACAAAGGATCTATGATACATTTAGAACATGGGATATCCAGTTCAACTGTGGGGGAAGATCCACTCGAAACACCAAATCTCCAACAAGATCTAACACCTTGGAAGGCTCAACAAACCGGGGATAAAGCTTACTCCCATGACCAAACCTTTGTTTTCCATGATGGGGAGTCACATTCCGAAACAATTGATCCCAAAAAACAAACTCTATGGGTCTCCTCCATTGATATTCATTTGATTTTTGATGATCCAACACTATCTTCATCCTCTGACAAATCACATGAACCATCTCTATTGTATTTTGCACTAGTTCCGGCCTGAGAATTTCTGACTCTCCGACCCCAGTTTAGCACATCGGTGAACGGCAAGGCTGGCCATACCAGGCTTCAAATGGTTCCATACCGATGGTGTAGAGAAAAATATTATTGTAAAAGAACTCTACCAAAGGTAATATACTCATTCAAAAACCACCAAAATCAAAGACACAAGAGCGTAACATGTCATCAATAGTCTGAATGGTCTGCTTTGTCAGACTGTCCGTCTGAGGATGAAAAGCAGTGTTAAGGCATAGCTGATAACTAAAATCATGTTGGAGACCTCTCTAATCCTTGAATGTAAAATGTGGATCTCGATCAAAAATGATCATCCTTGGGAATCTAGGATGTCTCACCACCTTTTCCAAATACTCCCTTAAAAAACATCCACTGATCTCAACTCCTTGATAACTATCAAGTGGGCTGATTTTGTTAAACCATCTACCTCCACCCAAATAGCATCATGTCCTCCCTGAGCTTGAGGCAAAATACTAACAATGTCTAATGAGATATCCTCCCACATCCACTGAGAAATATCGAATGTTTGTTGGAGACTACTAGGAACACTATGTTCGGATGTCACCCTATGGAAGACTAAACATAGAGACACAAATTCTATAACATCACACATTAGCCCAGGACACCAGAACTGTCTCCTCAAGGCTTGATACATAATTTTCACACAAGGATGCACCACTAAAGGTGAACTATGAAATTCTATGAGAACCGTATCATGCATCATCAATGGAAAAAATCCATCCATTATACAACAATCGATGTTGTTCATCCATAGACCACCCAACATGGGCCTCGCTACAAACAACTCGGCCTCTCTAGACCTCCAACTCTAGATCCCCCAACTGGGACTCTTCCACGTTTTGCACCATATATTATTGTTTCATCATCTGAAAAATCCAAGATTTATCCCCAAATTCTAACATATCAAGATATATTGCTAACAGTTCTTCCATTACTCTCAATGAATCACCAGATTCACACACAACATCACTACGTGACTTTCGACTCAGTGCATCAGCTACAACAATCCCCTTTCCAGGTGTATATGATATCTCAAAGTCATATTATTATAATTACTCTATTCAGCGATGTTGTCATATGTTTAGGTCATGCCGAGAGAAAACATACCTCAATGTAACACCCCAATTTTCCATGGTACGCTTCTCTTTGAATAATATAGTAGCGTGTATTGTACGCAACTTCGAGTTCTAACACAAACCACAACCAATAAAACTAGCAGTTATGAATAGTAATGCCCACCTTTTGAAATTATATAAATTTTAACTACCAAAATGGACTTAATTTTTAGATTTGGAATATCGAAATTAGCCCAGGGTGAAATTTCTGTATTTTTCTGAAAACAATCAATTTTTGATGAATAGTGAAAAACCCAAAGTTATTAGTTAAAACCGACTTTTTATTTAAATAATTATTTATTTCATTTAAATTTATTTTAGGTCAAAATAGATACATAATAACTATATATGTTCAATTTAAATCATTGGATTCATTTTATATTAATTTAGATATATAATATTTTTATTTAATTTTTCACCGTATTTAACCCACCTCCAATGAGAATTTGAAAATTCTCGTAAAACATAATTACACCACTTCTTTGAGTGTAATTTTGAAACTTTGAGACACACAGTTAATATCAATGAGTAAAATGTGTTTCAATAAGATAAAAATAACTTTTGGTGAATTGTAACTTTTTACTTTTATTTACCACGGTTAAAAGTAAATAGGTTAATTATGGTTAAAATTGGTATTATTATTACCCTAACACATGTCCTAATTCTATTGGATAAGTAAAATTTGACCAAAAACAACCTTAGGAATAATATATGGCCCTCTTTGGTCTACTTTGATTTGATAAGGACATTTATTATTATTTAATTCAAAGTAGAGTTAAAAGAGATAAAATCCATGTTAAATAACTAAAACATATTTAATATGTGGTTATACATAAGACAAATTGGATTATAAATATTCATTATAAATATAAAACGATTTCCTAAATAATGAGATTTTATTTATAATTTTTAGACATTAAATAATTTAATTTATTTATTACACAATGGTGATGAAATAATTACCTAATTAATGAAATATTAAAATAATTGATATTATAAATATCAATATAAATGTAATTTGAGACTTTAAAGGAAATTAATTAATTTTATAGGTTAATATGACATGTTATAATTGATTTATTTTAATTTTTTCGATGTAATCATGTTGTTATGAATTTCACAAAAATCAAATACCAAATAGTGTCAAAATTGACATAAAGGAGTTTCTAAAACAAATATTATATTATTAATTGATATTATATTCCAAAAAATATACGGTTTGGCCAAAAGACTTATATAATGATAGGTGTATCATTAATGGTTCACTTGAGGATCTCTTGGAAGTTTATCGTATATTTATTATCGAAATAATATAAAAAATACAAAGAGACATGGTAAATGTCAAACTAATTAACTTAGAGTTAAATCTAAAAGATAATGTTAATATAGTGATGAAAACCTGTATAAAACCTATTTGTTGAGAGTTTTTCGACTGATACCCTCCTTATACTCGAAATAAATCAGTTTCCGTCAATTAGAAACCGAATATGAATTTATTATATAATAATATTTCCAGCTCTTCTTAAGGTCCCCCTCACCCCTCTTATAAAATGGCTCTCCCCCGTCTCTCAAATTCATTCCTTCAAAGCCTTTTGGTTCGGACAAACCCTGACCAAATATCCTCTCAACTTCCCTCAATTTATCATAGAGGCCTTCCTGCAGTCATAAAGCCTTCCTAAGGAGCCATTTTGATAAAATCAAAAGTAAGAACCAGTAGAAGAGGTAATGTGTTCACCACCCTCTTTCAAGTTCCTTTCATCTTTAACTTCTTCTTTCTTTGTAATTTCCATTATAAAATAATAACTATAGTATATTATATAAACTATGACATTATTATAAATATGGTACATCCATATTCAGTATTTTATCCGTACTTTGAATGAAATGTCACCATACGTGCATAGGTACAGCTTACCGTTTCCATGTCGTGGTGTAATTGTTATTCAAAACATTTTTATTTTGATGGGTATGATAATGATGTGTAATTGAAGTAAATAATAAATATAAAATTATAATGATTCTTTATATATGATATACCATCCAATTATATAATATTTTGTTATCAAAAGAATGATATTTTCACTCGTATGTATGTACGGACTACCGTCTCCATGAACGCGATGAGATTCATTCCCCAGTGTATCCATTCAAATATAATTATCATTTTATGATTAAAAATAATGTTTAAAGACTTGATTTCATTCTAGATATGAATATGATACAACCTATACATAACAAACACATCTTACTTAACAAAACATATAAAAGAAAACGAGTAAGATAACAACCAAAACGACGATAATATTATGATATTATTAACAAAGAATTGTTAAAAGATCATATATGATATCATATTAATGTATATGATTTTTTTTCTAAATTAATAACAATTATTTCACAATTATACAGGAGGTTAAACTACCCTCAACCAAGGAAAATTACAAGGTAATGGTTAATTTCACAATCTATTTATTATCTGAGGTGGTTTTTACATAAGTATCTACTGGGACCCCTTTTATCATCCACACCCATGTTTCTTAAAAATATTTTTCAAAACATTTTTACTATATACTAT
This sequence comes from Viscum album, assembly GCA_963277665.1. Taxonomy (NCBI): domain Eukaryota; kingdom Viridiplantae; phylum Streptophyta; class Magnoliopsida; order Santalales; family Viscaceae; genus Viscum; species Viscum album. Next base: position 267,279,306 of record OY728166.1, read on the forward strand.
AACATGTGTTAATTTCATTTATACCATATTGTTTTTAGATAGGAATCTTTCCATCATTTCCCAACAAGGTTCTATTTGACATTTTCTACAAATTTAAGGTAAGAATGTTTTTCAACTTATACGGCGGGTGCGGTTGCTTCCCTCCATTATAAAATCATCAAAGCTTCCCTTAAAACCTTATAGGAATATTTTAAAAAATAAATGTTTTCTTTATAATTATGTGACTCTTAAATTATTTCAAAATAGAAAGAGATATTTCTCTAAAAAGGGTTTTGATTTCATCTTTGTCAACATCTTTTGATGGATTTTAAGTATATTTGATGTTGATTTCTTATGAAACAAAAAATTCCATACCGAATTGAAGGTATTGTGATATGTTTCACTATGGACGTGATATTTTTATACCATTTCTGGATTATGGTTAAAGCATTGATATTTTTTATGCAAGTTTAAATACGATTGTTTATGATATGTTTAGAACTTTTAATATGAGGAATGTATTGGACATAGTATGTGACGGGTGGAGCCCGCTATAACTCCTTGATGCATCGGAAGGTCTCATGAAACAACTAGACGTGGAATTGGCCGAGGCCCTTTCCCAATTTAATTTATGGTTTTGGCTGAGGCCTTAATCATTTTTAGACGTCTTGGCCGAGGCCTTGAAAAAATGTTTCATAATGTCGGGCGTTATGCATTCCCTCATTATAGAAATAATATTGATGGTTCATGTGGTCATTCGGCTAGTAGAATAACCATGATTGTGTTTTATTGTCTTATTATTTACTCAGCTCATATTCTTTCCATAAATGTGTTCATTTTTATTATTGGTAAAAGAAATTGGTTCTGATCATTCACCATGCTTTATATTTATATCATTTGTCGTTGTATTACTTACCCTTATTGAGCATTGGATATCACCCATTTCTTATGTTTCATTTTCCCAGGATATTGAAAAGTTAGTTATGAGTGACTTTCTGGCAAAATTTTGGAGTCTTGGCTGTTTCCAATGGAATAAATTCGTGTTGTATCTATTTTAAAGTTGTAATGTTGAATGTATGAATGAATCTTGTTTCAAATAATACTAAACCGGTCGGTCTTTTGAGACAAAATTTCCTTGTGATCATGCTAATGTTATGTAATAATGCACGGACATTGGGTAAATGGGGTCGGGGCATTATAGTTGGTATCAGAGGATGTTTAGTAGAGACCTTGGAAACTAGATTTTGATGAACTCTTATTAGATCACATAGCCCTAAGATAGACGTTGAGGATTAGTATAGAAGAACGTCCTAAAATTTTGGTACTGTAGAGATTTTTTAAGTTTTCCGAGCAATACAACCCTGTCTGGATACGATCAGGTAGAGATGGCTTTGGCACAAATGTACCTAGGGGTAAAACCTAAAAACACTGCTTTGAGTTAGACTCGAACGGGAACTGGTGCACGACAACGATCCTTGTTGCACTCTTGGTTACGACACTCCCCAGGGATATGCTTAGGATAATTATAATTTTCTTTAAAAACCATTATGAAGGGTTTATGAGTATATAATTCTTCAAATAAAACCTTTTTATGATTATGGAATTTAATCGTAAACTATTCAATTTATGTTTACTGTTTTACAAGTTTGGATTTTTGTATTGTGATTCATAAACTAATCTACTGTATACCATTGTTTAGAAATGGCTCTTAGTATAAATAATGGAAATAGTATCAATGCATGCACTGCATGTAGGGATTTCCCTCCTATTCAAGATAATTACAGTGGAGCTGGTTATACATCTGTTGTTGATCATCTTATCACCATACTAGGACAACTCACTTAGGTTATGAATAATAACCTTACTCGTATGGAGCACCCTGATCCATAGCTTGGAGGATCAATGATAGATCACTTCATGAGGAAAAAACCACCGACATTCAATGGTAGTAAAAATTCATTAGTTTCTGAGAAATGGATAAATTCCATAGTGAAAATATTCCACACTTTGGGTTGTAGCGAAAGGGAAAATGTTTTCATGGAATTTTACCGCCATACTGGAGATTCTGATCAATGGTGGTCATTGATCCAAAACACAAAGGATAACAAATAAGTATCAAATATGGAATGGAGGGATTTTAAAGAAACTTTCATAGAAAAATACCTTCTTCGTGACAATCGAGGGGATACGAAAAGACAATTTCTGAGTCTAGGGAAAAAGGAGGATGAGAATATCGCAATGTATGAAGCTAACTTTACAAGGTTAGAGAGGCATGCATCATATTATATACATAACACAAGAAGTATGATTGATCATTTATTTGATGGCTTAAAACCATTTCTCCATCGAGAATTATTATCACAATCCTTCTCATTATATGAAGATATTGGCTCATGTAATATCAAGACAGAAAAAGAATTCGGTAAGTCTTACGACTTTAAATCAATGCACGATAAAAAGAGATATATTGAACACTCTGGGAAAGGAAATAATAAAATAGGTATGAAGGCATGAATTAAATTTCCACCATGTGATAATTTTGGAAGGAATCACCCTGTTTCCTGTCTATAAGGAAAAGGAGTATGCTAAAAATGTGGACAAAGATGAAATATTTATGGTGATTGTAAGAGGAAGAAAGATGAACCAAATGTCAATGCTACAACTACAGGGATATGGGAAATTATGAAAAATAATTTCCTATGTGTTGGGGGAACTTACCTTAGAAAAGGTCATGGGATGAAGGCCAAGCTTATGCTATCAGTAATGCTGAGGTAGATGCTTCGAAAGACATTGTGGCAGGTAATTTAATTGTTTCCTCAAGTTTAGAAAATACATTACTTGATTATGGATCATGCCATGGTTTCATATCATTCTATTTTTCTTAGAAAATTAGATATTTCCAATTTGATTTTACAAGGATGTTGTCAATCAAAACTCCTAATAGTAGTATCATCACAACGAAGTTTTGCGAATCTGTTCCCATTAGAGCATATAAATTATCTTTATCTAGTGACCTCATCATCATACCCATGATTGAATTTGATATAATCCTTGGTATGGATTGTCTTTTAGACCATGATGCAAAAATCTATTGTAAGAAGGATGTTACGATTTTTGATGATGATGATATTGAACACCTTATCATTAGAGAAGAATCTTCACCACATATTCTTTTCTAGATCCACCCCCATTAGCAAAACTAAATTCAATTATTGGGGGGAAGAGAATGAAAAAACTGTGGGTGAGGAAAATAATGTTCAAATAGAGGATGTATCTATTGTGAAAGATATATAGATGTGTTTTCGGAAGATTTACATGGACATCCTCCAGAATGAGAAACTATGTTTTCTATTGATTTAGTTCCTGGTTCATGGCCTATATCGAAGACCCCTTATAGAATGACCACTGTGGAATTAGTTGAACTAAAGAAACAACAAGAGAGATTGAGTAACAAGGGATTTATTCACCCTAGTTTTTCCCAATGGGGGGCCCATGTCATTTTTGTTAAGAAGAACGACGGATCTATGAGGTTATGTATCGACTATAGGGAAATAAATGTTATATCAATAAATTACAAGTATACCATACCTCGTATTGATGATTTATTTGACCATGTTCATGTACCTCAATACATTTCAATGATTTACCTTCGATCTGGATACCATTAGTTTTCTGTGAAGAAGGATTGAATTCCAAAGACGGCATTTCGAACTAGGTATGGGCATTATGAGTTTACAATAATGCCTTTGGGATGACAAATGCACCCTCTGTTTTCATGGATCTAATGAAAAAAGTTTTCAATGAATATCTGGATGATTATGTCGTAGAATTTATTGATGATATCATGGTATATTCCAAAAGCTATAAAGATCATGAAAATCACTTGTGGATTTTCATGAAGACTCTTAGAAGACATGAATAATATGGGAAGTTTAGAATGTGTGAATTCTGGATTCATGAAATTTCTTTTTGTGGCCAAATTTTCACTAAGGATGGAATTTACATTGATCCTTCAATGACCAAGGAAATCCAAGAATGGCCATCACCGACGATTATAACAAAGGTACACCGTTTTATTGGTTTAACGGGTTATTATTGATGTGTTGTCTATAATTTTGCCTGATTGGATAACCCATTAACGAATCTCACATGTAAAGGGGTTAAATTTTTTGGAAAAAAGAGTGTGAAGAATGTTTTGAAGAATTGAATAGAATATTATTCAATGTTCTATATTGACTCTACCGTCAGGGAATGACAGGTCTGTTATTTATAGTGATGCATCAAAGAAAGGTCATGGTTGTGTCCTTATGCTGAATGATAGGCTTATTGCCTACGCATCACGAAAACATAAAATTCATGAGAAAAACTATCCTTCTCGTGATATTGATTTAGCTGCTATAATCTTTGATTTTAAGATATGGAGACATTATCTCTATGGAGAAAAATGTGAGATTTATATTGAACACAATAGTCTGAATTATATTTTCTCGTAAAAGGAACTCAATATGAGGAAAATGAAATGGCTTGAACTACTCAAGGATTATGATTTCATGATACACTACCACCCGAGGAAGGAAAATAAGGCAGAAGATGCTTTGAGTAGAACAGATCATGGAGTTTTGAACAAGATGATAGTCGAAAATAATCCTATATATATGGATCTAGTAAAGATTGATATGGGAATAACCATGGATGGTGAAACATCAATGCTTTTTCAAATGGTTGACAAACCATCATTAATAGAATGGATAAAGAGTTCTCAGGCCGATGATGAATATTTTCAAATGAATATTAAAACTTTGAATGAAGGGAGATTAGTGATTTTGTGTATGAAGATTGAAATTTTGAAATTTGGGAAGAGACTTTGAGTTCTCGATATACCTGATTTAAAAATGGAATTTTTAGATCATGCTCATAGCTCTAATTTATCTATACACCCTGTGAGAACTAAAATTTATAGAGATCTGAAGGAACATTTTTGGTTGGTCAACATGAAGAGGTAGATTTCTGATTATGTGTCAGATGTATGGTTTGTCAACAAGTGAAATCTATAAGGCAACAACATGGAGGAGTCATGAAACCTCTTCCTATACCACAGTGGAAATGGTATATTTTTACAATGGGTTTGTCATGGGACTACCAAATAATCCTAGAAGGAACGATGCAATATGGGTCATTGTTGATCGTCATAACAAGTCAGCACATTTTCTAGTGATAAAAGAAAATTTTCCACTTGAACATCTAGAAAGACTATATATTAATGATGTTGTGAGGCTTCATGGTATACCCCTATCAATTTTTTTTTATCGTGATCCACGTTTTACATCAACATTCTGGAAGAGTCTTCATAAGGCCCTGAATACCTAACTTCGTTTGAGCACTTCCTAACACCCTCAAACAGATGGACAATCAGAACAAACTATTCAAACCTTAGAAGACATGTTGAGAACCTGATCACCAAACTTTCAGGGTATGTGGGATCAATATTTACCTTTGGTAGAATTTTCCTATAAAAATAGCTTCTATTAAAGTATTGATATGGCACCAAATGAAGCATTATACGGAAAGAGTTTTCGCGCACCAACCTGTTTGGATGATGTTGTTGAAAGAAAACTTGTAGTCCCAGAACTTGTTGAAGAAACTATGGAAAAGGTATAGGTAATCCAAAACTACTTCAATGCAGCTCAAAGTAGGGAGAAGATCTATGCTGATAACTGAAGGATGGATTTGGAATTTCAGGTATGAGATCATGTTTTCTTGAAGGTAACTCTATGGAAGGGTGTTATACATTTCGGTAAGAAGGGAAAATTGAGTCACAGGTACATTAGACCATTAATGATTCTAGAACAAATTGGGGCTGCAACTTTCCGTTAGGCAGTGCCGCCAAGTCTCTCCAAAGTTCACAATGTTTTCCATGTATCACTATTGAGAAAATAAATTCCTGACCCAATGCATGTACTCACCTATGAGGAAATATAACTGAAACCTGATCTATCTTGTTGCGAAGTTCCTGTCAGGATTCTTGATAAAATAGAACAAGTGTTGAGAAACTGGACGACTCGTATGGTAAAAGTTCTATGGAGAAATAATAAGATGGAAGAGGCAACATGGGAACCAGAGAAACATATGATGAATAACCACCTGAGTCTTTTCCTGCGGTTGTATTCTAGAAATTTCTAGGAAAAAATTATTCGAAGTAGGGGAGAAAGTAACACCCCAAGCTTCCACGGTATGCTTCACATTGAATAATACAATATCGTGTGTCGTACGCAACTTCGAGTTCTAAAACACACCACTACCAATCAAACTATCCGTAATGAATAGTAATACCCACCTTTTGAAATTATATAAATTTTATCTTTTAAAATGGACATCATTTTTGGATTCTGAATATCGAAATTATCCTCAGGTGATATTTTGGTATTTTTCTAAAAACATTCAATTTTTTATGAATAGTGAAGAACACAAAGTTATTAGTTAAAATAGACATTTTATTTAAATAATTATTTATTTTATTTAAATTGATTTTAGGTCAAAATAGATACATAATACCTATATATGTTCAATTTAATTCATTAGAGTTGTATTATATTAATTTGGATATATAAAATTTTTATTGTACATTTCACCATATTTTACCCACCTCCTACGAGAATTTGAAAATTATCATAAATCATAATATTATCTCTTCTACGAGTGGAATTTATAAAATCTGAGAGACACAATTAATATCTAGGCGAAAATTGTGGTTTAATAAGATAAAAATAATTTTTGGTAAATAGTAACCTTTTACTTTTATTTACCGCTATTAAAAGTAAATAGGGTAATTAAGGGTAGAAATGATATTATTATTATCCTAAAACATGTCCTAATTCTATTGGCTATGTATAATGTGACCAAAAATAACCTTAGGAATAAAATATGAACCACTTTGGTCCACATGGATAAGATTCAGATCTTTATTATTATTTAATTCAAAGAAGAGTTAAAAGAGATAAAATCAATGATAAATAAAAAATTATGGGGTAATAAATAAGATAAATTAGTCTATAAATATTCATTACAAAGATAAAAATATTTACTACATAATTCTATTTTATTTACAATTTTTAGACATAAAATTTTTAATTTATTTATGACACAATGGTGATACAGTAATTACCTAATTATTGAAATATTAAATTAATCGATATTATAAATATCAAAATAAATTTAATTTGATATTTTTTATGAATTTATCTAATTTTATAGGTTAATATGACATGTTCGGATTAACTTAATAAAAGATTTTATAAGTAATAATTTTGTTAAGATTTTCACAAAAATAAAATAACAAAAATTGTCAAAATTGACATAAAGGACTTTTTAAAACAAATATAATATTATTAATTGATATTATTTTCCAAAAAATATAAGGTTCAGGCAAAGGACTTATATAATTATAGGTGTATAATTACAGACCACTTGGGGGTCGCATTGAAGTATATAGTATTTCTATTAACCAAATAATATAAAAATACAAAGAGACATTGAAAATGCCAATCTAATTAACTAAGAGTTAAATCTAAAAGATAAGGTTAATATAGTGACCCTAACCTATCTAAAACCAATTTGTTGAGTGGGTTTCAACCCATCCCCACCTTATACACTAAATAAATCAGTTTGGAGGCATTATAATCCAAATATAAAATTTTTATAAAATAATATTTCTATCTTTTCCTAAAGAGCCCCTCACCCCTCTTATAAAAGAACACTCCCCCTTCTCTCAAATTTACACCATCAAAGCCTTTTGGTTCTACCAAACCCAGACCAAATATACTCCAAACTTCCCTCAAGTTATCCTATAGGCCATAATTTTGTCATAAATCCATTCTATGGATCCCTTTTATTCAAATCAAAAGGAAGAACCCGAAGAAGAGGTAATGTTTTCACAACCCTCTTTTAAGTTCCTTTCTTCTTCCACTTCTTCATTCTTTGTAATTTCCATTCTAAAATAATAAATCCAGTATATTCTATATAATATGATTATTGTATAATTTAATAAAAATTATTTAACCATTATACAGGAGGTTAAACTACCCTCGTACCAGGAAAAGTACAAGGTAGGGATTAATTTCACAATCTTTTTATTATCCGAGGTTGTTTTTAGGTAAGTATCTACTGGGACCCCCTTTATCATACACATCCATGTTTCATTAAAATATATTTCAAACTATTTTTACTATTTACTATACAATGGGTTATATTAATTTATACCCTTTTGTGTTTTGAATGGAATCTTTTCATCATTTTTCAAACAATGTACTTTTTTACATTTTCGAAAAATTTAAGGTAAGAATGTTTTTTAACGTATATGGTGGGTGTGTCTATTTTCCAACGTTATAACATCATCAGAGCTTCCCTTACAAGCTTATAAGAATATTTTCAAGAATAATTTTTTTCATTATAATTACATGTCTCTTATATTATTTCAAAATAGAATGTGATATTTCTCTAAAAAGTGTTTTGATTTAATATATGTCAACATTTGATGGATTTTAAGTTTATTTGAAGTTGATTTATTATGATACAAAAACTTCAATATTGTATTGAAGGTTTTGTGATATTTTTGACTGTGTATGTGCTATTTTTATACCATTCATGGTTTATGGTAAAATAAGTAGCATTTCATATGCTATTTTTAATATGATTGTTTATGATATATTTAGACCTCTTCATATGAGGAATGTATTAGACATTGTAAGTGATTGGTGGAGCCCGCTATAGCTCATCGATGCATCCATAGGTCTCAAGATACAACTAGATGTGGAATTGGATGAGGCCCTTTCCCTGTTTTATTTATGGTTTAGGGCAAGGCCTTAATCATTTTTAGACGTCTTGGTCGAGGCCTTGACAAAATGTTTTAGAATTTCCAGCATTATACATTCCCTCATTATGGAAATAATATTGATGGTTCATCTGGTCATTCAGCTAGTAGAATACCCATGATTATGTTTTAATATGGAATTATTTACTCAACTCATATTCATGTCTTAAAAGTATTCATGTTTATTATTGGTAAAATAATTTTGTTCCAATTATTCACCATGCATAATATTTATGTCATTTTCCGCTGTATTACTTACCCTTACTGAGCAATTAAGCTCACCCATTTTTTATGTTTCATTTTCCCAGGATATGAAGAAGTTAGTTATGAGTGACCTATAGGCATAATTTTGGAGTATTGTATGTTTCCAATGTAATAAATTCGTCCTGTATTTATTTTAATGTTGTAATGTTGAACATATGTATGAATCTTGTTTCCATTAATACTAAACTGATCGGTCTTTTGAGACATGATTTCCCTATGATCATGCAAATTTTATGTAATAATTCACTGACTCTGGGTAACTGGGGTCGGGGCCTTACATCAAACTCTTATGATCGGTGAAAACCACAAAGTGCTTTCCAATGAGGTAATGTCTCTACAACATCAGAGAAAACACCACAGCTACCAACACAAGATCATGGGTGGCATAGTTAATCTATTGGTGAAACAAATGTTGGGACCCATATGTATCAAATGATCTCTTCTTCATTAGAACACATAATCACCCCAGATGCGAAGCATCGCCGAAAACATCAAACTGAACTCCCTCAGCATAAAGACAATGAACTGGAGCACATAGTAACATCTCATTTAGATACTCTAAAGCATCCTGAAACTGATCAGTCTATACGAATGCTTGATCCTTCCTGGTAAAATATGTTAGAGGAGTTGCAACTCATGAAAAATTAGCTACAAACCTCCTATAGTAGCATGTGAGACCAAGGAAACATCACACCTCTGACAGTATCTTGGTGTATTACCACGACAAAACTACTTCAATATTTGATGGATCTATAGTTACTCTTTTATGGGACACAACATGCCCCAATAATTGGACTTTTAGAGCCAAAAATGACACTTCGACAACATCCCAAATAGATGATGTTGATGAAGAACTCCCAAAAACACGTGTAGATGCTCTGCATGCTCTTTTTCAGATGTGAAATATACAAGGATGTCATCGATGAAAACCCCCATGATCTTTTCTAGGAACCCACAGAAAAATGAATTCATCAATCCCATGAACACAATTGGAGCATTCGTTACATGGAACAACATTATAATAAACTCATAATGCCCATGATGACAACAGAATGCATTCTTCGAGATATCCTCATCTTTCACACACATCTGATGATATCTTAACCACATGTCAATCTTTGAGAACCAGAATGAACCCTTCAGTTGATCGAATAAAACATCAATTAATGAATAGAGGATGGAGATTCTTTATTGTCACTTTGTTAAAGTAACGATAATCAGCACAAAACTGAAAACTACAGTTAGCCTTATTTATGAACAAAACTGCTGCAACCCACAGTGACACACTCAGCCCAACAAAAATGCTATGTAACAGACCGTCACGATGTATATGCCACTCTCGTAACTCAAAAGGGGACATCCTATATGGAGACATAGATATTAGAGATACTACTTTTTGTAATTTGATCCTAAACATGATCTCTCATCAAGTGGGTAATGGTATAACCTCTTTTGGAAATACATCAGGGTACTCTTCAACAACCTCAAGAAACACCAACTGTTGAACCACTAATGAAATCAACATCATCTCGGCCATCATGGATGATATGGATGGAGCATGCCTATGACCGATTTGAGGATCTCTATCACGAAAAAACACCACCGGATCTCTATCTGCATCAATGAAAATGACATGCTTTCTCAAGAAATCCACGATAGCCTACACTAAATAAAAACAATCCATACTGAAGATGACATAATATTGTTGTATTCGTAAACCTAGGAAATATCCCCATGAGTTGTGATACCCCAACACAATGTCATTATCTCTACATATATCAAATAATTTAGATCGACTTCAAACTGGAATAGTCAATGCCAAGGGAACTAGAAGCCTCCCTACCTCATGTCCCGAAGAATTGACAGGGGTAGGTTATATGAAGGATTGTGTTAATATTAAATCATACAAGGCTTACAAAAAAGTATAAAACAAAAAATGGGTACCTCGAACAATGTCTGGCATGCCTGGTGCTAGAAATGATAAAGCATGATGCTGACCATGAACACCTCCACGGCCTCTCTGACTCTGATGACGACCACCACCAAAACAAACCTCTTCTCTCTAAGGATGGGGAGCATCACAGGGCTCTCCTCTATAGGCCCCATATACCCTCTACTGATCTAAAGCTTGTGAAACCTGTTGTTGTTTCCCCAACTAAAACTACCTCAACAGAGGATCCAGTATCAGAATACCTTGTCAAAGATGACTGCTCTGAAAGGATGTGCACTTCCACTTCTAATGAACTCGACAACCACAATAAAAACAACTGTCTAATCCCTTGACATAACCCTGAGAGTTGCTGCCTTTAATGAAATGAGTTGTGAAGGTCTGGGACCTACCCCTGGCAGAGCAGATACTATTCTCCCCTGAAAACTGGGAACCCAAGACCAAAGCTCTATTTCATGAGGAATCATGACGATTCCCCTCTTGTGATGATCCAGTCCAAGACAAAGTCCTCTTGACAACATCTTCCCACACCAACACCTCGAGATATGTCTCCCTCATAAATAGGGGTGACATGGACTTAGATCTCTGGATGCAATGCCTCTTCTAAATGCCTCGACCTAGCCTCCTCATCTGGCAGCTGGTCCGAAACATATTGTAAATGTTCCTGAAATGGATTCCAAACTCTCACACAATGGAGCTCCCTATCGAAGTGTAAGAAGCTCCAAGAGACTGGACGCCTTCACAGTTGAAGAAAGAAACTTGACTCTAAACTTGACTCAGAACTCCTCCTGTGATATCAATAACTCCTCATGATCCCCGAGAAACTAGAACCACCACTAACTCTCAAATCTACGCAGCATCATCAAAACCAAGGAAACATAGTGCTCCATCCGAGCATGGATCAAACTGAAGCCTATCTCGACCACCTCCAACTAGTTTTCCATGACTGCATGTGAAATTGAACCCATATACTTCTACAGAATATGGTGCTGAATTTCTCAGAGATTCCTCCTCTAAGTGTTATAATTGTCAACCGTTACCCAGTAGGGATCAGTTGGAATAGCATTCTGGACATCTTCTTTGCACACCAGATGAGGACGTTGACCTGCACCCATACCTATAAAATAACAAACAATTCGATCTCCTAAACCAGGAATATGTGAAGACTAAAAATTTAGTAATTATTTGTTTTCATTCATTGGTTTTTGGTTAACCTCTACCATGGTCTACCCACTCAAACACATCCCAAAGAATAATGATGCATGATCCTTTACTAGGACTCTACCCGAAAACTATTATCTCCTTGTTATGTATCCATTGTAAACATAAAGGTCCATACATCAGATCATATGGGGACCTAAATGCCTATGTCTCTTTCGGTATCATGTGTTTACATAATTTTTTAATCATTAATTTCATTGTCACCCTAAAATCCCATCCATCATCACTTATGCCTAACTCCAATCTATATCATATCCCTCAAACAGACCTCTGATACCACTCTGTTATGACCCCCTCCCAACAATGTGTAACTCTCCTAGGCCGAAAATGTGATAAGAGAGACAATGACACCAAAGTCCTACCTCAAGTAAGCCATGGGTTGGATACTAACACCGTGGGTATAGAAAACACACATATGAGAGGTATTACCTACTAAGAGAACACATGTAGAAGAGAGAGATAAGAATGATACCAACCAACTCCAACTAAGACAGAATGATAAATTAAAACCCAAGTACACAAACGAAATGTCATGAAAATCTATTACAACTGAAAGGCGAAAACTGTAATTACACAAAAGAATGATAATCAACAAAAACCACAATCTCGAATAGCTCCTACAACCCCAATATAGTAAACACCAGAACGATCTATAACCTGATCCACGTGACCTGAAAAATAGTTATATATACATTGGGTGAGTATAACAGTTTACTCAGTAGGATCCTCCACGAAGCATCTCATGAAAATGTAACGAAAGAATGCAAAGAACAGTGAACATTAAGTGGAACTAACTCGTCACCTAAAAAGGTATACTATGTTCACTACCTCACCATGGCTACTGTCACTAAGTAATGCATATAGGAATATATAATATAACAAAGATTATCAAGGGTACCCCGCTACTATTTCCCCACTGGTTTTCCGTTTTTCCCCAACGCCGCACATCCTAAGAATCTCTCTCCAAAAAGTATTTCCTGCATACACTTTGGAGAATCACCCCAACATGCACCTCATGCAAAAATACCACCACTTCCACAAAAGAAAGTAACCAGGTTGTTTCTGGGAGCCACCACTACTCGCATAATGTGTAGCATATGTCAGGTATTATTCCTCAAGCCATTACAACCCACACACCGAGTAAGGATCCTCAAGAAATCACATCCTATACATGTTACACATATAGTAGTCCATAGGATACTATATCCATAATATATTTGTGTGAAGAACCAGAATCCATTACAACCATATACACACTTATATGTGGAAAACTAACCATTTTTTCCACCAGCACAACTATATACCATGAGAAGAGAGTGGGGACAAAGGTGGTAGTCATCCATCCATCCTCTGACTGAAATTTTGGGGAAACCCCCCTAGGGCTCAGAATCCCTAGGATGTTAGTTTCCCTTAAGGATAGGGTGGATTATCCTGTAGAAACACAATAAATATAGAGTATGCTATATCTCACAACCACACATTGGGCATAACCTACTCTTAGTCTCAAATGCTGCTAACGCCTCTCAAGCTCTAGGCTTTCACTTGAAAGACTAGGTATCCTATAAGCACACAACTATTTAAAAAAAGATTTATTTCATTGCTTTAATACCTTTTAATCGGTTCCACATTACATTAATTAATTCATTATACATTAATTATCCTTTTATATTTCCACATTAAATTTCATTAGAATCATACCCAAAGTCCACAGTCCATTTAAAATTACAACCTCATCATTATGTTCTAGAAACTCCAACCCCAAGGGTTAAAATAATTTATTAAATTATTCATTACAAAATTACATTCCCATATTCCCATGAATTATAGAAAAACATTATATGCTACTAAACACAATTAGGGTCAACACGGTGAGTATATTTACTACATATCTAGTCGTTGATGCTTATAGTAAGAGCGTAGACCCATCCTCCCTTGATAAGCTAAACATGGAATGAAAATGGCATACCCTAAGCACCCTCGCCTCTTTAGGATGAATGGTATGCAAGAATAGCTACCTTGAGATGTGGGGAAAAGTAATATAGATAATCAACCCATAAGTATCACCAACCATCCTACAATCAAATCCATCTCGTTCCATCATCCCTACTGTCATCGTCGACACCCACATGCATAAACAGATGAATCTCATCACTCTAGGCGTCAACTGATGCCACAACCAAAAGGACTCTATGACCCCACATATCACAATAGACATCCAAGATGACATCAAAACAAAAGCATTAGGAAAAAACATCATAAAAATTGGGCTCTTGGCCCTTTAACAAAAACGAAAGTAACTCAGCACCCTACTTGTAGTAATCATTTATCGAAAAACCAGTTCTTTAATACATATTAGATTAACAAATTATTATTCGTAGGTTCCATATTTGGGAAAACTAATCAGTATGCTATCATTAATAATTAAGCATATTTACTTCTCCAATTTCATTAACATAAAAAATACAACAAGAACAATATTTGTTTACATGCCTCTTTATCATTATCCAAACAATTATTAATTAATACCAGTTTATGTTCGTTACCAATATACATCATGAAAAATAGTTAAACAATGAAAGCATAAATATCACATTTTGTATCAAATTATGAGGAAATAACATACAATCAACATCAATTAATTAATCCAGTTCAAATATTCTTTATGTCAATTCCACTGTCATAATGTGGGATAAAATATGCTAACGATATAGTTTCACATAAAAGAAGAAGGAATCAATGAATCCCCTAACTGAAATTCTTCTTGACATTCTTTATATGAGAATGATCCACACAACAGATCATTATCGCCTCCTCTCGTGACAACTGCATCCACCCAAGGACTCCACGGTACAACCTCTCCAACCCAAATCCAATAAAACTAAATTAGAAGCATGGAGATCACATGAAATAACATGGAAATGAGTAGTAAGAGGATATTATACAAAAATAACCGTGATAAAACATAATTTATTTCGATGAATGATCGACCCTTGCTGCTTGCACCATGGAGGGGTGTGCATATGCAGTAGGAAGAACATCATGGGGAAAAAGATACCCAGATTAAGGTTTGATCACACTGCTCATACAGGAAGAAGGAAAGGATCGAGAATCTCACAAAAGGTATAATTTGAAGGTAGAAAAAGGATGATATATCATCCATTTAGAATATTTATTAGAGAAGAATTTTAAGATAAAATTGATTCTCCATTAAAAGAGGATCGCATTAAACCACATAGTTTGACTAAGTAAAAACATCTAGTTCCTTAGGAATATTTAATATAGGAGTTATAGACTTTGAATAATCCTTAAAGTACTTAAAGTAATGATTTAAATTCATTTTACGTCAAAATAAACCTTAAATGGTTGAAGCTATAGGAAGCTTGTAACACCGGTCACCCTACCGTTCTGGAAACAATGTACGCCCTACCATTCTAGAAACATTGTACACTCTACCCTTCTGGAAACATTGTACACCCAATGTTCACAAATGTCACTTTCCACAGAAGGTCACTGATGTCACTGTTCACAGAAGGACACAGATGTCTCTGTTCACAGAAGGTCACTGATTTAACTGTTCACAGAAGATCACTGATGGCATTGTTCACCTAAGCATACTGTTGCACTGTTCACATATGGTTACTGATTACACTATTCACAGATGGTCAATGATGACACTGTTCACCCAAGGTTACCATTGTACTATTCACAGAAGGATACCATTGACACTATTCAGAGAAGATCAATGATGAAATTGTTCACCTATTTTAACTGTTTTATTGTTCATAGAAGGTTACCAATAACACTATTCACAGTAGTTAATGATGACACTATTCACTAAGGGTTACGGTTGCACTGTTCATAGAAGGTCAATGATGACATTGGTCACAGAAGGTCACTGATGCACTGTTAACAATAGTCTACTGTTGGAACTGTTCATAGAAATGGAAATTTGGAAATGTGATGGGGATAAGTCAATTGGACATCCTAAAACACCTCATACACCCAATTGTTTTCAAAGGAAAGGACCAGAGAGGTATGGGACATTACATTATTGGCTTCAGGGAGGTCATTAATTTCATAAAAACGAATTGAGTTCCAAGAACCATAATTTAATGTTGAATGAGGATGAAATTGTAAAAATACAATTACAAACATGATATAGAAATTATGATATTGTTTCTATGCCCTTTGGATTAAAATATTACCCTACTATATTTATATATCTTATGAATAGAATATGAATTGATTAAATCAGTAATTTTTATTATTATCTTAATTCATTATAATTTGGTGATTTCAAATCATTATGAAAATCACAAAAAACATATAAATATTTCCTTGAAATATATCCATAAATATATGATATATAAAAATATTAGATTATTATATTATTGTTTGTATGATAAATTCCTTTTTTGGAAAATTGTAAATATGTATTGCATAACGGTTGATCCTACCAAAAAACCTTGTTTATGAATTTCCAATAACTAATAATACTATAGATGTTCCTAAAATTCTTGCATTAGAATGTAATTACTTATATTGTGATAATAAAATTTTATCTTTATCTATTCCACTAACATTGATAACATGAAAATGGGTTAAACTATTTTCTTTTGATGATTGTGATTTTTGTTTCTTGAACTGATGTGGAGATTGGACAATGATCATGTATTGGCCATGCCTTAAAAATTTGTTAGTTTTTAATCAACATTGATTAATATTTAAAAGGAATTGGGTTTGTCATGATGCTGAATGATTATGTCATTACATTTTCTTCAAGATAAATAAAAACTTGTGAGATAAATTTTCCCACTTAGGATCTAGAATTAGGTATGTTGGTTTATTCTTTTAAAATATCGAGGCATCCTTTATATAGATCCAAATGTAAAATATATACTTCCAATAACTGTTTGGGTATATATTTTCTCAGAAGAAATTGAACAAGGGGTCGAGAAGACGGTTTGAACTAAAAAATATTTTGATTTCACTATAATTTACCATTCAAGAATAGGGAACAAAGTTATGGATTCGTTTAGTCAAAATAATCATGATACATTAACCATTTTATGATTGGATCATGAAACCTTGGCTATTAATTTATTATTTTTACATGGATTCTTATAGTGATGGAAATTATTGTTTTTTGTTTTATATGTTAGTGTAGTCATATATCTCAGAGAAAATCAAGCAATCCCAGAAAGAATATTGTGTGTTATAGAAACATGTAGAATTTGTTAGGAATGGAAAATTGTATTAATTAAATGTTGATAAATGTTGTGTCTAGTCATTTGTAAAGACATTATATGTTAATTATGATTAAAAAGTGATGAAATATGTTTTAATTGAGGCTCAGGGTCTCCATTTTAAATTTATCAAGGAAGTACAATGATGTAGAGGAACATTCATGAGTACTACTTTTGGGATATAATTCATAGGGATATTGATGATATAATAACGAAATGTTTGAATTATCAACTTGTAAATCTATAATGAGAAATACCCATTATAGTAGTTCATAATTTTTTATTGATAGAGTGGAAATGGAAAAATATATCCATGTACAACATGGTGCTACTAGAAAAATATTCTCCAAGTAACAATGTAATTGGCTTATTATTGATCGAATGACTAAATATGAACATTTCTTTATTTTATAAATTCATTTTCTAGAATATATTTCTCGATAATACTGTTAAGAGATTTTTTGATTTCATGGAGTTTTTTTATTTGTTGAAATTAACCATGATCCCATGTTCACATATAACTTTTGAAAAGGACTTCAAAAGCTATTGGGAACTAAATTAAATGTCATAAATTCCATTCATCCTCATTTTGATGGATAAACAGAGAAAAATATTCAGAAATTCAAATACATATTATTTGATTCTTTAATGGGTTACCATGTATGTTGGGATCAACATCATTCTTTGTTTATTTTTCTTGTAATTTCATTTTTCATTCCAATATATAGTTGGAACTATTTGAGACATTTTATGGAAATCAATGTGTAACTCAATAATGTTGTCACTGTGTTGGGGAAAATAAGAAGAGTGTAATATAATTAAAGGATGATGTGGATTAGAAAGTGATGATGATCCATCAACACATGATGAAACATCATAGTAGAAATAATATTTTTCTAGATAAATAGAGGAAATAATTTTTCCTCTATGTAGGTGTCCATTTATTACTTAAATTCCATCATTAGAAATATTTAAGCAGTTTTTACTAAATGGAATGTTATTTCCATGTTTCATTAGACCTTGTGAGATATTGGATAATGTTAGACCAGTTTTCTTCTGATAATCGCCAACTATGAGTATGTATTAGGTGCACGTTTTTTTCATGTTTTGATGATAAGAACATATTTTCCAAATTCATCTCATGTTATTAGGCCATATGTATTTCATTTTTATTAGAACCTTTTATTAGAGGCAAATCCTATTTAGATACTTGATCATAGATTGAATATATTTTTGAATAAATTATTTTACCATGTTATGGTTTTTTGGAGAAACGACATGGTTGAAGAAGCATCATGTTAATATGAGATTCTATAAGAAATGTTTTACTCACATTTTCAATATGTAAATAAAGAATATGATGTTGTAATTTAAAACAATAGCAGATAATGTTACAACTCTAGTACTTATTAAAAAATTTGATTCCATTTTAGAAATAAATAGGTATATTAATTATAAATGTATAATGAAATAAGTGGTATTTATAGAAATTAAAGAATATATACAAATACAATAGTAACCTGACATATGAATGTGTAAATAATATTTATCAATATTATAAGCGATAATAGGTTTTATTTGTGTCATGTAATAAGTAAATAATTTTTAAAGAAATGATAAAAATAGAGTTTGTATTTTTGTGACACAAAAATTTATATTTACCATTTTATGAATATTATAATTTTGTAAGAGAAACTTTATGTTAATAAAATAGATTCATAAATTAAAATTTTATTTTATTATGATAAGAGGATAATTTTATGATACCTTTATTAATTTCTCATTTTTTTTTAAAATAAGATATAACTTTTGAATTTGGTATATTTTTTGAATAAATGACGCTATTAATTTTAATTTATTTTAATCAAATTAATTTAATTATTTTCATGAAATGGTGTTCATTTTTGTATTCTAGTATTCTATATAAGTTTGTTATATGTTTTTGAGAATTTTCTAAAATAGTTAATTTTTTGTGAATAGTGACATATTGTAATTTACGTTATATTTACATTATAAGATTAATAAAATATTCTATGATTAAAAAAGACTGTAAGAACAATTATATAGATTCCTAAAAAATTTATTTAATCTATATAATGATTATTATCATTTTATTCATAGCATTTAGCCAAAATAATAAATGAATGAATAAAAATATGAGAAACCACCCCTCTCCACTATTGTATACATCACCCCTCACCACTTCTAATCCCCACACATAAAATAATTTTATATTTTTTAATTTAAGACCAATTTCTATCCCAATTCCATTCCCCACATCCAATACATTCTGGTCTCACCAAAAGTCCAAAACAATGTTCCTTATATAGGTTCTCAAGAAGGATTCAAGAGATAAAATCCTATTTAATTATTCATATATTTAATTTTCAATTTATTTTCTATTATTAATCAATAATCACATACACTATACAAATGTTATGATACCAACATTTTATAGAGTCATCCCATGAATGTTTTAGTTTTTTTGGTGGTTTTTAAGAACCCTTTTTTGGATTTGTGGCTTGGGTGCATTTGGGTGAGTTTTTAAGAAAAAATAAATGGAAGTGGGATGTACATGGTTTGCTCATAGTATCAAAATTTGTTCACCTAATCCTATGTAAGATAAAAACTTTGATATAGTGGTCCGCACTATTTGGTACATTGTTTACCCTAATCATGTGCCCCTGCCCAGGAAAATGTGCATGAATGTTTTTATTATACAAATATTTGTTTTTAATTCACCATAATCTATGAGACCCCATTATTTCAACCTAGGATTTGGGTTAATGAGTTATTGTAAATTTTAGAGACATATAAAAGTATTACAAGGTGATATGAACACCTATCAGTGAGATTTAATGTCAGCATTGGAGATCCTCTCTCTTCCCATTACGTGGATTTCCTCATGTCACATCTTCTTTTCTTTCCTCTATCATTCAGTTATCATTACATTAGAGATCTATATTATTTCCATGAATCTAAACCTTTTATTTGATATATAGATATAGGATTGGGGATCAAGATCTATATTTTCTTGATCATGAATCTTTTTATCTAAATTTTTAATTTTGGGATTTTGATCGAAATGTTGATCAATGTCATTGTGGTGCTTGGATTTTAATGATTTCTATTGGGATAATAGATTTAACAAATATGATGAAAGTGTTCAAAAATCTAACACATATATTCATGTATTTGATATGTCAATGTGAGTATAATTATTTCTTAACTATACACTTAATATTTTTTTCCTAAATAGGGATAATGATGAATGTGCATTGACATGTTGATGCTTTGAAGATATTGATGATTAATTGATGATTTTATCATGAAAATATGAGGCTAGAAAATGGATAATTGATTTAGGGAGTTATTTTATGGGTTTAAATATTTTAATTGATATATTGAATTTAGTTGGGATCTAGATAATTAATCGGGGGGAATTAACTATGTGATAAAGAATGGCTATGTGAAAAAACTTATTGGTTGATTTATTATTTTCCTTTTTGTTTCACTATGATAATTAATTTTTGATTTAATTTTGATAATTTGAGATTGGATCTAGATAATTAATTGTGAATAATTTTTTATTGAATAATATTTGTGTTGATTGATTAGTTAATTTAGGAATAAAATAATGGGTTATGTACTGAGTTTTTTATTTGGATGTCTAATGTAATTTGGTTTGTTTAACAAATCATTGGATTAGTAAGAGAATGAGGTGGGTGATTCTTGTTAAATATGTAATTATTTAAATGATTTGTACTTTGGTATCTATACATCGCATTCAAGACCGATTGAGAAGTTAGGTATTGGAATTGGTGTTCCTCCCCAATATTTATCCATGAACATGTGATTTGGGATGCTAGACATGGAGAACACACTTAATGTGATAAAGGGTGTTCAACATAGATATAGTCACTGAATGATATGTGTATTTCATCACATGGAGTTCAACAGTAAATGAATTTAAATGATTAATTATTATTTAGATGAAAGAGATGAATTGAAACTAGGTCTATTGTGATCATTAAACAATGAATAACAATCTGATAACTGTTTCATTATGAATAGTATTTATTACATCATTGAATTTCATAAATATTCATTTGACTAGACATATTTTACAATCCCTGGGTTTTCGCCTACATATTTTTAATCACACACTATTAGGGCCTCTAGATTAGCCCTAAAGAAAACATTGTTGTTGTTGAAAGGATAAGGTCAAGGCCCTTCGTTAGAAAGTTATTTTGGAATGAAGAATGGCTGAGGGAACCAGATGTGGTTTGGGAGCCTCTTGGGAGTCAATTTGAGTTAAATTTAGTAGGATTGCAGACACTTGAAACCTTCATTGTCATAGCCTTATAGCCCTTTATAGTTGAGTAATGTATTTTCACTTTCTATTATCATGTGACTTAATACTATTCAGGTTGATTATAAAATTCCATAGTTGTTAGTTCTAATTGATTCTATTAGTGTTCTATTCTGATTAAATAGGATATAGTATCCCCATGACTGAATTACCAGACCTTCACTACTAGTCGACACCCTCTATAGTATGGGGAGGCACTTTTGAGGGCATGCGAAAAACATTCTCAGGGCACCATTTAGTGGCACCTTGGTCGACACATTACAAAGTGGTATCATAGGATATTTCATTCCATCTTATTATATTGTCTTACTATTTTGGGAAAGGTAGTCAAGAGAATAATAAGTGTCGGGGATTGTTAATGAGCTCATGTATGTGATTTTCAAAACCATGTATCTAGGCTATCCAAGTACTCAGGGTGGGATAGTTCTGGATTTCTATTTTTTGTGATTGTTGGATATTATTTCACCTTGGATGACAAGCATGTTGTGTGGTGTTGAATGTTTTTTGAAATAATTGATCTCTTATTAGTGGATTAATGAGGCCTGAGACATGAGTCTGTGTGCATCACTCTAGCCACATAGTGTTTGTGACATGATTCATTTTTGGAACTCATAAGAAAACACGATGTTAGTATGTTGTTTATTTTGAATTGTTTTCCCTTGTTATAAAATTGAAAAATGTGAGAATTGAGAATGATTGGATGTCTAAATTAGATGGTTGTTAATGAAAATGTGATCACCCTTATTAATAAAGATATTAGAGTATGATGGTAAATGGTAGTGGTAGCGCCTATGCATTGACTGTGTGGTGAGAAAGTGACAAATGACATGTTGAAACTTGTTGTGATTTCTTCTACTCATGAATACATTTGATAAGGATTCATTTGGAGACCAAATACATGTGTTTATATTTGTAGTGATATAACTCCAAGATGATTTTTGTAAGGGAGAACAATTGGTATGTCTCGAAACGAGATTCCAGATAGGGAATATGAAGCATCGTTGATGCAAGAAGAGAGGGTATGGGAGAAGTTCTAGGATAACTTCTCTAGTTTAATGAAATTCATGGAGAGAGACCTCGGGCACATTACGAAACGTATGCTTATGTCGATAGGGGAGTTTCAGCTCCACTATACTCCAACTTTTACGAGAGTGTGGGGAAATTATGGTGATGAATTTTGTATTGAATATTGAAAGGTGTTACATGACCATTTGGATACTCTGGATGAGATGAGGGTCTAGTTGTAAGCATTTATGGTACGATGGTCAGTGAACCTCTAGATGGACATTCATGTTCGATTTGGACAGACTGATGGTATGGTATAGAAGGAACTTCTGAATAAGTTTTTAGAACACAATAATCCATAGACAATGAGAAAAAATAATGGTTTAGAGTATATGCATATAACCTAGAAAAGCATGACCATAATTTATTATTCATAACATTCCACAGATATAAAATGTTTTACTCCATCATTTGTAGAAGATGAATATTATTCAAAAACACTATTTTAGGAAGGACATAGATGTCAAATTATTAACCATGTAAATATGTTTAATTAGATGATGTTATTAGAAGTTCCAAATCAGGTGCTCATTTAGAATGGGAACCTAAAGAATGATTTCATTACTATATAAGAAGCTATCACTAGATGATAAGAGATTGTGCCTTCTGAGAATTGGAAGTTCGGTTACAAGAACCATATGCCAAACAATGGAAATAAAGGTGTAAAATCAGGAGGAAAAGTTACAGGGGATCATTATAAATTTGATTTTCCACTAGTGTGTTAGACTGTGACATTATCAGAAACATTGTCCTCAACCACTAGAGAAGTCCCATTTTTGTGGCATGATAGTTCATCTATAGATTTTTTTTGGATGTAGTGACATGTTGGTGTTGAGGGAGCAACTAATTAGAGTCAGAGTGTGGGAATTTGTTCTTTCACACTAGATTGTTCTAGCAGTTCGAGTTTTACTGATATAGGTTCTAGAGTTATTGGATGTGGTGCTGCAAAGAAATAGTACATGTATTAGTAGTGATGGGTTACTCAGGGGAGTCATATGATTCATCTAGAAAGAGGGGCAAGACAGTTACCTGATTTGAATCCTACACATGTGTATAGAGTTGTCCGGCCATTGATAGTGAGAGGAACTATTATCATATAATATACTTTCACTACTAACTCATTTGACACAGGTTCCTCTCATTCATTTATATCTAAAAATATTATTAATGGTTTGATCATGGAGGTGGAATATGTAAGATATTTGATAAATATTGGTACACCATGGGGAATAATGTCTATATACATATATTTATGCAAGGGATATTCACTAGTGATCGGAGAGTATCATTTTATTTGGGATCATTATTTCTCTGATATGACGTGATTCAACCTAATTATGTGCATAGACTGGTTAGTCACATACCGAGCCCACATAGATTATTTCCATAGGAGAGTTACCATTTTATCTTCATAGGGGTGTATATATGTCCATTATTGAGAGTGGGATGTCGGAAAAATATGATCAAGTCCAATTACACAATAATTGGTAGAGATCACATCCCATGTTGCTAGTCTATTTCTTAATTATGGGAGTTGTAGGAAAGATGTCCTCCCACTATAAGTAGAATTTTTTCAAGATGTTTTCATAAATTTTTATCTGGGTTTCCACCTGAGAAAGATGTGGATGTACCTATTGAACTCATGTTGGCGGTTGTTCCAGTGTCTATTATTCCTTACAAAATGGCACTGAATATGATTCAAATTATCAATATTTAGTAGTAGGAGTTGGAAGATAATGTGTTTATCCATCCATGTGCATCACCTTGGATATTACCTATCCTGTTTTTAATAAAGGACAACATGTGTTTACAATTGTGTGTCGATTATCATAATTTGAATAAAATTAACATGAAGAACAGATATCAACTTTTTCATATCAATGATCAGTTTGACCAACTGAAGGGGGATTGTGTGTCTTCAATGATTAATTGGAGATTAGGGTATCATGAGGTGGGAGTTAAGACTACAAATATATTGATGAATGCTATTAGGAGCTGGTATGAACATTAAGAGTTTATCATAGTGTGATTTGGGTTGAATAATTATTCATCAGTGTTTGTTGCCTTAATGGATTGGATTAATCGTCCATACGTAGAAAAAATTTGGTAGTGTTCATGGATGACACCTTTCTGTAATCTACGACTCATGATGATAATTCCAAACATCATGAAATCATCTTGAGTTCACTGAGATAACATCTATTATCTAGAAACCTATCTAAATATGGGTTTTGGATTAATAGGGTATGTTATTTGGGGGACATCTTCTTGGATGAATTTGTGGTATTGGACCCACAAAACATATGGCATTAGTTTCTTTGGAGAATCCACAAATTTTTTTGATATTACAAAATTTAGGGGATTATTTGGATATTACAAGAGGATTATCCCATACTTTTTCTTGATTTGAAACCACGGATTTAGGATTGAAAAAAAAGTAATTTTTCAATGGATTGAACAATGTGAGAATATATCCTAGGAGTTGAATAAGTACCTAAAATCTACACCAATTTTTAATATACTTAGTTCATATGGGGATTACATGGTGTATTGTGATGCTTCATGGATTATACTCAGAGATATGGTGATATAAAGAGATCAGTTCATTTCTTATGGGTCTCAGTAGTTGAGGTCGCATGAATGGAATTACCCAATTAATGACCTCAAGTTATAAGTAGTAATTTATGCTTTTAATAATTGGAGACATTATATGTTGGGTGAAAAGAATGCAGTTTCTACAGATGAAAAAATCTTGACGTATATGTTTTTAAAAAATAACTTCAATAATCATTAGGAAAAATGGGTAGAGTATATGTAAACTTTTGATATTACACTATCATATACACATATAAAGGAGAATATTGTGGTTGATTACATGAGAAGGATATCTCAAACTCACTTGGTACATGAGTAGGCTGTATATTGGCAAATGATGACTTCACTGACTGAAATTTTTGTGGTGGTTTATATGTGTTAAGATATGATGACATTGGCTTCAGTATCAGTGGTGTCTACACTATTGAGATGAATCATAGACAAGCGGTACAAAGATCTAGATTATTTACCCCTAAAAGAAATCCTTTTACATGGGATGACACCTTCATACTAAATGGTGGATGAAGATGGCATCATTTATGAGAAAAATGTAATTGTTTTGCCTACGAGAATGCAAGAGGAACTCTTGCAAGAATTTCATGCCTCAAACTGGGCGGTACATCCTAGGGTATTAGAAATTTACCAATACCTGTGATGACATTTTTGGTGGACAGAAATGAAAAAAGAGTTATGAGGGTTCATAACATGGTGGTTCACCTATATATAGGTGAAAGAAGTGTCTCAATGAACTGAATGTCAATTGTAGTTGTTTCCTATTCTGGAATGGAAGATGGATGAGGAAACAATGGATTTTGTGATAGGTCTTCAAAATATTATTAGGAAGAATGATTCTATTTAGGTCATTATGGACCGTCTAATGTAGGAAACACATTTCCTACTTATAAGGGAAACAATTACTATATAATAGTTTTGAAAATTATATGTTTGAGAGATAGTCAATTTGAATGGGGTGGCATAGACAATAATCTCATATCACGACTCATGCATTACTTCATACATTTTGTAGGGTATCTAGAAAGCACTTTGAAAATAGGTTTTGTTTTATATGGATTCCCACCCCTAGATAGATGTGTAGTCGTATCGTACAATATAGGTGTTAGAGGATATGATACAGGCTTGTAATTCTTGACATTGGTTGTTCATGGGAGGATAACACATATTTAGTGGAGTATTCATATAACAATAGTTATCAGGACTATACAGATGAAATAATATAAAGAAACTTATGTTAGATGTTATAGATCATTGCTATGGTTGATAAAGGCTGATGTGTCAGAACTGTTGGGACTGAGTCTCATGGAGGAGACGTTAGAGATGGTGTCGTTTATTTGAAAATGTATGGATATATAATTGAGTAGACAGATGTCGTATACTGATAGATGTTGAAAACCCTTATATTTTTTGATACATAGTGTTTATTATTTTGGGTGTGACCTAGGATAT
Source organism: Viscum album (assembly GCA_963277665.1). Classification (NCBI taxonomy): domain Eukaryota; kingdom Viridiplantae; phylum Streptophyta; class Magnoliopsida; order Santalales; family Viscaceae; genus Viscum; species Viscum album. The sequence continues at coordinate 267,306,326 of OY728166.1, forward strand.
GTCATTTCCCGTTATAACGGGAGGTAAAGTAAGAGCCTAAGGTTGTTGTACTATTTGAGTTAGTGGAGAGAATCGGGCCGATGGCATAACGATTTTCTCTTCTAGATAAATACAAATCTATGCATGTTGTTTTCCATGTGTCACAACTACATCAGTAGCACCCCTTCTGTATCATGTTATCGATATGGATTATGTTGAACATGAGATAGATGCGTCCATCGAGGAGAATCAAATACTTGTGCTAGATATCATTGTGAAATTTTGGCAAGGAAATAGAGTAATGATAATTCATACATTATGGGAACATGGAAACATTCAAGAGGAAAAATCGAAACATGTAGTAAATATGAGGTCTCAATGGATTAATCAATTTGACATGAAATATTAGTGATGTTTGGGAGTGCAGCTGAAGGAAGAGCTGTCATAAGGTGAGGACATTGTTAGTTCCCAACTTTTCAAGGAGTCAAATCATTCCCATTCTCGAATATATTTTTTTGTAAGTAAATTATCTTTAGAGTTGTTTTTTGGGATTTGTTTTGAGTATGTTTTTAAGAAAAGTAAATATTCATGGGGTTGTGAACATATATTTAAGGGGTCGATAAAATTTGTGACTAAACCCAGAAAACTGTGAGAACTTGGTTGGAATGGTCCACACAGTTGGTGCAATGTTTACACTAATTGTGTTACCCTTCCCAGGAAACCATCCATACTGGTATTAATATCTGAAAATTAGTTTTAAAATCAACAGATCAACTGAGACATCTTTATTTTGACCTAGGATCAGGCTTGATGAATTATAGATTATAGTAGAGGCTTTTAATGGTATTTCATGGCGATTCAAACACCTTTATTTGAGATCTGATGCCCTAATAAAAGATCATATCTCTTCCCAGAAAGTGGATTTCATCTCTTTGCTTGATCCATTATTTCCTCTATCATTCATTGATCTTTTAATGGTATATTTCTACAATTTCCATTGATACAAACTTTTATGTTGAGATCTAGATCTATAATAATCGATATAGATCTAGTTTTGCATGATCATGATGGTTTGGATCGTAATTTTGTGTTATAAGATTCTGATATGCATCATGAAAGAATTTTTTGTAATGCACATATTTTGGGCATTTCTATTGGGCTTACATCCCTCAACAAATCGAGGTAGGTTTCCTAATTCAAACTCCCATAGTTTTGGATTTTATATCGGTATGTGAGATTAATTTTTTTCTATGAATACCCTAGTAATTGTTATCTTAAATTGGGATTACTAGGAATGATCTTTGGATTTATAATGCATTAGAGATTTATATGCTTAATTTTTTATTTAATCATGGAAGTATGGGGATAACAAAATAGATAATTTATTTGAGGTGTTTGTTTATGGGATGAGATATTTTCATTGATATATTGAAATTTGTTTGCTTTGAGATATTTAATTGGGGAATTAATTATGAGATAATGATTAGCCAAGTGTGATAACTAATTGATGTTTAAATTGGTGACATGTTTTTTCATTAATATAAATAATTTTTTTTCTAATTATGATTAGTTTATATATTTTTTGGATCATTAATTGAGAATAAAAATTTATGGGCTATGATTTGTGTTGACTGATTAATTAATTGATGAATTAATTAATGGGTGGTTAGCTCAAATATTTATTTGGTTCACTAATAAAATTTTATATGTTTTACTAATCATTGGATTAGTATGTGAATTATGTGGTTAATTATATTTAATTTACGAATGATTTAAATGATTTTGAATGTGGGTGTTAGACATTTCGTTCATGACTGCTTGCGACATTCGGACTTCGACATGGTGGTCCTCCACAATTATTTTCCAAGAAAATGTGTTGTGGGGTGCTAGACATGTAGGTCTACACCGAATGTGATGAGGGGTGTTTGAATTCTTGATCTAAAAAATTAATATTTGGGGTTCTTTAAAAGGAATAAAAAAAGTTGAACGACAATAATGCTTTAGGAATTAAATGGGAGACATGAATTGAAAATAGGTTTAATGGGATAATTGAAGTATTAATGAGATTGTACTTAATGATTAATTATGAATTGAATTTATTGATTCATATAATTTCATACACATTATTTAGGCATGAAATGTTTTAGACACTTTTAGAAGTGGTTTACTTTGTTGAACTTGAACACTATTACAGCTACCTGATCAGGACCTGAGGAGACTTTGTTTTTACATGATTGGATAAGGGTAAGGCCTTAGGATATGATGTGGTTTTAGAATAGAGGATTTTCTATGGAACCAGATAAGGTTTTTGAACCTCTAGGGAGTTATTGTGTTTTACTAATTGTTTCATCTTTGAAACTTTCCACTTTCATTTCAATATCATGATTTCCATTTATATTTGAGTATTTTATTTTCGGTTTTGACTATCACAGGACATAGTTTTATTATAATGGTTTCTATTCTTCAAAGTGTGTTATTGTTATTTACTTCCATTGTTGTTTTATTCTAATAAAAGAGGGTATATTCTCTCCTTGAATGACTTACCAGACCTCCCTCATAATCATCACCCTCTAGCATAAAGAGAGTATCGCATGAGGGCACATGACCCACTAGCCCGAGGCACTATTTAGTGGAACCCATGACTGAACATTACAGAACGATACATGATACCTTTATTATAATACATATATTATAATGTTATTGGTATTAATTGAATATCAATCATCAAAACTCTCATCTTCTCCATATATTAATAAAAATCAATTTCATTCATGATGTGTGGATTTATTATCATCATGGACAATGTATTTTATTCACTTTTACGATCTTCAAGGCTAGTAATCAAAGCATTATTATGGTTAAATATTGTTTTATTTTACATATTATAATTAATATGCTTTTCTTGAAAAAATATATTAACATGATATTAAATAAAATGATACTAGTTCCTGATATACATAAAAACCCACAAAAGAAATTAAATCATTTTTATTTTTGTTTTATAAAATGAGTTATTTATAAAAAAATGATATATAGTATCATTTAAAATTATAAAAAAATATTTACATCATTTATTTATACTTATTGATTTTACATCCATTTGAAATTTAAATCCACGATGAACCAACCATGAAAACCTTTCAAAACATTTGCCTAAAACTGTGAAAATAAAAAACTATTATAGATAAATGGGTGGACATATTTTGATAAAATATAATATACAGTATTAGAAATATTATTATAATTCATTAATATATTAAATACACTCTTCAAAATATTGTACATGAATTTTTAGAATGTTTTCATTATTGAAAATAAAATGTTAAGGGACATTACATTTTAAATACCTTTTATTATTTCATTTAATAAAATTTAAATGGAAGGTTTTTATGATGCAGGTATTATTTTTTTTCTATTTTTTGGTTCTTGGGAACTTTCAATATTTATCGATGGGATCAATATCTCTCTCTAATCCATTCGGTATGTTTATGTAGGATGTTTAACATGATGATCAATCCAAGTGTAATTGTGATGGTTACATAACAAGGATGCTATCCAGGTCAAATTGTATGGTAGCCAGGAGGGTGACAATAAATATGGTATCTCAGAGGGTTTAATACATAAATAACTCCACATGTTACCATTATGGTTTTATTAATTTTTTTTATTTTTTTATTGAAATCTCTTATTTTCACAAGTAATGTATATGATACTTTATGGGTGAGATGCATGTGTCATTGAAGATGATTTAATATATTTTCAAGTATTCATGGATTGATTTATATAATTAGTTTATATCTTTTAATTAGATTTTTGTTCACATACCATTTTTTAAAATGTTTTTACATGTTTTAAAAAATATTAACGGAAATCGAGAAGAAACCATGAATGTTGTGAATACGTTTCATGGCATATTTCCTGTTCTATTTGAAAATTGTGTACTAATAATGAAATGGGTCATATTTTAGTATTATAGATTTATATTATTTGCGGCCGATATGTATGAATTATGTCAAAATTCACTAAAAATATAAACTTAGTGGTATTTTCTTATGTTAGAATGTCAATTAATAATTAATTTATAAGATTCCGTAATTTTTATGGTTGGGTACTCATATATTAAATATGGTTACCTAATTAATAAATCCTAGAAGTGATAATTCAGGATTTGTTGGTTCCCCACAATGATAAATATTTCATTAAATATGATTCATTATTTTTTCAATGTATAGAACCTAATGGAACAATGTTAGTCATAAGTGATATAGTCAACACAGTGACTGTCCTCCTAAAAATCCAAATTATTGGGAGATGTAAAGAATTTTTTTAGCTACGATCCATCAAATTCTTGAATAAATGAATCATGATGAAATATTCCAATGAAAAAAAAAGATAAAATATTTTTTGATTTCTCTTATGAGGAAATATTGACCTTCCAATAATAGATCCACTGATGTAGTAGTTTTAAAAAATCCACAATATAATTAGATATATATTCTCCTTTCTCTATTATTAGGTATAAGAAACACTTATCTAGTATATCTACCATTTCGATGTTAAAGTGGATCCACGGTTTTCTATTTTTAAATATTTAAGGAAACAAGATGAAATTGAATCCAAAAATTGGGATGTGTTTAATAAAATATTTTTATAAAAAACATCCCTCCAATTCAAAATAAAAATATTGAGATTGAACTGCATGTATTATATAAAATTAATGATTAATCCATTGGTAACTATATTTAAATTTTTAGAATGATTTTTATTTATGATTCAGGTATTAACAAACAACATAAAAAACTATCCTACGGGATTTTGTTTCTATAAAATAAATCAGTAGATATTAAGAGATTTCTAGATTTCAAAACATGGTTGAAATGGGGGTTGGTTTTATGTATGAATCACAAGACATTGAGAATAAATCGAAGATATAGTTAAAATCAAAAGATAAAAATAGTGTAATGAAAAATGTAATATTTACATTGCCTTTAAATTATGGGATGATGTATTGAGAAAATTTCCATAAGGGGGATATTAGATGATTATGTGTAGAAGGGATGGATATCATGATCTTTATTGCCTATATAATGGGAGGAATTTAAATAACTAATATAATAGACAGAAAGTTGAATATTATAAACTAATAACACTCTATCATGAAAAATTTTTATATAAAGGGAACTATGAAATCCAAATAAAAAATTCAAAGGTTATTGATGATGATCTACTTTAGTAACCTCTTATGGAATGTGAAATGAGGTAATCTCAGGAGGTCACTAATTCGGACAAGAATCTTTTTAAGTATATGGTTGAAAGAATGCTAACCACGAAATATAGATCCTCCAATGTCTTTTTGTATTATGTATATACCAATTCATTCATATTTAAAGAACATTCGGGTGTTATTAGGTTTCCAAAAAAATGATTTTATATAGAGCTAGTAACATATATGTGTAATAGTATGATGATCAATTCTCATGTCTATGATTACAATTTTTTAATAATTGTGAGAATATTATTACAAAAAAATAATTCTTACTACGGTTCAATTTTATGTATGCATGGGAATTTATTTCCATTCTCAACATAAAGACCTCATCAATTTTCGAGGAATGGAATTCAAATTTCATATTCTAAACCAATATATTATTTTATATCAATATGATTATATGTTTTAAATTAAAAATGATATAATATATATTGTATGGTACTTGATTAAAATATTTAAGGGGCTTTTATCTCGAATTGTAGGTAGAAATAATATATCTATGAGATACATAATATTAATGAATTTATTGAATAATTTATGAGTAATTTCCTAGTGTTCCAGTAAAACATGAAATATTCTTCTCAGTTGAACTCATACCGTGGTTATTACCAGATTCATAGACTCCCTATAAAATGTACTCAAAAGAGATATATGAAATCAAGAAAAAATCATGGAAAACATGTGAAAAGTGAATCAATTATACAAGTGTGTCAACTAGGGGTTAAAATTAAAAAATTAAAAAAAATTACTGATTTTTTGGAATTTTTATTTATTATAAAAAGTTGAACAAAATAAATAATATAAAAAGTAACCTATTTCATTTAATGATGATTGTATGCTAAAATTTTAAAAGTTCAATTCATTTACAAGATTAAACTTCATTCTACATATGAAAATTTAATATTAAAGGAGGATATACAAAAAACAACATTTCGTACATGGTATGTATGATTGAATATATATTGATGTCTTCTGTAAATTTTAATTTTCTTGATATCTTCATGGATTTAATGAATAGTTTATTTATAGATTACATATAAAACATTGTGGTTATATCTAAAGATAATATTATTATCAATTCCAAAATAATGGAAGTGAATGAAGACCATATGAGAATAAAAATAAATCCCCCAACAAAGTAGAATAAATTTCAAATAATTAAAATGATAGAATTTTTGATGATAACGTAGTTATTTTTGGGAAATATAATTAACATATGTGCTATATTATTAAATAAAACAATTATTATTGATATTTAATTCTGGATGAGACCATCTACAATAACTGATATACATAATTAATGTTTTTTATTGATATTATTGACAGTTTGTGGATAATTTTTCAATACTATATAATTTACAATACCTGTTAATTTGATTGGGATCCAAGTTCACCATAATATAATAATGTGGTGAAAATATGATAGAAAATGATTAGAAGTAATTTTTTGTGGACATGTGTATGCATTACACTATATAGGTGAAGGGATTGTAAAATTTCATTATATAACCATGAAGAAACTAAGATATGTTGTTTTTCATAATGACATGGTTATATATTTCTAATCCTGAAAAATCAGGATTTCTATGAAAATATACCCAAAATAGGATTTTGAGATAATTATATTATTTTATTATAAATAATATTATGTAATTATCAACATGGATAAAAATGTGATACATATACTGATAATGAAATTTTATATTATATGTTCACAAAAAATTATTTGAAAATACACAATATATAATGGCTAAAATTCAATAATTCATAAGAATTATAAATATATTACAACCAAGATTTTGTGAAAACAGTGTTTGATGGATTTAGTTGAAAGGGTCATCCTATATTCCTAATTCTTATTATAAAAAATATTAAAAATTTCTATATTTTCTATTTTTTGATCTGGAAATCTCAGTGGAAGGTGAAAAACTTCATTATTCTCATCTATATTTTCAACCATTAATCATGGAGATGATTAATGATGTAAAAAATAATCACATATAGGAGATGATGAAGGTTACAAATGATCATTAGTTTAACATTAATTTTATATTATATATACTCTTTCCATAACATATATTTTGGACTTGATAGAGTACTGTATTAATTCATTATTTTCTGTTCATCCATGATGTACATTGATGTATATATTTTTAAAAACTTATTTCATGTTGGATTGTGTAATGGGAGATATCATAGATTTTGTAACTCGGGTTTTATGTGAATTTGATAAAGAGAGAAGAGAATAGTATACATGGATGTTTCATCCATTACCCATACTATTTTGGAAATGGGAAACATAAACATTTGTTTTTTTTTTGATTCCCTAGAACCTTAACTCAGAGTAATTCAATATTCTTTTTAGTTTATCACCATAATAAGTGAGCACAATTTACCTCTATCATAAAATTCTTTTCCAGTATATTCGTTGAAGGATATAAATTATAGATGTGGTATGATTTCATATATTTGAACACCCTATAGTTTCTAATCAATATTTTAAGATAATAATAAAATTATGTATAATTATTCAATAATATCTTGATATGTTTATTTTAATAGTTTTTTTCATCATTAAAAGGATTGTTAGTCTTAGAGAAAAATTCATAATCTATATGATATTATGCATTATATTTCTATGGATTTAAATTTGGGATTGGAAAAACACCATCCCTTATATGATTTTGTATACTAAATTTATTTCCCAGATGAGTGATCAAGTATATCCTTTGTAATGTCTCTATATAATGAATTGTTGATCAATAATGTGATAGAATAATGTTTCAGAAAGAAATATATTTATGACCTAAAATAGATGATAAAATTTAATATATAGTTTAACCAGTCAGAAACACGTAACAGAAATATAGAATTTTTAGAAAATTTAATTGGATAGTTCTTTGGGTGATCTGTAATTTGATTTTGTTTATAATGAATTTTTATGAATTTGTGAATTGAATATGTTTACAAGTTCTAGGACAAAATATAATATAATCCCTATATATATCAGTTCCTGATCATATTGGCACTATTTCTTTTCCCGTGGAATTTCTTCCAATCCACTTTAATATCCATGATGTGTTCCATTATTATCTCTTATGAATATAAAAACTAAAACCATTTCATTTTATAAGCTCGTAGTTCATACAACTTGAGAAAGATATTTCTTATGTGGAAAAAATTGTTTTGATTCTAATCCATATAAAGAATATTCTATAAAAAAATACCAATCAACGAGCCAGTGTTTTTTATTTGAAAATAAATGTTTTAATAATCTATTCTGTTAAATGAGTATATGATTAAGTAGAAGTATAATATTTTTTGTATTAGAGGGATGAATTTTAAGGGATAAATTCACATTAAGTTATTTACAATGTGTTAAACTACATTATTATGAACTACATTTTTTGAATAAATTAAATTTATTTTATATGTTAAATTACATGTAACACAATTCTTTCCATGCACTACACAAAATGTATGGTTATATTTTTTTAAACACAATATCTTGTTTTGAAAAACCATTATATATTAATAATATTTTTTTATAATTTGAAAAATATAACCTAGTGGTTAAAATTTTTGATATGAATTATAATAATGAATTTTTATATAATAATTTCATTGGTTTTATGTAATTAAAATATATTTATATCATAATACCTATTTTTTGTAATTTCATAATATATTTTGAAATATTATTTTTTCAATAAAATGAAAATTTTCATTCTATTTTCTTACATTAATAATATAATTTTTTTTACACATTTAATTTGTTATAAAAAATTCATTTTTGAAATTATAATATCATTATTGCCTTAATCTGAATTTTATATATTTTTCTGGAAATATCCTTTTCAATATTAATAGTTCAAATAATGAATTTTAATTGAATACAACCATTTGGTTCAATTTATTAAAAAAATGTTATAATATATTTATTTTCATTATTTAGTTTAAATTAGTATGGTTATAAATCCATTAATCCAATTGTTGACATTATAATCATTTTCATATTGAATTTCGATATAATAACATTTCATTCTATTGAACATTTTCTTTTTAAAAAACACATTCTCATCCCATTTTTTATATTAGTTGTAAATTTAAATTTAAAAAAAAATAATGGAATTTGGAAAATGGATGATATATTTGGAAATTAAATTCCTATATTATATAATATTTTAAAATATATTTTTACCTAAATGAATAAAAACAATAAAAATTACCCTCCACGTTAAATTTAAAAATTCGTATATCGAGGCATAAAAAGTTATGGGAAAAAAATAACCCAAAAATTTACACGACCCAATGGTTGGACATATTTAAAACAATTACATTATATTATAATTTTTTTATATTTTTCATTTCCTGTTACATGAATATAATATAGTTGTAGTTCACTCATTGATGAAAATTACATGGGTGCCACTGACCCCATTATATAACTATGCAACATATCCTCTTCTCTTCACAAAATAAACTGTTTTGGTATGGTCTAACCAATCCCATATAACCTCTAAAAAAACACCTATCATACAAGAATGTTTATTATTAAAAAATTTAAATTCTAGGAAGTTGTTTTTTGGAATCATATGTAGGATGGAAAAAAAAGAAACAACGTTCATCAATAAGAATATTTTATATTATTTTTATTGACACTCTTAAATTGATATTAAAAAATTATGATATAGTATTATCAGTATATCCCTTTTATGGATATTTTTTATATTATGGTAATTTCATAAATATATCACCACCTCTATCAAATCGGTAATGAAATCATCATTCATGTGTAAGGATGACTATCGCCTCGTGAATCCATGTTAGACATTGTTCGGTTAACACCTCTCATAGTTTTGGTATCACGATGGATCTAAAAATAATATATGATACATATAACATATTTTTACATATTTTTTTTATTTATATCTTATATACATTATTCATTATATTCCAAATTAGAAAGGATAATATCACTTATGTGTATAACAGAGTACCGCCTCATGAAGTGATGTGATTTGATTCCACTATATTTATACATGGAAGATAATATATATAAATATATGTGTTATACATTACATAATTATGTAATTAATGAAATATTTATTTATGTGAAAATATAATTAATATTTTTATATCATACATGTCCACTAACTAAAAGTATATAACTTCGTCCATGTTTGTGTGGACTACCACCTTCATGAATCGATGATGCTCACTTTTAATAGCCACACCACATTGATGTCATAAAGATGTATATTTATATATTTAATTTGAAATTTATCATATTATTAACACTATTTAATAATAAAATTTTACATAAAATCATTTAATAATGAATACTTAAAAATATAAATGTTAAACAACTGTACATATGACATAGCATCTCAATGATTGTTACATAATTCATTTCACAAATAAAACATTCTATATTTGTATTAAAAGTATTATTGATGTATACACATGATAATTGTTTCATGATTATCATTCTATAGTTTAGTGATCCATGTAATAATGTAAGATAACTGAAAATAAAAAATCAAAACATTGTCGAAAAACAATTTGCTTATTACACGAACCATTCCTTTGAAATGGAATTGATAATAAATGAGTAATAAAATGGAATAATTAATTCAAATATGGTATGATATATAAATATTTATGGTTCTGTAATACATATATAATAAACATATATTTATTATACATAAGGTTCTAATCAGTACAAAGGATTTTAAGACGTACATTGACCGATTTCTAGTCTCTCATTAAATTTTCAAAGATATAGTTACTATTCACAAACCACTTCATTATTGTGGATTATATTATTATAATGTATTAATTTTATGACTAATATAGTAAATTATAATTTTTTGTTCAATTACTATGGTAGATATATCTTTCGTGTGGTTGACAGTTGAAAATTTATCAAATCATTATGGGATATTTGTCAAAATTTGGCTTATTTGAACCACATGTTATATTATCCACCTCTATAAATTAATTATGTGTATATGGATTCCCATTTATGTGTAATATAATGAATTTATATAAACTCTTGAAATTTTATGATCCATTATATTTCATTCCTTCTTGTGTCTTATGATAGAATTTTACCTATGTAGTAATGATATTATCAGACAATTTTCATATTTATTTAGATTTTTTTGAAAATGTTTTTGGTGATAAAATCCTATGATTTTTATCTGAGGAAACAAATGACCTTACTACTCATTAGGTTATTCATTACCATTATATTAAATTTAATCATTTCAAATACTTTGGTAAATATAAATTTGATAAATCGTTTTTGATAAAATCTTACATGAATTCTATCATTCATCAGAAAATTATTTTCATCCAAAACTATGTTTTATAATAATAATTTCAAAAATTATTTATTACAATCATATAATATATAGAGTTAAATTTTACCAATTAATGGATTTGTTTTGATTTTTTTTAAATTAGTCTTTATTTCATTTTCCAAACTATTATAATTTGTATTTATGAAACCTTTAAAAATATCTTTTTCTTAATGTAAACTACATGAATTATACATTCCATATTCATGACCAATAATTTCATTTAATAAACCATTATTTTTTTCAAATTTAATTTCAATTAAAAAGAAATTCCATATTTTTAAAAAAATTATTAATTAGAATGATGAAGGGTGATATTTTATCAAGAAACCATTTAACTAATTTGAAGAATTTTTAGTATGTTTTCAAAGATACATTCAATGAAAATGAATTAAACGTTTTCTGTGTATTATTATTTTAATGATGTGATTCTCAATGATTTTTTTCCATTATGAAATATTTAACATGATTATTCAAAATTATTTTCCACATATTATGACATATGTTGATATTACCAATACCTTACTGGGGATAAGATCTAAGGATAATATTTATAATCATTCTTTAATTTTTTTATATTTATAGTGTAATAATGTTTATCAATATATTTTAAACCATGAATTATTATATAAAGAAATACATATGGAACCATGTTATTTCATTCATTATTTTATGATGAAATGGTGTCATATTCATGAAACATGTATATTTACCACATTTTATGACAAGATGAAATGTTGATGAATCCCATTACATGTCATGGGTTATGATATGATTAATCATTAATGATAATGATGCACACATTAATATGGATTTATAATGATATAGGTGGGACCTATATATCCCTCAAATCTATTATGTATTTTTTTGTATCTTATTATATAGAAAAAATGTAATTGGAATTAAATGTAATTCAGTTGGGGACATTGTCTTAAATAATGATATCGAGAGTAAACAATGATTTTCTATAATGGTTTGGGCTGATTATAGATTAAGATATGATATCCATAATATTAATCCCGTGATCATTAAGGGATGAAATTATTTTCTTATTTATATGATTTAAATCAATGGCTTATGCTAAAGTTATGCTCTCATGGATCATTTTATTTGACTTAAATTTAATTTAAGTTTTATTAGCTATCAATGTTAGATATATTCCTCTTAATTATAATCATTAATATATAGTGTCCGGTTTCTAAATGTTACTCTTATGTTATAATCCTCTTTTATTAATGTTATTGTTACATATCACCATTTTTAACAATAATATTATTCATTGATATACATTTTTTATGTTTTATTTACATATTATTTGAAGATATTTAGTGAATATGATATGTTTAATAATGGTATATTGATAATGAACATAGTGGTAGATTATATAGATCAATTATGGATGTGTTTTTTTTTTGTTTTAATTTTTTAAATGGAACAAAACTACTATAGTCTTAATGCGTGTTTTTGTGTAATGTAATGATTATTCATTTAAAGATATGTAATACCCAAATATGCTAAGAATTGGTCACTCTATTCCATGTTTGTCCTCTACTCCACTTTTTACTGAATATCACCTCAATTAATTTCTACAAATAACAATTGACTCTTAAATTACCATTAGACTCAAAATTACAATCCAAACCTTACTCCACATATAAATGAGTGCTCTATTTGGATAGAATATATTCCTAGGATGTCCTTGTGTTTAAACATTAAGAGGTTTTTTTGAATAATGTGATGTTTTCCTATCAAAAATTTTTAGTTTTTTTTATTCTTATACCTCCTTAAGATCTTATTCAAGCACCTTAAATACAATTATCATTATCATACATATGATTTAATGTTATTATGTTTGTTATATAACCATTTTTCATAAAAAGTATTCATTTTTTGTCAAATAATAACATTTCTCATCCATATGTTTGGTCAACCACCTCTATGAAAAATTTGGATTGATTGTTCTTCAAAAAATTACATGGTAAATGATAATTAAGTATAAAAATAATATATTTAATACTGAAATCATATATTCTTTTAATAAATGATAATATATTTCTCATAATCATATTTTTTTTCTTATATTTGAAATAAATATCATTTCATTTTTGTACTTGTGGACTACCACCTCCATCAATGGATGAGATTCGTTTATCATTACTAAATAACAAGGACTTTCGAAAATCTTTAATTAAATAAAAAATATAAAATGAAACTGATATTAATTAATCTATAATTGTAAAAAATTACGCACCTTTTTTATGATTCATATTATTGAAAAATGAAAATGTATTGTATCTTTATTTTTGGATTACCATTTCCATGAACCAACATGATTTATTTATAATTATATTATTAATTAGTTGTTTTGAAATCTATAAATAATATATAAATAAGATTAATATATAATTTTTATGATTCTTGACAAAATATATCGATATAACTTTTGAAAATGGAAAACACATATAAAGTAATTATGGGGTATAAACAAAATGTTCTCGTAAGTTTTAACATGATCTTATAATTTTTAGTTGATAAATAAATAGTAATAAAAAATATAATAATTATAAAAATTAAATTTTAATGAACATAAATAAATTATTATTATAGTGAATAATTATTATATAACTTATAGTTTGTATGATAGAGAACTCATGTGGCACGTCGGACTCGAGGAAATGCACTAATTACCATAATTAATCAAATAATATGTTTTAGAGAATTGTTTTCTAAATAATTTTTTAATATGTCCATATTTATAATAAAAATTATAAGGGATTTTAAATTGAAATAAATAAATATTATTGGAAATATTATACCTAATATTCATCAATTAATAGTTATTAAAAAAGGAACAATTTTTGTTTTTTTATAGTATATTTATTATTTCATTATAAAACTACATAATTATTAATATATATTGACATACCCAATTAAAATATATATTTAATTGACTATTAAAATTATCTTATATTTTTTAGTCTTTATAATGAATCCCCATTTTATTCATTGAGAAAAACTACAATTATTTTTATATTTAATATTTCTCTGAAAATAGGATTTAAACAACTGTCATATTTCAATATCTAATTTTTCTTAATATTATTATTTTAAAAGTATATTTTTTATGTAACACAATATAAATGTAATAATAAATGTGTAACCTATATTAATTGGTCTTTATAATTTGTAAATTATAATGGGTGATCTTGATATATCAATTAATTTTTTTTTAAAAATTTCATGTTGTGAATTTTATTTGAATTAGATGGGTAGATAATTCAATAGTAGGGGTCATATTAACTGTTATGATAATGGACATATAAATATCAAGTCCAAAGGAATCTAAATACTTTTGTATTATTTCAAATTAATTTTCCATGTAATAATTAAATTTAATAATATATGATAATAGAATATTATTTAATTACTTTTTTATTCCATTTATGGGAATAATTAATGTTTAAAAAATATTTTTATGTCAATGGAAAATTATATTATTAAATTTCATTGATTTCAAATTTTATAATAGGTTTATTTTTTATTCTTAAATCTATTAATAATAATTTCAGGTTCATACCATGTTTTTAAATGTTTTTCATTTGTATTATCGAGTATTAGGAACAATTATAATGTCAGGTAAAAATCCGGATGACTATTTATGAAAATAAAACATGGTTTTGTATAATATATTTTTATTCAGAAAACTTTTGGTACAAATATTATGTGAAAAAATTAAAATATATATCTTTTTTACATAATATTTCTGAACTAATTCCCTATAACCCTAAACCATAATTGAACATTTATTATACATGAAAATGAATTATTTCAATTCAATATTATATTGGAGGAGTTATTATTAGGTTCTTATTTTATTTATCTGACTTGGGATTTGTTAAATTTAGAATATAGGTTAGAATTAATAGATTTCCTTTTGATAGATTATAATTTTTTGTAATATTGAAATGGTATATAATTTAATGATTAAATTATTTTATGATCTAATCTCTTCTTCTTCTTCCATATTATATCCATAAAAATAAATAATAGAGAATTCGCTGAGTAGGAGATGAACATTTTTTATAGATTGGTTGCATCATGATATATATAGCGGTACGATATATGATACTGATGAACCCCTATAACTATATGTGAATCTATCTATAGTAATTCACATCATGAAAAAATAACATCAAAATTTA
This sequence comes from Viscum album, assembly GCA_963277665.1. NCBI lineage: Eukaryota > Viridiplantae > Streptophyta > Magnoliopsida > Santalales > Viscaceae > Viscum > Viscum album. The sequence goes on from OY728166.1 coordinate 267,322,141, forward strand.
CTGTACCTACTGAACCTATGCTAGATGAGGGTTTGATTAAATATTTGGAAAACATATTGAATAAGTGACTTAGTCTGAGAATAAAAATTTATATCCATTGTTTTATCAGTTATAAGTTGAATCTAATTAATGGTGTGTAATGGTGAATAAATACCACACTATTTGAATACACTTACTTTTGGAATCTGGTGATTTTAAGAATATATACCCTTAAAAATATTTTCTTATGGATCATACAAATATTTTGGATGTGAAGTTCATGGAATTGTGGTTGAGGTTGGAATATTATCATTCTGTGAATGAGGTAAAAGTATCAAAAAAATTCAAAGTACAACCAATATTGTATTTTAGATTCTAATAAAAATGAATATATTTTACTATAGTTTTATGGAATGATGTCAAATGGAATTATCATTTGATGAATTGACTTTTTTTAAAACCTACTTAATGTCCATAAATGTTTTAAATAGTAATTTTTATTGATAACATATTCCATGAAAATGGGACGAAAAATAGGTCTAGATGGAATGAAAGGGTGAATCACTAATGGAGGAAATATTAATGTAATAAAATAATGTATCCATATTTTCAAAAGTAAGTTATAAATAAAACTATATACTATATTATAATGTCTGTTATAATATAATTATTTTTAGTATTTTGAAATGTTTTTCGTGACTTCAACGAATATGATCAAACAACTAATGATATAGAAGGAGTAATATAAGTCATTATGTGGGTAGTCATCCAATGATAGGAATAATTTTTGAAAATCATCATGACCACAAGTCGTATGTTTAGTCTAAATCAAATAAGTGTACATCCATAGCTATTGGAGAATCCGAAATTATGGTTTCATAAACAATAATATATTGTTAATAGTAATCTAATTTCTTTTTTGAGTGTAGAACATTATATTCTTTTATTTCATGATATTTTTTTATGAATATATATATTTTGCCGAAATAAATGATTCCAAAACATTTTTTTTAAAAACATACATCAATAAGATTAATGAAAAATTAATTAACAATAACAATCCAATTATTATATATTTAAGGGTTTTAGAAACAATATTTAATTTCAATCCACATATGTTTTTTAATGTTAATTTATGTATGGATAGGATTTCTATTTATAATAACATTCTATGTTATAACGTTAATGTTAACTAATATTATGAATGTGTTTATATTTTTATAGAAGATAATATTAATTACATTCATAAAATAAGAATTATTAATTAAATAGATTAAATTTTAAAATGATGGTAATGAGGATATATTATTAAGAAAAATGACATTATTCAAATTGTTGATGTTGATATAGTAACATAATATCTTTTTTATTCATTAATAATTTCTATTTATTATATATAATTAAATGTTTTAATTTTTTATTTTCATAATTCCAAATGTTATACCAATATTAAATATCCATATTTATTGGGTCATTTAGAAATTTACAGATTGAATAAATATTTACTATAGTTTCACAGAAAGGATTCATTCAACATAACATTTATCCAAGATGTAATTATATTTTTCATATTTCATTGAAAAATGGTTGTATAAGGAATTATATTTATTAAAAATAATTCAATAACATCAATAATACAAATAATTAAATATTTCACTTATATATTTCATGATTAATCAGCTCTATGAGATCAATATTTTTTTAATATTGGTGTTTGGTCAGGATGTAATAATTAATTGTAGAGGAGTATCACATCCTAGAGATGGTATTACAAACGATATATGATAATTATGAGGTTAAGGTGATTTAAAATATTTTGAATAAATAGTCCATATAGATGTTTATATATTATGAATACATTTTCTGTTGAATTCATTAGAAAATGTAATGCTCTATTTATTTTAGAGTTCCTAATGTATTTTCAAATATAAAATGATCATGACAAGAATTTTAGATTTATTATTAATACAATGAAAAATAAAATTTTACAATTAAAATATAGTGAATATTTTTACATAATAAAAAATATATTTTTCATATACAATACCTGATATAAATATGGAATAACCATTAATACAACTAAGTAGTGTTTAATATGGGTGATTCCCATTATATAAAAGAAATATTCATCTTTTTAAAGTATTTTCATGAAATTAATGAATATTTATTGGAAAATAACTCAATTTCATATCTAGTTATGATAATAAGAATAGTATATAAATTAATGTTGTTGAAATAATGTTAATAATGTGTCTGTGAATAGAAAATATGCTTAAACAGTGCTCTAGTTTTTTATTTTTTCTATAATTGGTAATTTATTATTTATAGGTATGATTATATAAGGGTAATTAGTTGTTATATTTTATAAAATGATTTCTTAATTTATTGTTTTTAACAAAAACTAATCCATCATAAAATAAATAGTTTACACATGAATTTCGACATGAAAATAACTATTTACATTAGAAATATGTATTTCTAATTTATAATGATTATATTATGATATATATAATTATCTATAATTTTTCTAGTATAGATTCAATCTTAATGTAATAAAAATTAGGTATATATGAGGTTTAGAATAGATATTACATTATGAATTAAACATTCATTATCACCCATGAAAATAAAATTTATTATATTATTCATTATATCAGCATGACAATTTATCATTTAATATGGTTCATTTAGAAAATATTAAATTTTTAAATTAGTTTATAAATTTTGGACTTAAGTATTTTACTATATAAATATAATCTATTTTTAGGTTTCCGTTCAGTTGTAATTATCACATAGAAATATGAATAAAAATAATAATGGCCATGTTATATAAGAAAATGCAGAATTATTATAGAATAGTATGTTGTTAAAGTATTTTTTCCAGAAAAATCGTAATTTATAAACTTGAAAAAAATTATGTGTTCCTTTAAATTCATATTTAGAAAATTAATTTTTGATTAAAAATTATAGATCTATTTTTTAGTTTATCCTCATGATATTATATGGTCATCCAGAATTTTTTAAAGTTTATTTTTCGAAATGATTTACAAATATATTGGGTACTGAAATAAAATTTAGAACAACTTATCATCGCATAACTGATATCATTTTAGTTAGATCAATGCGAAAATTTGAGGAAATTATTTGATTATTATTAGTGGATTATTTTGGATGTTAGTATAAATATTTATCATTGTTATAATTTCTTTATAAAAAATATTTTAATTATAGAACATTTGTAGAACAATTTGAGGCATAATATTTGAAATAATATTGAACATCATATTTTTGGGTTGAATTTTGGGGAAAATGTTTATCAAATGATAATTTTAAATGATATAGTTCAACAAGTGATTTATATTCTGTAACTATTTCGTATGGAACATAGATGGACGAATTGAAATACATATATCAAGATAAAAGATAATATTTTATAGGTGAGTTAAAATGTTCTTGTTAATGTATTCCCATGTAAAATTGTAGCAATATTTTGGTAACAAATGTTTATTTAATATTTGGTTTGTTAGAATATATGAAATAAAATACAATATTGGATGAGATTCCTATCAATTTTAATTTTTTTCATGATTATCGACGAAACATCATGTGTTCCATGATTAACTATTATGAAAATAACTATAATATATATATATATCATATTTTTCCCTAACATAAGATAAATTAATGAAAAAATAAATAAATAGAAACTAATTTATTATGTAATTGTCTATACATATGTCTTCATTATATGATTATTTAATAATTTTTAAATCTGAAATCAAATAATTTTATTCTTATTACATGTTTTACATACATTTTATAGTTTTCATAATATATCATTAATTAAATATTTTATAAGCATATTTTGGAAAAATAAAATTCAATTTTATAATTTTTTAGAAAATTATTTTTTGGGAATTTACTGTAAAAGATGAATTTCAGGTTAATATATTAAAATACATGTTATTAAATTTTTTTTTGTATTGATATAGAAAAATTTTGGTTTTGAGTTATTTTAAAGTATTATTCGTTCAAATTGACTTAAATTGAAAAAATTATATTAATTGGTACCTGTAATAAAGTTGAATTTAGTATATAACCATTTTTTAAATTAATAGACATTTTTCTATAAAAATTATATTAATAATGTTTTTTGGGTATATTTTAAATGAAATTTATTTTAATTACAGTAATTGAATTGAATTTTATAAACATCTTATATGATATAGTAAATTAAGAGTTATTGTCTTAGCTCACACTATGTTATTAATTTATCAATTTATATATTCATAGAAAAATTAGTTACCACTTTAAAAATTAAAATGTTTTATTTATGGTTGAAAATAAAATAATATGTTTTATAATGGATTAATGTTTTCTAAATCATTTGTGATGACTGTATTATATCAAAATATTCTATATTACAACAATATGAATCATTTTTATATCATTTTAGATTAGTAATAATGTAATATAATTCAGTAATTATTAAAATTTAATCACACTACTCTTAAAATGTAATAAAAAATCCCCACTTATTTAAACTAAAAACATCTTTCTTCTATTTTATATCATCATTCCTACCCAAATTCATTACAAAAATAAATTTCCATTTCCATAGTTTCCATGTGTTTTTAGAATAAAATTCTCAGAAGGCTTTAGATATAAAGTAATAAAGTTTTTTCAAAGAAGAGGTTTTGTCCTTAACCAGAAATTTTCCTTTCCCTATACCTTTATCATTGTCCATTTATATTAATATAAAATAATGAAATAATTATCATCAATATAATCTAAATTTATTATTTTTGTTATTTTTTTATTCTATTTATCCACAATGCTATAATCAAACACGTCACCTAAGATTATGTTTGAACTACAGCCTCCACAAAGAGATGTCCTTCATTATCCATAACATCAATAAATTAATGTTTAAAATCATTAAAAAAATAAATATATATATAATATAATAATATAATTTCATTACATATTGATTGTATATAATTTTTACATTTTTACATTTCCAACCATTATAAAATTAAAATTACACCTTATTGTAATTCTGGACTTCCATGGATTAAAGTGATTAATTTCTAATTTTCAACATAAAAGGGTGGATAAGAAGATATAACTAATTAGATAATTTTAAATATAAACCATATTTATGTTTTTTTATAATTAAATAATCATCTACCATATTTACTTTTAACATAGTATACAAATGAAAATTTCATTCATTTGTAAGTATGGATTATTATCTACATAAAACCACATGATTAATTTTTATCTTACAGTTTACATAGTTTGTTTTAAAACAGTATATTATGTATAAATATATAATTTTTAACTTGTTTTATATTCATAACTTAAGGAAACTATATCCCCATTTAACATAATAGACATATCATTGTTGTTTTTGTGTAGTAAACTAAATCTCATCAAAATAAGCATTTTTAAATAAAACATTATCAGTGACAAAAATACATGGTAAAAAATTATATAAGGATAATAATAATAATAGAGTTAATATAAAATGATTTATTAATAATGTAATAAAATTAACGTTTTATTATTATTTATCCAAATAAATAACATATATCCCATTATAGAGACATGTTAATGAAAATTTTCCTTTTAAATATCATTTTCAATGATTTAATGGTTTAATATATAAATAATTTTCCATGATGACTATATTCTCAAAATTGCATTATCAGTGTATTTATATCGACATATATAAATTATAAATAATAATTAATTGGTTAATAAATTTCTATAATAGATTTTGAAAATAAATAGTATAAAATATTTTATTTAAAACATGTTGAATTACAATATAAAACAAATAATTATTATTACATATTTAAATATAAAATATGAATGACTACTACTACCATTGAAACCATTATTTCATATGTTTATTTCATTTCTATATTCAATTTTATTCAATGTAAACAATAAATATTTTTTGATGAATTTTTTTTGAATATTTACATTTAAAGGTAAGTAATATATCAACATCTTATATTTTTTTCATTTAGGTTAAAAATTATAAAATTATTAGTATGATGATGGAAGAGCATGATATTATGTGATTCATGTATTTTAATTCATGGAAAATTAATTACTATGAAATGTGATCCTAATATAGATTTCCAATTATGTGAGAATGATTATGTTATATATAGAATTATTATAGATTAAGTTGACTTAGTAAATACATTTAAAATTTTTCATGTGTAATGACTCAGAAATTCCTTATAATTTTTTAAAAATTATATTGAATTTTAAATAGATTGTGAAATTTGGTGGAACGTGATTCTAAGGCCAGGAGAACCTGAAAAAAGTTTTTGAAATTTGTTAACGTACATTTAGTAAATGTGAATGTGGTATTTTCTAAGATTTGAAATGGTGCTAGGATTGAAAAACTATGGGATATATTGGATTAGAAGAAGTATGATTCACATAGCCAATGAGTAACATCAGTTTACATGGGAGGGATGGAAATGATAATTTTTTGAATTTTCAAAAAAATAATAATAAAATAACCCTTTAAGTTATTTTTTTCATTTCTTCAACCATTTAGCGAGGTTTGAAAAAACCGAAACATAAGGAGAATCATTAAATGTGGTCCATTAAATGACTCATTTTTTTTTTATGAAACCAAAAACTCATTAAATTAATGGTACATTAATCAAGGATCATTAAATAATCATATTAATGAACAAAAAATAGAAATTGTTTTAATTTCTTAATCAATCAATTAGAGAATAGATTATCAATCGCGTGAAATCATTGATAATGAACCTAAAATAACACCCTTCAACGAAGAATATAGAATGATCAACAACAATTGGAAGAATCGATCTCAAGGTCAACATGCAGTGAATAACATCCAATGAAATCGAACACGAAATCCCTTCCTTCATCTGCAATGGATTCCACCGAATCCGTGTTGGGTGTTTATGCATTCTATGTGATTTATGTGCTTTCCCCATTCATCATCCTAAAAAAATGAACACAGATCAACCGAATAATATGTTGATCCGCCATACAGATGTTCTTGTGGGAGGGTGTTTCACTTCGGGTTTTCCATTGGATTGATTAATACCATGGTAAAACTAAAATCCTTGAACTCCCACTATTTTAAAAAATTTAACATGGAGTGAACAGTTTTAATGAACAACCCTTGAATCTCTCTGCATTGTGTGTTCTTCATAGATAAAGTTTGAAGTGAAAAAATAGAATTTTTGAGGCCATCACAGTGATGGAGGTGACCTATTGAAAATTTAGGCGCATACGAGAAAAAAAATAGATTACCATAGCATCTTGAAAGGACAGTGGAAGGATACATTGGTGCGTCACCACTGGAATGGCGGTTGTTGGCCCATGCTAGCGGCGTGGGGAATCTATACCCACAGGCATCTCAATGGAAAGATGGCATAGCTAGAATACGCGGAACTAATGCCACAGATAGAGAAGGGAGGCCCGCTCGTTTGGACACACAATAGACAGTGAGGTGACACCCTACTAGCGTTGCCAGCTACGGAAAACCAGACACCCAGCATCTGGTTTAGTGCGACCATCTTGCATCCTCTTGGGTCAGGTTTTCCAAGAGGGATGGCCCCTCCATCTTGGATGGGTCCTCCTACAATGAAGAACCCACCAGTTGGTCTGAGTCCTCTGAACAGGCTGGACCAGCCGGTCAGCCCAGACCCCAACTGGACCCAGACCATACTGCCCCCATTTCACTAAAATATAATTTAACTCTCAAACCACACATCTGATTGATGCAAAATCTGCAGAATGTGGTCCCTTACGAGATGGGGTCCTTTTGGGATAATAAACATGTGTTTTGGAAGAATTTGGTGTGTGTTTATGTTTGATCAGAGAAGAATCATACCGAGTCCTATTTACATTTTTGTATGTATCTTAGAGGACAAGCGTCTGATTAACGTGTCATTTTTTTCATTGGAGCCATTACCAAATGATGGTCCTTTGGGTATCTTTTTCATGGGTGTTATTTCGGTTGTGTTATGACTAATGGAATGAGGATTATATTATTTAGATCTCAAGTCCACCATGAACTAGAATAATTTTCCTGGCTGTTAACTAAAGTGTGACCCTTTATGGATCATCCTGATAGCAGCCCTCTACGGATCAAAAAAATAGAGACCCTATCTCAATATAAAATGGAGAGACCCTTTATATATAAGAATAAGATCTAACCCCAGTGTTAAACAGTTCTACAACCCTCTATTGATCAGTAGTAGTGAGACACTTTAATGATTAATAGTTGTGCAACCCGACGTGGACCGACTATAACCCAACCTTTCAAGGATCAGTGGTAGTGTGACCCTCTGTGGATAAGTAGTAGAGAAACCCTTCATGGAACTGTAGTCAAGATAACCAAAAGAATTAAATGATCTAACCTAAGACTAATCATTTTTTTCATGTTCAATATGTTTTATCCCTGGTGTGAGATGTCATTTTATTTATGCATTGTGATTGAGATTATGATTTGTGGATTTTCCATCATGTAATTAATGAAGAACATAGAGGGTATTGAGGTCCCTATATGTTATTGTAAAACTCAACCCTGCATGGGCTTCGCCCACATGGTTGTGTCTTATGTAGATGAAGAACTACTTGACATAGACTTTTGGAGGCATGTATAGAAGGTTGTCATAGGTTATTGATAGACATGGTGAGCGCTAGTGACTGTAGACCATGATCTGGACCTATCATTCATGTAGGATACTTTGTGGATGACCTCCATATACGGATTTTACCTTTTTTGTAACTTCATTTATGATATGCTTTTATAATGGCCCCTTTTTGTTTTCATTACTTAAATTTACTCTCTATTGGGGTTTTTGGTAGTTATTGTACTTTTTCCTTTTCCAATTAGTTGGATTAGTGTGCATTGTGACCTATCAATTTTTTTATAGGTTTAAAATAAAATTCCTTTGATTTTTGGGTTTAGCCTTTTCGGTTCTAGTTCCCACCCACTAGAAAATGAAGCCAGGTTTGGATTAGTCACGACACGGGCCATGGGGGACGGGTCATGAAAAACTACAATTATAGGGTGGTTAGGAGTACCATAAAAACTATGAGTCTATGATTTCAATGGAGAAATAGTGATTAGTGTAATGAGATTAGATTACATTCATTGGAGTCCACTGTTAGTGTGGAGGACAATACATCGATTCACCAAGACCTTGAGTTCTAATTTCGGACTCGATACACGAAAAAGCTATTTACGTGTGCTATCAAAACTGTTTTTATTTTTACCTTTTTTTAGTATCCTCACAAGGTATATCTTCTCTTCTGTGGCACATCTGTTTTTTTACCTGATGCCTCCACATAGAATGCCATCTCAGATTCCAATGAGAGATCATAATGATGGCCCACCAAGGGATGAGGCATTGGTGTAAGGCCCTCTCACAACATTAACACATCTTGGAATTTTACCAGTAACATCACCACCGATAGGGAAGATGATTCCACCATCCCCACCAGTATATAGTGAAACATGACTGAGCGTGTTGCAAGTGTTCCAGAGATAGAGTCCTTTGATGTATATAGGAGAGAGAGATCCCTAGTAATTTGAGGATAGGATGGAGGTTGTGGCATGAGCCTTTCTCTTAATTGACACACCAGCAAACCAGATAGTGATCCTAGCTGCTAGTATAATTTAGGGATCAAAAGGGAGGTGGGGGATCATGACACCCTAGACACCCAAAGAGGTGACACATTCCTTGTTTGAAATTTTGAGAATCTTCACGGAGGAGATAATACTTGTGACTCTATGCTTTATGTGTATTTCGGAGCTACTGCTCTAACAACAGGGCAGCCTGAAAGTGGCCCAATACTCACATAGATTCACTGACCTCTCTCACTACTCCACCAACATGATACAAGACCCTTTCTTCAAGGCCTGGACCATTGAGCATAGTCTTTGAAATTATATTAGTGTGTCAATGATATATCTCCACAATTAGACGTAGGATAAAGTGATAGAGCGAGAACTATTGGTGTTGATATTCAAATCTGATAAGGCACATATGGTGTGATCCACCACCGGATGATATGCAATTGTGTCATTAGAAGCATGTAGTAGGAAGTTGACGCTGAGGCCCATGCACACAAGACCGTCTAGAGGATGTCCCTAGGATGTATGTTCAGATGTGTGGACCTCATGATGTAGAGGATATCATTAGTGTAGTAGGATGTGCTACTCGTGTGGCGGGAAGGGTCACGTGGTTCACGACTACCCGAACCACCATAATGATGATTATTAGATGGACAAGGGACCTCCAAGACAGTGATAAGGCTTTGAGTGAGGAGTTCATCATTGTTGGAGACATGGAAGATGAGGAGGCCATGTAGTAGGATGTGGACAATGGATCGATGTACTACAATCACCACCTCCATGTCGTACACCCAGACCCAAGGGAGGAGGTGGATAGGGAAGAGCTTAGCTTCAGAGATCAATGTACAAGATGATTTTCTGATGATTTGAGGTATGATCTGTGTCTATTCCACCCAATATTTAGTTATTATAGACATAAGTTTCAGTAACTAATTCCTTCCCACAAATATCATTTGGAGCATGTGGATTTTAGGTGAGCTGTTGACACAATCATTACGATTAGAGTCTTATAAATGATATAATTCCACAATTAAAAATTAGTTTCGATAGTGTGTTCTTAATCTAAGAGGCAAGTGAATTGGATATGATATCCTAGTAGCAGTGTATAGGCCTTACAACATCATCTTGGGTATGGATTGGTTATCCACAGTCCATGATCAGATTTATTAATTCAGTCATAAAGTGTGGTGTGACTATGAGGATGTGACTAAGTATTCTTTCACATGTGAGAAGAGAACATTGAATCATAGAATGGTCATTCTTAGAGGATGGTTTAGCTGATCAGTCATTAGTTTTCAAGCCTCACCCTCAGTTTAGTGGAAGAGAGGTGTCCAAGCTATTATGCAGTGGTGGACCAGTATGATGATGTCTTTCTTGAGAATGTTTTTTAGACTACCTTCTCACCGAGAGGTAGTATTTTACATCTAATTTTATTCCATGATAACAATGATAGCTACACCAGCATATCAGATGGTTGATGTGGAGCTTTATGAGTTGAGGTTAGAGTTGGGGAACTTATAGAGAATGGTGATCGTAAGGACCACTTTTTCTCTATAGAAATCCCCAATTTTTATCTCCAAGAAGTAATATGGGAGCTTATGGAATTGAGATTACAATTATTGCTTGATCAAGGTGACTGGGATGTACAAGTATCTGATACTAAGGATTTATGATCTCTTTGATCACCTGAAGAGATCATGGTGGTTTTCAAAAATTGACCTAAAAATATGGCTATCATCAGCTCAAGGTTTGGGATTAGGGTGTACCAAAGACAACCTTCAGATGCTGGTATGTCCAATACGAGTTCATGGTGATTCCCTTTGTCATGACCAACACCCCAATAGAATTCATGGGACTAATTAACATGATATTTGGTCCTTACATAAATCACTTCATGGTGGTTTCCATTGATTACATCCTTATGTAATCTGCGTGATAAGAGGATGATGTTCCACATCTGCAGAGAGATTTTAATAAACTCCAAGAGAACCAAATTTAAGTTAATCTAATGATGTGGAAGTTCTGGATATTGGAAATCAACTTTATGGGACATGTTATCTCAGATTCTAGAGTTTTATTGGATCTAGAAAAGATATAGGATGTTATTTATTCTAATCCACCCATGAGTGTGGCTGACCTGCGAAGTTCCCTAGGGTTGGTTAGGTACTACCATATATTTGTACCCAAATTATCTATAGTATAATAACCCTCATCATAATTGAAAATGATGGGAAAAGCCTTCATATATATGAAGATGTGGCGGAAGAGTATCTAGGAGATGAGGAAGTCAGTTTGGAGTGCCCCCATCATTAGTCTACTAGAAGTGGGTGCTGGGTTTTTAGTTTACTGTGATATAACGAGGACCAGACTTGGTTTTTTCCTAATACATTAATGAGTTGTGACCGCCTATTGCTCATGAATGTATAAGAATATTGAGCTCATCTACATTACCCATTACCTGGAGTTATAAACAGTGGTATTTGTGTTTCATATGTGGTTGCACTACTTCATCGTTGAATGGTTTAATGTCTACTCTGATCGCAAGACTCTTAGGTATATCTTCTCACATAAGTACATGACCATAAGACAATTTCGAAGCATATTGTTACTCTAGTACTATGACATTGAGATATTCTACCCTATTGGGAATGAGAAACGTAGTAGTAGAGACAGTCAGCATGAGGACAGGTCTACAACAGGCGAGGAAAGTGAAAAAATATCTAGTTGTATTGATTATATCCTTCTTAGACAGTGACAGAGTATCTTACCACTAGTTATTGACCATCACCGCCCACTCCTTTAGAGAGTTTGAGAGGAACATAATGGGGAAATTTAATGTGAGGCCCAAAGCTCTCAAATTTCCCCAGGGCTAGATAGTGATGGATTTTCGATAGGTGGGAAGGACGTCATCCATTTTAGATGACACACCATGCTACCAATAATGTTTGAGGAGGAGTTGTCGAGGGAGTTCTGTAAAACCATTTTGGCAGTACATCCATAAGTTGAGAACATGTACCAGGAACTCTGACGTTAGTACTAGTTACCTCAGATTAATAAAGAAGTGGTAATGTTCTTTTAATGATCCCTCACTGGTCAGCATGTGAAGGTCGACCGTCATCATCCTACATGCTTATCAGAACATATGGAGATACTAGAATTGAAGTGGGATGATATCTATATAGACATCGTGACTGGGTTACCATGCACATCAGGTGGCCATGACTCTATCTTGGTGATCAATGATCAACTCACCAAGTAGGACCCTTTTCTTCCCATCGAAGAGCTGGGATCAGTAGAGGGCTTGGGACTCCTCTATTTCCAAGAGATATTTCGGCTTAACAGGGTACCATTACAATAGTTTCCAATAATTAGTTTCATTTTACATTCTGGTTGTAGAAGGGATTGTAGGAGGGTATCGGGACTCAGATATGCTTGAGAACTGCCTTTCACCCTAAGACAGATGATTAGACGGAGTAGATCATAAGAACACTTGAAGACACGATTCATTCTTGACTTTTTGATTTTGGATGTAGTTGGGAGGACCACCTACCAATGGTATATTTTTCATTCAAAAAAATATATCTCCACCATTGATATGGAACTATTTGAGGCCTTTTATGGGTGACCATGCACATCATCTCTATGCAGGACAGTCCCATTTGATTCTACACTTAGGGGTCTAGAGTTGGTATGAGCTACCAATGGGAAGGATCAGATAATCCAGGTGCAGATTTAGATGGAATAGATCAAGTATAAGTCATATGCGGATAGGTGGCGGAGAACCATGGAGATCTAGGGTTGACTGTGTGTTTTTATGACTCTCCCCTTGAAGTGGACTACGATGATTTGTCCAGGGCGACAAGATCTCTCTGAAGATCATCACACAACTACATATTATCAGTAGATTTTTTGAGGTGGAATGCTTCCTAGACCATCCCCCACATATGCATCAGGTGCATAATGTTTTCCATGTGTCGCAGCTGAGGAGTAACATGAATGATCCATCGCACGTCATCGACTGGGGAGAGATGAAAATTGACGATGGGGTGATGTTTGTGGAGTTACCGATAGAGATAGATGATCAAAATTATTGGGCCCTTCATGTATGGACTATTCCCCATGTTCATGTTTGGTTGTAGCACAAGAACCTATAGGAGAAGTCCTGGGATTGGTAGGATCATATTCATGATAAGTACCACCATTTGTTTTCTTTGCTTTTGTTATGACCTTCGGGGGAGTAATGCCCTATTGTGGAGAGAATGTAATGATCCCGAAATTCTATGTAATATTTTTTAAAATTTCCTGGAATTATTTATAGACTGATAAATTCAATATAATGTGATTCCAAGGCATAGAGTGTTCAGAATAGATTTTTGAACATTTTTTAAGGTACGTTCAGAAAATGTTTGAGGGAGATTTTTTATCTTCTAATCCACTACTTGGATAAAATATTTGAGGGAACTGTGGTATTCAAAGCACCAAGATTTTCATAGAAAATGAATAAAATCGACCAATAAGGATCATATGGAGAAATTGTTTTTTGGTTATTTCAAAAAATAATTATAAAATAACTATTTGAGTTATTTTTATACATTTCATTATATGCTAGGAGAAGGACGGTGAAACCACAGTGTAACGAAAATTATTAAATGAGGGCCATTTATTTAAACATTTATTTGGGTATGATACTGAAAAAATTTAAATTAATAGTATATTAATCAAGGATCATTATTGAATCACATTAATGAACACAACATGGAAATTGTTTCTCGTTATTAATCCATTTGTTGTAAAAACGATTGGAAATCATGGGAAACCACTGACAAAGAACCAAAAATATGTATCTTCAACAATGAACAGAGAATAAACTACGACTATTGGAAGAATAGATCTAATTATTGAAAAGTTGTGAAGAATTAAGAAAGAATGTGACATAGAATCCCTTCCTTCATCCACTATAGATTCTACGTAATCTAGATTGGGGGTTTATGCATTGTGGATGATTAATGGTCAATCCTCATTCTTCATCCTAAACCAACGAACAAATATCAACCGATAAATGGGGTGATATACGGGTTAGATATTATTATCGGAGGTTGTTTCAATTTGGTTTTTCCATTGTTTTTATTAATAACATGTTAGAATGGAAATTCATGGACTCCCTCTCTTTTAAAACATTTAATGTAAAGGGCGTCAGTTGAAGGAATAAGGCATGAATCCCTCCTTTGTGTAAGTTCTTTGTGGATAAATTTCAATGTGTTGGAAGAGATTTTTTGAGGTTATAAGAGTGATGGAAGCACTCTATGGAATTAATAAGATATGATGGGAAGGAATATGGACCACTAAAGCATCTCTAGTGGACTGCAGAAGGAGTTGTTGGCATGGCAGGGTCGGCCCGTGCCGGCCGAATGGGGAAGAAACCCCCATAGGGGCCTCCACATGTAGAAGATGTTGAGTTGAAGCATCGAGTGGAGAATAGAAGCCCACTCGTGCTGCTCAGCTGGATGCGCAGCGACCGGCTCCAACTGGATGTTTTGGGAGATGAGGTAGCACCCCACTGGTGCCGCCAGCTATGGGAAATCAAACACCCAGATTCTAGTTTGGCATGAGCGGCACGCATCTGTATAGGATGTGTTCTCCAGGCGGTATGGACGCACTAGTTTGGATGATTACCCCAGATAGGCTAGACCGACCAGTCGGGTTGAACCACTACCTGACCCGCACCCAACCATCCCCTTTTTACTAAAACTATTGTAACTCGCAAATCATGCATCTGATTAATGAATTTTCTACAAAATTAGGACTCTTGTGATTAGGCGACCCTTTGAAACACTCAATTTGAGTTTTGGTATAAGTTGATGTGTGGCCAGGTTGGATCATAATTGAATCTAACTTGGCCCTTTTTACCTTTTTTCATATCTTAGAGAGACTAGGTATCTGGTTGACACGTCTTCCATCATGTTGTAACCTTTACGAAAAAATAGTCCATTGGGATACATAATCTTGGAAATTATTTTCATTGGAGGAATGAATGATTGTATGTGGATAAAAATACCCAATACTCATTTGCACTTAGTGAGGTAATCATGTGGCTGTTTTGTCAAGAGAAGAGCGAACCTCTATAGATCATCATGAGAGCGACCCTCCACTAATCAGCAGAAGTTCCAACCTCCAAGGATCCAAAATGGTGCGACCCTCCAATGATTGGTATGAGAGAAACCCTCCATGGAATAGAAGTAGTGAAAACCTCTGTTCATAACCAGTAGTGTGTCCCTTTGTGAATCACCTATAGAATGACATGAATTTGATCAGTCGTAGAGTGACCCATAAATGATTAGTGGAAGAGAGTCCCTTTATTGATCATGAGTTGGGAAACCCTTCTCGTGTTTATTGCTGATTCTCCAAAAAGTATAAAATGATCTATATTAAGACGCTTCGTCTTCATTAATGTTTTCTATGTTGTATACCTGGTGTGAGCTATATTTTTCTTTATTAATTGTGTTTGAGATCATGCTTTCTGGGATTCCCTTTATGGAAATCTAGGAGGCCATTAGGGGTCCCTGCATCCCTACTAGTTATTGTTATAATCACCCCATCAGGGGATTTTCTCATACCTCGTTTAGACAACCATTAAAATGTCTGAGACATGTGATTGTAGGGGAAGATGGTGATGAGAAGTGGTTGGTAGAAGTGGTCAGTATCTGTGACGACAAATGACGAGATGTACCTACCCTTCAGGTAGGATCCTTGGTGGATGACCTCTGAAGCACATTTTCCATTTTTTATACCAACTTTTTAGTTGGACATGTATACTAGCCCCTTTTTTACTTTCATTACATACATTTACTCTTATTATTGTTTTTTATAAGTAGTTGTACTTGTATTTTTCCATTGTGTTTTGTTAGTGTGCAATTTACCTTATCTGTGTGTGTACGAGATTTAAGGAAATGCCTTCCCTTTTGGGATTAGCCTTTCTGGTGGTTGTAAACTTCCTTGACGAATGGATGGTGAGATTGGGGTAGCCACGACATGACCCCATAGGGATGGGTTTTGAAATCATTTAATTATTCTAATAAAGTTTCAATACTGATAATATATCAGGGTCCATATTTGATTTTTGTATTATTTTATTTTCATTTTATAGTATGTGATTTGATTTGAAAAAGAAATTTGTGTAATTAATATCATTGTTTTGATTATTATATTTAATGGAATAGGGTATGTTTTTGAGAAAATATTTAAACTAGTTTCTCATCTTTTCTAAAAAACTAATATGATTATAAATTTTCCTTTGTTCAAAAATATATATTCATTGTTGAAAAAAATTGGTTGTAAAAATAATTTTATCTATGAGTAAAATATATCAAGAGAACAATATTTATTATCTTAAAATATAACTTTATTATATAATGACATGTTTTTCTTTTAGAAAAGAAAATGATTCATTTATGTAAATTTTTATTATATTTTTTTAATTTTGTGGAGAAGCAATGATTAAGAAAATTTGAAAGAGTTTTGGTGTCACGTACGTAACCTATTTTAGGGTTATTTTAAATTTATTTTCCACTCATGATTTGTTTTGGTGGTTTCCAAAGGTTTTATTGAGAATAGGTGAGTTTTCATGAATTGGGCCAAACTGCGAGCCCAATTCCAGATTTAAAAATAAATTTTGTTTCATTTATAACTTTTTAAATTTTTAATATTTTTGACTCATTCTAACTCCTAATTGTTCTCCCCTGATATATTAACCCCAAATTTAAATTTGGGGCCTTTATAAATCCATAAGCATGGGGGAGTTTTGTTTTTATTTGAGAATTGGGCCAACCCGAAGGCCCATTTTCCAGTTTTAAATTGTTTCATTAATTTATTAATATCTTATTCATTAAAATGGATTTTTCGGTGATTCCTCCTCCCTATCTACCCTAAGAAGCCCAGGCGCGACCCCATTCCCTCCTCCCACAATTTTGAGCTAGATAGAGTCTCGAAAATAGTCGAAACTCTCTGTATTGCAGAAATCGTCCAGATTTTGGAGAGGTAAATTGATCCTTTCATAACTCCTTCTATTCTTAATATTTTCCCTCCATTCAAATTCCTAAATGACTTAATAATTCTTGTGAGACCATCCCCTGAGTTTTGGCCATTTTAAATTTCAGATACTAGTGTTTTGGGGAGATTCATTCTAGATTTCTCAAGTAAGTTTGTCCATTTCTTTTCCCCTTTCAAATTGATTAGGGTTTCATTCTTTTTTTTAGGGTTTCCTCCCTTTTTATTAAAGTGAACAATGACTAGTGGGTAGGGGTTCGAACCTAAGGTTTAACCTTGGGTTTTATTGGTCCAATTTTCTATTTTTAGGTTTGATCTACCCTTCTTGAGGTGCGGCGGTGGTGCGTTTGTGTTTTCGCACAAAGGATTCAATGGTTTCATTTGATTTGGTAGGTGATTCCAATGTTGATGAAATATTTGTGTATTAGCATTCTGTATTTATCATATTTTCAGATTTATATAATTTTATTATTGCTACAAAAATTGGTTCTAATGATGTTTCCATTGCAATTGAATTTGAAATGCCAATTTGGTGTGAAATTGGGGGTTTTCCAAAGAAGTGTTTTGTTTGTTTATTTGGGGATGCCCTATAAATACTTAGTTGTTTTTATTGATCTGTAATAAAGCATAAAATACTGTTTATAATGTTTATCCCCTCTGGTAATTGCTGCAAATAATGAGTTTTAATTTTGCTTGTAAAGAAAGTGAAGTTTTGGTTGCACTTTTGTGTGAAAATGAAGGTTTTACAAAGAGAACACTTCTTGTTTAACATGAGGATGCCCAAAAATTGTTTTTTTGTTTTAATTGATATTTATTGGTCTACCTTTACTATTTTGGTAACTTACAATTGTGAACATCGTGTACAAGTGGGTTTCTTAAGGGGTTTTGTGTGCAAACCTACACAAGATTTTGTGAAATTGATTTATTCAAATTCAAAGAGTTTGTTGTGTGTTTTAAGTGGTAGAAAATGATATAGCTACTGTATTTGGTGTATGTGACCAGTAGTGGGGTTTTACATTAAAATGGATGTGTGTTAAATCCTGAAATTGTTTGAGCACAAAGGGGGATGCCCGGGTACCTAGGTGGGGCGGATTTGTACTAGTACGGCTAGTGGACCGGATGGGTTTTGTCCCTGTTTCACTTAGCATTTGGATAACGACAAATCTAACTAAACTATGTGGATGATTATTGGGGACCACTAGGTTATGGGTATGTTCCCTACTAGTGGCTCGTGCATGAGAAAGGATTTTACTATGGTTACATTACACTGAGGTACGAGGTACATGGGGCCTGAGACTATCTAGTGCCTAAGGGGTGTTCCCGGCTTTGTTGCTCAGTGGATTTGTGGTATTTTCCCTTGTTTTTTGGTGTCTTTGGAATTATAATGAATTATCTAATATTCTTATTTAAATGTGTTAACATTCTGAAAGTTTTATCTTGAAAAATGTTTTCAATTAAAAGTTTCATTTTGTGGAATTTTTCACCGCTTTTAATTGCATATTAAAACTGCTTGCTTTTTCACCTTGTATTGCAGGCACCTTGGAATCATAGGGTGGTATCCTATTGGGCTTAGGCTCACACCCTACATACACCCCTTGGGTGTAAGTAGACCTTTTTTTTTGACCCAGGTAAAGGAAAGGCTAAGGGTGATGGCGGTTCAGGGTGTTAGTCCTCATCCTTGGGGTGGAGTAGTGGAGACGACTTGGGGGTGACGACCCCTTGTCATGTGGAGTCCATGGGGCTGTTTTGTTTCTGTTCCATTGTGTCTTTGGACCTTTTGTATTGACTCTAAACCTATGTATTCAGTTCTGGTTTTTGTTTAAACATCATTTGGTGTAAATTTTCAGATTCAGTTTATTGATTGTTTTTAATGGTTTATGATTTCATATTCGGGTAAATCGTTCCCAAACCTAAATAAATGATACCCGGGCACTTGTGCCAGCCCGTGGGGATAGGGAACGCCCTTAGGGTCATGTCACGGGCTGGGTTTGGTGCCGGTTTGGGCGGCGACCAGATTTGGTTCGTGAAAAAATGGTATCAGAGCTGGTTCTGGTTAACTCTTTGGGTCACGTTATTTGGGGAACAGTCGGGATAGTATAAAGTTACGATTGTTGGGACTTGGTAGTTCGGTTATGGGTAGTGTGCCTAATCACCACACCTCATGACAGGATTCGAGTCTCCATGGGAAGTCGGGATTTATCTAATTCCTTTGGTTTTCTTGGTTTGATGATGATTAGGGGAAATGAAAAGAGAGTTGGGATAATGGTCTCAGTGAGCTCGCAGGGCCTGGCAAGCCATGTGAAGCTGGGGATATTCCCTAAAACACTCTCTGTGACAGTGAAGTGATTGTAATATGGCTGCCAACCATATTTCCAAGTCACCCATTGAAACTAGTTTCCTCTCGGATTGTTTTGTGCTTTAGTTTTGAAATCCTGGCACTTTGGTTTTCTGGTGACTTGGTTTTAATAAGTGTAAAGTTTTTATGAAATGATTTTCAAATAAAGAGGGAATGGTTTGTTTTATGAAATTGAGGAATTCAATTTTCAGAATTGTTTTGAAATGTAAAATGGTGTGCTTACACCTCTTTTGAAAGAAGGATCTATATTAAAGTTGGTTTTGAAAAGTGTTTCCAATAGAGTTTTCTAAATAATAAAACGGTGTTTTAATGGGATGAGATGTTTTGATATTGATATGAATATCTTGAATGTGGGTTCTTTTCCACATTGTTGTGTCTTTATGAAACGTTTTGTAAGATGTGAATTGGGATTTTGATCTCATTGTTAGCAGTTTTGAGAAAAAGGTTGGGTTGGTTGAGCATTTTGTTTTTGAAATGTGGAAGGAATTTTTGTTTTACCCTTTGGTATTTCCATGAGTGACCACATGCATGGGGTTATATGGGATGATGGATGGTTGATGGCATGACTGGATGAGTGCTGGGATGGTTATGAGGAGGGTGTCCGGTGTGACACAAAAACATGCATGTGTGAGGCCCATGGGGTACCATTGGTGGATACGCTTACTGCAAAACCGTTTGTTTTCAAAGAAATAGTTTTAAAGAAAAACATAATGTATTGATGAGTAGTTTGGTATAGTTTTTATTATGGGTTTTTGATAATGTTGATGTTGTGGGATGTTTTGAGTCCAAGAACCCCTCCTGTTTGAACTGTGTTTTGGGTTTGTGTTTGGTCGGTGAGCTGTGTTGTAGGGACGATTAGTGGTCTCTTTTGAAAAATGTTTTGGGATGCCTTTACGGTGGTTCCCTTCATGTGTTTGGATCTGGTTTGAGGCATGTTTTTACTAATGGACCAGCTTGGTTGGGTCCTTGGGTTCTCTCATTGGATAAGGTATGCCCCCATTAATGGTTAATGCATAGCTGAAGTGCAATCCATATTGTTTCGCCATTTGAAAATCCTCCAGTTGATCAATATAAGGAATATTTTATCGATCATTGTTGATTGAGTCTACACCCATTCATTTCGTTTATTTTTGGATCCTCTTGTAGTGGTAAAGTTATTGTGGAAGTTTGAAAGAAACCTTAGTTTCTAAAGTTTCATGATTCGTCGAAGGTGGATGTGTTCTTTGGTTGTAAGTGTGGATGAGTGTCTCGATGGTGTCTAAGAGGACCCTTGGGTTCTTCAAAGTTTCTTTGATGCATTAATTCATGTTAAACCACCGGTGTGGTAAATATGTTCACGATAGGATATTGTGGCCACTTTCTAGAATTGTGTGTTGTTTGGGGATGTTGTATAAGGTCCCTCTCCATGAATTGTTTATATCAGTTGAAATGGTCATGTTTGGTGATGCCTTTTGATGTCATGTACTCGATTGACTGTATAGGTGAAAGTAGTGAAATCCTCTGAGAGTCCCTGTTATGTTGGGAAAATTTCTCCCTTGGAAAAACTTCAAAATCATCTATTTTAGAGGAATGTGAGTGTAGGTGTTCTTTACATCTATTGTTTCTCACCTGAAGAAACAAGTTGTGATGTCTGTGTATCTTCTCAGCCCTTGTTTCAGTGAAATATCGGGATAAGGTAAAGTGAGTTTGGAATGTGTTATATCTAGAAAACTTATTTGGGACTGCGGTGTAGTTTTTGGTGGCACCGAAAAGAAGAATTCTCATTCAGTGGGTTTCCAAATATTAACTACGAGGCCGAAGATGCTTCAATCATTTGAGCTCCAGCCATAGGTCTTAGAGAGAAGCTGGCTCGTAGTCAGGGAAAATCCCAGGGCCATTTAAACCCTTGTACAAAGTCCTATCCTTAGTATGAATGATGGGAATAGTTCAAACCTATGGTTTCGTCATGGTTGAGCACATAGTTTGTGCATGTTTAGTAGTGGTCGTGTGCTAGGAATCCATGTAGAAAGAATTATATATATAATTAGTGCACAGTTTCCCAATCCATGCAGACTAATCCTGCGCCCTTCCTAAATCTTTGATTTCTTTTTGGGTCTTTCTGTGTCGGCCCATGCTGGTCGGTTAAGATGGTCAGTTCTTATGGTGGGGAGACCCACTATGATTCTCATGAATATTCCTTCATAAACATTTAATGGAAGTATATCCCTTTTACTAGAGAGTATGTTTGGGCCTCCCACTATTAGTGTCTTGATTCTGTCTCGGGAAAACAATTTAAGTTGTCTCTTATGGTGGGGAGCCCATTTGTGTCTCTTCATACGAGTAACTCATATTTTTTTTATTTAGACTTGTCTGGGAAGTATGTATTATCATTAGAAGATATCTAACTACCTACACATTCATTGGGTAAACATTGATATTGGAGAGTTTCCAATGGTTTAGTTATAGTAGGGAAGTGTAACCTTGTTCAATGTTGTTGTTTTTTTGGGTAAATTGATTGAGTATTGTTCAGATTGTATTTGAGGAGTTTTCATTTGGGATAAATCATGAATGTACTTTATTGTTTCAGGAAAGTGGTGTAATTTTGGTTTGTGACAGTATTCCTTCCATCATTGATCACTGGAGGTGTTTTGACCTTTGGGGGTGAAACCTGGCAAGGGTGTACCTATTGGTTTCTCAGTTGGGTTTGGTTGTTGCTTTGACCTTGCTGTGACTTTCCGGGGCGGAAAGTTTTCAAGGTGGGGAGAATTGTCATGTACGTAACCTATTTTAGGGTTATTTTAAATTTATTTTCCACTCATGATTTGTTTTGGTGGTTTCCAAAGGTTTTATTGAGAATAGGTGAGTTTTCATGAATTGGGCCAAACTGCGAGCCCAATTCCAGATTTAAAAATAAATTTTGTTTCATTTATAACTTTTTCAATTTTTAATATTTTTGACTCATTCCAACTCCTAATTGTTCTAACCTGATATATTAACCCCAAATTTAAATTTGGGGCCTTTATAAATCCATAAGCATGGGGGAGTTTTGTTTTTATTTGAGAATTGGGCCAACCCGAAGGCCCATTTTCCAGTTTTAAATTGTTTTATTAATTTATTAATATCTTATTCATTAAAATGGATTTTTCGGTGATTCGACCTCCCTATCGACCCTAAGAAGCCCAGGCGCGACCCCGTGCTCTCCTCCCACAATTTGGAGCTCGATAGAGTCGCGAAAATAGTCGAAACTTTCTGGATTTCAGAAATCGTCCAGATTTTGGAGAGGTAAATTGATCCTTTCATAACTCCTTCTATTCTTAATATTTTCCCTCCATTCCAATTCCTAAATGACGTAATAATTCTTGTGAGACCATCCCCTGACTTTTGGCCATTTTAAATTTCAGATACTAGTGTTTTTGGGAGATTCATTCTAGATTTCTCAAGTAAGTTTGTCCATTTCTTTTCCCCTTTCAAATTGATTAGGGTTTCATTCTTTTTTTAGGGTTTCCTCCCTTTTTATTGAAGTGAACAATGACCAGTGGGTAGGGGTTCGAACCTAAGGTTTAACCTTGGGTTTTATTGGTCCAATTTTCTATTTTTATGTTTCATCTACCCTTCTTGAGGTGCGGCGGTGGTGCGTTTGTGTTTTCGCACAAAGGATTCAATGGTTTCATTTGATTTGGTAGGTGATTCCAATGTTGATGCAATCTTTGTGTATTAGCATGATGTATTTATAATATTTTCAGATTTATATAATTTTATTATTGCTACAAAAATTGGTTCTAATGATGTTTCCATTGCAATTGAATTTAAAATGCAAATTTGGTGTGAAATTGGGGGTTTTCCAAAGAAGTGTTTTGTTTGTTTATTTGGGGATGCCCTATAAATACTTAGTTGTTTTTATTGATCTGTAATAAGGCATAAAATACTGTTTATAATGTTTATCCCCTCTGGTAATTGCTTCAAATAATGAGTTTTAATTTTGCTTGTAAAGAAAGTGAAGTTTTGGTTGCACTTTTGTGTGAAAATGAAGGTTTTACAAAGAGAACACTTCTTGTTTAACATGAGGATGCCCAAAAATTGATTTTTTGTTTTAATTGATATTTATTGGGCTGCCTTTACTATTTTGGTAACTTACAATTGTGAACATCGTGTACAAGTGGGTTTCTTAAGGGGTTTTGTGTGCAAAACTACACAAGATTTTGTGAAATTGATTTATTCAAATTCAAAGAGTTTGTTGTGTGTTTTAAGTGGTAGAAAATGAGATAGCTACTGTATTTGGTGTATGTGACCAGTAGTGGTGTTTTACATTAAAATGGATGAGTGTTAAATCCTGAAATTGTTTGAGCACAAAGGGGGAAGCCCGGGTACCTAGGTGGGGCGGATTTGTACTAGTACGGCTAGTGGACCGGATGGGTTTTGTCCCTATTTCACTTAGCATTTGGATAACAACAACTCTAACTAAACTATGTGGATGATTATTGGGGACCACTAGGTTATGGGTATGTTCCCTACTAGTGGCTCGTGCACGAGAAATGATTTTACTATGGTTACATTACATTGAGGTACAAGGTACATGGGGCCTGAGACTATCTAGTGTCTAAGGGGTGTTCCCGGCTTTGTTGCTCAGTGGATTTGTGGTATTTTACCTTGTTTTTGGGTTTCATTGGAATTATAATGCAGTATCTAATATTATTATTTAAATGTGTTAACATTCTGAAAGATTTATCTTGAAAAATGTTTTCAATTAAAAGTTTCATTTTGTGGAATTTTTCACCGCTTTTAATTGCATATTAAAACTGCTTGCTTTTTCACCTTGTATTGCATGCACCTTGGAATCGTAGGGTGGTATCCTATTGGGATTAGGCTCACACCCTACTTACACCCCTTGGGTGTAAGTAGACCTTTTTTTTGACCCAGGTAAAGGAAAGTCTAAGGGTGATGGCGGTTCAGGGTGTTAGTCCTCATCCTTGGGGCGGAGTAGTGGAGACGACTTGGGGGTGATGACCCCTTGTCATGTGGAGTCCATGGGGCTATTTTGTTTCTGTTCCATTGTGTCTTTGGACCTTTTGTATTGACTCTAAACCTATGTATTCAGTTCTGGTTTTTGTTTAAACATCATTTGGTGTAAATTTTCAGATTCAGTTTATTGATTGTTTTTAATGGTTTATGATTTCATATTCGGGTAAATCATTCCCAAACCTAAATAAATGATACCCGGGCACTTGTGCCAGCCCGTGGGGATAGGGAACTCCCTTTGGGTCATGTCACGGGCTGGGTTTGGTGCCGGTTTGGGCGGCGACCAGATTTGGTTCGTGACATTTGGGATGACTATAATGAATGATGATGTCCTCCATTAAAATATAATGATTTTTCTAGAAATGAAAAAAAGATTCATTTCAAATTTTATGTATTACGGAAAAAATCAATACTAAATAATATTATATATATTTTAATATATGGGTTGGTTACATATAATTTGTACCATATTTCTAAAAAATATAAATCCAGAAATGAAATTGAAAATGCATGATTATTTTTTAAAAGGTAGTATATATTAGATAGGGATTTATTTTTTATATACATTATTATACTTTTTTACTATCGGTATGAGGAATTATGAAAACCAATGTATATAACATGAATGAGTACAATTGTAATTTTAATATCATAAATTAATAAAATGGATTTTAAACATAACATTTCTCAATTTATAAAATTATATAGTTAGAATACATATCATACAACTAAAAAAATCAAAAAACACTTGAAGAAAAATTATTCATAGTTGAACCAAATTAATTCTATATAAATCATGGGTTACGATTAAGTGGTGTCTCTCATAATTATAAACATAATATTGTAAATATAAATCCCAAAATACCATTAATGTCATTAAATGAAATTATAAAATGATATCATTGAAATATATTATATAAAATACTTATAATCAAATTTCCCATAATAAGTATATCAATTAATATGATGAATAACATATAAATATCATTGTTATAATATGTGTTATCCATAGTTACATTCGTACTAGGATAAGAAATAAAATATATCCAAATCCCACATTATTTTCGATAACGTGATTCTGATTTTACTAGGTATATACTACATGTGTGTAAAACGTGGTTTGTAGAGAGGGATCATTGTTAAAAAGCAATAGATTATTGATTTATTATACAATAATACATTTTTATTATAATTACTACTAGGTAAATCTTTTATAGAGACTACATATACTTGTAATATTTATATCAGGATGTTATATTTTAGAGCAGCAAACAATAAGTACATTAAAAAATTATGATGTCATAAAATAATTGTACATATCCCTATTTTTTCACATTATCTCAATTATAAAATTATTTTAACGGAAATATAATTATTACCATAAAGAAAAATCATATAATGTCTAAATTTTTTTCCATTAAGATTGAAATTTTATTCAAAAATAAATTTTCAACACTAAAATTATCTTGAAAATATAATTACTTTAAAGTTTATCAAAACCCATATATAATACCAACTGTGAAATCTCATAAACATTCATTTAGATTAAATTCTATAAACACACACTTTTTATAATTTCTCTGATTCCAAAAAATTTATTCCTATACTTAAATATCTAATCATTACAACACATGAAGAAATTACTAGATTTTATTTCTTAAAAATAAATATTATTATTAAATATTTATATAAACATCGAAAATGTCATCTAATAAGTGATTATCGTTCTCATATATTGGTCACTTTGTAAACTATATGTTTAAAAACATAATCCATAATATTCCTCAATATCGCTACCAATTATCCAGTATAATTAATTCTTTTAATCATGCCATGTGCAACATTTTTCATTATAACCATGTCAATGAATTTACAAGGATAAAATGAAATGTAATGGATGCATAGAACAAATTCATTCAAAAACATATATATCACATATATAATATGATAAGAGTTAAATAAGAATACTTTTATATTTTATATAAATTTGTATCATGTTATATCCATGAAATAAACAAATCCATCGATATCAAAATTACTAAATAAATCTATATTGGATGTATAATAATAGATAATATTTTTTTTCAATGATTTATGACATGATATATATAATTACATATTGATATCTAAACACTAATACAATATTTGGTTTTTAACATGATTGTAGTGTATACGTTAAAGGGATATATTATTATCAGCATCACCTATATTATGTTTAAGCTTATACAATTTACCAACTGAATCAGAAATATATTTCAATCAATTTTTTAAATCATCTATTGGCTCAATGAAAAAAAAAATTATCATTAAAATTAATAATAATGACTGTTACTGAATAATAAACATGTGTTAGTTATCAATTTTCCTAAATAATTTCAATACATCACCCATTATAAGTAACGTGATAACATGATCATAAACCAACTATATATATCATTTCGAGGTCAAAAAAATAAATTCAACATCACAATAAACATCTGTATTGTAATAACAACATATAAAACCACAATAACATTCCAAATATAAATAGAATGACACATATTCTTTGTGAACACTATAAAATTTGAATTGTGGAAATGATTTAGTAAACACCATATTATAATGGATTATATAACTACATAACTACTATAATTAAATTATTATATATAATTTTTATGGTGAAATTGGATACATTATTATGTAAATATCACCACGGCATTGTTATAAACCAATAAGTATGTTACCATATATTTTTTTTTGTAAAATAAATATTGAATGATACCACCAAATATTGGTATATAATTAATAATATTAAGACCGAATAGATCATTCCCAAAATTTGATAAATAAATAAAATGAAACAGTTCATTCTAAAATGATATGGTCTATAAGAGTGAAAAATTAGAAGAACATTTCTGAATATTTTTTAACATTGACATAAAAGATGATGTTTTGTGTTAGATATTGGTGTTTTTATTTTAATAGGTGAATAAGAAACTCATTTAATATTACTAAATAATTTAAATTCTCTTCAATAATAGGTGTTTTATCATACATAAGTACTATCATGTGTACATTTTTGTAAGATGGAAATAAAAAATTTAAAATAAATAAATATAAAATTTTAATATCTTGAAATTATTATTGTTTAATAATAAAAAAAAATTCAATACAATCATGTGAATAAATAAAAAATTTCTACAAAAAGTTAGACTTATTAAAAATTGAGAAATATTTTTTCGTAGAACATATAAAATATAGAATTATGTTTACGAATAAACTAAACAAATCAATGAAACGTTACGCGTGTTATCAGTATTTCAGATTAAAAACATAATCCATTACGTTTGAAATATTTCACAAATGATTTTTAATTAGTATTAACAAACATTTATTAAAAAATATAATACCACCAAATATACTCTATTAGTTACATTTAAAAAATACTTATTTATTTAGGGATAATCAAATCCTAATGAATGAATCATTGATTTTAACAATGCTTATAAAATAGTAATCAACAAATTAAAATTCCATTATGTAAAAAGTAATTGATTTATTTTACAATTTCTAATTGATAACTAATTTTTTTGATAAAATACATCTAATCATAGGGAATTATCCACTTAAATGAAAACATGTTAAATAATGTAATCATGTCTCATGTATTTAATGTTTTATGTAAATAACCCTTGTGATTTTTGTAAAATGTTATTCAGAATACCTTTAATGATTTGGATAATAATTGAATATCAAAAACAATTATTACATTACAATTAAATGTATAATAACTCATATTGCTATTAAGAATATCATATAAATGAAATTAGTTTATTTTAATAAATATTTATCTAAATAAAGTGTTGGATATAAAAACACTTACATCTATGTTGATTCATTATTCTTATATATATAACTACATGTATAATGAATTTATTCCCTTGAAAATACTTCCAAAAATATTGACCAAAACATTTTAATCATCTTATTAAATTATTTTAATAAGAAAATACTATAATCAAAACCAATTTATTAATAGTACATTCTTTTTGTGAATAAAATATTCATATCTCATGATGATGAAACTAAAATGAAACATCTCTATTTAATTTCACATAATGATATAATAAAATTGAATATTAAAACATATGTATTACATAAAATAAAAGGATGATCTACAAATACTTATAAGTTAATTAAAATAGTAGCAAATAATTTCATTTGACTTAGAAGAAAAAAATATGATATAATAAAAAATAAGGTACTTGAATAATCTTAAGGGATCACAACATTTGGTGAATTAATTTTTGGATAAGTTAATCATTGTAATATTCCACAATCATACAACATGAAATAGGTACACATCATGGATAACCTCTAAGAATATATCACATTGTGGAAAGAGTTCCATCATTGATTATATTTACTCACTAATCCAATACATCCAATCTAAAATTACAAATAAATTAGCAGGTCACAGGAGTGCTATATGGGACCACCCACCATATCATATATCTTTTTATGTGTTATAAATGGTAAGTCACTCACATATATTATACAAATCAATTACATATGGAATGAAATTGATTTCACAATTTTATGCTAATGAAAATAACATGATATTTTAGAATGATTCCATATAGTAAAAGAAAATAATTATTTTTTATTTTTATATATGAATATAGAATAAGTGGAATTAAAATATGATGTTATTTTAGGAAAATTAGAAGATAATGTTTTAGAGTTGGGAATAGAAATTAATTTTAATAACAACAATTTAATGATTTAGATATTTATTATTTTTTTGGAAAAAGAGAATGTTTGATGATTTCATTGAAATCTAGATATAAAAAATAATATTTCTTTTAATAATAATACATTATCTAATAAGATCATTAATTCTTCTTAATACCTTGAATGATCATTAAATTAAATGGTTTTGTTGTAGATAAGTTCCCCCAAATTGAGATTGTTTTTTAATAATTCATTTGAGAAATATAATTTAAGTACATATTTCCTCATCATATCAAGGTAAAATTTTATAGGAATAATTTTTGGTAGAATATATTCATAATTTATAATATATATAAAAATATATCAAAGATATATGAATTGTTAAGAGAGAAATATATCATAAAAAAGAAAAGGGTTGTGTGAAGCGAACACATACCCTAGGTTCTATAATAAATATATATCAACAAATAATATCTTATAAAATAAACTTAGATTCATAATTTACATAATTTAAACATTTCAACTAGTATATTGTTTTATATAATATTATGTTTTATTTACATATTTTTCATTGATATATAGTGTGTCATTTTATTTCTAAATCATTTTTTCTATGGTTCTATATTGTAATAGTTGTAGATAATTTTGAGTTTATTTTAAAATGGAAGTATAAAATTTGATTTAAAATTATATTTTTATGTCTTTATATAACTTTATATTTTTCTAAATATATTTTTCAACTCTATCATATAAATTCTTCATTTATATAAACCAATTAATTGCATTACTTTTGTTCAAATAGACAGTTTTCTCAAAAATAAAAAACTATTATACTTTTACATAATCATTTAATCAGATATATATATTAAAGAATATTAAATATGTTATAATGTAAATACTAAAATTTTATTAAAACCTAATAATATTTTTATGCCCATCATAAAAGATGGTGGAGAAATAAATTATATGTTATTAAAGGAGGCACTAATCCCACAATTATATAATCCTGATTTCTGTTTTATATTATATTGGATGGATGGTATAAGAAAAATATTATGAAATAATAATAGAATATCAATATATTATTATTCATAATTATACTATAATTAGTATTATGGGTAACATATGGTGGTGGTAGAAGAATTATTAAATTCAAAGAGATTGGTGGAGAATCAAACCTCTTCCTTTGGATGAATCTTCATTGGAAACCCCAAAACATTCCAAGTAATTGACTAATTTTTAGAAAAACAGAACTAGGATTTGGAACAGAACTGGGAAGGGAATATTATATAAATCTAAAAAGCTTCATTCTGTAAATATTCTGTAATGAAAAATTAGTTAGGGGTGATATATACATGAGGAGCAGATGGTAGTATTTTAGTATTTAACCATTACATCAATATTATTGTCATATACTACCAATAATGGAAAATATTGTGAAAATATACTATAAATGGTGAATGTGAATTTTTAATATTGGATTCTAATATTATACAACCATATGAAATCCATTTATTTAGATTATAATATTTAATATTATACATTTAATTTCACTACTCATGAAAACGTCATCTATTTTAGAACAATTCAAAAAAAATATCCTGAATTTTTTTACATTGTTTACATTACAATAGAAAATTTTATTTTATGAATAAATTTTTTGGAATAAGTAATATTATTCTTCAATAAGATGTTTTTTAATTTAATAAATAATTATCAAATTATTATGATCAATTTTATATCCGTATACAAAATTAATTATAGCGTCATAAAATTATTTTATAATAATAAGTTAAAATAAAATGGATTTTTAAATAAATTACATGAAAATAAATATTCATTAAAATCATTAGTTTTATAATATTAATAAAAATAGTAAAACATAAATTTGTTCTAAAAGTATGAACACATATTATTCTTTTTGGAAATTATATATACTTATGTATTGATATTAATATTTAATAATATTATAGCATAACATACCAAAATATTAGTTTACAAATACACATGTGAGGATTTTGTTATAATTGTTATGTTATTATTCATAACAATCGGATTACTATTCCACCGTACATATTAGTATTCCAAAATAAATATTTTTAATGGACATTTTAATTATTTACATATAATATTTACGATATATTTTATTACTAATTCGTTCAATTATATTATATCTATATTATATATATATATTCGTCTTCACATTCGTATTACATTAAAATCATTTTTTATCATTTGTATTGATATATTAATGAGTATTATTTTTAGTGGATCAAGCATATCCAAATATTTATATTATTGTTACTTTATATTCTATTATTTTCCATTCTAATATATTCAATTCGAATAGAAATAATCACTCTAAAAAATTATCGTTAAAATTATTATAAAAAATATTATTAATTTTATCATGTTTTTCATGTGTTTTACTAAATAAAATAAATTTATATAGTCAAAAGTAAAATTTACTTAATTGAAAGAGGGTTTATTAAATTTCTCTCCCAATTAATAGTTTCATCTTAAAAATTATATATTATATAACAATTTGAAAACACTTGAGGTTATGATATCCCTAAAGGTGTCTATATATCCCATAGTGTTAATGAATTTATAAATTAATGAAAAAAAATAACAACCCACTGAACTAATAGGTATTATAGTAATTGAATGTCCATGTTCAAACAGAAAGAGATATGGTCAGAGAAAATGTTTTTTAATCAAAACGAAACTAAATTAATTATGATTTCATGAAATTGAATCTAAACTATTGGGCATGTTATTTTTGGCGAATTTGGGAGTTGAAAAAAGAAAGTAGGGCCATGGTAGCAATCAATATAAGATCATGTGTTTAAATGGATTAAAATAATTAATTAACAATAATTTTCTCATTGTTTCTAGGTCATACCAAATCAAATTAGCATGGTAAATTCAATCCATCCCAAATGCTTTTTTTCTCATGGTCTCATACTAAATATTGAATATGATGCGTAACAATGAAAATACCTTAAACATATAAAATATATTATACCAATGAAAATAGTGTATGTTTAATACCTAGATCTAAAATTTAAAAAATGCATTCAATCAACTAAGGAAATGGTTATACCCCAATAAAGAATGAAATTAGCACTAATTACCAAACATTCGCACAGTGGTATTTCCACAAAAATAAAATATAGAAATTATTTAATGAACTAATGGGAAACCCTAAAATAATTTGATATAAGAAATAAAATACATAAAAAATAAATCAATGATCATCATGCATACAGCAATATGAATAAATCACTCTATCAATCTATCTAATAGAGGGTGTATAAAAAGAATAATGAAAAATACTAAATATAATGGTATTAGGGATTGAAAACATTTGTTATTCGGTCTGGTATCATCCCCCATCAAGGCTCTCATTGAGCATTCCAAAATGGCCCCAATGTTATAGATAAGGGAGTTGTTTTATATGAGAACATGCCAAACCCCTTTAAATGGAACATTATTTATTTATATGATAAAAAATTTGGGTTGGTAAATTTTAACATGATGTGTAATCATCAAATATTCACTGTGCAAGAAGGAATTTAAAATTTCATACCATATCACCCAAAAACATATCCTTAAAAAATCAACTCATGTAAATGTAATATATGACATGTAAATTCCATGGTCTAGTTTTCCTTCCCTATTACATTCTCAATATATTGGGATCATGCTGCTTTGATTCACTAATAGAAAAAAGTATATTTTGTTGTAACCAAGTCTATTATTTTATGGAAATATACCATTCATTGTGTTTTTGTCAATACACATTGGGTTTATAATTTTTTTTCAAATAACATGGTATTAATATTTAGGTTGAAAGAAGTATTGATGGTGTCACAATTTCACATTTATTGGGAAAATTTTGGACCTCAAAATTGAGAGTTTATTATTAGAAATTTATGGTTACCATATATCATGGGACATGAACAACATACCATGAAAAAATAATGGTTCACAGTCAATGAAGGTAACTATACAGAGCAGAAAAATGGACCTCTGAATGGAATACACTTTGGAGACTACATAAGAGGAATTATATGCATAGTGAATGAGGTTTTTGGGAAGGAATGCAGTTCATGGAAGAAAAATATTTAATAGAATGAAATTAATTTTTTGAAAATGATGTGGATATTTGAGATATATTAACGGGTTATATATTAAAAAACAAGAAGGTGATATGTGTATCCATGAAGGAGTAATGGATGTATGTGGACCACATTAGGAATATGGTTTATGGAAGATCCATAGTATGTAATGAATTCCATGCTACAATGTATATTTGGTAAATCACAATTTAGTAGATTATGTGGATCACTTTTCCTATAATAGGAGAACTAATCCCTTAGTTATCTAGTGGCTCAGATATTAGAAATACAATTGGAATTTTGTGAAATCTAGGGGATGTTCATGGGAATAAAAGCATGTAATTTATTCAATCAAAAAAATATAAAAATTTGGTAATTTCTATAATAGTTAATAGAAGACAACACATTGAGGATGCCTCAAAGTACATAGATAAATTAATAACATAAAAAAATTCAGTACATGAATGATGGTTCACAGAGGAGAATTCATTCTGGGTTGAATAAGTGGTATATGAGTTGATAAGATAGGGAAGTACATGAATGAGTTTTGAAAAGATGGTACATGGTCACGGTTGGTATAAAAATATCAAGGAGGCAGTACATGGAGCACTTTGGTAAGAAGATTTGGTACACGAAGCACTTCAATGCATAGATTAAGAAGTCCAGTTCGCATTGGAAAGGATCATGAATGATCAGTACATGAAAATTAGTTAACATATACAAGTGAAAACAATGCTTCGACATAGAATCTATCTATTTTTAGAGATGAATTATTTAATTTCAACACTTTGAATTGATTTTCATGTCAACTAACTAGTTTCATATTATTCCCAATGTATTTTGGAAGGGCGTGTCCAAGGAAGTGATCTGAGGGATGTAGGGTGTTATCCTAGAAAACATGTAACAGATGTGCGCATAAAACATAGTGATTGTGGGAAACTTTTGTAATACAAAACTAGTGAAGATTAGTGGAGTTTTTTATAACTGAAAACATATCGACATATGCTCCATCGGTGAATACCTTAGTGGTGAACAAGTACAATTTTCTTTTCAATGCTTTTCATGTGGCTTTTTTTTCTATAGTTTATTATCAGACCAGTTTAACAGGTTCCTACCAGTTAGGGTACATGATCAATCGGTTTAAAATGAAATTTTGACATCGTGATTCATACATCCCATATCATGGTGTTCGAATGTACTTTAAGAGCTATCAGAGGGTAAAAGGTAGATGGTGTTAAATATTTCATTCCTTTCTACCATGGAGAATGTAGAAAATGTTAATGGATTCCACGAATTGGATGAAATTTACATCTAGATATGGAATAATATGATGAGATATCATCTAAGATCAATTAGATTTTATGGGAGGTTTACCAATGCATAATTAAAACATGTCACTAATCCACATACGATTTCTAGGACTGATACAGATAAGGTAATTCTTGATAAAGATTCCAATATAGAGAATTCCCTCACATCAGCTATTTTTGACTAGATATATATAAAGGTGATGAGTTGAATGTCAACAATACTTGTGTGGAAAAAAAATAAGAATATTTATGAAATTTATAGGAAAATTAATGAGGTGAAACTACATGTTTTTTTAATAGGTTCAATGATAAGAAGATGAATCCTAATGAAAATGAAGATACATTTTTCAATCGAATTACTAATGTTGTTGGATCAATACTAGGACTTTGGGAATCAATCAAAGAAATTATTATTTTAAATTAAATCTTGAGATAACTTCTCCCAAATTAAAATTAAAAGGTATCATCCCTTGAAGAAGTTGATCCTTCCAATATATCTTTGGATGATATGCTGAGTAACCTTCTGGAATATGAGATGAGTGTCAAACTAGAAGATGCAATGAATTAGGTAGGCAAGGAAATGGAATTCAAATCCATGGACAAACATAGAATTTTAGAAGATAGTATTGATAATTATAATGAATAAAACTAAATAATTTCTCTAATTTCTATTAAATTCATGATAGGAAATTGGAAAATTAATGGAAAATTACATCTGTCTTGTTTTTATTGTGGAAGTGTTTTTCTCATTGCCTCTAGGTTCCCAATAATGATCGATGATGAAGATAGTGAAGCTAGATACCGGAAGAAGTCTTAAAAATGGATTTTCACAATAGGATACTGGTATGAAACTGTGGAGAAGTTAATTTTTTAAAGAAGAAGATGATGATAGTGAATTATTTGAGGGATTAGAACCAAAATTTAAATCATCAACCCATTTGGTAATGATGAATTCTTATTAAAAATCAGAACCATCGGCAGATAAATCTAGAGATAATCAATTGGACATAATGTCGATCTCAAGTTTCAACTTAAGGATGATATTTTTTAAAATTATAAATAAATTAAATATATTTGAAAATTATATTGAAATATGTGGATGAGTTGTTACAATATTTTAATATACTAGAAGATTAAATTCAGTGACATGTGGAAGTAGTAAAGGAATAATCAACATCTTCTGAAATCATAGAATAAATAGTTTACCTAATGTTCAATTTTTATGAAAATTTGAAGGTCATTAATGAACACATATATATATATATAAAGAATTACAAAACTATTTAGGTACTTTACAAAAAATATTTTACACTTATGAGAAAACATGAACATCAATAATGTCTAAAATAAACAGAGAAGACAATTATTTTTGAAAAATTATCAGATGATGAACTGCTACCAAGAGTTAATAGTGGGTTTGATCGAGTTGAAAAAGTACTCCATGATCCATGATCATGTAGGATCGAAATATGATATGAGATGCTCAATATACAAGAGGGGGGGTGAATTGTATACTTTAAAAATTCCTTTGGAACCTTTAAAGTTAGTTATGAATAACTAAAGTTTCCTTAAGAAAAGGAAATGACTAAGTTTAAAAAAGTTAAACTAAGTTGATTCACAACACCTCTAACACCGAACTAAACTTGGAAAGAGATTCCAAAAGCAGATTCCGGAAATATGGTTCCGGGAATTGAAACTTAACAAAAGTTACAATATAAGATTCTACCTTAGAGCGTATAGAATCTAAACTAATCAGAGTAAGTAAGGAAGTATAAGAAAGTTATACTTTCCTTAAGATACAAATTACAGCGGAATAAAGACAAGTAGTAAAACTACTAGAAACAAGATAATAGTCTTTTAACCCAAAGAGAAGGGTATCCAACAACCTTGGATAAAGGTCCCTTGATTTATACTTTCAAGCAAGTCTGTCTTACCCACACCAGGGTAAGCCCTCGATACTAAGATCGGTGTCTCTGTCTTGCTATCCCCGCAAGCCCTCAACTTTAAGGTAGTTGGCAACCTCTGTCTTCCTCAGCAAGGAAGTCCTCGATCTTTAAGGTAGTCGGCAACCTCTGTCTTTCTCAGCAAGAAAGCCCTCGATCTTTAAGGTAGTCGGCACCTCTGTCTTCCTATCCCCGGAAGCCCTCGAATGTAATCACCAACATTCGGAGTCGCGTGAAGCTTTGAGAGTTAATAAGAGACTCTCTCTCTAGAAATCACTTCAACAGCATGTATGCACAAAATCCAAATTGTTCATCCATCCGTTGCGAGCTTTTTCAAATGAGCTCCTATTTATAGGTAAGGTCGGCTCCTTCTCCAACGGTCATATTTCCCTTAAAGTTCGGAGGGACCTGTACACGTGTCACTTAGACAACGGTTAGTTTATAACAAAATGGACGACATCGTTTTATAACAAAGTAAGTGTAACAGAATGTACGACATCGTTTTAAACTCTAACATAAAAGTTCGGAATAGAAATTTCGGAGTGAAAGTTCGGAGTGAATAAATTCAGAGTGTATAAAACAATGATAATCAGATTCTGTTTAATAGGTGAATTCGGAATGAGAATTCGGAATAGGAATTCGGAATAGGAATTCGTCATCAGAAATCGTAATGAGAATTCGTCATTAGAATTCGTAATGAGAATTCATCATCAGAGTTCGTAATGAGAATTCATCATCAGAATTTGTAATGAGAAATCGTCATCAGAATTCGTAATGAGAATTCGTCATGAGAATTCGTAATGAGAAATCGTCATCAGAATTCGTAATGAGAATTCGTCATTAGAATTCGTAATGAGAATTCATCATCAGAGTTCGTAATGAGAATTCGTCATTAGAATTCGTAATGAGAAATCGTCATCAGAATTCGTAATGAGAATTCGTCATTAGAATTCGTAATGAGAATTCATCATCAGAGTTCGTAATGAGAATTCATCATCAGAATTCGTAATGAGAAATCGTCATCAGAATTCGTAATGAGAATTCTTTATCAGAATTCGTAATGAGAATTCGGAATGGGATTTCTTCATTAGAATTCGTAATGAGAATTCTTCTTCAGAATTCGTATCCTGAATCTGGAATAGAACTAAGTCAGAATTCATATCCGGAATTCGGAATGAAACTTCCTTATAGTTCTTGTCCAGAACCGAATCCTAAAAACAGAATGCTTTTATATCAAAGTTTTTATGACTCCGAGAAAGTGAATCCGAATCTCACACTTAAGAAAAATATTAATGAAAATATGATAAGGATAAATTTTTCATATAAAAGCGTTTTTCCTTAAGAAAGCATTTTTCCTTATAAAAGCAATTTTCCTTAAGAAAGCATTTTTCCTTACAAAAGCGATTTTCCTTAAAGATAAGGTGTTTGTGATTTTCAAAACAAGAAGGAATGGAAAAGTCATAAGGAAAACCTTATTGACTCAACAATCTCCCCCTTTTTGGAAAGCACAAACATCCTTACGAAAAAGCTATTCTAAGAAGAAAGAAACATATTAAAGCTTATCTCCCTTGTTTTAAGAATATAGATGAATACGACTAACTCCCCCTTAGGCTTTGAATCTCTAAGGATCGTATTCATATTTCTGGAGTGATGTTTCTTTAAGAAAAAACTCCCCCTTAAACAAACTCTTATTAGAGTTCTATCTCCTTGGGTATTTTTCTTTCTCCCCCTTTGATAAGCACTTATTAGATTTCCTCTTTTTCTTAAGGATATTTTCCTTCTCCCCCTTTGTGATTTTCAAAAAGAATTGGAGGGAATGGGAAAAAATAACAAAGTACCTGAAAATATTAGTAACGACAGCAATAGAAACAACAAGCACAATTTTCATTATATTTGAAATGTCAGCAACAAAAACAAATTACAACAAAAAGATCGGATTGGTTATTTCGGATCTTTCTCCTTCGACATGAGCCCCTTGAAAATTTTCTTGATCTTCTTGAGGTCCTTATGATCTTCCTCTGCTTGCTTTTCTAAGGCAACTATTCTTGCTGACTGAGCTTCAATTATTTCTTCCTGAGCCTTCAACTTTTCTTCCTGAGCTTCCATTTTCTCTTCCTGAGACTTTATCCTTTCTAGAAAATTGATCCGATGATCCCTTTCAAATTTCCAACTCTGATTAACAGAGTTGAGCTTTCCATTCAGATCTCTTACTTCCTGACTCCGAATGTTCTTTTCCTCTGCCAATTTCTCATCGAATGATGCAGTCATCTCATGAAACTTCTTGTCCTCGGTTTGAAATGCATCCTTAACATTCTCCTGAAACTCATCCAGCAACCTCATCTCTTCCACATTCTTCTTCGACCAGCTAGTCATCCTTTTTCAAGATCTTTTATGTGCT
Source organism: Viscum album (assembly GCA_963277665.1). NCBI lineage: Eukaryota > Viridiplantae > Streptophyta > Magnoliopsida > Santalales > Viscaceae > Viscum > Viscum album. Next base: position 267,361,654 of record OY728166.1, read on the forward strand.
TCGTAACCAATAAAGAAATTTTTGAACTGGGCTTCTATCTCAACACATTTATCCATAACCATGGATACGGAGTCGGTTTTCTGATTCATCGTATGTTGGAGCATCTGGCACCGAGAGTCAATACTGGAGAAGGTCGGAATGGTTCCCACCAACTTCTTCAAGGACTGAACAACAAAATCGTGCCCCAACGATGATGACTCCGAATCAGAAATCTTACTAGGAGAATTTTGTTCTTCAATAAGCTCCAACTTCCTCTTAGAAGAGCTACCAGCTTCCTTCCTCAAACTTTTTTCTGAACTCGGGGTATCAGCAAGAATTTGCTTTCCCTTTTGTTTTTCCGGAATTGAAACCTGTTCCGGAGATCTGTTCTCACTATCAGAGACTTGAACAATCTTATCTTCCTCATCAGCAACTTCTTGAACATTGGCTTCCACGTTTCCCATCTGAGCAGCATCAAGTAAAATATTTTCTTGACAAGTAACTTCTTCTTCTCCCTTTTCTTCTTCCATTGCAGGAGTAGCAAGCTTTGAAGATTGAGCTTCAGATGTTCGGAGCGAGAGATGATCCGAAGGAGTTCCCTTATATTCATCTACTTGTTTGAGCACATCTCCTGTCTCACCACTTCCTTCAGCCGCTTCTTCAACCTCTTCCACTTGCTCTACTTCCTCAGTAGCAACAGCCTTTTCCGGAGTTACAAGATTTCTTCCTGGAGTCTCAGGTAGAGATTCCAGAGAAAAAGATCTCGGAACGGGAATGGTTGCTGAAACCATTTCATTAAACTTCAACAAAGCTTGCACAGCCTCAGCTTCTGACAACTTCTTCTTCAGCTTCTTTTCCTTAGCTTGCTTCTCAAGCTCATCAGCAGCCTTTTCTTTCAGAGCCTTAGCCTCTGCAGGATCCAATCTGAACTGTGGATCCCCTTCCTTCCTCTTTTCCTTGTCAGCTCTCCACTTCGCTGCAACCTCATCAGTATATGTCTTTTTCTTCTTAGGCTTAGGAGATGCGGAATGGACTTCCTTAGACTTGGGTTCCTCAGCTTCACCTACCACTTCTTTCTGTTTCCTCTTCCTTACCGGCTTTGATGATTCCGGATCAGCCACTTTCGGAGTCACTTCTGCTAGAGGCGGTAGATCAATGAATTTCCCTGACTCCTTGTTAAAAGCTATATTCATCCTTTTAAGAGTTGCATCACTGAGCAACATGATCTTTCAAACTTTCGGCTTAGAACTACAAGCAACCTTGAAGGATTCTAGGCACCGAACTATCAGCTTTGACAATATTGCCGGGTACATCACTATCTGAGCTCTCAGATTCCCCTTCTTCAAATTATCAATGTTGAGAAGAATATGCTTCATCAGGTTGAACTTTCTTAGATTTATCAGGAAATCCAAGATGTATATCTCACTCTTCTTCAAGCTGTCCTTGTCTCCTTTTCTCGGTACAATAATCCCTTGCACCCATAACTCCAGAATCCGGAAGTTTGTAGAAAGAGTTGCAATTTTCGGAGCCTTATCATCATCTAATCCGAGAATTTCTAAGGCTTTCTCCTTGTTGAAACTACCCAAGGAATCTGGCAGAACGTGCGAGATAAACTCAGCTTCCCCTTCATAACTCAGCCCTACCAAGCTTGCAGCCTTGGTGTAAGATAGCTTATATGTCTTGCCATACGATTTGAAGGAAAACTTCTCTCTATTATCTTCCACGAAGAAAGCAACTGTCTCATAAAACTCGACAAGAAAGTCAGAGTAGACTTCATCTTGGTTGCCGGTTTTTGATATTGCAACATCCTCCTAGCCATTCAGCTTGATATTCTTCGATATAATAGAATCATAGTTGCTGAAGAAATTCGGATGAACTAACCGCTCTCTGTAGACTAACCACTGAGAAATGGGCTTGGTTGAAGACATCTCTTGAGAAGCTAACTCTGCAGACATTCGGATCTTAAGTCTCTGAGAAGTTCGGAACAGAGAAGACTGAAGTTCGGAATGGCCTTAAAACGGAGAGTCAGAGCTTCAGCACGCAAAAGCTTGAAATCGATGTGGGACGAGAAAATAGGATCCCCTTTATATAGGCATTGGGATGACGGTTCAACTTCCTCGGTTGATCTGACGGTTTAGAATGATCTGAGATCTGATCTAACGGTTGAAAGCTTGAATCCGATCTTTTTGAGGTTTTATTAAAGTAAAGAATTAAGAAATCCAAAAACCAAAAACAAACTATAAGAAATTGCCAGCAAGTAAAATATGATTACGAAAACATCAGTAAGGAAATCATACCTTTCGGATTGGCTTAGGAAAGTTATTCGTAATGGTTAATATAAAGATGACTACGAAAAACTCAATACGAAAAACTAAATACGAAAAGTCAATACGAAAAACTCAATACGAAAAAGTAAATATGAAAAAGTCAATATGAAAAACTCAATACGAAAAAGTAAATATGAAAAAGTCAATACGAAAAACTCAATACGAAAAAGTAAATATGAAAAAGTCAATACGAAAGACTCAGTACGAAAGTTCCGTTATGAAAATACCAGTACGAAAGTTTTTCATTCCGGAAATTTTCAATACGAATACTTCCATTCCAGAAGTATTCTGTGCGAAAATATCCTTTCTGGTAAATTGTTGTTCCGGATATTCCATTCCGGAAATTTTCGTTCCGAAAAGTTTGAAAACAAATTTTGAAAAACTTTGTTAAACAAACAAACAAATGTACTCCCCCTATGAAAATGAGTTTATTACTGTAAGGAGATTTTTCAACAGAAAGTTAATTGAGGAAGATTACCTTACGGTTATCATTCCTAACTTCTGTTTAATATATTCAAATCTATCAGAAGGTAAAGATTTTGTGAAAATATCAGCAAGTTGATCTTGCGTTCCAATAAACTGAAGAATAATATCTCCTTTCAGTGTGTGATCCCTAAGAAAGTGATGCCTAATATCTATGTGTTTTGCACGGGAGTGATGTGCAGGGTTTTTACTTAGGGCAATGGCACTTGTGTTATCACACAAAATTTGAGTTTTAGTAAAACTCAAGCCATAGTCTATGAGTGTGTGTTGCATCCACAACACTTGTGCACAACAACTTCCAGCTGCTACATATTCAGCTTCAGCAGTGGAGAGTGCAACAGAATGTTGCTTCTTGCATGACCAAGAAACTAGTGAATCTCCTAAGAAATGACAAGTTCCGGATGTACTTTTCCTATCCATTCTACATCCACCAAAGTCAGCATCAGAAAAGCTTTTTAAAACAAAATCATTTCCAGAAGTATAAAATAATCCTAGATCCATGGTTCCCTTAAGGTAGCGAAAAATTCTTTTTACTGCCTTTAAGTGAGATTCCTTGGGATTGGATTGATATCTTGCACACAAGCATACAGAAAACATTATGTCTGGTCGACTAGCTGTTAAGTAAAGTAAACTTCCAATCATACCTCTAAAAGATGTTTGATCTACTGGTTTCCCAGCTTCATCAAGATCTAAAGGGTTTGAGGTACCAATGGGAGTACTTATACTCTTAGTGTTGTCATAACCATACTTTTTAAGAAGATCTTTAATATACTTATGTTGGGATATGTAGGTTCCTTCTGGTTTTTGAGAAATTTGAAAACCAAGGAAAAAAGTTAACTCACCCATCATACTCATTTCAAACTCAGATTTCATTAGACTAGCAAAAGAGTCAGTCAAAGATTGCTGAGTTGAACCAAATATAATGTCATCAACATAAATTTGAACAATCAAAACATTTTTCTTATCTTTCTTTATAAAAAGGGTTGGATCTGCATTTCCCTTAACATAGTTATTTTGAAGCAAAAATCCAGTAAGTCTATCATACCATGCTCGTGGGGATTGTTTAAGGCCATACAAAGCTTTGGTAAGTCTAAAAACATGATCAGGATGTTTTGTATCTTCAAAGCCAGGAGGTTGTTCAACAAAAACTTCCTCTTGAACATAACCGTTAAGAAAAGCACATTTCACATCCATTTGAAATAGTTTGAAATTAAAGAATGCTGCAAAGGCAAGTAGAATACGGATAGATTCAAGTCTAGCTACTGGAGCATAGGTTTCTTCATAGTCTATTCCTTCTTGCTGATTATAGCCTTTTGCAACAAGTCTAGCTTTATTTCTAACAATGACTCCATTTTCATCACATTTGTTTCTGAAGACCCATTTTACTCCAATAACAGAAGTTTCCTTAGGTCTCTCAACCAAGGTCCAGACTTTATTCCTTTCGAATTCATTTAGTTCATCTTGCATTGCTTTGATCCAATCATCATCACCTAAAGCTTCATCAGTGCTTTTAGGCTCTAATTGGGAAAGAAATGCTAGATGTTCTACTTCATTTCTTAAGGAACTTCTAGTCCTTACAGGTTGATTTACATCACCAATGATACTATCACTGGGATAATTCTTAAGAAACACCTGATTTGGGTTTTGTAAAACCTGTTCATCAACATAGGGTAGAAAGTCTTCTGGGGTAAATGTTTCAGAATTATCTTCTAGAACAATTTCCTTATCAGAAGGTTCTTCTATCAACGGTTGATAATCAGTTTTTGAAAACACATCCGAAGATGTAGGTTGGGAGGTTTTAAAAACAAAAGGATCTGATTCATCAAATTTTACATGTACTGTTTCCTCAACAGTACAAGTATTTTTATTAAAAACTCTATAAGCCTTAGAGGTTGTGGAATAACCTAAGAAAATTCCTTCATCAGATTTTGGTGCGAATTTATGTAAGTTATCTTTAGTATTCAAAATGAATACTTTGCAACCAAAAACCTTGAAGTAGGAAAGTCTTGGTTTTCTACCATTCCATAACTCATAAGGAGTTTTATTAAGAAAAGGTCTAATCAAAACTCGATTTATAGTATAACAAGCAGTACTTACAGCTTCAGCCCAGAAATGTCTAGAAATAGAATATTCACTCAACATGGTTCTAGTTATCTCTTGAATAATTCTATTTCTTCTTTCAACTACACCATTCTGTTGAGGAGTTCTAGGTGCTGAAAAGTTGTGAGTAATACCTTTCTTACTACAAAAAGTTTCAAAATCAGAATTTTGAAATTCTCCTCCATGATCACTATGAATAGTTTTCAATGGAAGGTTTTTCTCATTTTTAACTTGGGCTCTAAAACTTTTGAAATAAGAAAAAGCTTCAGATTTCCTTGCTAGAAAATAGACCCATGTAAATCTAGTGTAATCATCAACTAGAACAAACACATAGTATTTGCCTCCAATGCTTCCAGTTTGTGTTGGACCAAAAAGATCCATATGCACCAACTGTAATGCATCGGTTGTTGAGACTTCACCGATTGACTTAAAACTAGATTTATGTTGCTTGCCATATTGACAAGGATCACAAACTTTAGAAGAATCAAATCTAAGCTCCGGTAGATCCTTAACATGTTTCTTCTTAGAGAGTTTACATAGGTTTCTAAGATTACAGTGTCCTAATCTTCTATGCCATAACCAAGAGTGATCTTCCATTGCACTTAGGCAAGGTAAATCTTGGCTTCTTAGGTCTTCTAAGTTTAAGGTGTAAACATTCTCTTGCCTATTGGCTGAGAGAATAAATTCTTCCTTGGAATTGTGAACTAAGCATTTATCATTCCTAAAATTCACAAGGTAACCTTCATCACATAACTGACTTATGCTAATGAGGTTGTGCTTAAGACCTTTAACAAAAAGAACATTTGAAATCAAAGTTTTACCTAAAAGAACAATATTACCAATACCAACAATCTCTCCCTTAGCATTGTCTCCGAAAGTTACCTTTCCTCCTTTCGTTTTGATAATCTTTTCAAAAAAGCTTTTGTTACCAGTCATATGCCGGGAACATCCACTATCCATGTACCAAATATTGTTGCTGGAACTTTCTTTATTTTCCTGAAATTAAGAACAAAGTTAGACTTTCGGAATCCAAACTTGTTTGGATCCGAGATTTCCAGACAATAAAATTTTTGGTATCCACATTTTCTTAGAAAAATAAGCTTTATGAAAACCTAAGGATTGGGTTTTGTTTAAGGAACAATTTCATGCCCAGTGTCCACCACATTGACATTTAGTGCAAAATGGGGCACTTTGAGGAACAAAATAATTGTTGCTGAAAACATGTTTTGCTTGGGTATAACCAAATCCGGATTTATTTCTTAAAGGTCGTATTTGAGAATACATCTTATCAAAATTTTCCTTACCATGGGTAAAGTTTGATAAACACTTCTTTAAGGAAAAAATTTCGGACTTGAGTTTTACAACCAAGTTTTTATCCTCAAAATCATTAGTTTTTGAACTAGAGTTAGGCTCGAAAACATTTTTATTAGAAATTACATTTTCTAATTCTTTAGAATGTTTCTTCTTCTCAGAACTTACTTCCTCAAGATTTTTTGAAATACTTTCAAAATCAGCATTTTTCTTATCAAGATCTTTAGAAAGATCTGATATCTCTTTAGTAAGAATAGAATTCCTAGAATTTGCCTTATCAAGTTTCTTGTTGAGTTTGGAATTCTCAATCTCAAGAAGTTCAGCAAATCTAGAGACTTCTTCATAAGTAGGTAAAGTATTTTCCTCATCGGAAGATGATTCTTCATCAGAAGAATTATAATACTTACTATCATTAGGATTTAAAGAAACATTGGTCAATGATTCAGCATTTCGTACCTTAGCCATAAGACAATGATTATCAATGGGTAATCTGGCTATAAGACCAAGATTCTTCTGTCCTGAAGATTCATATTCAGAAGATTCATCTGAAGAGTCACCACCACTGGCACTCCAGGTGTCATTAGCTTTCAGAACTTTCTTAGCTTTTGCTTTGTAATACTTCTTCCTGTTCTTTTCTGAATGTCTTTCCTTCCTTTCTTTCTTTCTGAGCATAGGGCAATCTGGTCTAATATGTCCAGCTCTTTTACATTCATAACAAGTAACATCACCATCTTTCATATCTTTCCTGTCCTTCTTCTTATACTTGGATTGAAAGTTTCTTTGCCCAGCTATCTTGTTCATCCTTCGAGCAAGATTGGCTAATTCATTTTCTGAAACTTCACTTTCACTAGATTCGGATTGGAGAATGACTTTCTTTGATTTGGATCTGGTTACTCTCTCAGGAGTCTTAGCTTTCATCTGATTTGAAGTTGAAGTAAAAGCAACTGTTCCATTTCCATTCTTCTTCTTAATGTTGTCAGCATCTCTCTTCATTCTTGTCTCATGTTGTAGAAGAGTTCCAAATAATTCATCAAGAGTAATTTGAGTAACCTTCCTGTTCTCATCTATAGCTGTTCTCTTGGATTCCCACTCATTGGGCATAATATCAATAATCTTGTCCACAAGAGCTTCATCATCTAAACCTTTTTCTCCCATAGATTGTAGACTGTTGACAATAGTCATAAATCTTTGTTGAACTTTACAGATAGGTTCTCCATAAGGAAAACTGAAGCCATGATATTCAGCTCTAAGCATAGCTCTCCTAGTCTCAATCACCTTAGAAGTCCCAAAGTGTGTAACCTCTAACTTCTTCCATATACAGTTAGCTGCTTCACAAGAAGAAATTTGGCTATATATATTTCTAGTCATTGAACATAATAAAGTATTGCGTACCTTATAGTTGAGTTGATATTCTTGCTTTTCCTGGTTAGTAAAGGTTCTGACTTCCTTGTCAGGAATTTTATAATCACCAGTAAGCATCACAAAGTTGTCTACTCCAGTATTGATAACAAAAGTCTTCATACGATCTCTCCAGTATTCATAATCATTACCATCAAAGATAGGTGGTCTTGTAGGATTCAAATTGTCAATAGATCCAACATTCATTCCTGCCATACTAGAAATAACTTGGAAACAAACTTGTTATTAGCAAAGATTAGTAATCAAAAAGTTCGGAATGAGAAAAGTTCGGAATGAAAAAGTGAGAAAGAAAAACTTGTATGTGAGTACAAGTATTTCAGTAACCTTGGCTCTGATACCAAATGTAATAATGGTATAGAGTAAGAGGTTTCCAACCTTTGATACCAATTGTAGGATCGAAATATGATATGAGATGCTCAATATACAAGAGGGGGGGTGAATTGTATACTTTAAAAATTCCTTTGGAACCTTTAAAGTTAGTTATGAATAACTAAAGTTTCCTTAAGAAAAGGAAATGACTAAGTTTAACAAAGTTAAACTAAGTTGATTCACAACACCTCTAACACCGAACTAAACTTGGAAAGAGATTCCAAAAGCAGATTCCGGAAATATGGTTCCGGGAATTGAAACTTAACAAAAGTTACAATATAAGATTCTACCTTAGAGCGTATAGAATCTAAACTAATCAGAGTAAGTAAGGAAGTATAAGAAAGTTATACTTTCCTTAAGATACAAATTACAGCGGAATAAAGACAAGTAGTAAAACTACTAGAAACAAGATAATAGTCTTTTAACCCAAAGAGAAGGGTATCCAACAACCTTGGATAAAGGTCCCTTGATTTATACTTTCAAGCAAGTCTGTCTTACCCACACCAGGGTAAGCCCTCGATACTAAGATCGGTGTCTCTGTCTTGCTATCCCCGCAAGCCCTCAACTTTAAGGTAGTTGGCAACCTCTGTCTTCCTCAGCAAGGAAGTCCTCGATCTTTAAGGTAGTCGGCAACCTCTGTCTTTCTCAGCAAGAAAGCCCTCGATCTTTAAGGTAGTCGGCACCTCTGTCTTCCTATCCCCGGAAGCCCTCGAATGTAATCACCAACATTCGGGGTCGCACGAAGCTTTGAGAGTTAATAAGAGACTCTCTCTCTAGAAATCACTTCAACAGCATGTATGCACAAAATCCAAATTGTTCATCCATCCGTTGCGAGCTTTTTCAAATGAGCTCCTATTTATAGGTAAGGTCGGCTCCTTCTCCAACGGTCATATTTCCCTTAAAGTTCGGAGGGACCTGTACACGTGTCACTTAGACAACGGTTAGTTTATAACAAAATGGACGACATCGTTTTATAACAAAGTAAGTGTAACAGAATGTACGACATCGTTTTAAACTCTAACATAAAAGTTCGGAATAGAAATTTCGGAGTGAAAGTTCGGAGTGAATAAATTCAGAGTGTATAAAACAATGATAATCAGATTCTGTTTAATAGGTGAATTCGGAATGAGAATTCGGAATAGGAATTCGGAATAGGAATTCGTCATCAGAAATCGTAATGAGAATTCGTCATTAGAATTCGTAATGAGAATTCATCATCAGAGTTCGTAATGAGAATTCATCATCAGAATTTGTAATGAGAAATCGTCATCAGAATTCGTAATGAGAATTCGTCATTAGAATTCGTAATGAGAAATCGTCATCAGAATTCGTAATGAGAATTCGTCATTAGAATTCGTAATGAGAATTCATCATCAGATTTCGTAATGAGAATTCGTCATTAGAATTCGTAATGAGAAATCGTCATCAGAATTCGTAATGAGAATTCGTCATTAGAATTCATAATGAGAATTCATCATCAGAGTTCGTAATGAGAATTCATCATCAGAAATCGTAATGAGAAATCGTCATCAGAATTCATAATGAGAATTCTTTATCAGAATTCGTAATGAGAATTCGGAATGGGATTTCTTCATTAGAATTCGTAATGAGAATTCTTCTTCAGAATTCGTATCCTGAATCTGGAATAGAACTAAGTCAGAATTCATATCCGGAATTCGGCATGAAACTTCCTTATAGTTCTTGTCCAGAACCGAATCCTAAAAACAGAATGCTTTTATATCAAAGTTTTTATGACTCCGAGAAAGTGAATCCGAATCTCACACTTAATAAAAATATTAATGAAAATATGATAAGGATAAATTTTTCTTATAAAAGCATTTTTCCTTAAGAAAGCATTTTTCCTTATAAAAGCAATTTTCCTTAAGAAAGCATTTTTCCTTACAAAAGCGATTTTCCTTAAAGATAAGGTGTTTGTGATTTTCAAAACAAGAAGGAATGGAAAAGTCATAAGGAAAACCTTATTGACTCAACAGATCATCCTTCTTGGGAAACATATAAATTTGTCCTAATAATGAGGCATTGATTACTGGAATAAAAGTGGGCCAAAATAAAGGCAAGAAAAAAGTTAGAATATTTAAATTACATGAGATGTACAAACAAATAATATCTTAAATCTCCCTAAAAGGTGGAATGAATGTTGTCCTCGTGATTCCCCAGATTATAGATAGTTAATATATATTTTTAAGAGTGTTTAATTATGGTGGAATACATGTGAAAATATATTTCCAATTATGAAATGTCAATTCGAGGGATAATTGGGTCATACTATGTGAAACTGTGAATAAGAAATTACCTATTTAAATGGGTAAGTTCTAGGTAGTCGATAAAGGATAATGAACACATACCCGTACTCGTATAGTGGAAATGGTTTATAGGGATAATTTTTTATTGTTCTAGCAATTTCCATAAATCTATTGATTGCAGGAAGATGAATGAAATTAACAATTCATACAGACCATAAGGACAAGTCAATTCTCACAAACAAAATGTTGTTGTTCATACATAAATATTCTCTCCGCTAGATAAATAGTGTGAGCATGATGAACCTATTCAAATGAATAATTGATAGTAATATACATCATTATCCTTCATTCAAACTAATAAATTATTGAATTCAAGGTAGAAAATTGAAAAATACAACCATATAGAAGTAGATCTCAATAATAGTAGGAATATAAACAAGCAAATTCATGGTAGTGGATTTGTATCCCATATTACACTACTACAAAAATGGGCAAGGGAAGTGCCACCCATTATCAGCACTAATAAAAAAGTGATGATAATGAATAATTTTTATCAGCGCTAATTAAAAGCGCTGATAAAGGGTGGCTGTATCAGCCCTTTTTAGCGCTGATAAAGGACACCATTATCAGCGCTAAAAAGCGTTGATAAATCCACCCTTTATCAGCACTAAAATTTTAGCACTGTTAAAGGAAAACATTATCAGCACCAGAAACGTGCTGATAAAACTTGTCTCCGATATTATTAAAAGCAGGCACAGAGTCTCCAATTTTTATCGGGCCCCAAGATCTCTAGGTATTGTACCCCTACAATGGCTTCCCTCCCCCGATCATTCCTTTGCCAAACCTCCATCGTACTCTTTCTCCTTCCCCTCAAACCACTTCTACGGATCTTCCTCCCTCCGAACCCTACTCCTCCTCTTCCCCTCTGGACCATACTCTACATGAACCCTACTCCGGCAGATCTTCCTCCCTCCGAACCCTACTCATCCTCTTCCCCTATGGACCGTACACAACGGTTGGCGGCTCCTCCCATGCATCCCCCACTCCGACGGTCGCATCTTCCCCTCCTGAGGTAGCACAAAAACCTCCCTCACCCTTTGGGGTTTTCCTTGGACTTCATCGATTTCTTCACCCCAGGTCAGTGGATGCCCTAAAATATCTAGATGTTTTTAGTATGAGTTTTTGGGCATTTATTGTTGTTCTATAAATTAATTTTGTGATGTGAATTGTGTCTTCGAATAATTTTTTATGCCTATGTGTTTAGAATTCGATTATATTGTTTGTGGTAAATGTCTAGATTACATTTTATATAGTGCATCATTTAACCCTCACATCTTGAGGCCTACTTGAAGTATCCTGTTATATTGTCCAACACACTCACCCTATGTAAACATGGTATTATAGAAATTTTGATTATCTCAAAGTGCTAAAGAGCACTTATCCTCAGAATAAAAGTTGAAACTTTATATTATATCTTCTTTCCAAAGTTCTCTTAGCCCATATCCCTGTACTTGGTCCCATGCAACATGTATGCATGAATGAAATCATCTATAATCAAGTATATGACTTTATATTATAGGGAACATATATCTTAAACATGGATTTAGCCCCTTTCGAAGATCCACCAAGACTCCTCCAAGATGTTTAATGTTTATTATGAATCATGTGACTAGTAGGGGTGGTTAAAAGGATGTTTAATGTTTTGTTGAAAGGGTGGTGGGTGCTAGAACTATTGGTAAGGGGATGGAAAGTGTGTTGATTTTGATGGGGGTTTATCCGGGTTTTGTTGATTTCCAAATCATTATTGAAAATGGTTAGGCTCTGTTAATCGCTATCTTTATAAGGAATTAGTTCTCTGATACTTTGTATTTCGAAGTATTGTTTTGTGTATTTGAATCACAAATAATAATATTTCAGATTAAAATAGGATGAATATGAATAAATATTGGATGGATTCTAATCGTTTGACAATAGATTAAGAGAACAGAGTGAAAGAGTTCATCATGTTTCAGATTCAAATAGGATGGAGATGAATAAAGAGTGAATGATTTGCTGAAAACATTTGATTGCAAGATAATGGATGACAAACTCTTCTTCATAACAACCATGCAGGGGTAAAAATCTACGATTAAATAATATTAATTATATTTTCATTTCTTTCATTACTTATTCCTTTTTGTGTATTTAGACAACATTGGATGCATGTGATGCGTTTTTTCAATCTGTAAGACACAACATCCAATATTTTAGGTCTAAACATCAAGTTATATAATATATATTATCTTTTACTGATTATTTTTTATGATTGGTTGGTCATCCAATATCGTCTAAATCATGGTATGAGGACAGGGGCTAAGCATAAGGAGCCGAGAAAGTACTACATCTGGACAAGTATCAAGGTATATATAATAAAATTGCACTATACAAACATATATCAAAACAAGTTACTTACTTACCTCATGATCAATGTTTAGGCAGTGTCCAAAACAAACAAACGACAAATATGGCAATTATTATGTTTGTAGATTCATGAGAGAGATCATTTTAAATGGAAAAACTAGCATCCCAAAATATGTATTTTAGAAAACAAGTACTATTTCATTTAAATTATTTATTAATTCTTTATTAACATATTTTTCCGTACTTTTATGAATTCCAAAAAGCGTCATATTCATAACAGGATGTATATATGTTCAGAAATGAGTGGGCCGCATACCTGATGCAAGAGTGTCTAGAAATAGCATGAAGATCTGAAATTTATTGAAAGAGTTGCAGACGTGTATAATTGGTGGCCATTTTTGAGAGGTGTTCATGGAGATAAAAAGATGAAACATTCTTGTATGTAAATGTTTGTAGAAAATTTTTAATTATTATTAAATAAAACATTCTGTCTCTAATAGGTCATTTGTCCATTTTAACAGATTAAATGAACCAGGAACATGCAAGAATGATAAACCACATTTCTTTGGGCTTTGGACAAAAAACCAGTAAAATATTTAAAATACCTTCATATCACGCATGAACTAGTAAAATCTCTGATCCTTAGTTGCATGTATGCGGAAGATTCCCTGATAGATTGGAAGATCACCAACCCATTTGATGAACAAGATGAGATGGTAAATCTGTCATTTAGAACATCCAAATGCATTCGTATTGTGTTAATAAATTAGGAGAATTATCCATGGGTCATCTGTGACGTGTAAAAGTCATCCCCACCTCAATCTGAGACACGGTGTGCCCAGTATCACTAAAAGTGTCTCTCTTTTGTTTCAAATGGACAGAATTTTAAGAAAAAGGAACTGACATACGAAAAACAACCAAACAAATTTGGATTCTGTTGATACTTTGGTATAATGATCCATGGGCCATCTAGGATGTGTACGAGTTGACCCCACCTCAATCCGAGGCATGGTGTGCTCGGTATAACTCAAAGTGTCTCTCTTTTTTTTCAAATGCAAAAAAATGTAAGTAAAAGGAACTGACATATGGAAAACTAACCAAACACATTCAGATTGTGTTGATACTTTAGGATAACGATCCATGGGACATCTTTGACGTGTACGAGTCAACCTTGCCTCAATCCAAGACACAGAGTGCCCGATATCACTCAAAGTGTCCCTATTGTTTATCAAATGCATAGAATTTTAAGTGAAAACAACAACTGACATACGGAAAACCGACCAAACGCATTCGGATTGTGTTGATAATTTATGCCAAATGCCTTGATCAAATGGTTCTAATCATCAAATTCCAAACCATAATAATGAAACCAAGAACAGTAACCATTGGATCCAAACAACACGCAATTAGATCTTTGAAAGGGTAACAATTTTTTTACTTCATACAAAATAAACTGAACCAAAACAACTAACCCAAGAAATTTCTTCCAATGCATTGACATGTCTTGTGGTGAAGAAGGAAAGCTACTCAAAACAGACACAAAAGAGACCACCAACCCCCACACAGGTTAGTTGAATACACAAAAGGAAAAGCATGTGAAGTAAGGTTGTGTCTAGTTATAGAAAATGTTTCTTATCCTCAGTTTTTAAAAAAGTATCAGATCATATCCAGAATGCCATACATGGTAGTAGTTTTGATAGGCCGCCTCCACTTTAACATGGATATCAAACCGGTTGAAATCAAAACATCTAAAAAAAAAGCAAAATGGAATTCACAGAGGAGACTGAAAGTTCTAAAACATTCAAATGTCAATATGCATATATTCCTTTTTTACCTATGATTAATAAACCTCACAACATTTCTATAGTATCTAACAAACAATATTGGCAATCAGCTTGTGAAACGCGGCCTAAAGTACAATACCTGCATGTTGTAACTTAGGTTGTGTTGCACAAGCCGATTTCCACATTTATTTTAGAAACTACATTTTCTCCAACACTCTAATGATCTTCATTGATTTATGTCTCTTATACTCTTCTAGAAATTATTCTCTAAGAAGGTCAACTATCGTGTATGCATACTCATCTTCAAATTCATGTGTGCAAGTACAAGGCATAGATGAAGATAAAAAATTTCCAAAAAAAGTTGACCAGTATGCATCATCCTCGATGGAAGTAAGAGAGAAATTCATATGGACATTATTAAAGATATGATTTTGATGTGTATAGTGAAAGGGTGGTGGATTTTCATTATTGATGTTGTTCATCCATGGGACTTTTACCTTCTCTTATCCTCTCTCTATGTCTTGGACATCATGCAATAGCCTTATATCATGTGGGGTAAATTGAAGTTGCTAAGTAACTATGTAACCTCATGATCTTTCATGTCCAGTGCCCTCAGGATTGTTTTTCTAATCAAGCTTCCTCTAATCATTAGTTCCATGTAAAGGTGGTGCGGCAGCCTCCATGATAGATTGGAAGTTGACCAATCCATTTGATGAAAAAGATGGGATGCCAAATATGACATTAAGAGCATCCAATATAGGAAAGTATTCCAATGATTGATCAAGTGAGGATATATTTAAAGATATTTCATGTGTTTCATCAAGCAATTCAGTTCCTAGTTTAAAAAACCATTCACAAACATCACTCATAAGTTTCCTCAAGGATAAACTTGGGTTCATGGCTTTGTATGATTAAAGAGATCTATCCTCTACTGCTTTTACAACCTATATGGTGCATTTTTCAAATTCCTCCAGGAAAAAGGAACAAATGTGGTGAGTTGTAAGCCACATCTATTTGATATTTTGAAATTATAATTTTGTTTTGAAAATGGGTTCAATAATTGAGGAAAAGTTTAATTGTCCTTGATTCATCTATGGATGATGGATTCACATCCATTCCAAGTGGTTTTGATAGAAAGGATGGATGATAACATTGGTGGTTGTTCTCATGGATGTCTAAGCATGGTATGTTAGAAAACATGTTGGGTATGTTGTGGAGTTTTAGTTGGGCTTCTAATGGTTCTTTCCCTATGATGGAGGTGTTAAACATCAGATGGTGGTGTTTGTGAGCTAAAGCGTATAGTGGGGAGAACCATTGAAATTAAGTGGTCATTTTATGACATGATCGGCGTTTTGAATTAGATAGTCTTGGGTAAAATCTATATTGGGGTTCAGATCAGTTGAGTACATTGAGGTGAATGTTGTGGTTGGGTTGTGTTATGGGTGTTTGGGGAAATGTAAGTATTTAATGGTACCTTTATGTTTTTCATAATTAATAATTAGTAGACCACATTTTCTTGTTTGATATACTGGTTTTTCTGCAGGTCTTGTTTGGCTAGCTGTACTGGTGATAATTTTCTATTTGCAGGAAGCAGGAAGCCCTGTTAAAGGCGACCTTTATCAGTGTTTTTTTTAGGGTTGTTAAAGGCTACCTTTAGCAGCACTTTTTGAGCGTTGTTAAAGGGGGACACCCCTTTATCAGTGCTTTTTTAGCGTTGTAAAAGCCTGATTTGAGCACTAATATTGCCTGTTTTTGTAGAATTGTTATGGGAAATTAAGATCCATTATGGAATATAGGGGAAAATATTAATATAATAGTTACATTTAATAATGATAGTTCTTCGAAGATCAACGGAAGTGGAAAAACTAAATTGGCTAATGGGATACTAAATAATGCTAGCATTTTTTATGTAAATCGGTTGTATCACCATCTCTTGATTGTGAGTCAGCATTGTAACTGAATACAAATAGTGAAAATTGAATCAATATTAATGAACTATAAAAGTAATAATAAGGTATTCTTTAATGAATCGAAATATAATAGAAGGAAACTCAGTGCATGTTGATTGTAATGAGTACATTTTCTACATGACTGTTGAGGAAATAAACAACATGTAGCCCCGAAGGTTGGGTAACATCCATCAAAAAGACATGAAAATGTTTTCTAATATTGTGATAATCATGGATATCTTCAATATAAAGTGTGAACATGAACAGGCATGTGATTCATGGATTCAGGGGATGTTGGTCGGTAGTTCATATAAACTAAATTGTGAATGGGAATCAAATCATCATGATCTTATTTATATTGACGAATGAGGACCGATACATTTTTCTGGAAGTCAAGAAGAATGGTAATTAATTATTTTCATTTATGGTTATACCCAATAAATAAAATATTCTTAATTTTATGGAAACGGTTCACTCAATAGAATGGAAGATTAATCAATAGATAAATAATATTCATTGGTATGAAAATGGTAAAGAATATAAAAACATTGTGTTTGAAAACTACCTCGAGAAACATGGGATACTCCATGAGGGTGATATTGAGAAAACTCTACAGAAAAATGTAGTTTTTGAGTGATGGAATCAGTAGGAGAATATTATTGATAGATTTATGATGATGGAGAGTTTTATCTCCAGCCATTATAGGAAAATGGTTGTTAAACAAGTTTTTTATATTCATAATTGATGATGGAATTATATTGGGGATACAAAGACACCCTATGAGTTATGTCATGGAAGAAGTAATTCTTTGATGTATTTACATATTCTTCCATGTAAATGTTTTATCCGAAACATTAATGAAAATCAAGGCATGTATGGTGATGTTATAGGTGATGGAATATTCCATTGCACCAAGGGGATATCTATTACCTGGCCCACCCAAGGTCATTCATGTCCAATGAATTCCGCCCATATCAAATAATCAATTTAAAAATGGTCCTTATAAAATATGTGTATAGAGTATAAGGTATATAGTTATCAATATTTACTCAAATAATCAAATGAAATTTAATTTAAAGACCATATGAAAAATCATATACATTTTAGGAAATAGACTTATCCATGAGAAATGCTATGGATAATTATGGGAAATATAATTTTCAATGACCAATAGAAATATTAAATTTCAAGGGGGGCATGAAACAAATCAATAAAGTGAATGTGAATATTATCTTTGGACAAAAATTGGAAAACCATTGAGAGGAAGAATACGAATGGAATCAACACAGCATATCCCATATGGAGAAAAAATATAGTTTTATTAACATTGATGAATATAAATAATATAAATCTGTCCATTAAAAACATTATCGACGAAAGTATCATTTTTTTTGTAATTAACATTTGAAAATCATTTTCATTGAAAATGTTTTCTAAAATTATTTTCAACAGTAATTATTTATTAAAACATGAACAAGATGCATCTAATGAAATAATGATTTAAAATTCATAGATTCCTTAAAATTTGAAAAAGAAAATTTCATTATTATGTTATCATGATTATAAAAATTCTTTGTACAAAAAGGGATAAGAAGATTATAGTGAAAAAATTCGTAAAAAGGGTAAAAATTTCATTACCAAATAATTTTTTTAAAAAAAAATTTAAATCATTTTATGAAATCAAGCATTTTTAAAGTAAATAGGTTCTCTGACAAAAGAGTTTAATGAAGTCATGTTATCTTAAATCCATCTTCTAAAACACCTTGATTACCAAAGAGATAAAAATGTAAACAATACATGAAATAAGTTAGGAATTATAAAAGGAGTGAAAAATGAATGTTTTGTTGAAAAATGGTTATATAATTCCAATGAATGGAATTGAACGATCAATATAACTATTATTGATAAAAAAATCTTTAAGCATTCCAATGTGTCCCAAACAACTTTGAATCTTTTTCGACCATCATACTCATGAAGGGTGATAATTAAATTTATATTTTAAATACTATCAACATGAAATTATTAATTATATAATATGTCAAATGGGGTAGTACATATAACACAAAATATAAGAATGTGGTGAAAATTATATTTATCTCAGGGATGTAAATAGTGATATGAAAATCCATTATCATGTGATTATATTACGGTGAAGGTCTATTAAAATCCTTTATAATAAAAATAATAATCATTTAAATTAATAAGGAAAATTTTCATTTTTTTTCATTAATTTTATTTCACTAATTACATTTTTTTATATCACTATATAATCAATTATGTTTAAATAAAGTGTTCTCACCACATTAAATGAATGTGTTAAAAAACATTGGTAGATCAATTATGGTCAAATGGGTCGTTATAAAACATCTCTAGAATAATAATATTTAAATAATTATTATATATAAAAATAAATTATGATTTTAAACCCAATCAATAAATATGGTTATGAAAAATTAATTAATCCTACAATTATATAAATAATAGGTCATACGTTATGATGAGTAATGTTCCCATTTATCAGTGGTATTTTAGGAAAAAATATAAGTAACATCATATCATTCCAGAACTATAATTATATCATAAATAAAATGTTTTTTAGTAATTTTTTTACATATTGAATTCTTATATTGTAAAATGAATCACATCATGTTAAGGAAAAGGTAGTCTACACATCCATAAAAGAGTTTTTCATTTTTTAAGTGTGTAAAAGGGTAACTTTGAAATTGAAATAATTTTATTTAAGGATAGTTAATTTTTTCACAAATATTATATAATTGATTTATATGTCCAAATCATTTAATTATAACCTTCCTTTAAAAATCTTATGTATCATATGATTTAATCCTATCACTTTTAAGAGGCACAATTCCATACTTCCTCAAATGATGTAATCATATACCCATTAAAATGAGTTTATAGGTACATTTGTTATAAAATTAATATATAATTATAAATGAATTATAAAAATCACATATAAAATATATAACTTGTAATTCCATAAAAATGACCTCCATGAGATGTGGTAAAGGAAAGAAGAATATTCATAATTTCGTGAGGACGTAGTTAAATATACATGTAATTAGTATGTTTGTTACATATTAGATTTATATGTGTGAATATGTAGGTAGAACCTGCATCATAACAACATAAACAAATAATTAGGGTTCTAGTTTTTTATAAAAGTATAGAATAATAAAATTTGAGTGACTGAAAGATGGATATAAAACTAAAATCCTTAAAAATTTTGTTATCTCTTAATCGACTAGATACTTTTGGTTTGAAACAAAAGGATTTCGTAGAGTGATTCATATGCAAGGAGAGGAAAGTAGTATGAGGAGAGGAATGTTTATGATCTACTTTGTAATATATTGGTTGAGAATATTTGTCTTGATATGTGTAAAGATGTGTGAGTGGGGATGCATTTTTACTGAGGAGGAGTGGCACTCTGGTATTATTTTGAAAATGGAATTTTGTACATGATTTTAAAATTAAATTCTGATCCCATAATAGTCTAATTTATGGAAAATATGGGTTTGGGCTTTGACATGTGTCTATGTAATTTGGGCCCTTATGATTAAAATTTAGTCACTTATTAAGTTTAATTTTACCCAAATTGTTCAAAGTAAATTTATATATTTCAATCATTATTTTGTTAAAATCTATCATTAACTTATTAAAAATTATAACTTATTAGTATTCACAATATTAAGTCCATTTTTTCAAAATCAAATAACAAATGTGTTATAAATTAATTTTTATATAACCCCGTATGTGGTATAAAAAAAATTAGTTTTAAATGTAAAAAAATCAGAATGTTTACTGTGTTTTTATTGTCAGATTAAAATTAAAATTGAGTACAATTTAGTAAGATGGATTAATTAAAAAAATAATTATCATTTTTAAATTTAATACCATTTTAAAATATATTGTACCCTTATAAATATATTAGATAAAAAACTATATTGAAATAAAATTATTTATTTTCATTATTCATTGAGAAAATATAACATAAGTGAAAATTTGATAAATATCACTAGAAACTATTTTTTATGTTTTTATTTAAATTATTTTGTTTATTTTGAAAAGGAAGATTTTTATATGTTCTATAAATTTTATTTAAACTTGGTTCTCTATTAAAACGTGATAAACATGCCTGACATAAAATATTGGTTTTTATGAGTACAATTGGGTTTAATCTAATCTTATTCTTATAAACTATTTTTGATGAATATAATCAATAATATATATAATATATGTATTATGTTAATATTACATATTAATTATTAATAAATATATATATTAGGGTAAAATAACTTTGTGATCATAAAAAAAATATTTCCCTATAAAATACCCCATTTATATTCAACTGCCAATTATATTAATTTCATATAAATTTGTAACTAATGATTTCATTATATATATTTTTATGCCATATATTTTTATATTATAGTTAATAATATTCATAAAATTTAGTTTATATCTTATTATAATAAATGATAATATATTAGAAATGTATTTTTATTTGGAGAACTTCGTCTAGAATGTAACACATTCCATTGAAAATCATATAATTTCATATTTCATATTCTAGATCTATATCACATGCATTAAAATAAATAGAATATGTTGATTTTATTTGAAATAGTGAACATATTATATATACTCTATAAATTATATTCTTTTAAGTGATTGGGGTTGTGTGTCAAAATCATTATTGAATACAATGTTCCTACATTATATTTTTGAGGAAATTTGTTCTCCCAAACATTATAAAATTGGATCCTCGTTATATAAAATCACTATTGGTAACATTTTTTTAAAAATTTTCTATGTTTAAAATAACATATAATGAGAATGGTTTATAAGAAATCTTCTAGAAAATATAGAATGGGATGTACAAAACTGTCATGACAAAATATATGACTCGATTTCTATATTGGAAATGGAAGTGTAAATAAGAGAAATGAACATGTAAGAAAGGGATAAATATTATTATGTAGTGATTTAGGTCATCAATAACAATAAATTAAATGATAAATGAAATATTAAGGGACTAAATTCTATAAATCTGTGATGATTTAGTAGAGCATTATTTCAGAAAAAAATAAGTTTCTTGGAAAAAAATTTACTTCTATGTAATTTTCCTAATGTTGGGTAATTATGTTACTTTAAAATAATATAATTAAATTTACTAACATGATCTGTTTATACTTCTTGTGAAAAATTAAATATTTTTTTTCTTTAATCAAATTATATTTCATCCCTTACATCAATAAACGGATATCCAAAAATTAACCTGGATGTTTGATGCACTAAAAAAATGTTTAACGAATTGTATGTTCTATAAAATAATGAAAATTCTATCTATTTAACTCTAATTATTCTCAAATTTCAATATGTTTAATTAATTAATCTCTATAAATTTTAATGTTCATTAAAAGATTATCATTTACATTTTTTCATCAAATTTTTCATCTAGACTCAATGAAATATTAACTAGGACATTATGTAGGACTTTGGATAACATAAAAAAGTTATCCACCATCACTCATTGGTTAATGTCTTATAGAGTCACCATATTTAATTTGTTGACACTCAACATAATAGCTGTTAATTTTTTAAAATATATTAATATAATATCTAGAAATAAATATGATGGACATACATAAAATAATTTTAATCACTAAATAACCTTTGGAAAATGTATTTTGTATTACCCTAATACATAAATACTTCACCCACTTATTTTTAAATATATCCATCCATGGTATATATTTTATCCACTATAATAGGGAATTTAATTAATTAATGTCATGGTTACACACATTTTTGTTAATGGGTATAAGGATTCCACTAAATGAGTGTCATTTCCTTTTAAAAAAAATCATCATTTTTAACTACAATTCATTGCTTTATATCCTACATCCCCAAATAATAATTTCTCCAATAAATTGAGACACTTTTCTAGGTTTCTCATTCCATATTTCATGCATGAAAGAAATGAAACCTTATTTTATACACGGTCTTCATCACATGCGTGATTATAATCCTCAAACATTCTCTTCCTTTTTGAGTTTAGGATGTTGAAAAAGGTATATGTTGCTAATAAATTTTTGAAAAATTTGATTAGGCATAAACAAAAAATATTCACTCTTATAGACAACTCATTTGGTTTCTAATTATCAACACATATTCCTTCATTTTTTATTTTAACATAAATCATTTGGGAACCCATAATTGACTGATGCTAAAAATCAATGTGTGTATAAAATGGTCATAAAATAACTTATAATTATTTAAATGATATATAAATCATGAAACATTATTTAAAATCTACAACATCATAGGATTAAACATCGTTATTTAAATTTCATCATATTTTCAAATAAATAAAAATTGTTTATATAAAAAAATTGAATTATCAAAATCATATTTCATTTGAGTGTAAAACTAGGTTTTCAGTATGGCATGTTTTCGTGTAAAAGGATAAGTTGAGCCACACCCAAAACACCTAGATAGAGTTTTTACTCCTAGGTTCATATATTCAATAACTATTCAAATTTTATTATCTGGATATGGATGTGTTTCCTGGATGTCCCACATAAACTCTTCATTATCAAAATTCACGGATGTTCTTCTATATATATCATAAATTTCTACCTTAGGGTTATGTTCTCTAATAATATTTTCCTAAATCTGGTTTCTGAGGAAGATTATACACATAATCGTATACTAACTATAGAAATCAATCTATAAAAATCAAACATCTAGTGTCTTCTATCAATTACATATTCATAATTATAAGGAATCAAATCCCTAAGGAGTAATCAATATATTTTTCTTGTAAACCAGATATATTCTTGTGTATGGTATTATAAAATAATACAGTAATTAAAAAATAATTTTTTTTCTAAATTAATAACATCAAATTTGGAAACTCTATTCCATAAACCATATCATTTTCAAAATTTATTAGTAAAATTATTATATTATTGGGAAAGAAAAAATAATAAAGGTGATCTCAAATTCTTATTAAGGGTAATGCATGTTATACAAAATAAAAAAAAATCATTGAGAATAATAAATATGTAATAATGAATAGCTGAATACACCTTCCATGTAATCAATAATGTAAAGGGAAGGGCAAAAATAATATTGATTGGTAATAACATGAATAATATTCCATTAAAATAACTAGTTATGGTAAAATAAATATGGTAAGATAAAACAAAAAAACATATTCTACATAATAAATGAACAAAAAATTAGTTGTATACAACGATATATCGACATAAAATCTCATGGATGAATAATACATGAAACTAAATGGGGTTTTTTCCAAAATATGGGATTCCATATTTCCTAGGTACATGGAAGCATTACATTCAATACCTTTGCAAGATGATTTATCATATTGTGTAAAATCTCATCTAATGTGGCTAGCTGACTAACTCGTCCCATGAAAATACAAATTCATTGAGAGGATATCTATAACTTGGACCCACAATTTCATATGAGTTCAATGCATTCCACACATAACAATAATTGATTTAATAGTGTGACTTATCATGTATCCATACATAATAGATGGTATTGATATATCAATATTTCCCCAAATAGTAAAATGGATCTAAATGTAAAATGTACTAAAAAAATGGTATATTGTATAGTAAATTTAAATATCCCGGATAAATTATATTGATAATTTGGGGAAATTAAATGTTTATTTTTCATATAAAATTCAATATTTCAAGGGTCACTAAAAAATGAATCGAATAAGTGAATGTGAGTACAATCCTACGAAAAATCATTCATAAACCATACCGAGGAATAATAATGATGGTATAAATACATCAAATCCCGGGTTGAGTAAAAAAACTATTTTTTCCATTGATGAATATAATTATTATTAAATTATTTTTTAAAACACTCTCGAGGAAAATGTACTTTTTGTTTTGAAAATCCTTTTCAAAACCTTTTCTTTTAAAATCAATTTTAGAAATAGATTCATTAAAAATTTATCATTTTAACATAACAAGGGATCATTGAAAGAATGATAGATTCTATATATATATATTACATAGAAGTAAATAATCATTTAATGTGGAAAAATGTTTCAAAAAATGCCTTTTTTAGAAACTGACAAGGAGAATCCAATGAAATCATTGGTAAATGAAAAAAGTGTCATTTTTTTACAAAAACATTTACAAAATACATTGATAATATTTTAATTAATCCTATATTTTAGAATAAATATTGTTCTATTAGAAAATAATGAAATATATAATTATATATTGTTCTGAAAAATGAATCATTGTTACAGTCATGGAGATGGTAGGTCATATATACGCATGTGTATCATTCCAATTTTTAAAGGATCATTATGGAATAAAGGTAAGTAACACCATATCATTTTAAAATTATCATTATATCCTAAATTTAATGATATATTATGTAATATATTTATATAAAGAATTCATGTTATGTAAAAGGACTCAAATCGTATATATTAGGAGGTTGTCCACATGTCTACGAATGATGTTATCACATTTTAAGTGACTGAAATACTTACTATTCAATTGATATATATTTTCAATAGTAGAAGAAAATTATTTGATATATATATTATAAATGTTTTATAGGTCACATAATTTTAATTAAAACCATCCTTTGTAAATTGCATTTATCATGTGATCGAATCACATCACATTTAGTAGAAGGTAAAACACACTTCTTTAAATGATGTTATCGTATTCCAAGAAATTCGACCGAATAAAGATATGATTTATTAATGAATTAAAAAAATACAGTTAAAATTTACTATATAACATGTATAAACATATTATCCTTCATAAAAAACACTATGAGAGGTGGTAAAGCTATAATGTACAATAATTGTTTCGTTACACGATAGTTCTCTGTATAAGTAAATTGTATATACGTTACCCATTAGATAGATTTGCGAGTAATTATACGAAAAACCCATTAAATAAATACATCTAAGTATATTAAGGATATAAGTATTTTTATAATATCATTTTATAAGAAGATTCTAGGGATAGTATAGTTGAAATAAAACAACAAAAACTAAAAGTAGATTGTTACTACTTAATCTGGCAACTCATTTTGGTTTGCATAAAAATGATTCCATGTATTGATGTCATCAAAATATGAGGCTTCTAGGATTATGGGATTTATAATTAGAATATATAATCTTATATCATGGTTGATAAGATTTATATTGAGATGTGTGAAGAATTCTAAGTAGAATATTCCTTTTATAGTGAAGAAAGGGTGTCACTCTTGTAATATTTTGACATAGAAATAACATACAAGTATTGCATATTCAATTCGGGCCCCATAATGTACCAACAACAATTAAAGTTGTTAAATGGTGGAAATATATCTATATAATATCTCTTGTAAAATATTCTAGGTAATTTGGGCCATTAGGAATATTTTTTAGTCTCTTATTAAGATTAATTTTATAGTAATCATTGTAATTAATTTTAATTACATTCCCTAATAAATTTTTCCAAAAATTATAATGAATGAGAAATTATTCTGATAAAAAATATTTATTCAATTTTTTCAAATCTCAATAACTATGTGGAATAAATAAATATAAACTGAATACCACAAATGAGAAAAGAAGACTTGTTTTTAATATAATAATGTTCGAATGATTATTATGTTTTTTATATTCAATTTATATGAAATTTATTTCAATGACCAAAATAATATTATTTTACAAAAAAATTATCAATTTAAAGAATAATAAAAATTAAAATATTATTTCAAATTATAAATATATATGATAAAAATAATTTCAGAACTAAAATTCAATATTTTATTTATTCATTAAAAATTAAATCATTTCTGATAATTAAAAAATTAGAATTTTAAAAAATCTAATTTTTTTTCTATGATTAATTATATTTTTCACATTAATATTTATTAAAGTGAAAAAAAATTGATTTTAAATAGGATCTCTATTAAAAGGCCGTAAAAATGCATTAATAAAAATATAGGTTTACTTGTGTAAAATCTTTATTATTATTAAATTATGATTATCAAATATAATAGATGAATAAAAAAAATATTTTATAATATATATATATATATTATGTTAATATCATTCAATAATTGTAAATAATTTTATTTATTTATGTCAAACAAATTTATGAGAATAAAATATTTTTTCATATAAAATAATCATTGAATTTTGAATTGGAACTCATATACATTTATAATTAATTTGAAATTAATTATTTCATCATATAATTTTTCGATGAAATATTAGTTTAATTTATAGATAATAATATTAAAAAAATATTTTTTTTATTATTATAATAAAGAATTGTATTTTGTTGTTTGGAAGAACATTATATTACATGTAACACATTGCTTTGAAGAAACTCATTATTATATATATTACATGCTAACATAATATCATATTTATTAAAATACATTGTATTTGTTCTATTTGCTTAAAATAGAAATAATATTATAAATTCTTTCTATATTATTTTCCCTTACACGCTTTGTGTTACGTGTCAAACATGCTATAGAATTCAATATTTCTTCCTAAAATTTTCTAGTTGTTATATGGTTGTAAAATTAAAAATGATTTATCCAAATTCCCATAAACAAATACATTATCAAATCACATCGACAAAATTCAAAGAAGCCTATAACCATATTTTGAAGATGTCTACTAATAGAAACATTCCATGTTATTTTACCAAATGGGATAATAGAGCAAAAAAACCATCCAATGACTCATCCCAAATGGTGACAACACTTATCACATGAGATTCACCTACCAAAATCATTTTTTGGCATCAAAACAACAACGATCCCTCAAAAATAGTTATGTGTTCCCATTTCCATGAAGTCAATATATCAAAAAATTGTACATATTATTTTCATTAGTTCATCATGTAACTAAATCTTCATCAATGTACTCAATGTGGAGTGATGAATGGTGTAATCGTAACCTCTAAATAAGTATTACTATATGATTTTACCATTGGAAGTGTTGATAACAATATGAGTCACATAGATATAAAAACAATTCGATAACATATTCACACAACTCTTATCATCATGTCTCTTGATCATGAGGTTCCATGTTCAATAATAGGTGTACCATTTCACAGTCTAAAAATTGTTTACTGGATAGTCCTCATAATGGGAAAATACACAAATTTACTCATTATCCGGGTCAGTATGCACAAAAATTAGAAATAAAATCATCAATACAAATTCCACACATGATCACCCATTATTTGGTTATCCTGATGCACCTAAATTAATAAGAATATACGAAACCTTCCATTTTCATTGGGTGTACGATCATGTACCACCTATTTCTAGATATATATCACACAACCATGTGTATTTTTCAACAATTCCATGAATACTATAATTCTTACCATGTTTCAGTTATTATGTAAGAATCTCCCATGAAACTCATTTCCAAACATTCATCCCCACATGCGATTATGTATCCAATGACCACACAACTCATGACACCATTTTCTGAAAAATATTATTAAAGAAACATCTGGCCTTTAAAAATGTTGTATTAATTTTTTATTTTTTTCCAATAGCTTTCCCTTTACCCAGAATGAATCTCCCTTTATGACTGATTTGGTGGTCCAAATCTTATAAATATAGATGGTTCTCATTTATTAAACATTAAAATAATTAAAATATAATTGATTTCAATATCAAATGATAAAAAAACAATACTAATCACTTTTTTATTATATCATCATAATTATACAACAATCATTTCTTAAAATTTTCTTAATTATATCTATTTATTTAATTAATCAATTCCCCCAATTGGATCACGTATTTTAGTTTTCATCTTATAATCTATAAAGGATTTAAATATATTGTTTTTAATTTCATTTTTAATTTAATGTTTCCTCATGCTAAAAATTCTCAAAGGAAGAGATGAAGGATTTTATTAATTAATTTGATTGTTTTATTATTAATCCACCATATATATATATGTAAATCTAGATAGGAGTCCACCAAAATTATTTAATAATGATCCCTTTTATATAAGAATAATTCTATGTTTTTATTTATCATGTAATATAATTTTAAAGTCTCTTAAGAGGGCCACATCACCACAATATGTGTTCAATTAAATAAAACCCATAAATGTTTATATTTCATAAAATTTAGGCACCCATTGTGGGATTAAATCATTAGATAATTTTCTTGACAAAACTACTTGGGTCGTTATTAATTTTACTCATAATGATATATACCCCAAAAGTAATACACAGTTCGAATTGTGCACTTATTGGATTTACTCATATGAATATTCATTGAAAAATGATCTATCTAAACAACTATAAAAAGATATTTTATTCTATAAGAATCTCATATTTTCAAATATGTTAAAGGAATAATGACCATTTAGTTGAACTATCATTTCCCTTTTATAAAGTTATATTACATTATTAGTTACAAATAACATTCATGTAACGATAAAAGAATTTTAAAATGAGTTTCCAGAATAAAACACTCTATATATATAATGGATTGATTTTATGGGTAAACAATCACAAATTTTTAATGCCCATACAATTAATAAATTTTTAATTTGGATCCTATTTAATTTCTACATGATTATCATGGTTAATTTCATAAAATAGAAACTATTTACAAGGATGTTTGATGAAATGGTTTATAATTATACAATTTACAAAGTACACATACACTTTATAAGATTAAATATCGAAAACATTTAATAAAAGACATTATTTCTTCATTCCAAATAAGAAATTTCTCATGGATTTAAAATAAGAAAAAAAATATGATTAAATAAAATTCTATAATCATGATATGCAGAAAAACAACATTTTTGTTGATATAGAAATTTTATTTAATCAAAATCATGTCTCAATAATAACTAGGAATGATATAAAAATATATATATTTAAATAGAATAAGTGAAAATAAAAACAAAATAATAAAATAATCAGTAATAGAATATACATCTAGTAATTATAATAATGTACTTTTCTTAGAAAATAGATAAGAATACAACATAATCAAAAACATGGGAATTAAATCAATCATGCATTAGAAAAATATAATAAAATGTATATATAATGGCATATAAATTGAATGTGAATTCATATATTCCTATAATAATGAATTAGTTGACCACTCTTCTCATTTCCTTAAAATATATTTTGTAATTTTTGTGACCAATAAACCGATAATTAACATAAATACACCGATAACTTGAGGTGAAATATTAATTAAATGTAAAAATAAGAGAATTAATATCCACATCCCTATAAAATTCATCTTCCCATCATGGATGGGTTGCAAGAGACAATAAACGAGATATCAACTAAGAGATGACAAATTCCTAGTACTTTTTATAATATCCTAAATTATAAAACCAAATAGGGAATGAAACTCTCTAGTACCATTTTTGACATTCTAATAAGATAGACCTTAAAAATGGGCCCTGAGAAGGTTGGCCGCTATACCTCAAGCATGAATCGCCATATTCTAATGGGTTACAACTAACAGATATGGTCCACTAGTGGTATTTTTGGGAGACACTACCCTCTGGCTGTGAAATAAATATATTAGAAAAAATAAATGCGATTGTAGAGGAAAATAACAATAACTGATATGCATTGATTAATGATTAATTAATCATGAATGAACATGTTGTAACGTAATAATGAATATATAAATTTCACATATCATGAATTTCATAGAAAATAAATAATTTAAGTAAATAACATGTATCCTTAATAGTATCATTAGTATTGGATCAATTATATATTATTATGCTTCATCCTAGACAAGATGGAAAATCGTAAGCATGTACAATCCAAGATCCTGATCTAATAGATATATGATTATTTATGGAATCACATTGTAATGGAAGTGGAAATTTTTTGTGAGATATAATAATTAGGTCACCACCAATGGTATCTAATACATAAATGAGGTTGTGAATTTAAAATAACATATTTCAATGGAGTAATTAATAAGGCTCTAACTTAATAAATTAAAAAATGTCATGGATCAGATCCTAAAGGACACAAGTATATCTATATCTATTAACATATAGATTAGTAGAAGGAATCTCCCTTTATAATTATATATTATACTTATTTTAATGTGGAATAAAAATTACTATATTCCCAAAAATCATTACAGTTTAGTGTTTCATATAATGAAGACTAAAACATACATAATAAACACATGCATTATGATTGGATACTTATACTCAACATCTATTTCATCCATAAAACTAAAGGATTAAAGTAAATGCATTTTTTCATTTCATGATAAATTATTCCAATTTTTTCCCTAGATATCAATTTTGTCTCTATTTTCCATTAAATCCATTTGTATAATATTAAACTAGGAATGACAACAAAATCATATTATTTGACACAATGGAATAAAATGATCACTCTATTAAAAAATTATAAACGTTGTAAAAATGACTATTTTAAACTAATTTTACATAATTGATGAAAAATCATGTAGTTGACATGGGGAATCATTAAAATATAACTCTTACATTCACACTTACAAATTAAATAAAAAATGGTTGGCATGCATATCTGGAGTGTCACCTGTATTATGAAGTTATAATGGGGATCAAAAATCATATATTGAGCTCAAATATGGCTCAATCCATTATATAATTAGCTATAATAGGGATAAACCTATAATATATTTATATATTATTATTTTATACCATAATAAACAATATCCATGGTCCATATCATGAGAAAACTAATTGAAATTATATTTCACCTACATATTATACTCATCTAGTTTACAAAATACACATTTCTTGTATAAATAACTTTTAAAATTAATGAAATGTGAAAATAATAATAAAAATATTTTTATTTAACATAATTTGATAATTATAAAATGGAGACATTGTATAATTAATATAAAATGGATTTAGGAAATGTAACTCATTACGTATAATTTTAAAAAAACATTACTTCTGTATTTATGTTGGAAACATAACAAAGAACCACTTTTAGAAAAATGAAATAAGAATAAATTAATTTTTTTAATAAAATTGATAAATGAGAATAAATTAGTTTAATTTTAATTTGATAATAGTAAAATAATTTTTTGATTTAATTTTATAATAAATATTCATGGATGAGAATGATATTTTTATGGTTACATTTTAATAGATTTTTTTTAAAATTAACTCCCTTATTAATGTTATATCCTTGAATTGGGAATTAATAAAATTAATCTAAGATTTTAATCCTATGTAGATAAATAAAATTAAAATTCACTATATGATATTCAGATTTCATCACAAACATAAGATTAAAATGTTATAATAAATAAGTAAATTTTTATCCTAAAGAATGAAAAAATGGTAATAAAATTTTCTTACCTCATGTTTGGCTTCTGTCAAACATGTTATGACTTCTGTTATAATTCATTAATGAATTTTGATGACTTATTAAATAAATATATTAATACTTTTTAATACAATGAATTATGATTTTACAACATGGGAAAAAATCATTAATATCATTTCTTTATTTTCATAGTCTTTGGTACGTTTGTTTCATGGTTTTATAGACAATATACATGTGTGTAATTATGGATGCTTATATAAAATGGAATTAAATATCTTTATATAGAAATAAATTGTATTATTTATGATCCAAAATTATTAAATTCCCCCATATATTTTTATTATATTTTGTTAATTCATATGAAAAAACATTAATGATAAATGGTTATCTTATTTTGGTGGTTTTTCGGAACATCTGTTACTTGTTCCTTCTAATATAGTATTATTTTTATATATTTGATACAAAATATTAAATAGGTTATACTATATCTATTAAAATATTTTATTACAATAATGACACTATTATGAGTAGATAGAATGGTTGTAATTGAAAAATAGAAAGCGTTATTCACATAGGCAATAAACTGACAAAATTTGGACAACTGTTTTGTTTCAGTGAATAATATAAGATTAGAAATTAAATGAAAATGGTTTATTCCAATAAAAATTTAATATCTACTATATTTTTTATTTTTTACATAATATTTTTTGATTGAAGGATGTGACATGAATTTACAAAAATAATAGAAATAAGAGAGGTACATTGAGAAAATTACCCTTTGAATATCACCTCCTTAAAGGCCCCTTGATGACATTATATATGGTATTTTGGTTCGAGTAGAAGAACTTCTACCTGAGGAGAGTTAAGAGGAGAGGTTCTTTATGGTTTTGTATCAATAATACCTACCGTTTGTAATGGTTTGGTTAGGAATGGTGTTTATAGTTTTGAAGAGGTGGGTTTATGTTATTAAAATAATAATTATTTTATATTTAATGCCAACAACATTGAGGTGGATTTAAATTCAATAAATTTATCCTTGAATTTAAAATTTTTAATTATTATGGTTTTACCCACTCCTTCAAAACCATTAATTTTTTATTTATGTTATGTTATGATCTTACAATTTTTTATTTCACCTTTAGTATTTATTCTAAATATATTGTGCTAACTAATTTATATCACCCCAAAAAAATAATATATTTAAAAATTAAATTTCCCATAAAACCTAATTTTTAAATTATGATTTTAAATATGGAATAAATTTTCCAAAATTCAATTCATAGGTTTGTAAAAAAAATATTCAAACTTTATCACAAAGTCACACTAAAAAGACTAGTATTTAATGTGAGTGGTTCCAAAGTTTAAAATATATTTATATATAATATAAATGATAAACTGATTCTATTGGTCATAATATGTTTTATTATTGTAAAATTAATCTAATTATACTTTAAATTAAATTTAAAATATAATTTTACTATATTAATAAATTAGATGAAAAGGATGTTTTCTGATAAAATGATGTATTTTCACTATTCAAAAAACGTGACTTATAAAAATACTACCAAAAATCCACACTAATATAATTTTGATATTTTGAAATCAAGAAGTATTATTATGTTAAAAAAAATTATTAATGTTTCTAAATAATGATTTAAATTTTTAGTTCCATTAAAATTCTATATAATTTCTTTTTGAAAAAGATACTTTTTTTATTATTAAAAATGGATTTAATTTTATATCAAACCAATATAATACATTGGATGAATTTAAAAATATTTTATTGAATTTATAACATCAATGTTTCATTATTATATTTCACTAATATTTAATAATTTTAATTATTAAGATAAATTTTTTAATAGGCATAACACTTATTAGTACTAATAAAAATACATTATATAAAATTTGTTCTTAATTGGATTTCAAATTAATTTTTAAAAAAATAATAAATTTATTAAAAAAAATCTACTATATTTTAGTAATTCATTCAATATTATTCATTACCTTTATTCCAATGGCTTGGTGATAACAATCAAACTATAATAACATTATTTAGTCATTTGTTTAATATTTTTGTGGTGTGTCTTGTCTGATATTGTTCATATAGTTAAATTTAAAAATGATGGGTAGTTACATTATCACCCACTATAATAATTGTTTTCCTCAAAACATAATCTCATTATTAAATAACTAGTGCTTTCAATTTTTAAATTTACATTTATGAATGTTAATATTGGGAAATGGATCATTTAAACCTATAATTAAACAACGAATGATTATTACAAACGTTACCTGAAATAACACGTACAAAGGTTTCATGAAACAAAACATGTTCTTGGAAGATAAAACTATATTTATAATTCTAATAGATGGTGATAGAAAATATAATCAAAAAACATTTAACAATTACATATGTATAAATCGATGATGGGTTACGAGATATTTGATTTCAAAGTATGGAAAAAAATAGATAACATTTCTATTTCAATATCATTTACAAAGAGTTTAAAAAACCATATACATCCATGAATAAGATCATATGTAAATAAAATTACATTAAAATTATTATTTCGACACTATGTTTTCTCTAAAAAATAGTATTTTTAATAAATTTTCTTACATGATGAATTAAAATCAATATCTTCATATCCAAAAATCAACTAATGAATAATTATTTCCCCACAGTATTTTTAAATATACTAATTCCAAAGTGTTAGAGCATGAAAAATTAATTTATCAAAAATTATAATCCTTTATATGGTAAAAATTACTTTATTCCCAATATTCAACATCATAAATAAAAACATTATAAGGATTTGATCACATAGTCTCCCAAAATAAATTTAATATCTATCTTATAATAATTTAAATATAAAAAAAAGTATCATACCAAAATGTAATTCAAGTGAATAATTAATCGTCATGACATACAAGGAATTTATAAACATAATATTAATAATTATAAATCATATATTATTTACAAGTGAAAACTTATCCTTTATATCACAAATAATGTCCACTAATATATTGCTTACCATATTCATATAATGTTCCAAATATAGTGAAAATCTTCCCAAATGTAAATATTACCAAAATCACGAAATCAATTTATAATATACTGGTAATCAATATGATAAACATATTCTCCCAAAATAAATTTAACATCAATCAATCAAATATTTCCAAAAAATCATACTAAATAGGACTTCAAAATGGACATTTCTAGGTTTTTCACCCTTCTTTCCCTTCGGGTGCGTGTTCAATTCCCTTAACTTTTAATGACACAATGTGTTTTGACCCATCCTATGGTTTCACAGTTTTATAAATATAAATTAATTAAATATTTATAAAATAACAAAAAAAATTGAAAAATTCTCAATAAAAACATTAGTTGGTTTAACCTCAGAGGATATCTCATATTGTTAATTTTACCTCCCAAAAATATAGATTTCATAATAAACATAAGGATTAATACAATTATATCCCCACTTAATATCCACAACATTAAAAATTATGTGCACAAATTAAATGATTTAATCCTCAGATAAAATTTTTCTTATAAAAAAATTAATTGGTACATGTGCCTCAATAATTTATCAATACTCATCAATTATCACGATATGATTATCTAATACTTAAAAATCAAAATAGACATGCCTAAAAAATTAAATATATGACCATACATTGAAAAAATATTTCGTTTTCTATATCTTTTATTACATCTCTGTTGATGTCCAAACATCAACAATAGTATTAGTAAATGAATTATATGTATGTTATTATATCTGATGATGATTATATCATTCCTGAGATACAAAATTTTGATATTAATTATCATAATTTACCAACTATTTATATTTATTCCATATTACTATAAAATTTTCATTATTTTTATCATCACATTCCATGAGTACCTGATCCACATTTCAAGAAATTCCACATCGGTATCACATCCCAAAATTTAGAATCTAATCTCTAGGAACCATATTACAAAATATTTCACAAGAAGGAAGTTTTATTTTATTACCACCGAATGTTTTTGAAGAATAAATCACCTATTCCCGCAAACCTTAATACTTCTTAATATGGTCATTATGAAGCCCATATGTTTTAGAAAACTCCATTTAAAATTTTAAAGATAAAAAATGATCCTCGTTAATTTTAAACACACGTGAAGCTTAAGCTATTCATCAAATTTGTATCAAAGTAGTATCAAATATATTAGTTTTAATATCAATTTATGAACAAACACTCTTACATATCTAGTCTGACATATCAACAATAATTTATATTCATCTTTAGAATCTCTATCCTTCTAACTCAGTTCCATGAATTGTTTCATATTATGATTCAACCATTTTTGGATTTTTTTTTTAGAAAAAGACACATTAAATCATCCCCTTATAGAGTACCAATATTAAAAATATCTTATGTAATATTAATTAAAGACTGAAGTGCATTGTGTTTCATTTGTTGTCAATAAGGCATGAAGTTGTCTTGGAATGAATGGATGTCAAGGAGTCAAGATGTGAATGTCAAAGGATGTGATGGTGATGGAGATGAAGGAGAATGTCCATAGTACTAAGATGCATGTCACTTAGGAGATTCACTAAGTGACATAGGAGATGTGGTTGAAACATTCTCTACAACATCTGACGATTGTTGAACTGTTCTTAATGTTCCAAGAACTTGTATAAACTGGATACAAAGTCACAACAAAGTTAGAAGATCATGCATTGTAGTGACAATGCATGAGGAGTTGAAGAAGCAAGATGATCCATTCACTACTTCTAAGTGGATGAAGTGGTTTAATGAAATCCATGCACTAACACTTAGTGCATGTGAATCTGAAGAAGTCCCAATTTGATCTCTGATTAGATCAACAAAGAGAATTGAAGAAGTTATGTGATTCAGGAGCTCGGTTGATGAAGATCCTTGAGAATTCTCTCCTAAGTAGAAAATGAAATGATGAAGAAGAATTATAAATTGAGGAGTTGTTTCTTATCAAGAAGATTAATGTTTGAATTCTCAAGAAGAAGATGAAGGAGAAGAATGGCTTAGAGAAGTGTCTTGGAATGTGGCATTTGGCTTATACTCATGGAGGACTTTGTTTTTGACAAAGTCTTATTCTATACATTTCCAAAAAATATGGCCAGCCCGTGAGCACCTTGTGGGTTCAACCCCAAGGCTCATGTGGGCCTAAGGCGCCACGCCCAAGGGGGAACCCGTGGGGCGAGCTCAGGGCGGCAGGGGCGCACCCGCAGACACCACAGAGGCGCTGGGGCACGCCCGGAGGAGCGCAGTGTGCATAGTGGGCGCCAGTGGCGCGCCCGCAGGAAGCATAGTGGGCGCTAGAGCGCGCCCGCAGGAGCAGTGAGTGGGCGCAGAGCACGCCCGCAGGGAGAACTCGGTGCGGGGCGGCACCGAGAGGGGAGGAGATTCAACTGGCCGCTCATGGGAGCGCCAGGGTGATAAAGCGCGGAAAATCCGTGGAAGGATTCGATGTGGGACGCGCAATTTTCACCAGGAACAAATCCCGGCCGTTCGAGCGATCTCACGCTTGATCTGCGCCGCACGATCCATCCGCGGCGCCGCGATCTAATCCAGGCCGCCCGATGTATCTCCATCGCCTGATCCGACGGTCGTAGCTCATCTCCTTCCTCGAGCTCGAGCCGAGGCATCTCCCGCGACGCCGCTGAACCAGAGGCCATCCGACCACCGGATTTCGAGATTCCGGCCACCTCTGAAGAAGCCGAAGGCACCATCCGGCTCGTCTGGCCATAACGAACATGATCATGCCCAAGAATACACGTGCATGCAACAAATGAGGGAATTCGATGTTTGCCGAGGCAAACGAAGTTGCCGAGGAACCGGGTTGATGTTTTGCATGAGATGGGCTTAAACAGAGCCATGCATGCGTTCTAAAACCCATGTACGTGGAGAAGGCCGAAGGTGAAGGAACCCGCGTGAAATAAAAAGAGAAAACAAGATTTGGAGAAAATCTTAAAGATCCGAAATCTTCGGGAATTTGAAGATATCACACGCGGATGGACCGAGGCTCTCCTCGCCTATAAAAAGAAGACCCGAGGCGCTGGAGAAGCTTGCTGATGAACTTGAAAGCTGTCCCATGAGCGCATCTCTCTGCCTCGCGAAGTTTTGCAGCCCCGCGCAAAGAACTTGCGCGGCTGAAGGTTCCGGAGCCACCCGAGGCTTCGAAGATCCCCTGCGCGCCTCTCTTGCGCGACAGGAAGGAGCCGAGCCACATATTTGCGCGCTCGAGTCTCTTGTTCCCTCTCTGCCCGCACCCTTGCGCGGCAGGAGGAAGATCCCGCGGGTGTTGCACTTGCGCGCCCCGCGGGTAGGAGGTCTTGCGCGCCCATGTGCCGTGCACCTTGCGCGCCCGAAGGCTAGGTGAAGACCCGAGGCTTGTTTGCCTTGTGCTCTACACACATTGTGTGTGTGCCAAAGAAGGCCGAGGCCTTGCCTCGTGTGTGTGGTAAGAGAAGAAGAGAAGGCCGAGGCCTTTGTGCCTTTTGTGTAAAAAGAAAAGGAGGAGTCCGTATCCCCTGTGTTGGTATTCGGGTGTGTGCAAGAGGAGGCCGAGGCATGCCCTTGTGTATGTTCCAAATTGAAGAACACATCTTGTGTGTGCTATGTACCCTACGGGCAGTGAGAGAGCAAGACAAGGCCATACTTGTGTGTGCATTTGAAGAAGAGGCCGTAGCCTCTTGGGTGTGCAAAAAGAGGAGGAGGCCCTAAACATTGGTGTGTACAAAAAGAAAACAAGTGGTCGTAGCCCTCGTGTGTGTGCCAAATTGAAGAACACTTTGTGTGTATGCAAAGTGAGGAGAAGGCCCTACGGGCAGTGGGTGTGCAAAGAGAGGAAGGCCAAGGCTTAGTGCCTTTGTGTGCAAATTGAACAAGTGAAGGCCGTAGCCTTGTGGTTGTGCACACTTGAAGATTAAAAGAGAAAAACAAAGTGTGTGTGCAAAGTGGAAGAGTACAAGAAGGAAAGAGGCCAAGCTTAAGTGTGTGCAAAATGAAGAATAAATTTTGTGTGCAAAACAAGTGAAGGCCGAACCTATGTGTGTGCACTAAGTGAAGTGTGTACAGACTTAGAAGAAGGAGAAGAGGACACTCACACTATTGTATAACACACATTCAAGTGTGTAAGCAAATTGAATTAAGTGTGTGAAGTTCAGTGAAGGTGTGTGCTTAAAGATACTACACCCTTTGTGGGTCTACTGCACCAAGAAAAGGAAAGGAAGAGTGCATGCATGCATGCATGCACGTGCACACGTGAACAGTGCTAAATCAGTGGTGTGCAACTGAGACTGAGCCAGACTAAAGTGAAAGATATTGTTTGTCTGAGTTTGCAGTATTTGAGAAGCCCTGATCAACCACAAGTGATCAGAAGGTACAGAGCAAGGCCAGCAGTCTTTATCCCAGACTGTTGAGGATACTTGAAGAACTTAAAGTAAAGAAGAGCTACTCGTGTGACTCGAGGAGCCAGGAGAAGACCTTGTGGGACTCAGGGAGAAGAAGTCTTCAGTGGGATTCTGGATCAGGCCAGTGGGACTCTGGTAACACTGTGGGACGCAGTATAAAGACCCTCCTGTGGGACTCAGGAGAGATACAGTGGGACTCTGTATCGACCATTGTAATTCTAACAAGTTATAATGGGAGAATCCATGCTGAGAGATCATGGCAAGGATGTAGGCCTTTGGTGCCGAACCTTGTAAATCCTTGTGTCCTGTGCCTTTTCATTACTGCATTATCCGGGAAAGGTTGAGAGATACAAGAAGAGTGGATCGAGGCTTTAACCAGCCATAGAGGTTTAATTGATAAAGAATCAATTAGTAAATAGTTTTAAGGGATCACTGATTCACCCCCTCCCCCACTCAGTGATTCACACTGATCTGGGCACTTCAATTGGTATCAGAGGGAGGTTACCTCTAAAAGATCCAAGGGAGTCTTTATGTAGTGCAGATTTGAGGAAATGAGTGACCAGCCTCAAATGGAGATATCTGCCAAGACTCAGAAAAATAGAAAGAAGAAACGGGCAATGAAGATGAGGAAGAAGGTTGTTGCAATCAGAGAAACTCCTTCTATGGAAAGAAATGTGAAAGTCACATCAGATGACAATTCCTTTTATCATTCTTCTGATGAAGCCTGCTCTAGCTGTGATGAAGATGGAAGAAACAATGATCTTCTAAATGCAATCAAATATCTTCAGAAGAGAGTCCCCATGGAAGTTGCAATGTGTATAGCTACAGGCCTCCTTGATCTTCAAGAAGAAAAATTACAGCTAGAAGATGAAGCCAATTCTCTGGAAGTCCAATTGGCAAAAAGAGTTGGCATAACCAACACTCTCAGAAAGCTGGTAAATGCCAAAGATGATACAGTATCTCTTTGCAATGAAAGATATGAAGACACTACTGAAGAATTGCAAAGAAGTCTTTCTGAGAAAGAATTCTTTAAAGTAATGGTCAAAGAAGTTTTCCATGCACTGGAAAAGAGGCACAAAGTGTCAATGGTTGTCAGAGATGCTCAACTAGAAGACAAAGTCAAAAGGGTGAAAGAGCTTGACAACTCATTGCTTGAAATGAAGCAGGTGCATGATGACCAGATAAAACAGCTGGAAGAGAAATGGGAAGGAAAGCTAAGAGCTGTTGAGGATGAGAAGAACTCCCTTAACATGAAGTGCTTAGAACTGGAGGTGATATTGAAACATCTGCAATCACCTAAAGCTGAATCCTCCCAGTCAGCTGGAAGAAGACATGTTGCTACTCAAGTATGCTTTGAGCAGGATGATTCTAAAAGAAAGACATCCTCTAATGAAACGGCAACATCTTCTAGAAAGAAGGTACCATCCATACCATCTTGTACTGATGCTTCTAAAAGTGTTTCTACTAAAAGTGCAGGATGGAAGAATGAATCCAAACAAATATGGATGAAGACAGTAATGAAGCAGAGCTCTCCTGAAACAGCACAACAGGTCAAGAAAAGTACCCTACAATCAGAAGGACTGAAAAGGTCAAGATTTGTGGGTCAATGTTGGGGTTGTAACAAGTATGGGCATTGTGCAAAGGATTGTTGGTACAATCCACTGAATGCCAAAGCACAGAGGAAGCCCATGCCTAGGGGGAGCAAGCCAGAAGGAAAGAAGCAACATCCACAGGTCCAGAGACATCTGTTTACTGCAAATAGATTTGGATTACTTGACAACATCTGGGATGATTGCAAAAGTGGTCAACAAATAGATACATGTCAATCTCCAACTGTATCCAGAGCTCAAAAGAAGAAAAGATCACAGAACCTGGCTAAGAGAGATTCCTTGGGAAGCAAGAAGAAAGTAGAAAATGCTCCCAAGAAGTGTTTTAGAAATGAAGAGAAGTCCTTGGAGTCTGAGTCCAAGAAGGGTGATGCATCCAGAAGGACCACCAAGAAAACATGCTTCTACTGTGGAAAGAAAGGACATATCATGGATCTTTGTAAAGAAGCCATGAAATTCAATAGAGGCAGACTGGACTCAAACAGACAATCAATCCAGAAGAAGCAGAAGGGATTGATTGAAAACAAGTTGCCTAAGAAAGGTAGCTTGAAAGCATCAAAAGAACCATGTGGAATATCCAGAACTGAGGCCACACTTCCAAATGACTCGTTAGTCATATGGCCAAATCAGTTGCAACTTGCCAAAGATATGCAGAGAGCTGAAGATGAAGTTCTGGAAATTGCTAAGGCAAAAAGGAAACAGAAGGTTTCACATGAAGATGTTTTGAGAACCACACCAGCACAATCATCAATGAAGATCAAATGTTCAAGTGTGAAGACTGGTGAAAATGAGACATCTCGGTTGAGAGAATCTTCTCAACCTTGTTGTTCACATTGATGAACCAAGGAGGTTCCATCTTATTCCCTTATACAATTGGTATTTACATATGCTAACATTTCAGGGAATTGAAGATGATGATCATTCTCAGCTGGAGGATGGTTTGGAAAGAATGGAGTGCACCCCTTGAGGGGGAGCCAATCTGAAGAAGATGGCATTCTTAGATTAATACCATCTTGAGAAAAGTGAAGGTATTCCAATCATACTTTCATCCCTTGTTTCTTAATTGAGTTTATCTTGTCAATTAAGGGGGAGTATTGATTGAAGACAAATGAATGAAAGGGGGAGCTTTATCTTAGCACTGAACTTTATAATGAGTTTTGTGAAGTATGTGCAGGATTTAGCAATTCATTGTTATATCTGAAAAATTTCAAACCCCTAAGCATGATCTCACATGTGTAGAGAATTATGGACAGCTTTGAATTCCTTGGTCATATCACTCTTGTTTTCTACACCGGGTTTTCCCAAGTAGACTTAGAGCTGATCTACTAAAGGTTCTTTGCTAAAGAAGAACATGTGCATCATCCCTCTCTCAGTGTTTTTCAAGAAAATACTTTTTATAAGGGAGGAAGAGATTTTTGAAAGAGTACCACACCACACCTTTGCATTTGATTGCCAATAAGGGTGAGAAAATATTGGCACACATATTGACCCATTCATATGTGCTGATGGAGTGTATTGACAACAAATACAAAGGGGGAGATTGAAGTGCATTGTGTTGCATTTGTTGTCAATGAGGCATGAAGTTGTCTTGGAATGAATGGATGTCAAGGAGTCAAGATGTGAATGTCAAAGGATGTGATGGTGATGGAGATGAAGGAGAATGGCCATAGTACTAAGATGCATGTCACTTAGGAGATTCACTAAGTGACATAGGAGATGTGGTTGAAACATTCTCTACAACATCTGACGATTGTTGAACTGTTCTTAAAGTTCCAAGAACTTGTATCAATTGGATACAAAGTCACAACAAAGTTAGAAGACCATGCATTGTAGTGACAATGCATGAGGAGTTGAAGAAGCAAGATGATCCATTCACTACTTCTAAGTGGATGAAGTGGTTTAATGAAATCCATGCACTAACACTTAGTGCATGTGAATCTGAAGAAGTCCCAATTTGATCTCTGATTAGATCAACAAAGAGAATTGAAGAAGTTATGTGATTCAGGAGCTCGGTTGATGAAGATCCTTGAGAATTATCTCCTAAGTAGAAAATGAAATGATGAAGAAGAATTATAAATTGAGGAGTTGTTTCTTATCAAGAAGA
This sequence comes from Viscum album, assembly GCA_963277665.1. NCBI lineage: Eukaryota > Viridiplantae > Streptophyta > Magnoliopsida > Santalales > Viscaceae > Viscum > Viscum album. The sequence goes on from OY728166.1 coordinate 267,404,605, forward strand.
TTAATGTTTGAATTCTCAAGAAGAAGATGAAGGAGAAGAATGGCTTAGAGAAGTGTCTTGGAATGTGGCATTTGGCTTATACTCATGGAGGACTTTGTTTTTGACAAAGTCTTATTCTATACTTTGCCAAAAAAATATGGCCATCCCGTGAGAACCTTGTGGGTTCAACCCCAAGGCTCATGTGGGCCTAAGGCGCCACGCCCAAGGGGGAACCCGTGGGGCGAGCTCAGGGCGGCAGGGGCGCACCCGCAGACACTACAGAGGCGCTGGGGCACGCCCGGAGGAGCGCAGTGTGCATAGGGGGCGCCAGTGGCGCGCCCGCAGGAAGCATAGTGGGCGCTAGAGCGCGCCCGCAGGAGCAGTGAGTGGGCGCAGAGCGCGCCCGCAGGGAGAACTCGGTGCGGGGCGGCACCGAGAGGGGAGGAGATTCAACTGGCCGCTCATGGGAGCGCCAGGGTGATAAAGCGCGGAAAACTTGCGGAAGGATTCGATGTGGGACGCGCAATTTTCACCGGGAACAAATCCCGGCCGTTCGAGCGATCTCGCGCTTGATCTGCGCCGCACGATCCATCTGCGGCGCCGCGATCTAATCCAGGCCGCCCGATGTATCTCCATCGCCTGATCCGACGGCCGTAGCTCATCTCCTTCCTCGAGCTCAAGCCGAGGCATCTCCTGCGATGCCGCTGAACCAGAGGCCATCCGACCACCGGATTTCGAGATTCCGGCCACCTCTGAAGAAGCCGAAGGCACCATCCGGCTCGTCTGGCCATAACGAACAGGATCATGCCCAAGAATACACGTGCATGCAACAAATGAGGGAATTCGATGTTGGTCGAGGAAAACGAAGTTGCCGAGGCACCGGGTTGATGTTTTGCATGAGATGGGCTTAAACAGAGCCATGCATGCGTTCTAAAACTCATGTATGTGGAGAAGGCCGAAGGTGAAGGAACCCGTGTGAAATAAAAAGAGAAAACAAGATTTGGAGAAAATCTTAAAGATCCGAAATCTTCGGGAATTTGAAGATATCACACGCGGATGGACCGAGGCTCTCCTCGCCTATAAAAAGAAGACCCAAGGCGCTGGAGAAGCTTGCTGATGAACTTGAAAGTTGTCCCGTGAGCGCATCTCTCTGCCTCGCGAAGTTTTGCAGCCCCGCGCAAAGAACTTGCGCGGCTGAAGGTTCCGGAGCCACCCGAGGCTTCGAAGATCCCCTGCGCGCCTCTCTTGCCCGACAGGAAGGAGCCGAGCCGCATATTTGCGCGCTCGAGTCTCTTGTTCCCTCTCTGCCCGCACCCTTGCGCGGCAGGAGGAAGATCCCGCGGGTGTTGCACTTGCGCGCCCCGCGGGTAGGAGGTCTTGCGCGCCCCTGTGCCGTGCACCTTGCGCGCCCGAAGGATAGGTGAAGACCCGAGGCTTGTTTGCCTTGTGCTCTACACACATTGTGTGTGTGCCAAAGAAGGCCGAGGCCTTGCCTCGTGTGTGTGGTAAGAGAAGAAGAGAAGGCCGAGGCCTTTGTGCCTTTTGTGTAAAAAGAAAAGGAGGAGGCCGTAGCCCCTGTGTTGGTATTCGGGTGTGTGCAAGAGGAGGCCGAGGCATGCCCTTGTGTATGTGCCAAATTGAAGAACACATCTTGTGTGTGCTAAGTACCCTACGGGCAGTGAGAGAGCAAGACAAGGCCATACTTTTGTGTGCATTTGAAGAAGAGGCCGTAGCCTCCTGGGTGTGCAAAAAGAGGAGGAGGCCCAAAACATTGGTGTGTACAAAAAGAAAACAAGTGGCAGTAGCCCTCGTGTGTGTGCCAAATTGAAGAACACTTTGTGTGTATGCAAAGTGAGGAGAAGGCCCTACGGGCAGTGGGTGTGCAAAGAGAGGAAGGCCAAGGCTTAGTGCCTTTGTGTGCAAATTGAACATGTGAAGGCCGTAGCCTTGTGGTTGTGCACACTTGAAGATTAAAAGAGAAAAACAAAGTGTGTGTGCAAAGTGGAAGAGTACAAGAAAGAAAAGAGGCCAAGCTTAAGTGTGTGCAAAATGAAGAATAAATTGTGTGTGCAAAACAAGTGAAGGCCGAACCTATGTGTGTGCACTAAGTGAAGTGTGTACAGACTTAGAAGAAGGAGAAGAGGACACTCACACTATTGTATAACACACATTCAAGTGTGTAAGCAAATTGAATTAAGTGTGTGAAGTTCAGTGAAGGTGTGTGCTTAAAGATACTACACCCTTTGTGGGTCTACTGCACCAAGAAGAGGAAAGGAAGAGTGCATGCATGCATGCATGCACGTGCACACGTGAATAGTGCTAAATCAGTGGTGTGAAACTGAGAATGAGCCAGACTAAAGTGAAAGATATTGTTTGTCTGAGTTTGCAGTATTTGAGAAGCCCTGATCAACCACAAGTGATCAGAAGGTACAGAGCAAGGCCAGCGGTCTTTATCCCAGACTGCTGAGGATACTTGAAGAACTTAAAGTAAAGAAGAGCTACTCGTGTGACTCGAGGAGCCAGGAGAAGACCCTGTGGGACTCAGGGAGAAGAAGTCTTCAGTGGGATTCTGGAGCAGGCCAGTGGGACTCTGGTAACACTGTGGGACGCAGTATAAAGACCCTCCTGTGGGACTTAGGAGAGATACAGTGGGACTCTGTGTCGACCATTGTAATTCTAACAAGTTATAATGGGAGAATCCATGCTGAGAGAGCATGGCAAGGATGTAGGCCTTTGGTGCCGAACCTTGTAAATCCTTGTGTCCTGTGCCTTTTCATTACTGCATTATCCGGGAAAGGTTAAGAGATACAAGAAGAGTGGATCGAGGCTTTAACCAGCCATAGAGGTTTAATTGATAAAGAATCAATTAGTAAAAAGTTTTAAGGGGTCACTGATTCACCCCCTCCCCCTCTCAGTGATTCACACTGATCTGGGCACTTCAAAGACCACCAAAAACAAGCTCCACTTTCAAAATGATAATCCTCTAGGGTAAGATTTTGGAGTCATGAACATCTCATGACCTCAAATATAATTTACAGGGAGGTTATTCATTCATCAACAACCATTAGATCTATAGTTCCACTAAAATATAAAATATGATGCCTCTTAAAATTTTCAAATTATATATTTTTTCTTAGTGTTTGATTGGTTTGATCCTTTACCTAGATACCAACACCACTAATTTCATTTTTCAATTGATCCATCATAGAAAAAACAATTCAGTTTTGATTTGGACCAAATGATGAAGTGGATTTGGAATGAAATTTTCGTCAGGATGCCTCTCTACCATAGATATTATATAACCACATTTTGGAAGACCATCCTAAATATTCATATTTTAAATGATGGAACATGATAATACTCAGATGAAATATAATTTTAAATTTACCATGATGTAAATAATATTTAATAGTTATTCTATAATCGTTATCCAAACCCCTAATGTTACCAAAACGGTTGTATAACAAAAACAATATGGACATGTCCTTAAAAATTATATATTATACTTATTTTAAAGTATTATCAACATTATTACATTATAATTTATCTTTTCTGGTTAGATTTATATATATTTGGAAAAAATCATTAACAATTAACCCAATACATTATAAGTGGATGCTTATAAATAATATGAATTTATTTCATAAAATGAAATTCTTAAAATAAAATTATGGTTACTTTTCATTATAAAATAATGAATGTTTTCCATGTTATCAAATCCATATCTCTTTAAAACATTAAATTTTGTGGGAATCATTTTATAAACATGGGATAATCACAAAATCGTAGTATGTGATATAAATGAAAAATATATATGACTCTCGTGAAAAAATGAAAACCCATCGAAATACTTATCCATTAAAATAATGAATAATAATAAAAATAATAATTATATTATATGGATAATTAGTACTATATGACTCTTAAATTCACCCTTATAAATAGAATATCCAAATGATAGATATCCATTTCTATGGTAACCAATACATTGGAGAATTATAACGGGGATCACCCATCAAATCAGGAAATATAATGGTAATAAAAAAATAAAATATTCATCTATAATTGGAATCATATCATCATATATTTATATATAATTGCGTCATTACATAATAAAAAATATTAAAAGAAAAGATCACTAATGAAACACCTAACATATCCTTTAAAACATTGTTTAAAATTTTCAGATATCAAAATACTAATTTCTAATATAAAACATTTAAATTATATAAAATATGGACCTTAAAATGGGAAACCATTATTTAAATCTAAATGTATAAAATTTTAAATTAGATATTAAATAGTTAAAGCATCATGATGGTTGGAAATTTTGATCATTCCCTAAAAGATTAAAAACATTCCATTAATATTTTTTTCCAAAAAATCACAATGAAACGGTTTTAGAAAATAAAAAAAGTGAAAATTAAATAAATTTAAAATTTCATAAATGAATATAAATGAAATTATAAAATCATTTCTCTCAATTAATAACTTTTTTTGTTGAGTTATTGAATGCATGATCATTTTATAATATTGAATTTAATGGTGTGTTTTGAAAATAATTTTAAATAAAAATCATATACCAATATAATGTCGTTGAAGTGGTAATTAATTAAATTAATAGAATATCTAAATCCAAGAAAAATGAACATAAAATATGATGTAACACAATATGACATATTCAAATTTCATTTCAAACATAATCATAAAATGACATAATAAGGGGGGAAATGTATATTACAATGAATGGAAATTGGATTATGAAAGTCCCTTAGGTCATGTTTTACTTCATTAATGTGTTTTAAAAACATCTGTATAATGGTTTACATAATTTATTTAACAAATTATAAAAGTCTATTCATATTAATAATATATTATTTTATGATTTAATAAGATATTATGACATATTCATTAAAAAATTAATTATTTTCTTGTATTAGGTTGCATTTGTTTTGGGGTTTCATAGTCGGTTTATTTGTGTAAATTATGGAGGTTTTATATAATTTAATTATAAATCATTAATTGTAATGAAATGTTATTAATGATCTTGTAATAATTATTAATTTCTACCTATATTATTTTTAATTTTTACCTGAGTTTGATACATTATAAAAATAATTAATGATAAATGATTAGATTATTTTGGTGGTGTTTCAAAACGTAATAATCTTGGTTTGTCAAATTTAATATTATTTTCCTATATTAGATCTAGACTGTGAAATAATAATCCATAAACATATTTATATTTTATCTAAAAATAATAAATTCTTTATTACTATCCTTGAAGGCGGTAATGGAAAATGAAAAAGCATTATTCACGGAGACTGTAAACCAACATAAAATTGAATATAGTTTTTACGATGAATCAAAAAAATATAATAAGTGAAATGAACTATATACATTACCTTATAAAGATTAAAATATAGGTTATACTTTATAATTGATATATAATTTCTAGATGGATGAAGGAGGTTAGGAGAAGGGTGACTAATAAGAAAGAGCGATACTATGAGAAAATTACATCAAGAATATCCAGTCCTTAGGGGACCCTAAAGGGTCATGGATTTTGTATTTTTGGGTGACCATAATCACATGGAAATATTAAGTGTTATGAGAAGAAGTTTGTAAAGATATTTTAGGGGATATAATTTTTTTTGGTCGAAATAGTTTCTTGAGGAGTGATATTAGTACTTAAGAAGATATGGGCTTAATGTATTAAATAAATGATTATTTCACATTTTAATCTAACTACATCAAGGTGTCTAAAAATTACAAAAAACTTGTTGTAAATTAATAGTTTATAGGTTATTTAGAGTATAAAAAGACAACAAAAAAACAATAAATAATTTATATGTTTTTTATACGTTAAGAACTTTCCATTTAACATTAACCCATGTAACCATTTTACATTAACTATGTTATAAAATTTTTTTAATGGTGAATTATTTATACCTATAATCTAAATAGACCTTAAAAAATTATTTATAACTTCTTAATAAAAATATTCAATCCATATTACTTAAATAGTAATAATATTTTTCAAATTAATCTCAGAAACATAGTGAAAAAAGATGTCTTTTAATGTGAATATTCTAAATGATTAAAATGTTTTTTTACCCAATTTCAATAAAAAATTAATTAAATTGACCAAAATTGGTTTTATTTGATTAATATTGAGAATTTTATATATTAAAACCAAAATAAAATATAATTTATCAATATAAATAAATTAAATGAAATAAAGTTTTTAGATATAAGGAATTACTTTTCAGTATTAATCAAAAAATAAAACCTATTTAAATATATGAAAATTTCATCCAAAGAAAATAATTTCATTTTTATTTTTTAAATTTATTCTATTTTATAAAAATAAATTTACTAATTTTAAAATATTTTTGATTAAAAAGGTGTGATATAAAAATGTGTAAATATTTTATTTAATGATAATATATCTTTTATCAATAAAAAATAGATTTATTCATATGTTAGAACTATTCAACATACTAGAAGAATTTTGAGATAGTTGATTTAATATTTAAAATAAAAATATCATTAATATACTTCGCTAACGGTGATTTATTTAATTTATTATGTAAAAATTACTTCATTGGCATAAAAACGCATTCTTTACAAAAATATTTTCATTTTATTAAAAAAAATTATTTATTTTTTTAATTAACTAGTATCAATTTAATTCATTTTACAATCATGATTAGACTATATTTTCATAATTTTGCCAATCAAATTTATTACATTCATTCTAACTGTTAGGTGAAATTATCAAATTTTAATAAAAATATGTAGTCGTGTATTTAATATAAATGTGGTGTATCTTGTTTGATATTTTAAAGATTATTTCACTTAAAAATATTGGGGTCATACATTTTTACCCTTGCATTCATTTTTCATAATCAATATTTATTAAAAACATAATTATTCAGTATCTCGGACCCATCCAAGGAGACACCTAATAAGGAATCCCATGTATCTCACTAGGAAAACAATAAATACCAAATACCATAAGAATCTTTCTGTGGATCTTAATAAACAGAATCTCATTTACTATTTCCATCATGTTGAATGGGATGAACCTATGATCAAAACCCATATATCACACATATTGTTCAATATGTCCTTCATTAAATTATATAAACACATTTCCTACCATTATCATCCATGGTAACTCCCCTATGGAACTAGTGTCAGTCTTTGGTAAATAATGCATCTTCATGGTAAGATCATCCAAGGTATTATACTAATTAAAAAAATTTAACAATCAATCTATATTATAATATCAATCACAATACTAATATTATGCACAACGAGTCTATTTATTTATTCCATATTATGGGACCCTTGTTTTTTCATCAACATGATTTAATAGGATTTCTACAAAATGCTTAAATCATTCCATTAAACAAGAATTATAATAAAACTATCCAATATATGTTATATGAACAATCTAGATCATAACAAATAAGAAATATCCCCCATCCAAATGGTCGGCCATTTTTATTGATTAAATTAAAATTCTTTTATAATTAATTTAAAAGGAAGTCACAAACCATTAAAGAGGTTATATTAGGGAAAATAATCATAAATTGATGAAACTAGTTAACTCCATTTTAGTAGCACGTACATGAGAAATAATCAAAAAAGTGAAATTGAAAAACAAAAAAGAGTATTCCATTTCAAAATTTAAATTTATATTAACTCTTTAATGGTTTTCAATAGATATTTAAGAGAATGAAATCCTCCCTATGAATAAATAGAAATATCACAAACTGGTGTGGTTCATGTTGATGTCATATCATCCTATTAAATCAATGTGGAATAGAACTTAATACAATGTGATATATCCATTTAATTTAGGCATTTGATAATTAAATATATACACAATGATATTCAAGTGTAAAACCTAACATATATATTGTATTAAAAATGTGGCATTTTGAGAAGAGTATATCGACAAACAACCTCATTCTTAGAAAGGTGTATTCATAAAAAAATTTACCATTTGTTTGAGAAATAGTAAAAAAAAATTGGACAAATAGTCAAATTCCCTAAAAATAAGGGAAATAATATTTCCCTAATTTAGCATTAGATAATTAAATATATTCATGGAAGATAATAACGAGGATTCATTATCTTCACAATATGTCTCCTATGCAGTTGATGGTTTGTGATTTAAAGGTTGAATATTGTTGATATACCATATAATAGGAGACTAGTTCGGGAAATTGAGAGGCTTCCCTGGTTTACATTAATGAGGATTAAAGGAAGGATATGAAATTGAATTGTGGAAGGTGAAATGGTAATTTAAATCTCCTTATATATATTCTTGGTTTGAAAAATGATTTAGTAATCTTTGAACTAATCATGTAGCCTAATGTATATACAAATGATATCACACATGATTAGGCCACATGGATTGATAAATAATGATACTAAAAAATGATTTGATATTGTTTATGTGTATGTAATGGTGTGGTCATGGTGCATGGTATGGAAATTTATGTTCATCCTCTACACCACCTCTGCAATAATCTATAGATACCATGGATATTCAAATAACTCAACCCACGTAGTATGGAAAAACCCATGTGAAACCCCAATCTCTACTAAAATATACAACAAAATCATTCATAATGGGATGCATATTTTAAACTAACCATTCACCCTTTCTCTCTCTCTCATGAAATGAGGGATTTTTGTTCTTGGTAATTCCAAAAGTCACCCAAAATTCCAAGAAGCATTTCTGTCCTTATACCATTTTCAAACAAAATATATTCATTAATTAATAGATTTACATTCTAAGGATTATTTTATTGTTTTTCTAATCAAGTAAATGAATTTATAAATTCAATATTAATTATAAATCATATCCAAATCATAAGGAATTACATTGATAAAACATTATATAATCAATCAATAATATCATTAAATTATTCATCATTACCAATATAATTTTTCACTTATGTGGCCTATTAGTTCTATTCATGTTTAGGTTCTGGTATGTACATCCTTAATTGATATTCATGTAATAAAACATGATTTTGAGATATTACTTGGGAGTGAATGAAAGAACGATTTTATATAATAATATAATAATGAATTTAAATTGGAATAATAACGAAAAGGCAATAATTTTAATTGTATAATAATAAAAATTTCATCATTTGGTTATTATTGGAAATATTTCTCATCATATTTTACTCAAACAAATGAATACAATTTCTTTATGTCTGAAACATTGACAACTCATAAGATCCATTATTGAATGGCATTTCATTCGTTCTATCTCTATTAATAATAAAATGTCCAAAATTAGTTATCCAATTTTTATAAAACACAATATAGTGATGTATTACTGTAAACACTAAAATCTCATCCAATATTCAACCTAATCCATTAAAAATGGTTAAACATATAATCTATCCAATATACAATATTTATAATTTAATTCAAAAAATTTCCAAAAATAATGTGATTAAGGGTCCAAAAAAATAACAATATGCACCTATTGATTATCACATAAAAAATATGTTAATACATTCATCGTGTACTCTATAGATTCTTGGTAATATAAAAATTTATCATAAAACAATATTGAAAACATATAAGATTTTGTATTCCATTAATGAATAATTTTATATTAGAGATAGTCAAAAAAACAAAAAATTCATTAAATTCAATCAAGGATATTATAAAAAAATAGTCCAAAAATCAGTAGTATGTTACATTGTAACCAATACAATATAATATTCATTATATATGTCAGTCGTCTTTATATAACAACATAACTATCTCAGCAATAGGGAATTCTTTATAGTGATCATTCCCATAATCATATGTTTTCCATAAAATATCACATTTCAAGTTAACAAATTATATAGGTATTTGGAAAAATTCAACATATAATTTCATATCTTTAATGAAATATCTATACTTATCAATCCTTATATATCTCATGATTCATATAATTTTTTATCGAATTCTGGTTTTTCGACCATTATAAATTTTTCAAAATTCACTAAATACGCATCATCATTATATTCTTTAATACTTTTTTCCTATAATATGAAATATAAAATATTTTTTATATTTATAAAATTTTATTAAATATTTATTCCAATGTTTAACAAATAAAACTATAATAATAGTCAAAAACATTATTATTTCATTCATGGTTTCTTTGTGATCAGGAGTATAACCACTACTCGCACGACCATATTGAATCATTTGATGAGGTTTCTATAGAAGACATTGTTTCACACAAATACCACAAATGAAAAACTCATAACATTTATTCATTCATGTTCCATAGGTAACCCATTATTTTTATCCATTATGTTAACTGATGTTTAAAATTTTATAAAAAAATATCAATATGTTTTTATATGTATAATAAAATAAATATTCCTTGAGATTATTTTTTATCATTCCTTTAAGTTCATTAACCCAAATATCTAATATAATGGAATCTAATACATTATTATTCCACAGTCTCACCCATTCAAATATCTCAAAAAAACACTATCTTTCTCTTAATTGGTGATCTAGATAGTTGGTGATGGTCCAAGTTGTTAATCATAAATCATCATAACTAATAGGGTGTAATCAAAATATTCTTCAATAAAAAAATAATCCCAATCAATTCCTCATCAACACATTTAATGTCACATTCATCATTTGTTATGTAACTTAAATTTCCTACCATTGAATAAAATAGAAATTAATTGTATGAGAGGCTATAATCATAGTAGGAAAACCTCATAATCCTTAAAAATAATTAATATTATATATTATAATGTCACCGAAATTTTTATTCTATGACATGATAGGAATATCATTAGATATTTCATTCAGTATACATGTAAATACATCATTAGGGCTTGGAATATCTTTATATTTATATGAATATACACTGGTAAAATGAAACCTATTGTTTGGATATGAATATTGTCATGAACTAGCTGATGATTACGTCTAGCTCAATGATCCCTTCGTGAGTAGTTACACATAGGTACTTATGTTCTAAATCCATATCGACATATAGTATCATTTGATTAATTCGATTTATTAGAAACCACTCACTCTATACATTCCTAAAATTTGATTTCACTTTCAAATACATTAACTTATCCTTAGGCATATCTATAAACATATCCCTAGATTAATCATTAGAAATTAACTTTTGGATCTCAATATTGTTTTCAAGTAACTATTTTACAGAGGATGTGATAAAAATTATGATGGTACCAATAATATTTACCGTGGAATTGATACATAGATAATAAAACATTTAAAATATTATTCAATAAAATACACAATCTCAGGCCATGTGAAAGTATATTCTTATTATATTTGGACACTACTAACAAAAGTTCCTATTTTATTTATTGTTATTTAAAATTTCCCAATAGTATAATTACATTTTAAACTATTCATAATGTTACCAATCATAAATACATTTTTCATGTCCTAGGATACTAATACATGTAATAAAATTTCCATATAACATTGTCAACATGTAATCTGGTTCACTCATATAACAATTATGATGAAATCATGATCACTCTTAACATTATGAACATGTAATTTAATTCATGAATAAAATTTTGAAAATTTAATAAGGTTTATTCATCACATTATGAACATGTAATAAGTATTGAACATGTATTGTTACCTCATTTGTTATCATCCCTCCAAAAGGCATTGGAGGGATATATTATCCCCCACGTGTCTCATAATGAAAATAAAACATATGAGTTCATCAATAACTCAAAACATTAATCATAACATAATCCATGAAATTTAATTGGAATCATTAATTTATAATCATATCATAAAATATGGAAAATATATTGGTTTCACAATAATTTTATCAGTTCAAAATTTCATATCCCAATGATAATAAAGAAGATTTCAAAACTATTTTACAATTTTATATCCTGAGGAAGTGAAAAATGATTTATATATATAATTTCATCAAAATTTATTAAAATAATAAATAATAATGTTAAAATTGGTTCATATCCCCAGAAAAAAATTTATTAAAAAAAGGAATTTAATCATATATTATAAATTTTGTGGGAATATAATTAACGTTTTACATATCTTGTGGAAACTAAAATTTATTTGATAATTGATTTTCAAATGTAGATAATCTTTAAAAAAATTAAATCCCATGAATTAAAAAACATTGATAAAAAATATAAGAATCATTAAGTGTCTGTGAGTTCTGGATGAAATAATGTTTTATACAAGCCTTGAATTTTAAAACAACGATTCCATTGACATTTTGGGCAAATGTGAAAGGGTAATTATTTGGGAAATAATAAAAATATTCTACAAAAAAAATTAAAATCTAAAAAAGGATAAAAATTATATCTAACTAATAATATTATTCATTTTAACACTATTTTATAAGTTATTTTTTGAAAAAATTGTTTTGGAAGAAAAAGGTTTCTCACCGAAGGGATAAATATTGATGATATTAAATAAAAACAATATCAACAGTAATTTTATAAAAACCTGAGTGGAAATTTTTGATATATCATTAAAATATAGTTAGTAAAAAAAGATTTTATATTTACTTATAATTTTTTAGAGTTAGTCCAAAATATGTCAAAATTGGAGACATAATAATAAATAGTCATGATAAATGATGATATTGAATCAAAAAAATTTCATTTATGTGAATTTTGAAACATAATGCACATGGAATAAATATCCATCAATGGAAATGTTATATGAATATTTTTATATTAAATCATGAAATAATACAATCATAGATATAATTATAACCACGTTAATACAAAGTAGAGTATGGATTTTGTCTCACAAAAAACAAATATGAGATATTAATTTCATACATCTTTAATATTACATTGAATGATATTCTCAAATAGATCATAAAATAAAAGGAAACATGAAATATTAAAAAATTAATTTTACTCAAGATATAACAAACCTACTTTTCAGCATATACACATTAAAAAATAAACAACTTGTGAAATATCATATGTCTTCCAAAAATAAAATAGAGGATAGACATCCATTACCACGTCAGATTTGAATTTAATTTTCCATGATCAACCCTCGGATAAAATATAAATTGGTTTCATTTACTAATATTATGTAATAATTCAAATACATATAAGAACTTCTTATAACAATTCAACACCAATTTAATTATAAATTAATTATAAATTTACGATTTATCAGTGTTATTATTTGTTTTTTCATGAGAGGTTTGATTTAGAATATTTGTTTTTATCAATATAAAATTATTAAATAATTAATATAATTATAATTCTGACATTAATATCATATAAATTTATTATATACATATTTTTATTAATTAAAAAGTTATCTATATTAAATGAAAAAATTAATCAGTAATGTAAATATTAGGTCATACAAATGAATGATTGGTGTTTCCATCATTTAAAAAATGATTAAATGAGAAGTAAATAATTATTATCTTTTAAATAAATAAAATTATTTCATTTATACCATATAACTTCATTAAAAAATTCCATATTACCATCGATGTAACTTGTTATTGGGAAAAAATCACTTAGTTTCATGATGACTTGGTCTTCCATACATAAGAGCAAGGTTAGTTCAACCACCACATAATGGATATATGAAAGGGTATATTTAAAAATATATCTCCATAAGTGAGGTTAAGATAAAAATTCAGAAAATTATACTAAATCCATAGTGTGAGTTTGTGTTGGAAAAATGAATTATGATGGTCAGAACGTTGTAGTCCACCATATAAAAAACAATAGTTTTGATTCCCATTTGATTAATGCTGATGTAGATATAGTTTATTACCTTAAAATTATAACACGTTAGTATATATTATTTAATGTTTTTATTACATTCTATGTATTAATAAAAAATTAATTGTGGATTAATAATAATGAAAATGAGAGAGGTTAAGGAATATAAATACCTTTTTATCTAAACAACTCAATTTGAAATCTTAATAAGGAATCTTGTATTGGTATTAATAGAGAAACAATATATCTAAAACGAGGATAATATTATTTGGAAGATAATTAAATTTATTTAAGAACTATATTTCTTGAGATATATTATTCTGTTGAAGGTGGTGGTGTCCATTTATATTTGGGGAAAGGAACCCACTTTGAAACTAAGTGATAATATCATAAAAGTATTTAGAATAACGTAGTCATTACCAAGTAAAAAATCACCCAAATGGCCATATAATCAACCATGAAAAATATAATATTGAAATATTTCCATAAAATAATAATGTTTAAGGTTATGGTCATTTTAACTATTATAATCTTTTCTTAACCAACTGTAAACTCACTTTTACCATGACCTCAATAATTATATTTTATTGGATTAAAAATTAATTTGGGTTATTAATTAATATTACCTTATTAGATTATATAAATATTTTTTATTCCAAAATATAGATGCAATTTATATATATTCAATTTACATATAAGGAAAATAATATTTAAAAAAACCCCACATATATGTTGATAGAAAATGGTTTCATAATGATAATGTATAAAGGACTACATGGTTTAAATATAAAAAATAAATATGAAAAAATTATAATGAATAATATATTAATAATAGATAAATAATTGAGAAATTATAAATTTTAAACAAATAAAAAATATAATCTTTGTCAATAAATAATATAAATGAAATGGATTTTACAATTATTATTCGGTATTATTACATATTAATAAAAAATATAATTTTTTATAAAAATATAAAATTATCAACCACAAAAAAATATAAACTATTATTTCAAAAGTATATTTTTTTAAAAAATATAAATTTTCTAATTTAAAAAAAATTGTAACTAAATAAACATGAAAAATCAAAAAATCTTTTTCGTAGTAATATATATATATATATATATATATATTGGCTATAATTTTATTTACTCTTATCTCTTTCATAGTAAACACATAATATTAATTTAGAATATCATGAAGAATATATACTATATATAAATTAGATTAAAATCATTTAACAGAACTCTTCTATTATTATTTTTTATAAAACATCTCAATTTGAAAAGAAATACTTCTCTTGGGAATGATATAATTTAATTTTCAGGGGTTTTTCATTTTAATTTTTAAATAATTATTAAAAAAATATTTTATTTTATATAAAACTGTATACCAAATAATTTTATAATTAAGTAAAAGTTTTCCAAAATAGTAATTTCAATGTCAAACAGATAACTACCATAATAATATTTTATTGATATATAAAATTTATTTTAAAATATGTGTTACTTGAAATGAAAACCAAACAATCTATTATATATAAGACATTCTAAACATAGTATTTCATGTAATTAAAAAATATAAACTTATAAATCAATTTTATTAAAAAATAAAAAATTTTGAATTGTTAAAAAATGAGTTTAATAAAACTAATTTCATTGTAACTTTATGAACTAAATTATCTATATATAATAAATATAACTACACAATTCAAGAATTCTTATATATATTAAAATAATTTATACAAATAATACATTTGTTGTTTTTGATCCTATGTGACTACTCATGATGATTAAGACAACATAAATCCCATAAACTATAAAATCATAAAAATACTCAATATTATCCAAATATGTAATGACACAATAAGTAATAGAAATACAATTTTTTAGTGTGATATAAATACTAAACCATTCATAACATAAAATTAATATGACAATATTTTCATTATTTTAATAATATATCATATTTCATTCACAAATATATATATTTATATTGAATAGTTCATTATAATTGAAACAATCTAATTAAATATCATGTTTTTTCACAATAATTAACATTTATACATGTTATTAAAACAATAAAAATATCTCTACAAATCGCACATAGGATAATAATATTCCTAATGTTATGAATTGAAATTTATGGAATTGGTGATCTATAAATCTCAATAATTAAAAAAAATATTATAACATGAAGGAAAACATAAGGAAGAAATAAATATCATAATCATTGTTTTAAATAAATTATTAATATCATATAAATACATGAATAACATTCAATAAAAAAAGTCTCCAATTAGTCATAAAATATATGAATTGGATATATTAACATATAAATATTAAGTTAAAAGAGGATGGTAAAGTAAAAAATTGATTATACAATTAAAAATAGTAAAATAATTATGAATTAATTGAATTTATTGATATTGGATGTAATATAAAAAATGTTAGCATAAAATTATAAAAACATTGAAATGTGAAATGACCTTCAAAATAGAATATTTTTTGGGATAAATTCCATTATTCTAAAGAATATGATAACAAAATTATTATGTACATGCCTAATTATGGTATAAAAATCATATTTCTAAATTATGGTAGAAAATCATAAGATTGTGTCCATGATTTATAATATCTGGTGATATATATTAATTTAATACATTTTGAGGTGATATATAAACCCCACCATCATTGAAATATACAAGATACCCTTTGAATAAATATCCATTATATCCTAAATAATTGATCAAAATATAATTTGTTTCATAATATTATCCAATATCATAAAAATAAATAATAATAAGAAACTATAATTTTCTTTTTACAAAAGGATTTCTAAACCAATAAAATATATAGGATGATCAAAACATTACAATCGTGGTGAAAAAAAATGTATGAAAATTTTATTTTGTGATAGAAAATACATTATAAAAAAATTAAATATTTTTTTTCAAATATTTTTTTTCATTTAAAAAAAATACTTTTAAGAGGAATAAAATAATTTTGAAAATATCCTTATAAAGAGGTTTTAAAAAATGTACATAAAAATATATATGGATGTAAAAAATAACAATAAAATATACAATGATAAAGAAATTATAAATTGTTCCTAATAAATAATTAATGAAGATATATAAGGGTCACCAAAATAATAAGTTAAAATACATTGAAAAAATAATTATAAAATGTTGTTAATATGTAATCCATGAAAAGAAACTATATATTAAAATATTAATTATCGACATAAATTGAAACCATCAAATCTAAAAATAATCATTAATAATGAATACTAAAAAATAAATATATTGTACCACCATGGGATGTGAATATAATTCTAAAACTATATATATTTATTAATAATTATTATATAAAAATGACATAAAATTGTTATATTATTATATAATTATTTAAATAAACACAAATTGATAATTTCGAAGTTAAAAAAATTATTATTTAAGGATCGTTGAAAAATACATAATTTATATAAATAGAAAATTTTTATTTGAAGAAAACACATCTTATTTTTTATGGATGTAAAATCCCATATAATATCTTTGAAACAATTATGTGAAGAGCCCCTAACATTAATCGATGATGAAATCTTTTTTTATAAAATTAAAAATGGAGAAAAATATAAAAAATAAATAATAAAATAATGGAGTTCTCATTATGATAATTTTAACATGTGTGGTTATAAAATAAATTGATTATGAGGAAAAAATAAATAATAATAAATAGATTTATTCTTATTAAAATAGATTTCGATGAACAAATAGAATATCTACGAATAATAAATTGGATGAAATCACAATTCTAAAAAAAGGATGAATAATTTACCAAGCTTGATTTCTGTTATGTGAAACATTATTGATGTATATAGATTTTATATAATGGAGTAATTATTTATAGGGTTAACAAAGTATATAAAAATGTTATGGAAAATTTCATGGAGATCAATGGTTTTTGAACTTTTTTTTGAAACTCAACACCATCTCTAGGAAGCTATATAGTAGAAGACAGTATTACATATGCAAGTGCATAGATGGCGTAAGGTCTAAAAATGATTAATGTACCTATGTGATGTTTTGAAACATGAAACAGTTGGAAACCCATTGTTGGTACATGGGTTGTCTAACTTAGTTATCTAACTATGACAGCTCTGGATTGGAGATGTGTAACATCATGTTAGGGTAAGGATTTCCAGTTGAAGTAGCATAACACTCCAATTTAATTTTTACACCACTTAAGATGTACATATATTTGGAACATATCCCCAAATTGAGCTTAATATGATAATAAATTGATAATCAAAATTATCTTTTTATCTTTAATCATTATATATGATATCGTTCACTCTAAAATTGATTCTTACCTGAACCATTGTACATTGGATGTCTGAATTCTTTGTTATGTACGAATTCAATTTTATTTTATGTAGATACATTCTTCTTATCCCTATTAGAATCATATATATATATATATATTAGTTGATATATATATATATGATTTCTGATGAGCATTTTGAAGATATCTCATCATATCCATTAAATATATTGTGGCTTCCTATCATTTTATTATATTTTGTATTGTTTGCCTTCATTTTTTCAACTATTGTGAAGTAGGTTTCTTCTCTTTCTTACTCAAATTTTATTGATCATTAAATTATTGTTTTCAATAAAATAAAATATTTAAATTTAAATAGAAACTTAGTGCAATTTGGGATGGAACAATTGTTTGGTTTATTGTTTTAGAATATAATTGAAAATTATTTTTTTGAAAATTTTAATTGGTGATAATTTTAATATGTTGTAATTCAAATTATAGATCGGTTTTAAAAAATAAAAAAGTTTATTATTGAAATTCTTAACAAAAATGCTAAATATTTGATTTTTGTGAATGGTATTCAACATATATGGTTGGAGGGAGTTTATGTTCGTTATACACGAACTGATCGAATCATTATGATCTATTAGAGATCATTGTTTTTGTTTATTTATAACAACATAATTTAGTGATGAGAGACCAATAATAAAATTGAAATGTAACATTGACAAGAATAGGGCATGTTTAGAGACACGATTATGTGTATTTCAAATAAATGTGAATTTTTTTCTTAATGAAATTTATTTATTTGGAAATTGGTTATGGTTTTGTTATAAATTATTTAATTATTAATCTAATTTATATAAAATTTCATAATATGATTCAATTAGTATTATTAGTTGGGAATTCATTGGGGAAATCAGTTGACTTTAAAATGACCACCTAATTGTGAACTACTATGATTTTTCCTTATGTCATTTTTGAGAAATAGGTTAATAAATGGTGTCTCGTTTATTTAGTGTTTTTTATACTTTGGGAATATAATTTGGATTTTAAACTTCGATAAAATTCAGTGATGATGGTTGATTCTAATAATATATTTTTAAATTTATTCAATTTTGATTATCATTGATTATGTATTATTGTTTCTTCTTATTCACAGATTCGATTTATTTTTTATGTTTTCATATGTAATTTTACTCATGAATAATAAAGATTCATAGTTAGTTATAATTTTTGTATGTTATATTTTTATCTTTCGACGATATGATTTTTCCCTATGTTTTCATGATTCATTAAGAATTTATTGACAACCACTGGTCTTTTGGGGATATAACATATAGCATAATATCACACATGTCACTTCTAAAGTCAATTTGGAGGGGTGGGATGTTATAAATGGTATCACATTGGATTGGTAATTCATTTTAAATAGTATTATCTTTAGTTGTTCAATCAACCTTTTTTGGAAAAATAGTTGTTGTGTTAATTAGTTTGTGCAACACTCGTTTTTCTTTCTATCAGGTATGTTAAACTATTTAAATTTTTTATCCTTTAACATTAGGGAATAATATAAAAAATTAATAAGGAGGATACATGTAATGGTAATTTCAGATATTTTATGGAATTTTAATCATAAACCTATTGTTTCTACTATTTTTGTGGTAGTTACTTGATGTATAATTTTATTACATGACATATATCTAACACTCTAGGAATCTGATAATTTGAATATATGGTGTGAATATATAATTACATATTTAATATGAAAATTTATATTTTAATTAAAATGTTTATTTTATTTTGGAACATAAAACGGTTTAAATTCATGAGGTATAAATTATAAAACACCATGTAATCCCTAGGTTTGATCGTTTGGGTTGTCTTGTGGGTTATTGGGGCTTTATTATATTTTTCACCCTTCTTATCTCAGCCATAACTAATTCCATAATAATTTTTTGTTCAATATATTCCCTCAAGATCCCTCTTTACAATGATTCATCGATAATTATTGGTGCTTTGTCTCATTAGGTAACACTTCCTACTTGTCCCTCTCTCAAATGTGGTTGTGGTACCATTTGTGTTATCAATTTACAATCTGATAGTGTTTTATATCAATCTATTTGGTTTCATTTAATGTCATGTCTTCCAGGTGAAGATCTAAGGGTTCTCAATCCACATTGTAAATGGATGTATGGTTTTCTAAATCCTCTAGGTAGGTGGATATGTTAAATTATTCAAATTTATTAATTTTATTTATTATTGTTTCCTTGATATTTAAAATTTAATTTCATGTGTTGAAATTGAAAATGGTATAGATCCAGGTTTTAAAGGGGTTATTGATCTGGGAAAAACACATCAATGATTTGGAATGAAATTAAAATTTCATAAGTTTAAGAATAATGTATTTGATTTTAAATGGTTTAATAAAATTATTAGAAAGATTATATATAAATAAATTTACAAACATTGTGTTATGGGACCATCGGGTATGTCTATATAGAGAATCTAGTATCCTTATTGTGTGATTCCACTTGGTGGTAACATCTTATATGTTGATAAATTATAATAGAAATCAATATTATATGAATATATCCTTATTAGTCATTATGATTGTGAGGATCAAGTTTATATTGTCCAAAAAACTAGAGTATATTTATAATTTTTATAATTTTTTCAGTTTTTTATTATTTAATAGTATATTTCTTTGATATTTTTGGACATATATATTTATATTTCAATATGTTTGATATCAATGTTTCATAATTTGAAATTTTTTGTTTTGGAAAATATATTATGATGTTTATGGAAAACCCAAATAATGTTTGAGAAAGTTTCTTTATTTTTTTTTCAAAACAAAATAATGTAAAATTATAAAAATTTAAAGCTATATCATGTGCTTTATTGGTATTAGATATTTTATATATAATTTAGTTGTTGATCAATAGCTTCTATTTCTAACACCCAACACCTTCCTTTGGGATGATGTAGACATACTTTTTCATGAAATATTTAAATAAAAGGGCATTTTATAGAATAATATGTTTTCTTCCTGTTAATGTTTAAGAAATAATTTTTTTTACCAATGATATAGTCATCCACTAGGATAAATGCTTGTTCAGACATCATGTATGTCATAGTTTATCATTTTTATCTATGTTTTATCTACCTATTTATCCAAAAAAATCTAGTTGTATGTATTTTTTTCTAATATTCACGATCTTTTTTGTTATCTTCACATTCTCTTAACCCATGAAGGGATAATTTGGGTGATAGTTCTGGTTGACAGGGTATGGTCTGTTACAATTTCGTATAATATTGGTTCCTTATATAGAAGTGTGTTAGAACTTTACTTTTTTAGTGTCTTGGGTACATAGTGTAATTAATGATAAAAAATCAATTCATAGGTGAAAAATTTTATCCTAACTAGCTCACTCTCGTGGCTGAATCTACGTTACCATGGATGTTACGAAAATAATTACTAAGTCATAGATCTTGTGTATTGGATGATTTAAATTTATTTTAATTTGGATTTATTCAAATTAACATATCAACTTGTTTGGGCATTGAGTGTGTGAATGGTCTTTTGAATAATCTACATGTGGATTTTATTTATACGGACTAGTTTACTTCTAATGATGTTGCGTTTTCCTAAAATAATTTATACATTAATTTAATTTTTTATTATATTAATGAAATGTTATGTATTTATAAAGTAGGTTTCATGGTTTTGGAATTGATCATGAATGATTAATTATTGACTTATGTTTAATAGACAATGCCTCTTAGAAGAGATCTTCCAAATACGAGAGGGGAACATCCATGCCTAGTTGCGTATGAGGATCCTATAGTGGAATAATCATTATTGGAAGATGTTATTTGTACCATTTAGACTATGGCTACTTTCAATTCAACAAACTAGTTATTTGTATTGGTTCATGGATTTCGATTTACCATGAAGTATCAGTATGTCTTTCGTTGTGGCAATAAACCACAATGATAAGAGTATTTCCCTTAGTAGATTGAGTGGATCATCGAATTTTTTAAGACTCTTGAATATTACATGGTGGAATTATTTTCCTATATACTTTAAGGTTTGAGAGAAAGATGGTGGGACTCTATATAGAAAACTATGTTTCATGACGGTGTTTCCTTGTTTTCAATCAAGACAGTATATAATAAGCTATTTTATCCTGAGACATTATCTATAAAAATGATAGAAGGGTTTTTGACATCGGGGTAATGGGAGAATAAATTTCTATATAAATACTCCCATTTTGATGAGTTGGTGAATCATGCACTTGATCTTGTCACTAATGAATACATTCTGACATAGAGGTTCGATATGGGACTTAAGGAAAATAATCGATCAATTATAGTAAAATATAAATTTCGTATATTTTCTGAGTTATAAGACAATTTTTTTGTTTTGAGATAATATAGTTGGATGGGAAGGTTTGTGGAGATAATTAGTCGGGGTTCTGATTAGCTAGGGTGATTCTTCCTATCAGAAAAGGAAGCTTACAAGTGGTCAGTTTTTTGCATGACCATTTCTAGGGGAATATTTAGGGTAGCACAAATTATTATTCTATCATTGTTGGAGATTTGGTCATACTAGGACTCATTGTATGATGGTTCCATGTTCATGTTATATTTTTTAGTTATCTGTACATATGATACATTTCTTTGGTCACTTCAAAATTTCATTTCCCACAGATAATGAAGATGTTTTCAAAACATTTTTTTAATTTTATATCCCAAAGAAGAGAAACATGATTCATATATATCATTTCATAATAATTTATTAAAATAATAAATAATAATGTTATAATTGGTTCATATACCAGGAAAAAAAATTATTAAATAAAGGAATTTCAACATATATAGAGAATTATTTTGAAAGATAATTAACGTGTTTTATATCTTGTGGAAATTAATATTTATTTGATAATTTATTTTTAAACGTAGATAATCATCAAATAAATTAAATACATTCCATTAGAAAAAATTAATAACAAATATAAGAATGATTAAGTGTTTTTGAGTTCTTGACGAAATAATGTAACATACATGCCATGAATATTAAAACAAAGATTCCTTTGACATTTTTGGAAAATATGAAATGGGAATCATTTGGGAAATAATATGAATATTCCCCCAAAAAAATTTATAACTAAAACATGTTTAAAATCATATATAATTAATATTATTATTATTTTTAACAATATTTTATAAATTATTTTTTAAAAAAAAAAATTTGAAGAAAATGGTTTCTCATAGAAGGGATAAATATTGATGATATTGAATAAAAACAATGTCAACATTAATATTATTTACAACTGAGTCGAAAATTGTGATATAACATTAAAATATAGTTAGTAAACAAAATATTTTATATTTACTTATAATTTTTTAGAGGTAGTTCAAAATATGTCAAAATTGGGGACATAATAATAAACAGTCATGATAAATGATGATATTGAATCAAAACATTTTCATTTATGTGAATTTTGAAACATAATACCCATGGAAAAAATAACCATCAATGGAAATGTAATATGAATACTTTTATATTAAATCATAATTAAATATAATCGTGGATATAATTTTAACAACATTAATACAAAGAAGAATATGGATTGTGTCTCACATAAAATAAAGATGAGATATAAATTTCATACATCTTTAATATTAAATTGAATCATATTCTTGAATAGATAATAAAATAAAATGAAACATGAAATATTATGAAATTAATTTGATTCATGATATAACACACCTATTTATATACACCTTAAAAAATAAACTAGTTGTGAAATATCATATGTCTTCCAAAAGTAAAATAGAGGATAAGCATCCATTACCACGTCATCTTTGAATTTAATTTTTCATGATCAACCCTCAGATAAAATAGAAATTTGTTTTATTTACTTATATTAAGGAATAATTTACATAAATATAATATCATATATGATCCTCTTATAATAATTCAACACCAATTTAATTATAAATTAATTATAATTTTACGATTTATTCGTGTTACTATTTGTTTTTTCATCAGAGGTTTGGTATCATATTTTTTGTTTTATCCATTAAAAATTATTAAATAATTAATATAATTATAATTGTGACATTAATATCATATAAATTCATTATATACAAATATTTATTAATTAAAAAATTATATATACTATATGAAAAAATTAATCAGTAATGTAAATGGTAGGCCATACAAATGAATGATTGGAGATTCCATCATTTAAAATATATATATATGAGAAGTAAATAATTATTATCATTTATATAAATGAAATTATTTCATTTCTATCACATAACTTCATCAAAAAATTCCTTATTATCATCCATGTAACTTGTTATTAGGAACAAATCACTTAGTTTCATGATGAATTGGTCTTCCATACATAAGATCAAGGATAGTCCATCCACCACATAATGGATATAAGAAAGGGTATATTTAAAAATATTTCTCCATAAGTGAGGATAAGATAAACAATCGGAAAATGATACTAAATCCATCATTACATCTAATAGTGTGAGTTTGTCATAGAAAAATGAATTATGATGGTCAGAACATTGTAGTCCACCATATAAAAAACAATAGTTTTGATTCCCATTTGATTAAAGCTGATGTTGATATAGTTATTTACATTCAAATTATAACACGTTAGTATATATTATAAAATGTTGGTATTATTTTTATTTATTAACAAATAATTAATGGTTGATTAGTAATAATGAAAATGATAGAGGTTGATGAATATAAATACCTTTTTATCTAAACCACTCTATTTGATATCTTATCAAGGAAGATTGTATTAGTCTTAATAGAGAACAAATTGATCTAGAATGAGGATAATGTTTTTTGGAAGATATTTAATTTTTTTAAGAACTTTATTTCTTGAGATATATTATTTTGTTTAAGGAGGTGGTGTCCATTTATATTTGGGGGAATGGAACCCACTTTGAAACTAAATGATAACTTCATAAAAGTATTCAAAATAAAGTAGTCATTATCAAGTAAGAAATATCTCAAATGGCCATATAATCATCCATGAAAAATATAATACTGAAATATTTCCATAAAATAATAATGTTTCATGTTACATGGTCATTTTAACTAATATTTTATTATCTTAATTAACAGTAAACTCAGATTTACCATGACCTCAATAATTATATTTTGTTGCATTAAATAATAATTTGGATTATAAATTAATATAACATTATTAGATTATATATATAATTTTTATTCCAAAATATAGATATAATTTATATAAATACAATTTACATATATGGGAAACAATATTTAGAAATACCCCACATATATGATGATAGAAAATGGTTTCATAAAGATAATGTATAGAGGTCTATATGGTTTAAATTTAAAAAATAAATATGAAAAAATTAAAATGAATAATAGATAAATAATAGATAAATAATTGACAAATTATAAATTTAAAACCAATAAAAAATATAAATTTTCTCAATTAATAATATAAATGAAATGGCTTTTAAAATTTTTATTCAGTATTATTCAATATTAAAATTATTTATAATTTTTCATAAAACTCTAAAATAATCAACCATAATAAAATATAAACTATGATTACAATAGTACATTTTTTTTAAAATAAAAATTTTCTCATTTTTTAAACAATTTGTAATTAAATAAACATGAAAAATGAACAAATATTTTTCATAGTAAAAAATATATATATTTTGGTTATAATTTTATTTACTCTTATCTATTTCTTAGTAAACACATAATCATAATTTAGAATAGCATGAAGAATATATAATATATATAAATTAGATTAAAATCATTTAACAAAACACTTCTAATATTATATTGTTGAAAACATATCAGTTTGAAAATTAAAACACCTATTGGGAATGATATAATTTAATTTTTAGTGGTTTTTCATTTTACCTTTTAAATAATTAGTAAAAATATTTCTTTTTATATAAAACTATATACCAAATAATTTTATAATTAAGATAATGTTTTCTAAAATAGTAATTCCAATGTCTAACTGATAAATACCATAATAATATTTTAATGATATATAAAATTTATTTTAATCTAAGTATTACATGAAATGATAACCAACCATACTATTATATATAAGGCATGTTAATCATTTTTTTCATGTAATTAAAAAATATAAATACATAAATTAATTTTTTTAAAAATTCCAAATTCTGATTTGTTAATAAATGAGTTTAATAAAACTAATTTCATTGTAACTTTATGAACTACTTTATATATTTATAATAAATATAACTACACAATTCAAGAATTCGTATATATATTAAAATAATTTATTCAAATATAAAATATGTTAGTTTTGAACCTATGTTACTACTCATGATGATTAATGACACAGAAATCCCATAAACTATAAAATTATAAAAATACTCAATATTATCCAAATATGTAATGGAATAATAAGTAATATAAATACTATTTTTTAGTGTCACATATATACTAAACCACTCATAACATGAAATTAATAAGATAATATTTTCATTATTTTAATAATATATCATATTCCATTCACAAATATATATATATATATATATATTGAATGGTTTATTATAATTGAAACTGTCTAATTAAATATCATGTTTTCTCACAATCACTAACATTTATACAGGTTATTGAACCAATACAAATATTTCAACATATCACACATAGTATAATAAGTTTCCTAATATTATGATCTGAAATTTAAGAAATTGTTGATCTATAAATATCAATAATTTAAAAAATATTACAACATGAAGGAAAACATAAGGAATAAATAAATATCATTGTCAATATTTTAAATAAATTATTAATATTATATAAATAAATAAATAACATTCAATCAACAAAGCCTCCAATTAATCATAATATATATTAATTGGCTCAATACACATATAAATATTAATTTAGCATGGGATAATAAAGTAAAAAATTGATTATACAATTAAATATAGTAAAATAATTATAAATTCATGGAATTTCATGATAATGGATGTAATATAGAAAATGTTAGTATATGGTTATAAAAAAATTTAAATGTGTAATGATCTTCAAAATAGAATCTTTTTTGTGATAAATTCCATTATTCCAAAGAATATGATAACAAAATTAGTATGTATGTGCCTAATTATTGTAGAAAAATCCTATTGGTCATATCATTATAAAAAAACATTATGTCCATGATTTAAAATATCAGGTGACATATATTAATTTAATACATTTTAGGGTGATATATGACCCCCACCATCCTTGAAATATACAGGATCCCCTTGGAATAAATAGCCATTATATCCTAAACAATAGATCAAAATATAATTTGTTTCCTAATAATATCCAATATCATAAAAATAAATAATAATAGGAGACTATAATTATCTTTTTTCAAAATGATTTCTAAACCAATAAAATACATATGATGATTAAAACATCAAAATCATGATAGAAAAAAAATGTATAAAAAATTAATTTTGTGATAGAATATACTTCTTACAAAATTTAAATAATTTTTTTCAAATATTATTTTTCATTTACAAAAAAAATCTTTTTAATGGGAATAGAATATTTTTTAAAATCTCCTTATAAAGTGTTTGTAAAAAATGTACATAAAAATATATATGGATTAAAAAATAACAATATAATATACCGTGATAAAAAAATTATAAATGGTTCCTAATAAATAATTAATGAAGATATATAAGGGTCCCAAAAAATGGGAAGTTTAAATAAATTGGAAAAATAATTATAAAATGTATTAAATATGTAAACCTTGAAAAGAAACTATATATTAAAAAATTAATTATTGACATTAATTGAAAGCATCAAATCTAAAAATAATCAATAATAATGAATAGTAAAAAATGAAAATATATTTTACCATCATGGGATGTGAATATAATTCTAAAACTATATATATTTATTAATAATTATTATATAAAAATGCCATAAAATTGATATATTATTATAAAATTATTTAAATAAACACACATTGATAATTTTCATGTTAAAAAATTATTATTTAGGGATCCTTGAAAAATCCATAATTTTTATAAATAGAAAATTTTTAGTTGAAGATAACACCTCTTATTTTCTATGGATGTAAAACCCCATATAATATCATTGTAACAACTAATTGAAGAGCCCCTATCATTAATATATTATGAAAACATTTTTCATAAAATTAAAAATGGCAAAAAATATAAAAAATGGAGAATAAAATAATGGTGTTCCCATTATGTGAATTTTAACATGTGTGGTTAGAGAATAAATTGATTTTGAGGAAAAAATAGATAACAATAAAGAGACTTATTCTTATTAAAAAAGATTTCAATGAACGGATAGAATATCTAAGACTAATAAATTGGATGAAATCAACATTCTAAAAAAAGGAAAAATAATATACCACGCTTGATTTATGTTATGTGAAATATTCTTGGTGTATAGTGATTTTATATAATGGCGTAATTGATTTTTGGGGGTTATGAAGTGGTTAACAATTTTATGGTGGATTTCATGGAGTTTAATGGTTTGTGAACTTTTTTTGAAACTCAACACCAACTCTAAGAAGCTATACAGTTGAAGACAGTATACCTTATAAAAATGCATAGATGGTGTAAGGTCTACAAAAATGAATAATGAACCTATGGGATGTGGTGAAACATGAAACCTTTGGAAACCCAATATTATTACATGGGTTATCTAACATAGATATCATACTATGACAATTGTGGATTGGAGATTTTTAACATCATGTTTGGGTAAGGATTTCCGGTTGAAGTAAAATAACCATCCAATGTAATTTTTACACCACTTAAGATGTGAATCTATTTGTAAAATATCCCCAAATCGACCTTAATATGATAATAAATTAATAATCAAAATTAGTTTTTATCTTCAATCATTATATATGATATTGTTCACTCTAAAAGTGAATCTTAGGTGAACCATTGTACATTGGATGTCTGAATTATTTGTTATGTACACATTTAATTCTATTTTTTGTAGATAAATTCTTTTTATCCCTATTAGAATCATATATATATATATATATTATTTAGTTGATATATATATATATATATGATTTTTGATGTGCATTTTGAAGATATCTCATCACATCCATTGAATATATTGTGGCTTCTAATCGAATTATTATATTGTGTAATGTGTGTCTTCATTTTTTCAACTATTGTGATGTAGGTTGCTTTTCTTTCTTACTAAAAATTAAATAATCATATTATTATTGTTTTCAATAAAATAAATGATTTAAATTTATATAGATACCTTGTGGAATTCGGGATGGAATACTCGTTTGGGTTATGGATTTGGAATATAATTGAAGACAATTCTTTTTTAAATTTTAATTGGTAATAATTTCAATATGTTGTTATTTTAATTATCGATCGATTTTAAAACATAAAAGTTTTTATTATAGTAATTTTTACAAAAAAACAAAAGTTAAATATTTGATTTTTGTGAATGTTGTTCGGTATACATGGTTGGAGAGAGTTTATAATCATTATTCACGAACCGATTGAAGCATTAGGATCTATTAGAGAACATTTTTTTCTTTATTTATAACAAAATAATTGAGTGATGAGAGACCAATAATAAAATGGAAATGTAACATTGACCAGAATATGGGGTTTTTATAGACCTGATTATGTGTAATTTAAATTAATGTGAATTTTTTTCTTCATGAAAATTATTTATTTGGAAATTGATTATTGTTTTGATATAAATTTTTTCATTTTTAATCTAATTTATATAAAATGTCATTATATGATTCTCTTAGTATTATTAGTTGGGAATTCATTGGGAAAATCTAGTTGACTTTAAAATCACCACCTAATTGGGAACTACTATGATTTTTCCTTATGTCATTTTTGAGATAGAGGTTAATAAATGTTGTCCCATTTATTTAGTTTTTTTTTGTAATTTGGAAATGTAATGTGGATTTTAAACATCGAGAAAATTCAGTGTTGATGGTCGATTCTACTAAGAAGTTTTTTAATTTATTTAGTTTTTATTATCAATGATTATGTATTATTGTATCTTTTTGTATAGAGAAACGTTTTATTTTTTATGTTTTGATATGTAATTTGTACTCATGAATAATATAGATTCAAAATTAGTGATTATTTTTGAATTTTATATGTATTTCCTTCGACGAAAAGATTTTCTGCTAAGTTTTCATGATTCATTAAGAATTTATTGACAACCACTGGTGTTTTGGGGATATAACATATATCCTAATATCACACATGTCACTTATCAAGTCAATTTGGAGGCATGGGATGTTATAAATGGTATCACCTTTGATTGGACATCCATTTTAAATAATATTATCATTGGTTGTTCAATTAATATTTTATGGGAAAATAGTGTTTATGATAATTAGTTTGTGTAACAGACATTTTTCATTCTATCGAGTATGTTAAACAATTTAAATTTTTTATCCATTAACATTAGTGAATAATATAAAAAATTAATAAGGATGATACATGTAATGGTAATGTCATAAATTTGATTGAATTTTAATCATAAACTTATTGTGTCTACTATTTTTTTGGTAGTTAAATGATGTGTAATTTTATTACATGACATATATATAACACTATGGGCATCTGATAATTTGAATATATGATGTGAAAATATAATTAGTTATTTAATATGAGAATTTAGATTTTAATTAAAAAGTATATTTTATTGTGGAACATAAAATGGTTTAAATTCATGAGGTATATATTATTAAACATAATTTAATTCCCTGAGTTGGATCGTTTAGGTTGTCTTGTGGGTTATTTGGGATTCATTATATTTTTCACCCTTCTTATCTCAGCCATAACTAATGCCATAATAATTTTTTGATGAATCCATTCCCTCAAGATCACTCTTTACAATTATTCGTCAATAATTATTGGTGCTTCATCTCATTACGTAACACTTCATACTAGTCCCTCTTTCATATGTGGTTATGGAACCATTTGTGTTATCTATTGAAAATCAGATCGAGTTTTATTTCAATCTGTTTTGTTTCATTTAATATCATGTCTTCCAGGTGAAGATCTAAGGGTGTTCAATCCAATTTTTAAATGGATGCATGGTTATCTAAATCATCTTGGTAGGTGGATATGTTAAATTATTCAAATTTATTGATTTTATTTATTATTTTTTCCTTGATATTTCAAAATTAATTTCATGTGTTGAAATTGAAAATGGTATAGATCCAGGATTTAATGGGGTTATTGATCTGTGAAAAACACATCCATGATTTGGAATGAAATGAATATTTCATACGTTGAAGAATAATGTATTGGATTTTAAATGGTTTTAAAAAATTATTAGAAAGATTATATATAAATAAATTAACAAACAATGTGTCAGGGGACCATTGGGTATATCTATATATAGAATCTAGTATCCTTATTGTGTGATTGCACTTGGTGGTAACATCTTATATATTGATAAATTATAACAGCAATCAATATTATATGGATCCAACCTTATTCGTCATTAGGATAGTGAGGATGAAGTTTTTATTTTCCAAAAGACTAGAGAATATTTATAATTTTCATTATTTTTTTGGTTTTTTATTATTATATATTTTATTTCATTGATATTTTCGGACATATATATTTATATTTCAATATTTTTGATATCATTGTTTGATAATTTTAATTTTTTATGTTTTGTAAAATATATTATGATATTTATGTCAATCCCAAGGAATGTATGAGAAATTTTCTAGATTTTTTTTTCAAAAAATACATTGTCAAATTATAAAAATTTAATGTTATATCATGTTCTTTATTGGTATTGGATATTTTATATATTATTTTGATGTTTACTAATAGGTTCAATTTGCAACACCCAACATCATCCTTTGGGATGATGTAGACATTCTTTTTCATGAAATATTTAAATAGAAGGGCATTATATAGAATAATATATTAACTTCTTGTTAATGTTTTTAGAAATAATTTTTTTTAACAAAGATATAGTCATCCACTATGATAAATTCTAGTTTAGACATCATGTAGGTCATAGTTTATCATGATAGGATTAGTTGTATTTACCTATTTTTCCAAAAAAATCTAGTTGTATGTATTTTTCTCTAATATTCAATATCTGTTTTGTTATCTTCACATTCTATTAACCCATGAAGGGATAGTTTGGGTGATAGTTCTGGTTGACTAGGTATGGTCGATTACAATTTCGTATATCAGTGGTTCCTTAGATGGTAGTGGGTTAGCACTTTGTTTTTTCAGTGTCTTGGGTACATAGGGGTATGAATGAAAAAACTAAATTCATAAGTGCAAAAATTTATCCTGACTAGCTCACTCTCGTGACTGAATCTATGTTACCATAGATGTTATGAAAATAATTAATAATTCATAGATCTTGTGTATGGGATAATTTAAATTTATTTCAATTGGGATTTATTCATATTAATATATCTTCTGGTTTGGGCACTGAGTGTGTGAATGGTCATTTGAATAATCTACAAGCGGATTTTATTTATATGGACTAGTTCACTTCTAATGATGTTATATTTTCCTAAAATAATTTTTAATTTTATTTAATTTTTTATTATTTTAATGAAATGTTACGGATTTATGAAGTTGTTTTCATGGTTTTGGAATATATCATGAATGATTAATTATTGTCTTATGTTTAATAGACAATGCCTCGTAAAAGATATCTTC
Source organism: Viscum album (assembly GCA_963277665.1). Classification (NCBI taxonomy): domain Eukaryota; kingdom Viridiplantae; phylum Streptophyta; class Magnoliopsida; order Santalales; family Viscaceae; genus Viscum; species Viscum album. The sequence goes on from OY728166.1 coordinate 267,437,456, forward strand.
AAAATACAATAGGGGAACCTGCATGCCCAGTTGCGTTTGAGCAACCTATACTGGAATAATCATTATTGGAAGATATTATTTGTACTATTCAGACTAAGGATACATTCAATACAAAAAACTAGAAATTTGTAGTGGTTCTAGGATTTGGATTTACCATGAAGCATCAACATGTCCTTTGTTGTGACAATAGACCACAATGATAATAGTATTTTCCTGAGTAGATTAAGAAGAACATCATATTTTTGAAGACTCTTGAACATTATTTAGTGTTATTATTTTCTTATATACTTTAATATCTAAGAGAAAGATGGTGGGACACTATGGAGAAAACTATGTTTCCTGATGGTGTTTCCTAGTATTCAATCAAGACAATATATAACAAGCTATTTTATCATGAGACATTATATATGAAAATGAAAGACGAGTTTCTGACATTTGGGTAATGGGATAATACATTTCTATATTAATCCTCCCATTTTGATGAGTTGGTGAATCATGCACCCGATCTTTTCACTAATGAATACATTATTACAAGAGGTTCGATATGAGACTTAAGGAAAATAATTGATTAATTAAAGTAATATTTAAAATTCTTATCACTTTTGAGTTATAAGATAATTTTTATGATTTTGAGATAAAATAGTTGGATGGGAAGGTTTGTAGAGAGAATTAGTTGGGGTAATGGTTAGATAGGGTTATTCTTCCAATCAGAAAAGGAAGATTACGAGTGGTCATTTTTTTGCATGACCATATATAGGGGATTATTTAGGGTAGCACAAAGTAATATTCTATCATTGTGGGAGATGTGGTCATACTAAGATTCATTGTATGATTGTTCCATGGTTATGTCTTCTTTGTTATTGATTTGTACAAATGAAACATTTCTTAGATCAACTCAAAATTTCATTTCCCACAGTTAATGAAGAATTTTTCAAAACAATTTTATAATTTTATATCGCAAAGAAGAGAAACATGATTAATATATATCATTTCATCATAATTTATTTAAATAAGAAATAATATTGTTATAATTGGATTATATTCCTAGAAAAAATTACTAAATCAATGAATTTTAACATATATAAGGAATTATTTTGGAAAATAATTAACGTCTTACATATCATTTGGAAAGTAATATTTATTTGATAATTTATTTTTAAACATAGATAATAATTAAAAAAAATTAAATACCTTCGATTAGAAAACATTGATAACAAATATAAGAATCATTAAGTGTTTGTGAGTTCTGGATGAAATAATGTTCCACACATGCCATGCATTTTAAAACAAATATTCCTTTGACATTTTGGGCAAATGTGAAATGGGAATTATTTGGAAAATAATATGAATATTCCCCAAAACAAATTTAAACCAAAACATTATTTAAAATTATATATATTTAAAATTATTATTAGTTTTAAAAATATTTTATAAATTATTTTTTGAAAAAATTGTTTTGGAAGAAAAAGGTTTCTCATAAAAGGGATAAATATTGAAGATATTGAATAAAAACAATATCAACAGTAATTTTATTTACAACCGAGTAGAAAATTGTGATATAACATTAATATATAGTTATTAAAAAATGTATTTTATGGTTACTTATAATTTTTTTGAGTTACTTCAAAATATGTCAAAATTGGGAACATAATAACAAAGAGTCATGATAAATGCTGATATTGAATCAAATAATTTTCATTTAGGTGAATTTTGAAACATAATACCCATGGAATAAATATTCATCAATGGAAATGTAATATGAATACTTTTATATTAAATTATGAATAAATATAATCATAGATATTATTTTTCCACAATAATACAAAGATGAATATGGATTGGGTCTCACAAAAAATAAAGATGAGACATAAATTTCATATATCTTTAATATTAAATTTGTTCATATTCTCAAATAGATCATAAAATAAAAGGAAACTTGAAATATTAAGAAATTAATTTTACTCATGATATAACACACCTACTTTTCAGCATAAACACCTAAAAAAATAAACAAGTTGTGAAATATCATATATCTTCTGAATATAAAATAAAGGATAGACATCCATTACCACGTCAGCTTTGAATTTAAATTTTCATGATCAACCATCAGATAAAATAGAAATTAGATTCATTTACTTATATTAAAGAATAATTCACATACATATAATATCATATATGATCCTCTTATAATAATTCAACACCAATTTAATTATAAGTTAATTATAAATTTACGATTTATCAGTGTAACTCTTTGTTTATTCATGCGAGGATTGGTTTATAATTTTTTGTTTTATGAATTAAAAATTGTTAACTAATTAATATAATTATAATTGTGACATTAATATGATATAAATTCATTATATACATATTTTTATTAATTTAAAATTATCTATATTAAATGAATAAAATAATCAATAATGTAAATAGTAGGTCATACAAATCAATGAGGGAGTTTCTGTCTTTTAAATAAATGTAAATTGAGAAGTAAATAATTGTTATCTTTTAAATAATTCAAATTATTTCATTTATATCCCATAACTTCCTTAAACAATTCCTTATTTCCATCAATGTAACTTTTTTTGGGAAAAAATAACTTAGTTTCATGATCACTTGGTCTTCCATACATAAGACCAATGTTATTCCCTCCACCACATAATGGATAGAAGAAAGGGTATATTTATAAATTTTCTCCATAAGTGAGGTTAAGAAAAAAAATCATAAAATTATACTAAATCCATCATTACATCCAATATTGTGAGTTTTTGTTGGAAAAATAAATTATGATGGTCATAACGTTGTAGTCTACCATATATAAAACAATAGTTTTGATTCCAATTTGACTAAAATAGATGTAAATATAGTTTATTAAATTAAAATTATAACACATTAGTATATATTATATAATGTTGGTATTACATTTTATATATTAATAAATAATTAATGGTGGCATAATAATAATGAAAATAATAGTGGTTAATGAATATAAAAACCTTTTAATCTAAACAAATCTATTTGATATCTTATTAAGAATGCTTATATTGGCCTTATTAGAGAAAAAATAGATCTTGAACGTGGATAATGTTTTTTGGAATATACTTAAAAAAATTTAAAAACTCTATTTCTATACTATTCTGTTGAAGGTCGTGGTGTCCATTTATATTTGGGGGTAAATAACCCACTTAGAAAATAAATGAAAATTTCATAAAAGTACTAAAAAAAGTAGTCATTACAAAGTAAAAAATCACCCAAATGGCCATATAATCAACCATGAAAATGATAATAATGAAATATATCCATAAAATAATAATGTTTCATGTTATATGGTCATTTTAACTAATATCATCTTAGCTTAACCAATAGTAAACTCACTTTTACTATGACCTCAATAATTATATTTTATTGCATTAAATATTAATTTGGTTTATAAAATTATATTACCATATTAGATTATATAAATAATTACTATTCCAAAATATATATGCAATTTATATAAATTCAATTTAAATATATGGAAAAAATAAATTTAAAAAACCCCACATAAATGATGATATAAAATGGCTTCATAAAGATAATGTATAGAGGTCTAAATGGTTTAAATATATAAAATAAATATGAAAAAATTATATTTAATAATATATAAATAATAGATAAATAATTGAAAAATTATAAATTAAAAACCAATAAATAATATAAATTTTCTAAATAAATAATATAAATGAAATTTCTTTTACAATTATTATTTATTATTATTCAATATTAATACAAAAATTATAATTTTTCATAAAACTCTAAAATAATCAACCATAAAAAAATATAAACTATGATTACAAAAGTAAATTTTTTTTAAAAAAATATTTTTTAATTTTTTAAAAACATTGTAATTAAATTAAAATGAAAAATCAACAAATCTTTTTCTTAGTAAAAAAATAAATATTTTTTGGTTATACATTTATTTACACTTATATCTTTCTTAGTAAACACATAATATTAATTTATAATATCATGAAGACTATATAATATATATAAATTAGATTCAAATCATTTAACAAAACTCTTCAATTATTATATTGTGGAAATAAACTCAGTTTGAAAAGAAATACATCTATTGGGAATGATATAATTTAATTTTCAGCGGTTTTTCATTTTACATTTTAAATAATTATTAAAAAAATATTTCTTATTATATAAAACTATATACCAAATAATTTTTTAATTAAGTTAATGTTTTCCAAAAAAGTAATTCCAATTTCTAATCGATAACTTCCATTATAATATTTTAATGATATATAAAATTGTTTTTAAACTTAGTGTTACATGAAATGAAAACCAAACATACAATTAAATAAAAGTCATGTTAAGCATTGTCTTCCATGTTATTAAAAAATATACATTTATAAATTAATTTTTTTTTAAATTCCATAATTTTGAGTTGTTAAAAAATGAATTTAATAAAACTAATTTCTTTCTAACTTTATGATGTACTATATATATTTATAATAAATATTACTACACAATTAAATAATTCTTATATATATTAAAATAATTTATTCAAATATTACATATGTTTATTTTGAACCTATGTGACTACTCGTGATGATTACTGACACATAAATCCCATAAACTATAAAATCATAAAAATAATCAATATTATCCAAATATGTTATGACACAATAAGTAATAAAAATACTATTTTTTTAGTGTCATATATATACGAAACCAATCATAAAATGAAATTAATAAGCCAATATTTTCATTATTTTAATAATATATCATATACCATTCACAAATATATAGATATATATTGAATGGTTAAATATAATTTAAACAATCTAATTGAATATCATGTTTTTTCACAATCACTAACATTTATACACATTATTAAACCAATAATAATATTTCTACATATCACACATAGTATAATAATTTTCCTAATGTTATGATTTGAAATTTATGAAATTGGTGATCTATAAATCTCAATAATTCAAAAAATATTATAACATGAAGGAAAACATAAGGAAGAAATAAATATCACAATCAATGTTTCAATTAAATTATTAATTTCAGATAAATAGATGAATAAAATTCAATAAACAATTCTCCAATTAATCATAATGTATATGAATTGGCTCAATAAAAATATAAATATTAATTTAACATAGGATAATAAAGTAAAAAATTGATTATACAATTAAAAATAGTAAAATAATAATGAATTCATGGAATTTCGTGAAAATGGAAGTAATATTGAAAAGGTTAGCATAAGATTTTAAAAACATTGAAATGTGTAATGATCTTCAAAATAGAATCTTTTTTGTTATAAATTCCATTATTCCAAAGAATATGATAACAAAATTAGTATGTACATGCCTAATTATGGTAGAAAAAACATATTTCTCACACCATTGTAAAAATAAACAATATATCCATGATTTATAATATCGGGTGATATATATTAATTTAATACATTTTAGGGTGATATTTGACCCCCACCATCATCGAAATATACAAGATCCCCTTGGACTAAATATCAATTATATCCTAAATAATAGATCAAAATATAATTTGTTTCATACTATTATACAGTATCATAAAAATAAATAATAATAGAAAACTAGAATTATCTTCTTTAAAAAGGATTTATAAACCAATAAAATATATAAGAGGACCAAAACATCAAAATTGTGATAGAAAAAAATGTATGAAAAATTCATCTTGTGATAAAAAATACTTCTTAAAAAAATTAAACATTTTTATCAAATAATTTTTTTCATTTACAAAAAAAAATTATTTTTATGGGGAATAGAAGATTTTTTCAAATATCCTTATAAATAGTTTGTAAAAAATGTACATAAAAATATATATGGATTTAAAAAATAACAATAAAATATACCATGATAAAAAAATTATAAATTGTTCCAAATAAATACTTAATGAAGATATATGAGGGTCACCAAAATGGGATGTTAAAGTAAATTGGAAAAATAATTATAAAATGTTTTTAATATGTAATCCTAGGAAAGAAAATATATTTTAAAACATTAATTATCAACATAAATTGAATACATCAAATCTAAAAATAATCATTAATAATGAATACTACAAAAAGAAAATATATTGTACCATCATGGGATGTGAATATAATTAGTAAACTATATATATTTATTAATAATTATTATATAAAAATGGCATAAAATTGAAATATTATTATAAAATTATTTAAATAAACACACATTGATAATTTTTAAGTTAAAAAATTATTATTTAGGGATCCTTGAAAAATGCATAATTTTTATAAATAAAAAAAATTATTTGAAGATAACATCTCTTATTATCTATGGATGTAAAAACCCATATAATATCATTGTAAAAAATAAGTGAAGATCCCCTAACATTAATCTATGATGATGTTTTTTTATAAAATTAAAAATAGAGAAAAATATAAAAATGTAGTATAAAATAATGGAGTTCCCATTATCTGAATTTTAACATCGATGGTTAGAAAATAAATTTATTTTGAGGGAAAAAATAATAAAAAAGAGATTTATTCTTATTAAAATAGATTTCAATGAATGAATAGAATATCTAAGACTAATAAATTGGGTGAAATCACAATTCTAAAAAAAGGACGAATAATATAACACGCTTGATTTTTGTTATGTGACACATTATTGATGTATATTGATTTTATAGAATGGACTAATTGTTTTTAGGGGGTTACGAAGAGTTTAACAATGTTATGGAGGATTTCATGGAGTTCAATGGTTTGTGAAATTTGTCTTTAAACTCAACATCATCACTATGAATCTATACAGTGGAAGAAAGTATACCATATGCAAGTGCACAGATGGCTTAAGGTCTACAAAAATGAGTAATGTACCTATGGGATGTGATGAAATATGAAATAGTTGGAAACCCAATGTTGGTACATGGGTTGTCAACATAGTTATCCAACTATGACAGTTGTGTATTGGAGATGTGTAACATAATTTTAGGGTAAGGATTTCTAGTTGAAGTAGCATAACCATCCAATGTAATTTTTTCACCACTTAAGATGTGCATATATTTGGAAAATATCCCCAAATCTACCTTAATATGATAATAAATTAATAATAAAAATTATTTTTTATCTTCAATCATTATATATGATATTGTTCACTCTAAAAGTTATTCTTAGGTGAACAATTGTACATTGGATGTCTGAATTCTTTGTTATGTACACATTTAATTATATTTTCTGTAGATATATTCATCTTATCCCTATTAGAATCATATATATATATATATATATTTTAGTCGATATATATATATATGATTTATGTTGATCATTTTGAAGATATCTCATCATATCCATTGAATATACTGTGGCTTCCTATCATATTGTTATGTTTTGTAATGTTTGTCTTCATTGTTTCGATTATTGTGATGTAGGATGCTTCTCTTTCTTACTAAAATTTCATTGATCATAAAATTATTATTTTCAATAAAATAAATGATTTAAATATATATAGAAAACTAGTGCAATTCGGGATAGAATACTCATTTGGTTTATGGATTTGGAATATAATTGAAAATTATTTTTTTTGAAAATGGTAATTTGTGATAAATATAATATGTTATCATTTTTATTATCGATCAGTTTTAAAACATAGAAATTTTTATTATATAAATTTTTACTAAAAATAAATGGTAAATATTTGATTTATGTCAATGGTATTTGGCATACATGGTTGGAGGGAGTTTATGTTCATTATACTTGAACCGATTGAAGTATAATTATCTATTAGATAATATTGTTTTTGTTTATTTATAACAATAGAATTGAGTGATGAGAGGCCAATAATAAAATGGAAATGTAACATTGATAAGAATAGGGAATGTTTAGAGACACGATTATGTGTATTTCAAATTAATGTGAATTGTTTTCATCATGAAAATTATTTATTTGGAAATTGATTATGGTTCTTATATAAATTATTTCATTTTTAATCATATTTATATAAAATGTAATAATATGATTCTATTCGTATTATTAGTTGGGAATTCATTGGGGAAATCCAGTTTACTTTTTAATCACCACCTAATTAAGAACTACTATGATTTTCCTTATATGGTTTCTGAGATAGAGGTAAATAAATGGTGTCTTATTTATTTAGTGACTATTTTTTCTTTGGGAATGTAATGTGGATTTTAAACATCGAGAAAATTTAGTGGTGATTGTTGATTCCACTAATAATTTTTCAAATTTATTCAATTTTGATTATTAATGATTATGTATTATTGTTTCTTCTTGTACATAGATTCATTTTATTTTTTATTTTTTGATATTTAATTTGTACTCATGAATAATATAGATTCATATTTAGTTATTATTTTTGTATTTTATATGTTTCTCTTTCAAAGATAAGATTTTCCATTTAGTTTTTATGATTAATTAAGAATTTGTTGACAACCACTGGTGTTTTGGGGATATAACATATAACCTAATATCACACATGTCACTTATCAAATAAATTTGGAGGGGTGGGATGTAATAAATGGTATCACCTTGGATTGGTCATTCATTTTAAATAGTATTATCTTTGGTTGTTCAATAAATCATTTATTGGAAAAACAGTTGTTATAGTAATTGGTTTGCATGACACTCATTTTTTATTCTATTAGGAATGTTAAAATATTTAAATTTTTTATCCTTTAACGTTAGGGAATAATATAAAAAATAAATAAAGAAGATACATGTAATTGTAATGTCAGTGATTTGATGGAATTTTAATCACAAACCTTTTTTTTCTATTATTTTTTTAATAGTTACATGATGTGTAATTTCATTACAAGACATATATCTAACACTATGGGCATCTAATAATTTGAATATATGATCTGAAAATATAATTAGTAATTTATTATGAGAATTTAGATTTTAATTAAAAAGGTGATTTTATTATGGAACATAAAATGGTTTAAATTCATGAGGTATATATTATTAAGCACCATGTAATTCCCTGAGATGGATAGTTTAGGTTGTCTTGTTGGTTATGGGGAATAATTATATTTTTCACCCTTTTTATCTCAGCCATAACTATTTCCATAATAATTTATTATTGGATCCATTCCCTCAAGATCCCTATTTTCATTGATTCGTCAATAATGATTGGTGATTCATCTCATGAGGTAAAACATCCTACTTGTCCCTCTCTCATATGTGTTATGGCACCATTTTTGTTATCTATTAACAATCAGATTGATTTTTATATCAATTTGTTTGGTTTCATTTAATATCATGTCTTCGAGGTGAAGATCTAAGGATTTTCAATCAACATTGTAAATGGATGTATGGTTTTCTAAATCCTCTAGGTAGGTGGATATGTTAAATTATTAAAATTTATTGATTTTATTTATTATTGATTCCTTGATATTTAAAATTTAATTTCATGTGTTGAAATTGAAAATGGTATAGGTCCAGGTTTTAATGGGGTTATTGATAGGATATAAATACATCCATTATTTGGAATGAAATGAATATTTCATAAGTTTATGAATAATGTATTGGATTTTAATGGTTTTATAAAATTATTAGAAAGATAATATATAAATAAATTTACAAACATTGTGTTATGGGACCATTGGGTATGTCTATATAGAGAATCTAGTATTCTTATTGTGTGATTCCACTTGGTGGTAACATCTTATATATTGATAAATTATAATAGTAATCAATATTATATAGATCCAACCTTATTTGTCGTTAGGATTGTGAGGATCATGTTTGTACTATAAAAAAGACTATATAATATTTATAATTTTAATTATTTTTTCAGTTTTTTTATGTGATAGTTTATTTCATTTATATTTTCGGAAATATATATTTATATTTAAATCTGTTTGATATCATTATTTCATAATTTAAATTTTTTTAGTTTTTGAAAATATATTATTATATTTATGCAAACCCAAGGAATTTTTGAGACATTTTCTAGGATATTTTTCAAAAAACATAATGTAAAATTATAAAAAATTTAAAGCTATATCATGTGCTTTATTAGTATTGGATATTTTATATATTATTTTGATGTTTACTAGTAAGTTCTATTTCCAACACCCAACACCATCCTTTCGGATGATGGAGACATACATGTTCATGAAATATTTAAATATAAGGGAATTATATAGAATAATATATTATCTTTCTATTAATTTTTTATGAAATAATTTTTTTATCAAAGATATAATCATCCACTAGGATAAATGCTAGTTTAGACAACATATATGTCATATTTTATCATGATTGGCCTAGTTGTATCTACCTATTTATCCACAAAAATCTAGTTGTATGTATTTTTCTCTAATATTCAAAATCTGTTTTGTTATCTTCACATTCTCTTAACCCATTAAGGGATAGTTTGGGTGATAGTTCTGGTTAACTGGGTATGGTCTGTTACAATTTCGAATATTAGTGGTTCCTTATATAGATGTGTGTTAGCAATTCCTTTATTTTTTTAGTGTCTTGGGTACATAGTGGTGTGAATGAAAAAAAATCATAGGTGCAAAAATATATCCTGAGTAGCTCACTCTTGTGATTGAATCTATGTTACCATGGATGTTATGAAAATAATTACTAAGTCATAGATCATGTGTAAGGGAAAATTTAGATTTATTATTATTGGGATTTATTCATATTATCATATCAACTGGTTTGGGCACTGAGTCTTTGAATGGCCATTTCAATAATCTACATGTGGATTTCATTTATATAGACAAATTCATTTTTAATGATATTACGTTTTCTTAAAATAATTTTTAATTTTATTTAATTTTTATTATTTTAATGAAATTTTATGGATTTATGAAGTTGGATTGATAGTTTTGGAATTGATTATGAATGAATAATTATTGTCTTATGATTAATACCAATGCCTCTTAGAAGAGATATTCCAAATACGAGAGGGGAACCTGCATACCCAGTTGCGTATGAGGAACCTAGAGTGGAATAACCATTAGTGGACGATGTTATTTGTACCATTTAGACTATGGTTACTTTCAATTCCATAAACTAATTATTTTTAATGGTTCATGGATTTGGATTTACCATGAAGCATCAAAATGTCTTTCTTTGTGACAATTGACTACAATTATAAGACTATTTTCCTTAGTAGATTGAGAGGATCATCAAATTTTTGAAGAATCTTGAATAATATTTGGTGGTATTATTTTACTATTTACTTTAAGGTCTAAGAGAATGATGGTGGCACTATATAGAGAAAACTATGATTCATGACGGTGTTTCCTTGTTTTCAATCAAGACAATATATAACATGCTATTAAATTATGAGACATTATCTATGAAAATGACATACGGGTTTTTGACATTGGGTTAATGGGAGAATACATGTTCATATTAATCCTCCCATTTTAATGAGTTAGTGAATGATGCACTCAATCTTTTCTCTAATGAATACATTCTTACATAGAGGTTCGATATAGGACTTAAGGAAAATAATCGATCAATTATAGTAAATTTTAAATTTCTTATCTTTTTTGAGTTATAAGATAATATTTTTGTTTTTCAAATAAAATAGTTTGATGGGACGGTTTGTGGAGATAATTAGTCAGGGTAGTGGTAATCTAGGGTGATAATTCCTATCAGAAAAGGAAGCTTAGGAGTTGTTAGTTTTTTTCATAACCATTTCTAGGGGAATATTTATGGTAGTATAAAGTAATATTCTATCATTGTGGGAGATGTGGTCATACTAGGATTCATTGTATGATGGTTCCATGATCATGTCTTCTTTGTTAGTGATCTGTACATATGAAACATTTCGTTGATCACATCAAAAGTTTATTTCCCATAGATAATGAAATATTTTTCAAAACAAATTTATTATTTTATATCCCAAAGAAGAGAAACATGATTCATATATATCATTTCATCATAATTAATTAAACTAATAAATTATAATGTTATAATTGGTTCGTATCCCTTAAAAAATATTTATTAAATCATGTAATTTCAACATATATAGAGAATTATTTTAGAAGATAATTAATGTGTTACATATCTTGTGGAAATTAATATTAATTTGATAATTGATTTTTAAATGTAGATAATCATTAATAAAATTAAATACCTTCCTTTAGAAAACATTTATTACAAATATAAGAATAATTAAGTGTCTGTGAGTTCTGGATGAATTAATGTTCCAGACATACCATGTATTTTAAAACAAAGATTCCTTTGACATTTTAGGCAAATCCGAAATGGGAATTATTTGGGAAATAATATGAATATTCCCCCAAAACAAATTTAAAACTAAAAAATGTTTAAAATTATATATTATTAATATTATTATTAATTTTAACATTATTTTATAAATTAATTTTGGAAAAAAATTGTTTTGGAAGAAAAAAGATTCATAGAGAAGGGATAAATATTGATGATATTGAATAAAACCAATCTCAGTAGTGCTTTTATTTACAACTGAGTAGAAAATTGTGATATAAAATTAAAATATAATTACTATACAAAAAATTTTATATTTACTTATTATTTTTTAGAGTTAGTTCAAAATCTGTCAAAATTGGGAACATAATAAAAAACAGCCATGATAAATGATGGTATTGAATCAAAACATTTTTATTTACGTGAATTTAGAAACGTAATACCCATGGAATAAATATCCATCAATGGAAATTTATTATGAATATTTTTATATTAAATCATGCATAAATATAATCATGGATATAATTTTAACAACATTAATACAAAGAAGAATATGGATTGTGTCTCACAAAAAATAATGATTAGATATAAAATTCATACATCCTTAATATTATATTGAATCATATCCTCGAATATATCATAAAATAAAATGAAACATGAAATATTAGGAAATTAATTTTACTCATGATATCACAAACCTACTTTTCAGCATATACACCTTAAAAAATAAACATTTCACGAAATATGATATGTCTTCCAAAATTTAAATAGAGGATATACATCCATTACCACGTCAGCTTTGTATTTATTTTGTCATGATAAAACCTTAGATAAAAAAGAAATTGGTTTCATTTAAATATATTAAAGAATAATTCACATACATGTAATATCATATATGATCCTCTTATAATAATTCAACACAAATTTAATAATAAATTAATTATAAATTTACGATTTATGAGTTTTAAAATTTTTGTGTTTCATGAGAGGTTTGGTTTATCATTTTTGGTTTTATCCATTAAAAATTATTATATAATTAATATAATTATAATTCTGAGAATAATATCATATAAATTTATTATATACATATTTTTATTAATTAAAAAAATTCTATATTAAATGAAAAATTGATCAGTAATGTAAATGGTTGGTCATGCAAATGAATGATTGGTGTTTCCATTAATTAAAAAAATGTATAAATGATAAGTAAATATTTAATATCTTTCAAAAAAATAAAATTATTTCATTTATATAACATAACTTCATTAAAAAATTCCTTATTACCTTCCTTGTATCTTTTTATTGGGATCAAATCATATAGTTTCCTAATGACAAGGTCTTCTACACATAAGATCATGGCTAGTCCATCCACCACATATTGGATAGAATAAATGGTATATTTAAAAATATATCTCCATAAGTGAGGATAAGATAAAAAATCAAAAAATTATACTAAATCCATCATTACATCCAATAGTGAGAGTTTGCGATGGAAAAATGATTTATGATGGTCATAACAGTGTATTATACCATATAAAAAACAATAGTTTTGATTCATATATCATTAAATCAAATTTAGATATATTTTATTAAATTAAAATATATAATGTTGGTATTATATTTTATGTATAAATAAATAATTAATGGTGGATTTATAATAATGAAAATGATAGAGGTTAATGAATATAAATACCTTTTTATCTAAACAAATCTATTTGATATCTTATTAATTAAGCTTGTATTGGTCTCAATAGAGAAACAATATATCTATAATGAGGATAATGTTTTTTGGAGGATGCTTATTTTTTTAAGAACTATATATCTTGAGATATAATATTCTGTGGATGGTAGTGGTGTCCTTTTATATGTGGGGGAAGGAACCCACTTCGAAACTAAATGATAATTTCCTAAATGTATTCAAAATAAAGTAGTCATTAACAAGTAAAAAATCTCCAAAATGGCAATATAATCTACCATGAGAAGGATAATAATGAAATATTTCCATACAATAATAATGATTCATGTTATATGGTAATTTTAACTTATATCACCTTAACTTAACCAATAGTTAACTCAATTTTACCATCACCTCAATAATTATAATTTATTTCCTTAAATATTAATTTTGGTTATAAATTAATGTTACCTTATTAGATTAAATAAATAATTATTATTCCAAAATATAGATGCAATTTTTATAAATTCAATTTACATTTGTTGGAAAAAAATATTTAAAAAAATCCCACATATATGATGATAGAAAATTGTTTCATAAAGATAATATATAGAGGTCTAAATGGTTTAAATATAAAAATTAATTATGAAAAAATTCAAATGAATAATATATAAATCATATATAAATAATTGACAAATTATAAATTTAAAACCAATAAAAATATAAATTCTATCACTAAATAATATAAATGAAATGACTTTTACAATTATTATTCAGTATTATTCAATATTAAAAAAATTATAATTTTTCATAAAAATCTAAAATAATCAACCATAAAAAAATATAAACTATGATTACAAAAGTACATTTTTTTAAAATAAAAATTTTCTAATTTTTTAAACAATATCTAATTAAATAAACAAGAAAAATGAACAAATATTTTTCTGAGTAAAATATATATATATATTGGTTATAATTTTATATACTCTTATCTATTTCTTAGTAAACACATAATCTTAATTTAGAATAGCATGAAGAATAAATACTATATATAAATTAGATTAAAATCATTTAACAAAACACTTCTAATATTATATTATGGAAAACACCTTAGCTTGAAAATTAAAACATCTATTGGGAATGATATAATTTAATTTTCAGTGGCTTTTCATTTTACTTTTTAAATAATAAGTAAAAATATTTCTTTTTATATAAATCTATATATCAAATAATTTTATAATTAAGATAATGTTCTCTAAAATAGTAATTCAAATATCTAACTGATAACTACAATAATAATATTTTAATGATATATAAAATATATTTTAAACTAAGTATGACTTGAAATGAAAACCAAACATACTATTATATATAAGGCATGCTAAGCATTGTTTTTCATGTAATTAAAAGATATAAATTTTTAAATTAATTTTATTAAAAATTCCAAAACTCTGATTTGTTAAAAAATGAGTTTAATAAAACTAATTTCATTATAAATTTATGAACTAATTTATATATTTATAATAAATATAACTACACAATTCAAGAATTCTTATATATATTAAAATAATTTATTCATATATAACATATGTTATTTTTGAACCTATGTTACTACTCATGATAATTAATGACACATAAATTCCATAAACTATAAAATCATAAAAATACTCAATATTATCCAAATATATAATGGCATAATAAGTAATATAAATACTATTTTTTAGTGTCATATATATACTAAACCACTCATAACATGAAATTAATAAGACAATATTTTCATTATTTTAATAATATATCATATTCCATTCACAAACATATATATATATATATATATATATATTGAATGGTTTATTATAATTGATACAGTGTAATTAATTATCTTGTTTTCTCACAATCACTAACATTTATACATGATATTAAATCAAGAAAAATATTTCTACATATCACACATAGTATAATAATTTTCCTAATGTTATGATCTAAAATTTATGAAATTGTTGATCTATAAATATCAATAATTTAAAATATATTATATCATGAAGGAAAACAAAAGGAAGAAATAAATATAATTATCAAAATTTTAAATAAATTATTAATATCAGATAAATACATAAATAACATTCAATCAAAAAAGTCTCCAATTAATCATAATATATATTAATTGGCTCAATACACATATAAATATTAATTTAGCATGGGATAATAAAGTAAAAAATTGATTATACAATAAAAAATAGTAAAATAATTATGAATTCATAGAATTTAATGATAATGGATGTAATATAGAAAATGTTAGTATATGATTATAAAAACATTGAAATGTGTAATTATCTTCAAAATAGAATCTTTTTTGTGATAAATTCCATTATTCCAAAGAATATGAAAACAAAATTATTATGTATGTACCTAATTATTGTAGAAACATCATATTTCTCAAATGATTATAAAAAACACATTATGTACATGATTTATAATATCGGGTGATATATAATATTTTAATACATTTTAGGGTGATATATCACCCCCACCATCATCAAAATATACAATATCCCCTTGGAATAAATAGCCAATTATCCTAAATAATAGATCCAAATATAATTTGTTTCCTAATATTATCCAATATCATAAAAATAAATAATAATAGGAAACTATAAGTGTCTTTTTTCAAAAGGATTTCTAAACCAATAAAATACATATGATGATCAAAACATCAAAATCATGATAGAAAAAAAATGTATAAAAAATTCATTTTTTGATAGAATATACTTCTTATAAAATTAAATCATTTTTTTCAAATATTATTTTTCATTTAAAAAAAATTATTTTTAATGGGAATAGACAGTTTTTGAAAATCTCTTTATAAAGAGTTTGTAAAAAAATGTACATAAAAATATATATGGATTAAAAAATAACAATACAATATACCGTGATAAAAAATTATAAATGGTTCCTAATAAATAATTAATGAAGATATATATGGGTCCCCAAAATGGGAAGTTTAAATACATTGGAAAAATAATTATTAAATGTTTTAAATATGTAAACCTTTAAAAGAAACTATATATTAAAAAATTAATTATGGACATTAATTGAAAACATAAAATCTAAAAATAATCAATAATAATGAATACAACAAAATGAAAATAAATTTTACCATCATGGGATGTGAATATAATTAAAAAACTATATATATTTATTAATAATTATTATATAAAAATTCCAGAAAGTTGTTATATTATTATAAAATTATTTAAATAAACAAACATTGATAATTTTCATGTTAAAATATTTTTATTTAGGGATCCTTGAAAAATCCATAATTTTTATAAATAGAAAATTTTTAGTTGAAGATAACACCTCTTATTTTCTATGGATTTAAAAACCCATATAATATCTTTGTAACAACTAACTGAAGAGCCCCTATCATTAATCGATGATGAAAACATTTTCCATAAAATTAAAAATGGCGAAAAATATAAAATATGCAGAATAAAATAATGGAGTTCCCATTATGTGAATTTAAACATGGGTGGTTAGAGAATAAATTGATTTTGAGGGAAAATAGATAATTATAAAGAGATTTATTCTTATTAAAATAGATTTCAACGAACAAATAGAATATCTATGACTAATAAATTGGATGAAATCACAATTCTAAAAAAAGGACAAATAATATACCACGCTTGATTTCAATTATGTGAAACATTCTTGATGTATAGTGATTTTATATAATGGCCATATAATCAACCATGAAAAGGATAATAATGAAATATTTCCATACAATAATAATGATTAATGTTATATCGTAATTTTAACTTATATCATCTTAACTTAACCAATAGTTTACTCGCATTTACCATAACCTCAATAATTATATTTTATTGCCATAAATATTAATTTGGGTTATAAATTAATGTTACCTTATTAAATTATATAAATAAGTACTATTCCAAAATATAGATGCAATTTTTATAAATTCAATTTACATATGTGGAAAAAAATATTTAAAAAAATCCCACATATATGATGATAGAAAATGGTTCCATAAAGATAATGTATAGAGGTCTACATGGTTTAAATATAAAAATTAATTATAAAAAAATTCAAATGAATAATATATAAATCATTTATAAATAATTGAAAAATTATAAATTTAATACCAATAATAAATATAAATTTTCTCAATAAATAATATAAATGAAATGGCTTTTTCAATTATTATTCATTATTATTCAATATTAATAAAAAAATTGTCTTTTTCATAATACTCTGAAACAACCAAACCTAAAAAAATATAAATTATAATTTAAAAAGTATATTTTTTTAAAAAAATATATTTTCTAATTTTTTTAAAAAAAATAATTAAATAAAAATGAAAAATCAACAAATATTTTTCATAGTAAAATATATATTTTTTGTTAATAATTTGATTTACCCTTATATCAGTTTTAGTAAACCCATAATATTAATTAAGAATAAAATTACATATATACAATATATATAAATAAGATTAAAATTGTCACGACCCGTCCTCGGGGCCCGTGCCGTGACTACCCCAAGCCCGCCTTCCATAGGCCAGGGGCTGGCGACTAGCACCAAGGCGTAAATCCCGGTAAAAAGGGAAGGCATTGCCTTTGTAAAGTAACAAGAACTACAGAGTAAGAAAGTAGAAAAGTAAACACTAAGTAAAAACAGAGTACAACTGAAAGTGCGGAAAAGTAATTGGGCCAGTATACAAACCCAAACTGAAAGTAAAGTACAACTCGAAAGGGAAAACAGCAACTGAAAAGTAAAAGCCGCTACACCGAGCTGTCCACTGGAAATCCCACCTGAAGGGTGGGTACAGATAGCTCCACTGCTCCTCGGGTTCCGCCGTCGGCTCTGAGCACGTCCCGCCCAGTGGTCCACCTCCAGGTACCGTCCTGCTCTGCGAGCCTCAACCACGATCAATGCTATCTGTCGTCTGCAACCAACACAACGTAGTGCGGGCATAGCTCGTGCAGGGGTGAGTATAAGCTACTCAGTAGGGACCCCGATACCCCCGAAGGTCTCCCAAAATCCACAAAGGATAAACCACAAGGAAGACACAAACACGAAGTAACAACCGACATTGCTTAGGTATATGCCCATACATATACCTAAGTCATCAATTCCAATACGCTCCAACCTCCGAGCCCAAGTACAACTCAGTCCACACAGGAAAGTAAACGTATTCCACACAGGAAAGGAAACGAAATCAACACAGGATAGCACAACACAATCCACACAGGATAGCAACAGGATTCATCTCACACAGGTATACTTCTTCGAAAGACGATAAAGATGATCTCGGATCCATCTAAGTCATCGTACCCACGAAGAATCAAAAGGTAACTAACCCCCGCAAAGACCCACACAGGATCGGGCCCACACAGGACCTGTAGGCGCTGGTTCACACAGGACCGCAAAGCGCAAAGACCCACACAGGATCGGGCCCACACAGGACCTGTAGCACTGATCCACGTAGGATCGCTGAGTGTTGTAGTCGTCGTCGAATCCACACAGGATCTCTGTACTGTCGTCGTCGCAGTCACAGTAGCAAAAGCAGTAGCAGTAGTAGTCACAATCGCAGCCAGCACTAGGGTTCCCACACACAGCAAGCTCGTTCAGGAGGGTCCGCTCCACGAGCTGAGAGGCTGATACATCAACTGTCACAAAGTCTAGAGTTGATGTATCCAAAAGTTCCGTATCGTCAACAGGAACTCAACGCAACAGACGGCGCGTCGATCGGACGCCCGGTCTGAGAGTTATTGGCTTTTTCGTCCCAGGGGCCCGGTTGGTTTTTAAGGAAAAACCAACCCGACCGTACTCCACCTGCGTCCAAACCTCGGGTGGGGAATTCCAAAAGATCTGTCTCACTAAGAGGAACACAACAAAGCTGACGGTACGTCAATCGGACGTTCGTAGCTCAACATATGAGTGTTTCTGCTCCGAAGGCCCGATTGGTTTCGTGAACGAACCAACCCGGCCGAACACAAATTATTCCGAAACTTTGAGTGCGATATACCGAAACGACCGTCCCAATCCGAGGATCACATTGCCGCTGACAGTTCGTCAATCGGAGGTCTGTGGCTCATGTTATGGCCAAAAGACCGAGGTCGATTCGAAAACGGGGGGCCCGGGTCTGGGCCGACCAGGCCCAACCCCCCCCCCCCCCTGGTTCGACCCGACCCGGGTCTGACCCGGCTCGGCCGGCGGCGTGGTGGCACGGCGGCCGGCGGCGCGACGGCGCGGTCCGGCACGGCGGTGCGGCCTGGCCGGCGGCGGCGCGGCCTGCCGCCGCTCGGTGCCACGCGCGGGGGGCAAGGCCCCCGCTTCTTCTAAGCTGGCGGCGCGGCTTTTAGCCGCGCCTTTGGAGAAACCGGCCCCCCTCGTGGGGGCCTGACTTGAGGGAAACAGGGGCGCCGCCTGCCCCCCTTTATGAAACCAGCCCCCCCCCCCCCCCCTTATAATGGGGGGGCAATTAACCTGGCCGGGGGAATTTAATTCCCCCGGTCTTTCCCCTTCCGGCCGGCCAGACCTGGCCGGCCGGTTCTTCTTCAACGGACCGGCAAAGTCGGTCCCCTTCCGGCTTCCGAAACCGGCGGCACGGCGAGCCGCCGGTCCTCTCGTCCCGCCGCGGCCCGGAAACGGCCGCGGTGTTCGTCGTCCGGCGCGGTGCGACGGCACCGCACCCCTCCGCCGCGGCCCTGCTCCGGCCGCGGTGCCTTCGGTTTTCTTCGACGCGGCACGCTGGCGTCACGTTCATGATGATCCTTCCATGGCGTAGCGCGACGGAGTCGCGCAATATAACCGTGCGAATTTTCGCGTGGTGCGACGGCACCACGCCATCTCGTTCATCCACAAGAAAATCATAATCAAGAACAAAGGAGGGGGAATTCGGTCGTGTTTGTGCGGTCCAACCCCCCTCTCGTTAGACGATAACACATAAATAATTATCCTCACGTTTGTCGTGCTAGAACCAAGAACGAGAATAAATAAATAATCAACAACAACCCCTACCTTGGTTTCACGATCGATGATTTTCAACGACCCGCGGAAGACAATGTCGCGGAGGTCGGGCGTCGCAGTAATCGTTCGTCAAATCCGTTGACGAAGTGGTACGTCCGAAGAGGTACGTCTTTGGCGAATATTCGTAAGCCGACGAAGGAAGTCCGAGGAGGAAGCGGCGTTCCCTTTCGTTGACACGAAAGACGTCATCAATCTTCAGAAACAACCGACTACGAAGAAGAGAGGAGCGGCGTTCTTCGTCAGAGCTCAAAGGTTCTTCGCGTTCTTCATCAAGCTTGAAGAAGAAGAAGAAGAAGGCTTCAAAATCTCTCAAGAGGATAGATAATTCTAACCAAATAAAATAAGCTAAGGTCTTATTTTATTTACTCAACCAAACCTTTTGAAATTCAAAGGTTTGAAAATTATACAACTCAACCCATTTAATAAGCTAAGTTGTCAAGTTCATTTAAAAGGGGAGTTATAGGGGAGTTTTGAGAGAAGATGAGTAGTTGGGGTTCGTGTGGGCCCCACCACACTTAATCCTCCCAAGGGAGGTTAAGTGGATATGGGTCCCACCTTTAACTCCCTTTGGGAGAAGTTAACCAACAAAATAAAAATAAAAAGTGTTTCCACATTTTTATTTAACTTCTTATAATTTCTCCCAAAACTAACTTTCGTCTCGCATAAAACGCAACCTCGGAAAAGGTCTCCTTAAGCGAATAACGGCACTGCGAGTTCATCGGTGTCCTCAGATTTCAATTCCGAGCACCGGATCAAAAGTTAGAAAATCCCGCTCGTTCTTTCACTGAACGTACCCGAGCCAAACTTCGGAAATTGATTTCGGGCACTCCGGGCCTCGGAATCAGGTGCCGTTAGAAACCACGTTCTTGTAAAATTCCAAAGAAAATTAAGAAAAAATTTCCATTGAATTTTACGGGTCTTTACATTACTCCCACCTCAGGGCTTTACGTCCCCGTAAAGATACATCAAAAACTAGGGAAACAAATGAGGGTACTGAGCATGCATCTGAGCCTCCCTCTCCCAAGTGCTCTCCTGGAGATTCCCGTGCTGCCATCTGATGCGCACTAGAGGTATCGATCGTCCACGTAGGACCCACTCCTGTCGATCCTCGATCTCCACCGAAATCTCCGTAAAAGTCACCCCATCATCAACGTCAAGCTCCCCATGGTCAATGATGTGCGTCGGGTCGTGCATGTATCTCCTTAGCTGAGATACGTGGAAGACGTCGTGCACCCGGTGCAACTGAGGTGGTAGAGCCAGGCGATAAGCCACCTCGCCAATCTTGCTGAGGATCTGGAAGGGTCCGATGAAGCATGGAGATAACTTGCCGCCTCGGCCAAATCTCAGAATACCACGTCGAGGTGAGACCGGAAAGAAGATGTGGTCGCCATCCTCGAACTCTAGTGGCCTCTGCCTCCTGTCAGCGTATGACTTCTGCCGGCTCTGAGCTGTCCTCATCCGCTCCTGGATGACATGGACCTTCTCTATCGTGGCCTGGACCATCTCTGGTCCCACAAGTGCGGACTCCCCAGGGTCTGTCCAGTACAAAGGAGATCTACAAGGTCGGCCGTACAACACCTCGTACGGTGCCATCCCGATGGTGGAGTACTAGCTGTTGTTGTACGCAAACTCCACCAAGGGTAGGTGGTCCTCCCAGCTGCGACCAAATTCGAGGACACATGCACAGAGCATGTCCTCGAGAGTCTGAATGGTCCTCTCCGTCTGACCATCCGTCTGAGGGTGAAAGGTTGTGCTCAGACGTAGCTGCGTCCCGAACGCCTCCTGTAACCCCTTCCAAAGCCAGGAAGTAAAGCGAGCATCTCGATCGGAGACGATAGATGATGGCACACTGTGGATCCGCACAATATATTGAACGTAGAGATGTCCCAAGCTCTCCATTGAGCCCTGCTCTCTGATGGGTAAGAAGTGTGCCGACTTGGTGAGTCGGTCAACAATCACCCAGATGGAGTTGTGACCGATGGAAGTGTGTGGAAGTCCAGTCATGAAGTCCATATATATGTCGTCCCACTTCCACTCTGGGACCTCCAAGGGTTGTACCAAGCCTGCTGGTACCTGATGCTCTGCCTTCACCTACTGGCAGGTGAGGCATCGAGAAACGAACTCTGCTACTGCCTTCTTCATGCCCGGACACCAGTGTTGTCGTCTGAGATCCTGGTACATCTTCGCCACTCCAGGATGTACCGCCAAAGGAGAAGTGTGAAACTCTCTCAGCACCTCCTCTCACAAAGCGACTGGTACCATGCTACGTCCTCTAAAAAGGATGTCGTGCTCTGCTCCAAGGGAGAAACCATCAGGTGCATGTCCCAAAGATATCTGTGCACGCAGTGTCTCACAGTCAGCGTCCTCACGCTGTGCCTCTCTGACCCACAGCAGTAGTGGAGGGGTGACTGTGAGAGACTGAAGGAAGGCTGCTCCATCTCTATCCACGAAGGATATATGCAAAGAGGCTAGCTGCTTCGTCGCCTCCTCAAGTATCTGAATTCACGTCCTCCTGCTGAGGGCATCGGCTACTATGTTCCCCTTCCCAGGATTATAGACTATCACAAAGTCATAGTCCTGGAGGAACTTGAGCCATCGCTGCTATATCAGGTTCAGGTCCTTCTGTGAGAAGATATACCTGAGACTCTGATGATCAGAGAAGACTGTAAAGCGCTCGCCCATCAGGTAATGTCGCCATGTCTTCAGAGCGAAGACCACTGCTACTAACTCCAGGTCATGGGTAGCGTAGTTCTGCTCATTCGGCCTCAACTGACGTGATCCATAGGCGATCACTGCCCGCTCCGGAATCAGAACACATCTAAGTCCGGTCCCTGATGCATCGCAGTAGACTACGTACCCTACTCCCTCCTCAGGAAACCTCAAGATAGGTGCGCTGGTCAATCTCTGTCTCAGCTCCTGGAAGCTCTGCTGACAACTGTCTGACCACACGAATGGTTTCCCCTTCTTCGTCAAAGCTGTGAGTGGTGCCGCAACTCTAGAGAAGTCTGGCACAAATCTCCGATAGTATCCAGCTAGCCCCAAGAAACTTTGAACCTCAGTCACGCTCCTGGGTGGCTCCCATGGTAACACAGCCTCGATCTTCTCAGGATCCACTGCAACTCCCGCCTCAGAGATAACGTGTCCCAAGAAGTGGACCCCACGTATCCAGAACTGGCACTTCGAGAGCTTACCATAAAGCTGGTGCTCTCGGAGTGTGTCTAGTACAACTCGCAAGTGGTATGCGTGCTCCTCCTCAGTCGTAGAGTAAATCAAAATGTCGTCAATGAAGACCACGACAAACCGATCAAGGTATGGCTGAAAGATCCTATTCATGAGGGCCATGAACACTACTGGAGCATTGGTTACGCCGAAAGGCATAACCAAAAACTCATAGTGGCCATACCGACATCTGAAGGCCGTCTTCTGCACGTCCTCGTCTCTGACTCTGAGCTGATGATAGCCTGACCTGAGGTCTATCTTCGAGAACCACCGTGCTCCCTTGAGCTGATCAAAGAGGTCATCAATTCTCGGTAGTGGATACTTGTTCCTCACTGTCACCTGGTTCAGTCAACGATAGTCAACACAAAGTCGCAAGCTCTCGTCTTCCTTCTTGGCGTACAATATCGGGGAAGCCCAAGGTGAAACACTGTGTCGGATGAACCCCTTGCCCTGCAAGTCCTCCAACTGTACCCGTAGCTCTCGAAGCTCGGCGGGGGCCATCTGATATGCTGGAGTGGATATCGGGGCTGTCCCGGGGTACAATTCAATATAAAAGTCTACCTCTCTGTGAGGAGGTAGCCCCGGAACGTCTTCGGGAAAAACGTCCGCAAACTGATCCACCACTGCAGGAAAACCAGGACTCCGCACGTCAACTGCTCCAAGGATGAGGCTAGCCAGCTGATGAGTAATGGGTTGTCCTCTCCTCCGCGGAAGTCCATCCTGTGCTGCAAAGGCTCCCTTCTCGCCGGTGAAGGTGAACCTGCTCCCGTCGGTGCGTACACATCGCACCTTGCGCCTAAAACAGTCAATCTGCGCATTGAACGTAGATAGCCAATCCATGCCCAAGATGACGTCGTAAGGCCTCGACGCTACTACAAGAAGATCCCAACTGATGCTCTCTCCTCCTAGAGTAAGCTCACACTGCCGTCACCAGTGCGTAATCGTCGATTCTGCTCCCGTTGGAGTCTCTAGCCGTAAGGATCGAGCCAACGGCTCTGTCGGAATCTCTGAGCTCCGAACAAGGGCAGCGACTATGAAAGAGTGACTCGCTCCTGTGTCTATAAGTGCTGCAGCAAGGGTGGAATGGACACAGATAGTACCTGGAATCATCTTGGGTGCGCCGCGGTCGTAGGCCTCTGCTGCCTGGAGCTGTGTCTGTCTCTGCCCGCTAGCTCCTTGTGGTCGGGGTGGACCTCCTGGTGGTGGTGGTGGCAGAGCCCCAAAGCGTCGCCCACCACCTGCTGCTCGGCCAGCTCCTCTACCTCGTCCGCCTCCTCCCTGCGGACTGCCACGGTCGACCCTCTACCTCTTACTCGGTGGTCCCTCAACCGTTTGCTGCTCCTCGGCACGGCGGGTCGGGCAGTCACGAGCCATGTGGCCCTGCCCGCCGCACAAGTAGCACTGCCTGCCTCTCAAAAGACTGGCTCCTTGCTGTGTGCCCCGCACTGCTGAGCCAGTGTCTTGAGGTCATCTGCCTGAAGGTCTGGTTTTCCTGAACCCATGAGTCATCCGTCGACTGCCTGCTGCAGATGACTCTGCCACGTGCCGCCCTGCGGTGGGTCTCGGCGCTGGTGTAGACTCAGCAAGGAAGCTCTCGATCAAAAGGTCCAGCTTCAGTACTCTTGTCTGAGTCGGTATGCTGAGGGAGATCAGCGATGCCCTAATCTCGTGTCTCAAACCCTGGTCGAAGGTCCGGGCCCGGAAGAATGGGTCACGTACCATGTCGGTTGAGTAGCGCGAGAGATCCGTAAATCTCGCCGAGTACTGAGCGACCGTCATGCTGCCCTGCCGCAGCTGAAGAAGCTCTTGGATACGCACCTCACGAAGGGTGGCTGGGACGAACTCCGAGTGGAAGAGGCTCTCAAAGTTCGTCCATAGAAGAGATGCCTCACCGTGCACCTGGAGCATCAAGCTCCACCATCGTCCTGCTGCTGCGTGTAGTAGGCTCGCAGCGAGGATCACCATGAGGTCTGCTAGTGTCCTCACTAGCCTAAACACACGTACCACTGCCTCCAGCCAGTCCTCAGCTGCCTAGGGATCCGTCTCCCCGTGAAACCTGGGTGTTCGCTGGCGCAGAAACTCATGCAGTGCGCTGAGGTGACGTGCATCGTCAGTGGCTGGTGCCGGAAGTATCGGTGTCTCGGCGGGAAGAGCTACCACCGGTGCCACTGCTGACAGAGGGCCCTGCACCGAGGCCTCGTCGCTCGGTGGGCTGTCGTCACACTCGACTCTCGGAACCCTAGCTGGCTACCATCGTGGCGCCATCCTGAAAAGGAAACAGGTGTGCCACGGTCAGTACAGTATACCTGGTGATCTGATATAAAGTAATCACAATGAAAACTTTGAAACACACACGCAATAAATGTTTTCATGCATTAAGTCGGAAATCAGTAGTCAGGGTCATGGTGTACCGATACGTTGGCTGCCGCACCAACACTGGACTCCCTGGACTGATAACCACACTCAATACGCTAAACATTATTGCTTCACATAGAAAAGTTCAGAGTTCACGGTAGAACCGAACTCCTCTGATACCAATTTGTCACGACCCGTCCTCGGGGCCCATGCCGTGACTACCCCAAGCCCGCCTTCCATAGGCCAGGGGATGGCGACTAGCACCAAGGCGTAAATCCCAGTAAAAAGGGAAGGCATTGCCTTTGTAAAGTAACAAGCACCACAGAGTAAGCAAGCGGAAAAGTAAACACTAAGTAAAAACAGAGTACAACTGAAAGTGCGGAAAAGTAATTGGGCCAGTATACAAACCCAAACTGAAAGTAAAGTACAACTCGAAAGGGAAAACAACAACTGAAAAGTAAAAGCCGCTACACCGAGCTGTCCACTGGAAATCCCACCTGAAGGGTGGGTACAGATAGCTCCACTGCTCCTCGGGTTCCGTCGTCCGCTCCGAGCATGTCCCACCCAGTGGTCCACCTCCTGGTACCATCCTGCTCTGCGAGCCTCAACCACAATCAACGTTGTCCGTCGTCTGCAACCAACACAACGTAGTCTGGGCATAGCCCATGAAGGGGTGAGTATAAGATACTCAATAGGGACCCCGAGACCCCCGAAGGTCTCCCAAAATCCACAAAGGATAAACCACAAAAGGAAGATACAAACACGAAGTAACAACCGACACTGCTTAGGTATATTCCCATACATATACCTAAGTCATCAATTCCAATACGCTCCAACCTCCGAGCCCAAGTACAACTCAGTCCACACAGGAAAGTAAACGTATTCCACACAGGAAAGCAAACGAAATCCACACAGGATAGCACAACACAATCCACACAGGATAGCAACAGGATTCATCTCACACAGGTATACTTTTCGAAAGACGATAAAGATGATCTCTGATCCATCTAAGTCATCGGACCCACGAAGGATCGATAGGTAACTAACCCCCGCAAAGACCCACATAGGATCGGGCCCACACAGGACCTGTAGGCGATGGTTCACAGAGGACCGTTGAATGCAAAGACCCACACAGGATCGGGCAGACACAGGACCTGTAGCACTGATCCATGTAGTATCGCTGAGTGTTGTAGTCGTCATCGAATCCACATAGGATCTCTGTACTGTCGTCGTCGCAGTCACAGTAGCAGTAGCAGTAGTAGTAGTAGTCACAGTCGCAGTCAGCACTAGGGTTCCCGCACACAGCAAGCTCGTTCAGGAGGGTCCGCTCCATGAGCCGAGAGACTGATACATCAACTGTCACAAAGTCCAGAGTTGATGTATCCAAAAGTTCAGTATCGTCAACAGTAACTCAACGCAACAGAAGGCGCGTCGATCGGACGCCCGGTCTGAGAGTTATTGGCTTTTTCGTCCCAGGGGCCCGGTTGGTTTTTAAAGAAAAAACCAACCCGACCGTACTCCACCTGCGTCCAAACCTCGGGCGGGGAATTCCAAAAGATCCATCTCACTAAGAGGAAGACAACAAAGCTGACGGCACGTGAATTGGACGTCCGTAGCTCAAGATATGATCGTTTCCACTCCGAAGGCCCGGTTGGTTTCATGAACGAACCAACCCGGCCGAACTCAAAATATTCTGAAACTTTGAGTACGATATACAGAAACGACCGTCTCGATCCGAGGACTGCATTTCCGCTGACGGTTCGTCAATCGGAGGTATGTGGCTCAAGTTATAGCCAAAAGACCGAAGTCGATTCGAAAACGGGGGGTCCGGGTCCGGGCCGACCCGGCCCGACCCCCCCCCCCCCTGGGTCGGCCTGCACCGGGTCATCCCGAACCGGGTCGACCCGACCCGGGTCCGACCCGGCCCGGCCGGCGGCGCGACGGCGTGGTCCGGCACGGCGGCGCGACCCGGCCGACGGCGGCGCGGCAGGGCGCCGCTCGTTGCCACGCGCGGGGGGAAAGGCCCCGCTTCTTCTTAGCTGGCGGCGCGGCTTTTAGACATGCCTTTGGAGAAACCGGCCCCCCTCGTGGGGGCCTGCCTTGAGGGAAACGGGGGGGCCGCCTGCCCCCCATTATGAAACCAGCCCCCCCCCCCCCCCTCATAATGGGGGGGCAATTAACCAGGTCGGGGGAATTTAATTCCCCCGGTCTTTCCCCTTCTGGCCGGCCCGACCTGGCCGGCCGGTTCTTCTTCAACGAACTGGCAAAGTCGGTCCCCTTCCGGCTACCGACACCGGCGGCCCGGTGAGCCGCCGGTCCTCTCGTCCCGCCGCGGCCCAGAACCGGCCGCGATGTTCGTCGTCCGGCGCGGTGCGACGACACCGCACCCCTCCGCCGCCGCCCCGCTCTGGCCGCAGCGCCTTCGGTTTTCTTCGACGCGGCGCGACGGCGTCGCGTTCA
The DNA here is from genome assembly GCA_963277665.1 of Viscum album. Lineage (NCBI taxonomy): Eukaryota > Viridiplantae > Streptophyta > Magnoliopsida > Santalales > Viscaceae > Viscum > Viscum album. The sequence goes on from OY728166.1 coordinate 267,466,429, forward strand.
TGATGATCCTTCCACGGCGCGGCGCGACGGAGTCACGTAATATAACCGTGCGAATTTCCGCGTGGTGCGACGACACCATGCCATCTCGTTCATCCATAATAAAATCATAATCAAGAACAAAGGAGGGGGAATTCGGCCGTGTTTGTGTGGTCCGACCCCCCTCTCGTTAGACGATAACACATAAATAATTATCCTCATGTTTGTCAAGCTAGAACCAAGAACGAGAATAAATAAATAATCAACAACAACCCCTACCTTGGTTTCAAGATCGATGATCGTCAATGACCCACGGAAGACAATGTCGCGGAGATCGGGCGTCGCGGTAATCGTTCGTCAAATCCGTTGACGAAGAGGTACGTCTGAAGAGGTACGTCGTTGGCGAATCTTCCTAAGCCGACGAAGGAAGTCCGAGGAGGAAGCGGCGTTCCCTTTCGTTGACACGGAAGACGTCGTCGATGTTCAGAAACAACCGGCTACGAAGAAGAGAGGAGTGGTGTTCTTCGTCGGAGCTCGAAGGTTCTTCGCGTTCTTCGTCAAGCTTGAAGAAGAAGAAGAAGAAGGCTTCAAAATCTCTCAAGAGGCTAGAGAATTATAACCAAATAAAATAAGCTAAGGGATTATTTTATTTACTCAACCAAACCTTTTGAAATTCAAAGGTTTGAAAATTATACAACTCAACCCATTTAATAAGCTAAGTTGTCAAGTTCATTTAAAAGGGGAGTTATAGGGGAGTTTTGAGAGAAGATGAGTAGTTGGGGTTCGTGTGGGCCCCAACACACTTAATCCTCCCAATGGAGGTTAAGTGGATGTGGGTCCCACCTTTAACTCCCTTTGGGAGAAGTTAACCAACAAAATAAAAATAAAAAGTGTTTCCACATTTTTATTTAACTTCTTATAATTTCTCCCAAAACTAACTTTCGTCTCGCATAAAACGCAACCTCAGAAAAGGTCTCCTTAAGCGAATAACGGCGCTGCGAGTTCATCGGTGACCTCGGATTTCAATTCCGTGCACCGGATCAAACGTTAGAAAATCTCGCTCGTTCGTTCACTGAACTTACCCAAGCCAAACTTCGGAAATTGATTTCGGGCACTCCGGGCCTCGGAATCAGTTGCCGTCAGAAACCGCGTTCTTGTAAAATTCCAAAGAAAATTAAGAAAAAATTTCCATTGAATTTTACGGGTCTTTACAAACATCATTTAACAGAACTCTTCTACTATTATATTTTGGAAACAATCTCAGTTTATAAAGAAATACTTCTTATTGGGAATGATATAATTTAATTTCCAGTGATTTTTCATTTTAATTTTTAAATAATTTGTAAAAAATGTTTCTTTTTATATAAAAATATATACCAAATATTTTTATAATTAAGTTAATGTTTTCCAAAATAGTAATTCCAATGTCCAACCGATAACTACTATAATAATATTTTAAGGATATATCAAATTTATTTTAAACTAAGTGTTACATGTAATGAAAACCAAACATACTATTGTATATAAGCCAGGTTAAGAATTTTATTTATTTAATTAGAAAATATAAATTTATAAATTAATTTTATGAAAAATTACAAAAATTTTAGTTGTTAAAAAATGATTTTAATAAAACTAATTTCTTTGTAACTTTAAAAATTACATTATATCTTTATAATAAATATAACTACACAATTCAAGAATTCTAAAAAATATTACAATAATTTATTCAATTGTTACATATGTTTTTTTGAACCTATGTGACTACCCATGATGATTAATGAAACATAAATCCCATAAACTATAAAATCATTAAAATAATCAATATTATCCAAATATGTAATGACATAATAAGTAATAGAAATACTATTTTTTTAATGTCATATATATATTGAACCATTTATAACATGAAATTATTAAGACAATATTCTCATTATTTTAATAATATATCATATTACATTCACAATATATATATATACATATTTAATGTATTAATAGAATTGAAATCATCTAATTAAAATTCATTTTTTTCCCAATCAGTAACATTTATACATGTTATTAAACCAATAAAAATATTTCTATATATCACACTTAGTATAAAAATTTTCTAAATTCTATAATTTTATGTTTTTGAAATTGGTGATCTATAAGTATCAATAATTCAAAAAATATTATAACATGAAGGAAAACATAAGGAAGAAATAAATATCATAATCAATGTTTTAAATAACTTATATGAATATTGGATAAATATATGAAAAAATATCAATCAAAAAAGCCTTTAATTAATAATAGAATGTATTAATTGTCTCAATACGCATATGAATACAAATTTAAAATAGAATAATAAATTAAAAAATTCATTATACAATATAAAATAGTAAAATAATTATGAATTCATGAAATTTTATGAAAATGAAAGTAATATAGAAAATTATATAATATGATTATAAAAACATTGAAATGTTTAATGACCTTCAAAATAGATTCTTTTTTATGATAAATTCCATTATTATAAAGAATATGATAAAAAAATTATTATGTACTGCCTAATTATGGTAGAAAAATCATATTTCTCACATCATTTTGAAAAAAACAGATTATGGCCATGATTTATAATATCGGGTGATAAATATTAATTTAATAAATTTTAGTGTGACATATGACCCCCACCATCATCGACATATACTAGATCCCCTTGGAATAAATATCCATTATATCCTAAATAATATATCTAAATATAATTTGTTTCATAATATTATCCAATATCTTAAAAATGAATAATAATAGGAAATTAAATGTCTTTTTTCAAAAGGATTTCTAAACCAATAAAATATATAGGATGATCAAAACATCCAAATTGTGATAGAAAAAAAATCTATGAAAAATTCATTTTGTGATAGAAAATACTTTTTAATAAAATTAAATCATTTTTATAAAATATTTTTTTCATTTACAAAAAAAAATTCTTTTTAAGAGGAATAGAGGATTTTTGAAAATCTCTTTATAAAGAGTTTTCAAAAAAAATGTACATAAAAATATATATGGATTTAAAAAATAATAATACAATATAACACGATAAAAAAATTATAAATTGTCCCTAATGAATAGTTAATGAAGATCTATAAGGGTTATCAAAATGGGAAGATAAAATACATTGGAAAAATAATTATAAAATGTTTTTTATATGTGGACCTTGAATAGAAACTATATATTTAATAATTAATTATTGAAACAAATTGAAAACATTGAATCTAAAAATAATCATAAATAATGAATACTACAAAAAGAAAAAATATTATATAATCATGGGGTGTGAATATAATTTGAAAACTATATATATTTATTAACCGTTATTATGTAAAAATGAAATATAAACTTGTTATATTATTATACAAATATTTAAATAAACACACATTGATCATTTTCAAGTTAAAAAATTATTATTTATGGATCCTTGAAAAATGAATATTGGTTATAAATAAAAAAAATTTAGTTGAAGATAACACCTCTTATTTTCAATGGATGAAAAAAAACCCATATAAAAACATTATAACTACTACGTGAAGAACCCATAACATTTAATCGATGATGAAATCTTCTTTTATAAAATTAAAAATGGTGAAAAATATAAAAAATGTGGAATAAATTAATGGAGTTCCCATTGTGTAAATTTTAACATGGGTGGTTAGAAAATAAATTTTTTTTGAGGAAAAACTAAAAAATAATAATTATATTTGTTCTTATTAAAATAGATTTTAATGAAAAAATAGAATCATCTAAGACTAATAAACTGGATAAAATCATAATTATAAAAAAAGAATTATAATATACCATGCTTGATTTATTTTATGTGAAACATTATTCAAGTATATTTTATTTACATAATTGCGTAATTGTTTTTAGGGGGTTACGAAGTGTTTAACAATGTTATGGAGGATTTCCGGGAGTTCAATGGTTTGTGAACGTTTTTTTCAAACTCAACACCATCTCTAAGAAGATATACAGTGGAAGAAATTATATCCTATGCAAGTGCATGGATACATTATGGTCTACAAAAATGAGTAATGTACCTATGGGATGTGGTGAAACATGAAATAGTTGGAAACACAATGTCAGTACATGAGTTGTATAAGGTAGTTATCCAACTATGACAATTGTAGATTAGAGATGTATAACATCATGATAGGGTATGTATTTCTAGTTGATGTAGCATAACTATCCATTGTTAATTTTAGACGCCTTAAGATATGCATCTATTTGGAAAATATCCCCAAATTCACCTTAATATGATAATAAATTAATAATCAAAATTATTTTTTACCTGCAATATTTATATATGATATTGTTTACTCTAAAAGTGATTCTTAGTTGAACCATTTAATATTGGATGTATGAATTCATTATTATGTACGCATTCCTTTTTATTTTCTATAGATACATTCATCTTATCTCTATTAGTATCATATATAAATTATTTAGTTGATATATATATATATATGATTTTTGATGAGCATTTTGAAGATATCTCCTCATGTCCATTTAATTTACTATGTCTTCCAATCAAATCCTGATATTTTGTACTATTTTTTTTGTTTTTTTAACTATTGTATTTTAGGTTGTTTCTCCATCTTACTAAAATTTCATTGATCGTAAAATTATTATTTTCAATAAAAAAAAGATTTAAATTTATATATGAAGCTTGTGCGATTCATGATAGAAAACTCATTTTGTTTATGGATTTAGAATATAAATGAAAAATGTTTTTTTGAAAATTTTATTTGGTTATAATTTTAATATGTTTTCATTTTGATTCTCAATTGGTTTCAAAAAATAGAAAAATTTATTAAAGAAATTATAACTAAAAATAAATCTTAAGTATTTGATTTTTGTGAATCGAATTTGGAATACATGGTTGGAGGGAGTTTATGCTCATTATACATGAACCGGTAAAAGCATTGTCATCTATTTGAGAACAATTTTTTTGTTTATTTAAAACAACATGATTGAGTGATTAAAGACCAATAATAAAATGGAAATGTATCATTGACAAAAATAGGGTGTGTTTATAGACATGATTATGTGTTTTTCAAATTAATATGATTTGTTTTCTTCGTGAAATTTATTTATTTGGAAATTTATTAAGGTTCTGATATAAATTATTTCATTTTTAATCTAATTTATATAAAATGTCATAATATTATTCTCTTAGTATTACTAGTTGGGAATTCATTGAGGAAATCCAGTTGACTTTAAAATCACCACCTAATTGGGAAAAGCAATGATTTTTCGTTATGTTGTTTTTGAGATAGAAGTTAATAAATAGTGTCCTGTTTATTTAGTGTTTTTTGTACAATGGGAATGTAATTAGGATTTTAAACTTCATGAAAATTCAGTGTTAATGGCTGATTCCAAAAGGATGTTTTTAAGTTTATTTAATTTTGATTATCACTTATTATGTATTATTGTTTCTTCTTGTACATAAATTCATTTTATTTTTTAAGTTTTGATATGTAATTTATACTCACGAATAATATAAATTCTTTTTTAGTTATTATTTTTTTATTTTAGAGGTTTTTCTTTCAACGATAATATTTTCCCTTAAATTTTCATGATTCATTAATAATTTATTGTCAACCACTTCTATTTTGGGGATGTAACAAAGAGCGTAATATCACACATGTCTCTTCTCAAGTAAATTTGGAGGGGTTAGTGGTTATAAATGTTATCACCTTGTATTGGTCATTCATTTTCAATATTATTATCTTTTGTTGTTTAATCAATCTTTTATGGGAAAAATAGTGGTTGGGTAATTGGTTCTTATAACACACATTTTTATTTCAATCAATAATATTAAACTATATAAATTTTTAATCATTTAACATTAGGGAATAATAAAAATATAAGGGGATACATGTAATGGTAATGTCAAAGATTTGATGGAATTGCAATCATAAACCTGTTGTTTCTAATGTTTTTTTGGTAGTTACATGATGTGTAATTTTATTACATGTCAGATATCTAACACTGTGGGCATCTGATAATTTCAATATAAGATGTGAAAATATAATTTGTTATTTAATATGAGAATTTAGTTTTTAATTAAAAAGGTAATTTTATTGTGCAACTTAATATGGGTTAAATTCATGTTGTATATGTAATTAAAGACCATGTAATTCCCTGAGTTGGATTGTTTAGGTTTCCTTGTGGGTTATTGGGGCTTCATTATATTTTTCACCCTTCTTATCTCAGCCATATCTAATGCCCTAATAATTTTTTTTTGAATCCATTCCCTCATGATCACTCTTTATAATGATTCATCAATAATGATAGGTTCTTCGTCTCATTAGGTAACACTTCCTATGTGTCCCTCTCTCATATGTGGTTATGGTACCATTTGTGTTATCTATTGATAATCAGATCTAGTTTTATATCAATTTGTTTGGTTTCAATTAATGTCATGTATTCTAGGTGAAGATCTAAGAGTTTTTAATCCCCATTGTAAATGGATGTATGGTTTCATAAATTCTCTAGGTATGTGGATATGTTAAATTATTCAAATTTATTGATTTTAATTATTATTGTTTCCTTGATATTTTAAATTTAATTTCATGTGTTGAAATTGAAAATGGTATAGATCTAGGTTTTAATGGGGTTAATGATCTGAGAAAAACACACCAATGATTTGGAATGAAAGGAATATTTCATACCTTGAGTAATATTGTTTTATATTTTTAATGGTTTTATAAAATTATTAGAAAAATTATATATAAATAAATTGACAAACATTGTGTTATGGGACCATTGGGTATGTCTATATAAGGAATCTATATCCTAATTGTGTGATTCCACTAGTTGGTTACATCATATATATAGATGAGTTTTAATAGTAATCAATATTATATAGATCAAAACTTATTCTTCATTAGGATTGTGAGGGTCAAGTATGTATTGTCCAAAAGATTAGAGAATATTTATAATTCTCATTCTTTTTTCAGTTTTTTATTACGTGATAGTTTATTTCATGGATACTTTCAGATATATATATATATATATATATATATATATATATATATTCAATATGTTTAATATCATTGTTTATTAATTAGAATTTTTTTAGTTTTAGAAAATATATTATGAAATTTATTGAAAACCTATGGAAGGTTTGAGAGATATTTTAGATTTTTTTAAAAAAAATAATGTAAAATTAAAAAAAAAATTAAAGCTATATCATGTGATTTATTGGTATTTAATATTTTATATATTATTTGGATGTTTACTAATAGGATCTATTTCTATCCACTTACATCATCATTTGGGATGATGTAGGAATAATTTTTCAAGAAATTTTTAAATAGAAGGGAATTATATAGAATAATATATTATCTTCCTGTTAATGTTTTAAGTAATAATGTATTTTTACCAAGGATATAATAATCCACAAGGATACATGTTACTTTAGAAATCATGTAGGTTATAGTTAATCATGTTTGGATCAGTTTTATCTACTTATTTATCCAAAAAATTCTTGTTCTATGTATTTCTTTCTAATATTCATGATCTGTTTTGTTATCTTAACGTTCTCTTAACCCATGAAGGGATAGTTTGGGTGATAGTTCTGGTTGACTGGGTATGATCTGTTATAATTTCATATAATAGGGGTTCCTCATATGGAAGTGTGTTAGAAATTCCTCTTTTATTTAGTGTCTTGGATATATAACGGTATTAATTAAAAAAAATTAATTCGTAAGTGCAAAAATATATCCTCACTTGCTCACTCTAGTGACTGAATCTATGTTACCATGGTTAGTATTAAAATAATTACTATGTCATAGATCATGTGTATGGGATAATTTAAATGGATTTTATTTGGGATTTATTCATATTAACATATCAACTGGTTTGGGCACTGAGTGTCTGAATGGTCATTTGAATAATCTACAGGTGGATTTTATTTATATGGGCTAGTTCTTTCTAATGATGTTACATTTTCCCAAAATAATTTTTAGTTTTTATAAATTTGTTATTATTTTAATGAAATTTTATTGATTTATGAAGTTGGATTAATGGTTTTGGAATTGATCATGAACGACTAATTTGTGTCTTATGTTTAATAGTTAATGCTTCTTAGAAGAGATCATCCAAATACGAGAGGAGAACATGCATGCCCAGTAGCGTATGAGAACCCTGTAGTGAAATAATTATTAGTAGATGATGTTATTTTTACCATTTAGACTATGGTTAATTTCAATTCCACAAACTAGTTATCCGTAGTTGTTCATGGATTTGGATTTACCAAAAAGCATCAACATGTCTTACGTTGTTTCAATAGACCAAAATGATAAGAGTATTTTCTTGATTAGATTGAGAGGATCATAAAATTTTTGAAGACACTTGAATATTATATTGTGGTATTTTTTTTCCTATATACATTAAGGTCTGAGAGAAAGATTGTGGGACTATATGGAGAAAACTATGTTTCATGATGGTGTTTCCTTGATTTCAATCAATACAATATATAACCTGCTATTTTATCCTAAAACATTATCTATGGAAAAGAAAGACGAGTTTCTGACATTGGGGTAATGGGAGAATACAAGTCTAGATTAATCCTCCCATTTTGATGAGTTAGTGAATCACGTAACTGATCTTGTAACTAATGAATACATGATGACATAGAGGTTCAATATGGGAATAATAGAAAGTAATCGTTCAATTCTAGTAAATTTTAAATTTCTTTTTTTTCTGGAGTTATAAGATAATTTTTATGTTTTTTAGATAGACATAGTTGGATGGGTAGGTTTGTGGAGAGAATTAGTCGGTGTAGTGGTTATCTAGGGTTCATCTTCTTATTAGAAAAAGAAGCTTAATAGTGGTTAGTTTTTTCAATGACCATTTATTGGGGAAATTTATGATAGCACAATGTTATCTTCAATCAATATTAGAGGTGTGGTCGTACTAGGACTCATGGTATGATGGTTCCATATCCATGGCATCTTTGAAAGTGATCTGGACATATGCTACATTTCATTGACATGATATCCCAAGGTACTAAAGAGGGATCCTCATTAACCAATATAAGACTAACTCATGTTGATGCTCCCATGGGTGGTGGGTATCATCCTAGAGACAATGGGGATGTACATGTTGTTATGTTTGGTTAAAAATATGTGGAAGAGTGTGAAGCATAGGAATATGATATAGAGAAATCCAATGTTTGTGTTATAGTGTTCATTTAAACTTCAATGGTTCTATATTTATTTATTTATAATTAACATTATTTTATATCGTGGAAGATGTTTATTGTGATAGGGTTGTTTTCAGATCTTATCTCATTTTTTGTTAGATCATTCCTCTTTTGGGAAATATGTCTGAATGAGGTTTCATGTGCACCTCAAGTATGGTGAGAATAGATATCCTTGAGGTTATTTTCGACATATATGATATTTAAATTGAAATAATCGAATTGATAATCAATATTTATTGTATGATCCTTGTTAATTTATAGATATGTTGTTATGGTTATATTTAATATCTTCCAATGGGGTCGCTAAATTTTTCCAAGTTGAGAAAGGATCTAGTTCAGGTACAGATGGTTAGATTGTTCTTTATAATAGATTTATTTCATTCTAGATATAATAAATAATCATTGATTTGGATAAACCTTTCTTGGATAGTCTTCTTCAAACTGTGGTTAGTGGATACCGTAATGTCATTCTAGATGTTTCTTACAGTTCACCGCCACAAAGAGAGGGGTCGAGTTTATGATTTACCTAGTATTTATAAGAGTTAGCATTTCTATAAAATCATATAGAATGGAACAAATTGAGTTTTTGGATCATGAGATCCAACTTGTGGAACCGGATGTGAAAGGATTTATTCATCCTTTCTTTTTCAAAATAGGATTATCAAATTCTAATTGATATGATGTCTGTTGGAATTTTCATGATGAGTATTTAATATTAAATGTTTATTCTAGCTACCACTAAGAACATGGATCATTTTCAGATAATTGTTTGTCTATTTTATTATCATAATGTGATTTGATGGTTTTCCAATATTGACCTGAAGTCATTTAACAATGAGATAGGATTTCGGGAGGATTATATAGATATAAAAAAAATATAGGAGTTGTTATTGGAATTTTTTGTTTCCTTTTATGTCATTTGGATGCACTGGTAATCTTATGGTATATATGGCTTTAATAAAATATTTCATTAACATAATCATTGATTATTTTTTTATTATGTTAGTGGTTAAAATTTTTGTGTACCCCAAGTCATATGAGGATCATAAAGACAATTTATATATCATTCATCAAACCACGGTAGAGAATCATATATATGAAAAAAAATCGAAGTGTGGGTTTCGGATTTTAGAGTTGTAGTTTCGGGTTCATGTGATATCTGGAAAATCAACAATAATTAATCCAGGAAAGGTATGGGATATTATTTCCATTGAAAATACCTAAAATATATTTGATATCAAAATCTTCATGATGTTGGCTAGTTATTATTTATATATTGTTCATGGATTTTCAAAATCACATCACTGATGAAATTTTTAACGGTTATGGGTGTAATGATTATATGTAATTAAAAACCAAGAGGTCTTATATGATGTTGAAATTAATGATAACATTAAAACTAGGGTTCATTATCTAGAAAATATGGTTGATTTATTTCATTTTCTATTATGATTATTGTATTAGTATGGGATATGTATTTATGTGAGTGAAAATGCATTAGCTTATAGCTCATTACAATTACTCTCCTATCATATGCATCATTAAACACAAGATCTTGAGTTATTAACTATTATTCCCACAATCAAGATGTGGCATCATAAATTTTTTTTGGAGCAATTTAAAATGTATTCTAGTCAAAAAATTCGAATTAATGTTTTTACTCAAATTGATTTGAACATGCAATCGAGACACTCGATTGAGTATCTTTAGTCGAGTGATTTGAATATTTTATATATAAATCATAAAAGAAACATGGTTGATGATGCATTTAGAATAAATTTACCAACACAATCCTTGAGGGAATTGGTCTAGCAGTGGTCTCTCATGAGTTTTTTTTGTTGAGAAGAGATTTTGAGTGAATGATGTTGGTGGAATGATGTTTTTTTATTGATAATGGTTAAATTTTTTTTTTATTATTGTGTTTTACTTGAGTATATGATTGAACATGAAAGAAAAAAATGGAGAAATCATAAATGATTGGGAGACCTGAGGAGATTGGTCTTGGTATCCATGAGTGAATTTCTATATTTATTATAGAATGGTTGTTCCATATTCCTTGAAATTGAATTTTATATATAGTAGTCACCAACCATAATTTTTTGGCAATGTAGGGCTTAAATGATGTACCATGTTTTTAGATGTTGTTATTAGTGGATGAGGATCATATGGTTAGTTGTGGGATTTGTGTCACACTGTCCCACTTGTGAATGTGTTACGGTGGTACGCCATAGACCTATAGTTATATTGCAGCCTTTACACATTCAAAATTTCAATTGTGAAATCATTTCCATGTATTTCATCATTTCAATACCAAGAAATCCTAGTTGGAATGATTTAATTTTGGTGATTATTTAAAGACTCACTAAATCATTTTATTTCATTGATACAAAGGAAACGATGAAATTGTATCATTTTGGGAACATATATTTCATTGATATTGTGAGGAATCATGGAGTTCTGGCTATTGTTGATTGAAAGAGGAACTCTAGTTTTATATCCATCTTTGGAAAATTATTTCAAGATGATATGGGTTATATGTTGAAATTAAGGATTCGTATCTTTTATAGATGGTTGGAAATAAAAAGAGGGCTCTCCAAGTTATTGTGGATACACTCCTGGTTTTTTTAAATTGTTTTAGTGGATTATAGGATATTAATTTTCCTTGGAAAAAAATTCCTATAAAATTACTTATCATGAATCGATTAGGATTGAACCATTAGAGGATTTTTATGGGAGTCCATGTCAATATACATTGTGTTCAGTATAGTTGGGAGAGAGCTTCTTGGTTGGACCATGATTAGTTTAGGATATAAAAGATATGTAGTTATTTATATAGATACATTTTATCATGGATAATAATTCTCCAAAATATTATCCAGATAATCATCATAGGTTTTTGGAGTTTGAGGTAGTGATCAGGTCTTTAATAGAGTTTCTCCTCACATTCAATATTTCCAGATGAGTAACAAAGGTAATATGGCGTCGAGGTTCTTTGACCCATTGAAGACCGGTTAGTGAATACGGAGAGTGTCCTATTAGATTAATTTAATATATTCCATGAATTATATACTTGATCTGTTTCATGTATCTTAGTTGTAGAGTTATATACCAGATCTGAACCATGTAATTATATGGGAGGGTGTTTATCTTGACCCAAATCACAATGTTTTTTGGGGAATCCAATTCATATTATATAAAACCTATATATGTTACTATGGGGATAAAACTATCCCTATGGTCCAAGTATTGTGGAATTATAGTCAATTTTTTCCCGAGACGTGGTTCCTAGAGTTAATGATGAAGAATCAGTTGAATTCCCTTTTTTCAATCCATTATCCTAACCACATTATATGGACATAAATATTTTGTGATGTGATGGTTCTAACTACATATTACCATTATTTTAGGAAGTTTCAAGTATTTTGATTTTGATTTCCATTTTTTGGGGGGGCGTGTTACCAAAAATGAATTGGGGTTTTACCTACAATGGAAACTACAAATAATTGTTTTGGAATTTTTATCATAAAACCACATTTTCAATATTTTTTGTCTATTACTTTATTTTTATGGGGATTACACAATGTGTATTGGCCGTTAGGAAAATCCTGTGAACTAGATTCCTAGTGTTAAAATTATATATGTAATTTAAGGGTTAAAAACTATGTAATGTAAAAAATTAGATATTAATTAAATGTTTAAAGTATTTTTTTCATAACATACAATGTGAGAAATTCAAAAATTGTAAGTTATTAAACTACATGTAATTTCCTGAATTATTATATATTGGGTGTTGTTCTGGTTATTGATGACCTATATACGTTTTCGACCTTATCCTCTCATCTAAAGCTCTTACAATACAATTTTTTACTAAATCCCTCCCTCTGTATCACTCTATTCAGTAATTTATTAGCAGTTCTTGGGGCTTCATCTCGTTGTTTAATCCATCCACTTGATCGTTCTCTATCTTGTGTTTGTGAAACCAAACACTTTTGGGCTTATAATTGGATTATATTTCTTATCTATTTATTTTATATTATTTTATATTATAGTATTTTGATGGATGATCATGTGGTTTTCAATCCATTGTTTTCATTGTGCGTTATGATTTCTTTATCATTATGTTATGAGTATCGATTTACATATTATAATTTATGTAATTGATAGTTATTCTTATATTTTCCATATTATATGAGATTATATTTCATGTGATGAAATTGAAACAGGCACGAGTTCATGTTTTAATGTGTTTATTTAATTGAAAAAATAAAATAATTAACCTGGAATTAAATGGATTTTTAAAACATAAAAAATATTGGTCTGTATTTCAAATGTTTTTATAAAATATAAGCATGGTGTTGGAAACAGAAATATTGAAAAATTTCATAATTGCATCCTTGGGTATATAGAGATAGAGACATGTGTATAATTATTATGTGAGACAATACTATGAGGTTACCACTTGTATATCAATTAACTATAGAAGTACATCATATTATTTAAATATATCATTCTAAAATTTTAGAATTTTGAGTGTCCATTATATGATTATCAAATAGGATACACCCATTATGGAATGTTAATTTATGTTTCTTGTTGTATAATTCATGATATATTATTTAATGGATATCGACTCTCATGTATATTTATGTTGCAGTATGTTTACACACTTTCCATCATAGTTATCATGTTTCTAGTTTTGGAAGATATCATAATAAATTTATGGAATACTCATGTAATGTTTGAGATTTTATTAATATTTTTTCATTATAAATATTATTGTAAAACAAAATTCCATTAATTATAGAAATTTTAACTTATTGATATTAGAACTTATATATATTCTTTTGTGGTTTCATACTAGGATCTATTTTCTACACAGTACATCTTCTAATGGGATATTCTAGACCTTATTTTACATGAAAAATATAAATGAAAGATAATTCTATATAATGTTTTCTTCACATGTCAATTATTTTTTATAGAATACATTGAGGAGGTTACAATTGGCCACATGGAGACTTCTTTTTCAATGCATGTTGCACTCCCTGGTTTTCATGGTTATTTTTACTTGTATCTATCTAAAACATATATATATTACACTTCTTTTATTTCTTCTATTTTTATTTAATTCAATTCATCATTCCTTGTATATATTTTATCTCATCATTTAATGCTCTATAATGAGTGATTGGTCTAGTTGGATTGGGATATATTATTCTAGTACTGGAGTAAGAGATGGAATAATTCAATCTCTTATGATCAAAGTATAAAAAAGTATTATTGAAACATTAAATTATGATCATAAGGAGGGGTATATATTTTTTATAAAAATAATTCTATAAGGATGATTGGGTATAATAGTGTTTCAGAAAACCATCTAGCTGAATAATGGACTCTTCATAATGGTATTATCATATGTTAATTGAATTAAATGAATATATGGTTGGACTTATCACCATGATTGAATTTTTATATTGTTTGTAATGGTTTACCAAATTTGATAATGTGATGTGTTTCCAAATAGTAAAAAAGGTCATTTGAAAAGAATGGTTGAAATTATAAAAAAATTATTGGTATGATTGAAATGGTTGGAATTTATATAAATATGTTTTTTAGAGGAACCTTTGTCATTTTCAAGGAATTTTACTGGAGTATTTTTTTGATGATAGATTTGATAGGAATGATAATCCTTTGTTTTTGGACTATATAGTTTAATTACAAATGTAGAATCAACCCATCATTAGAGGTGATGCTATGAAGAAAAAAAATATGCCTTATTAAATTGTTTGAATAATTTATTGGTTATCCTTTGGAATGAAGCCATGATAAAATTTATAATATAAATATTTAATTAGATTAGTTAGAATAGTATTGATTAGAATTATTAATTCCTGAAAAAGAAAAACATGGAATTAAATTTGAGGATATTGGGAAGTTTTTTTTATCATGAAATGATATCCTCACACCATTCTGATTTCAAAAACCATATACATCATTATATTTAGTCTATAGAACCTCTCAATTATATAGTATGAAGACAATTTTATAATTTTGTTCATATTTTCTCGGGATTTTGGTGAATGTGAGTCCTTGAATGGTTGCATCATTGAAACATGGATTAAGTTACACTATTTTCAAATATCATCATTCTATTATGAAAGATTATATAGAAATTGACAATAGAGAAACAGTGTTAGAATTTAATTCCTCAAATAATTTATTCTAAGGAATTATTTTTATTCGTATTAGAGTAGGTAGAAATCCCCATGATAAGAATAAGAAAAATTGGGACATGCACTTCTATATTATGGATAATTATTCATATTAGGCCATAGGATTAGTAATATTCAATATACAGCCAATATATATGTTTATATTTTTTAAATATTAATATATCAATAACATTATGTGATAATTTATGACACCATAGTTATTATGTAACTATCTCAACTAGTTGTAACATCATATGTGATATTTTCATGGTTCCTCATGTTCGAATTTTATAGAAACATTCCATGAAACTCAGGAATTTTATGCATAAATGGAATGGGTAAAACAGTATAATTCTTATCAACAAAATAGTTTTATATTAGGTCATTCTATGGGAAATATTAAATTCATCCAATTAAATCTAAATTGGGTTTAAATTCTAATAAATTAATGAGTTAAAAATTGTATGTAGATGAGAATGTGATCGTGGATGATCAATTGGGTTCTCTAACTCTAAGATGTATGTTTCTATAAAATTATATCATTATACATGTATTTTTCGATATGTTAATCTCCTTTAATATTATTTCTTCTTGTTCTATTATCAATATGGGATTGTATGTGGATATAATTCATTCTATCATAAAACCTCTAAATACTATAGTTCAAATTGAATGTAAGACATTTATTTATAAATAATGTTCAATATATTTTGATCAAAATGATATTCATTAAGAATAATATATAATATTGATTGATTTATATGACTTTTCTTGTGGGGATGGTTGAAATTTTTCATGTCAGAAATAGACTATTATACTTGACCGTTTTTTGAAACATATATGGATGAAATGTTTTTTCTTATTAGAATGTATTAATATTTACAAGCATGTAGAGTAGGATTATTCAGATATGTTATTCGAACCATGTCGAATTAGTTGTGGGTTCATACCTTGAAATATTTTAAAAATATTGGGAGTTTTTTTCTAACTATAGTTGATGAGTTTCTTGACATTCCCTATATAATTTCATCGGTTTTCCACTGAAATTAGAAGTACAATTTATGATTTTACTCATACCGAATACCAAACCTCTCATAACAACATCATATATTATATAACTAAATGAATTTATTTAATTGAATGTATATTGGATGAGTTGGAATGAGAATGATTCATATAACCTAGAATGCATTTGTGGGAAGAACCAGTTCTATTTGTGATGATAGTGAAAGGAAATCATGGACTTTATATGGTTTATGATAAGAATAACCATTTATGATATATAATTTATTACTCTATAAATTCATTTAGGGTCTTGTAATATAAATAATGAAACACAAATGGTTCTATAATATTGGCATATATTCATGGTATCACTAATTGTGAGTTCAAAAAGATTATATTATGAATATATCATTCAAAATTATATATGTAAATTATGCATATTTATTTAGGAACACTGGTCTTACTAATAATCCTTCCATCCTTATAGAATTAATTTATTGAGTATTTATACGGAATCATCATTCATTTGTGATTGTTGTTATTTACAATATTCTGGTGTATTCTAACATAAAATAAGATAATGAGAAAAACATGGTTATGGTGATGGGCACCATGTATGAGAATTATGTAAATGTCATGTTTTCAAAGTGTATGTATTAACCAAATATTCTAAAAGATAAAAATCTTGATTGACAAAATATATGATTTTAAATCAAATAATTGACAAAAAAATTAATGCTATATGAATTTTTTGACATATTTCATATTAAATATATTCAATATCGTTGATATATTGTGATGAACACAACACTGAGTTTAAACAAAAATTCATATTCAATAAAAATTTATATAAACTCATGAAAATTATTAACGTTACATGCTGTTAGAGGGTGTGATTGGGAATTAAAAAATTATGAAAATAATATGGATTATATTTTATAAAATAAATTCCCTGGTTACAGATTGTTTAGGAATAAAATAATATCGATTTGAATGAGGATGTAATGTTTCCCAAAAGAATTTGTTTTTTAAAAATTTTATTTAGTATTACATTATAAACTAAATTTAATATCACTTTCACAAATTTATAAAAATTTCATTGAAATTTTTATCTTATATTTTTTAAATTATAAAATCAATTTTAAAATATTTTGAAATTACTGTTGTTTTTTATAATATTATTTCTTTTCATAATATTAAGAATATTTTTTTCTATAAAATATTTATATGATTTTAGTAAATTATGTTCCATTATTTATAAAATTTTATATATAATTAAAATATGTATTATTTAGTGAAATTAAATCTATTTAATTTCATTTTATTCATACTCATTCTTTATTTAATGTATGATAATAATTATTATTTAAAAGAACCTTTTCTCTATTTGAAATTGTATACTTTTATCCATTTTCAATAATAAAAATAAACCCTAAATTTTAATGATATAAATAAATTATATAGAATATATATATATATATTTTTGTTTTTGTGTGAATTTATCTTCATATGACAATAACATTTTGAAATTTTTTTAATCTTTTAACGTATTTTTCAGGATATAATGAACTTCCAAACAAAACAAATTTTTGAGTAGTCCAGATGATTAATTTTAAATTCAATTATTCCACATATATGATTAAAATTATTTAAAATTATTTCCATATTTGAAATCATCATAATTTTAATATATCATATGGTTAATTATTTTTAACATAATCATTATTGAAAAATATTAAAAAAATTAAACTCATTCATGTGAAAACATTTTTACCTAATCATTACACTCAAAAGATAAGAGTCAGAATGGGAACAAAATATGATTAATTTCAATTTTATGGTAATATATTGATCATATAACATATATGGATCAATAATGGTCAATTATTCTATCTTGTTTCATGAAACAAATTACAAATTTTAATTTTTGAAGAATTCAAATGATTCATCTCCCGAAAATATAAAATTCCACCGCCACTACTCTACTTTAAAAACATAAAAAAATATTTCTTTTAAACAAATAAATACTCTAGTGGATTCACTAAATCCATTAAAGGATCTTAAAATTGTTTGACTTATCATAATTTCATCCTACAAATTATTTTTTTCTTAACAAAATGATTTTTTCTTAAAAATAGATAGCATACATAATTTATCTTTTTATATTATATATAATTCAAATTTTACAAAAAAATATTAATCATTGACTATAAAATATATTAATTATATTCGATATATTGTAATATTATAATATTATTTTATATAACAAAAACTACCTCCTCTGCCCTCAAAATGGGAATCAAACACATAAAACATGATTATGATAGACTACTACATTGCGAAAAAATATATATCATCTTCCACCATGGATTAACAAGGTTGGAGATAATGATATATATATTTTTTATATATGATATATAGTATATTATTAATATAATGTAATTAAAATATCATATATAACATATAATTTAACACACTATATGTAATACAATAATTTGGATGTTTTATATGTTATACACCGACCTAACAAAGTGATGTGAATAATTTTTCAATTATAAATTATATAAATGTTAAATAGATTTATTTTATATTGATATATGATATTAAGTAAATATTTAAAATTCTAAATTGAAAATTTATCCCATATTTTATTTTATTAACATCTACTTAAAAAAAATAGCGTCATCCATGAGTATGGTTGACTACTGCTGAACAAAGCCATTTGATTTGGTTTTCACCAATGTATTACTTGTAATTTAAAAAATATGATGATTATTAAATAAATTTTTTTCTATGAAATAAAATTTATTTTAGAATATTGACATATAAAATACTCTCATACACATTATCCCATTATAGAAATCATAACATTTCCCAACCATACATATATTATATTCTCTCCACAATCTAATGTGATTCATTTTATTTTCATATAATTTAATTTTTATTATAAATATTTTTATCATGAAATTTTTTTAAAAAAAATTAATGTTATTCTTGATGTGATGGAACTCTTACATATGTTAATTATGTTGAACTTAAATTATGAAATAATTAACCAAAAACATGGAAATTTATACTGGAAACTATACTGTTGATAATTATTCATTTATTTATTTTCTATAATGGTTGAAAATATATAAATAATTTACTATATTAAGAAACTATATTTGGAGTCTCTGAATTAGTTTGGAAAATATGGAATAAATTTATTTTGTAAACTTCATTGATAAAAAATTCATATCCAATCATGATTATAATCTAAGACAACAGAATATTAATTTTTACAAGAAGTAATATTATATAATCTTGATTATAATGATTTACTTAATTGAAAGATATTCAAATGTCATAAATAATTACTATTATTCCTTAATTTATGATTTAAATATGTTATGAAAGATAATAAAATATTTTCTAAATTATTTTATAAATGAATATATTTATTTGAATTAAAATAAGATTATAACTATTAATTACATCATACTGTAATATAGTTTTTATATATACATTGATAATGGGATCATTTTTTTTCCAAATCGTGGATAAATGATTTTATGTTATCAATTGAAATATGGGAGAAAATTAGTATAGGTGGGTTGTCAAAATTTTTATGGATCACATTTATCGATGATTAATATAGGGTTTTGTATCCTCAAATGAATTTTAGTTTCCCAAAAAAACTTTTATCACATATTTTTTTTGGATTGAGTAAAGCTTTTATTAAACCATTTTAAGGAACCAAATATATAAATTAATAATATAATAACATCATGAAAAAGAAAAAGAATTTTTTGTTCTTATATATTCAGTATATCGTCATAATATATATATATATATATATCTGTGTGTGTGTGTGTGTGTTATACATTGTTAGAATATTAATTGTGATTGTTTTATTAGAGATATTTTAGATGTTGAAGTCTTAAAATACGATGTATTGAATTCAAGATTGTATATAGTTGAAATCATAATATCATTGATCATATTTTCAATCTTGAATAAAGATTAATATATTATCTAAAATATTCACATTAATAATCAATTATTGAAATAGTAAATTTTTTCTTTTATTGTATGGAATAAAACCATATCAGGTATATTATTTATTTGTAAAAAAAATTACTATAATTGGTATAAAATTTAGTGATTTTTATTTTATACTGGGAACAGTCAAAATATTTATGAAACCAATTTTATGAATGTAATATTATTATTTAAAAAAATTATCAATATAATTAATAAAAAATGTGTTGATAATTTAATAATGGTGTTTTTGTGTCCGGCCACTAAATTTTTCTTTTGGATTATTAATTAGCTAGAATTGATATTTGGAATGATTATTTAAAAAATGAATTTTTTGAGCATTGGAGATATGTTCTTATTGACCAAAACATATTCTGATTTAATAATGAGAATGCTCATTATTTAATATATCTTTGTAAGACCATATGATACTGATGATGCTGGTCATCATTTACAAAATTGTGGATTTATAGAAAAGTGGAGATGGATAATGGTTTGATTATCATGGATGATTTATTTCGAATTGATTGATGATTTTCTCACGATCAAAGAAGAAGGAAATAGTATGTTTATACCAATTTTATTATAAATATTTTGAGATGAATATGGGTTAGTTTGGATTTATTATTATAATGAAAATATTTTTTAAAATATAATTTCAGAAAAAAAGTGATCCAATCAGAATGCTTTGATTTGAAAAAATATAATATATCTATTGTTATATAGGTGTTTATAGATGCATGAAATCAGAGAAGTGGACTCTATGTATGTAGGGACAATAGATAATTAGGTTCTCTGGAATGGGGCGGTGCTAAGAATGGATTAGCGGGACTAGTATCCATTTCTAGATCACTACTCACATATGTTGTGTTTTAAGGATATGGTCAAAGTAAATCAAATTCTATGTTGGATGGAATTACAATATAACTAATGGAAACTTATCCAGTTGAAATTTCTATCCAAACCTCTGATCCATTTGTTCTGTTTTGTGATTCTTTTTTCTCTATGAGCTCACTCAAGAGTCACATATCAATCTAATATCCATGAGAAGTAGTGAATGACTTGTTCTATTATTTATAATCCCCATTTCTTCATTTTTATTATATGATACTGATAGAAATATCAAAATAAACTTCTTTTTTATAAAAAATTATGATCAAACCATCGGTATAAAGGGATTTGGATTTTTTTTACAATGAAATTCTTCAATTACTGCAGTATTGAGGGTATTATCTTGATGGAGATATTTTTTTGTTCAGGATATTTAGGGTATTTTTATCTATATATACCATTATTCATTGAGGAAGTAACTTGTTATTGACATTCTGTGACCGAATATTGCATCCAAAGAATGAAAGTGTCATGAAATAAAAGGTTCCAAAAAAATATGAAATGTTCCTTAAGACATTCATCCATGGATATTAAAGGGAATATTTTAGGATCCCTTGATAAGTTCCTCACATTATGAAATATTCTTTGTGAATAATGTTTTCTTAAAATGATATGGGATTACTGCGGTTTTTACAAAAAAAATTAGTGATTTCTCATGAACCAAAACTCTGAATTTTATGGTGAACCAATAGAACAGATCTATTCTCTTAGTCCCATGAATACTTTTGAACTATGATATGTTATATTGTGTGAATTGAAGTATCTTATAAATTTTTATGCATGATTAGTGTTTATGAATCATATTTCATGTGGGGAAGTCATTGTAGTGTATCCAATACATTTATGAGGTTTTCAGATGAATTTTAATGTATTCAGTGTGTCTATGAATTGTTTGAGAATGATATGTAATCACCATTAAGATAGTGGTTTTGGTGGGGTATAATAGTGAAAATATTGTTTAATAATAAATGAATAATGCACTCTAGGGACAAGGGTAATGAATATACATCAGGGACTGTATGAAATAGGAAGTGAATGCACTTTCATGGTACCCATGATTAGAATATACGATGTGAATGTGTGTGAAAAAAATTATTATGAAGGAGAGCAAAAATAGTTCACACTATCATTTGGGTTAATAAAAAATATAGAGTCCATAAAAATTGAATTTACATTATCATTAAAATAATAAGTGGATAGATTTTCCAAATAATGTATGTGTATGAATAAATTAGAAACTAATAGTGTCTACAAATGAGGTGTGTGTGTGTGAAGAAAATATTAATTGGATAGTTTATTATAGAAATTATTTTGAAAATTTAGGTGTTACATTTTTTATACATGTATTACACATATATGTGAGGCAATGAGTACATGAAAATATAATTATCATTATAAAAGAATGAATGGCATACAATGTTCATGTGTGGTGTGGTTTAAATATTCTCTAAGTAGTATTTATTTTACTTTTTATGATGTTTTTCAGTTATCTAGATAGAAAATATTATTTAGATTTTTAATGTATTTTCATTTGATCATCTTATTATAATAGTATGTTTAATTTAGAGTGATATATTCTATAATTTAAGAGAGTATACTAAGATTACATTCATTCAAAATTTTGATTATATTCAGTGAATGTTGGTGAATTTCCATTCCATTGAGAGTGTGTATAATCAATTTATTTCAGTGCATCAATGAGTAAAATCAGTTTTGGTATTACGGTGGTAACATGTAGTTCTTATGATCTTTACCATTGTGTATGTTTTGTGGTTGTGTAACACTGGTGGGATGAAATTACAAATAAAACATGTGGGATATTGGAATAATGACAAATGGTTTTATTTCAGTATAATTTTGGAAAATATTCACACCTAACCAAAATGGTTTCATGATAATACCATACAAACCTCCTTGTAATTACTGATTCATTATTATTTGAGAATCTATTTCTTGAATCACTCTGAACACTATGGGAATGTTTTTAACCACAATGGGGGTGAAACGTGTTAAAATAATATGTTTTATGCTTAATTTTTATTTTGTAATTTATAGGGTTCAATTGTGTTTGTTATCCTGGAAGTTATATTCACTCAAAAAATTTCATAGGATAAAATTAAAAATTATTAAGATAAAAGTAAATAAATTAGTTAAAACATGTGTAACCTAATTCAACCTCTCCCCTAACCTTAGTGTACTAGCATGATCTATATGGACCATCAATTGGTATCAAATTATAAGTTACACCTCAGATTTTATCTATATTATGGACCAAGTTGTTTTTATAAATCATATATGAAGTGTAGATTTAAATTTGTTTATTAAATGATTTTCCTCATGTGAATAAATCAGTTCTTATCTATTTCGGATCCATCATGGAGGCTAATAAAATACCAAGAAGAAAATATAGAAGAATGTGTCAAAAAATATGGGAATGAAATTGATGAAGAATCATGTAGAAAAATTTATTGAATTACTTAGTGATATCAATTTAGAAACCAAAACATAATCTGATAAATGTATCTACAAATTTTTTCACATTAATATTTTCTTTTATCAACGGACTCTTTGATGAAATTTCACAACAAAAAATTAATCTGAGGATATAGAGCATAATTTTCTATAATTGTTAGATGATGATAAGTTATGTCACAAATTATTAATCCTAAATAAAAATCTATTTCACTACACAATGAACATTTCACCTATGTTGATGATCAATTATAATTAAATATGGGTGATAATTAATTGACTTATAAGGTTATTACTGAGATGATACATTCACTTGATAAATATCACAATTCCTCGATGACTATTAAGGACCCTCGGTTGGAAATCAAATATAATAACGACACATTTATTCTAGAAGAAGAATCAATGGAATAATCTATATTAAACATAAATGAATGATTCACATTAGTATAAGATGAATTAAAAATGATTATCTGTGAGAATTATCTAAATTATATTGTTTATAAAGAATTGATCTATTCATTATAGAAACCAAATATAACATAATTGAATATTAATTAATTCTAAGTAGAGGTTGTGAAAATAAGAATTAAAAAGATGAATATTTCAATACATGAAGTATGTAAAATTATTGATAATCAAGGTTAGAAATTGGAGGTTCAATGGAAAGTCACACATAATTCTGATGGAGATGAGAAAAAACATTCTCAACATGAGGGGTATTGAAATGGATGTTAATTTTAAAATTAAAAAGGGAAAAAAATTGTGAACTCCCCGAATGAATGTAAAGATTTGTTGAAATCACTCAAATACTAGATGAACTATGAGGACCCACCATTATACATTATATAATCATGAATTAAATCAATAATTAACAATGGGGATCTTTTCATATTTAGAGCACTATAGAATTAGGTCATAACATATACATAACAACATGAATATTACATGCAGACACTTTTACTCAGTATCCATTTTTATTCTAAAATAAAAATTCTTAAATAATGAAAACTGTCTAGTTATATGTTTTTGATAGCATGAATTTTCCATGATCCCATACATGATCATATTAATCTTTAATTTCATTAGAAAAAATATCAAAAACAATGGATGATCATAAAAATCTGTGTAAGTGTTATAAATTGTGGAAAGAATACATTATTCAACAAATTCATACAAATCAATGAAATCATACTTCTCTATCTTAAAACGTAATATATTTAACATACCTCACAAAATACTAAGATTTATGAATATCACATTGAAATCATAAATTATAAATGTAAGAGGTGGCATCCATATCAGACATACATTTAGCTATCACAACTATATAGGATGTTACTTTTGGAATTCCCATCACATTGTATTCTTTAAATCTCTTAGGAGAAACATTAACATTTACCAATGTCATCTTTACAAAGCATTAGGGAGCGATCTTCGGCTCACCTGCCCAATTATTTTCACAGCACCACCCATATTTGTAAAAAATGACCAAGAAACATAACATAACCATAACATATGAACAAGAAAAATGGAATGAAAAAATTTCCACATTGCAATCACAATATATTATTTCAAGATATAGACAAAATAAGTTAATTCAAAAAGAATAGTTTTGAATCAAAGTGTCCCATACAACATTGAAAATTTTGGAAGGATTTTACACTTTAAAACAATATTGTAAATATAAATAAAACCTTAAAATAATTTCTAAAACATGTACATGAAAGAGAAGGATATTGATAATTTAATATTTAAAAAATTCAAAATGATGTTTTATTAAAGATTCCTTTACCACTTAAAATATACATGAATAAAAATCATTAAATAATAACATCAAATAAAATAATAAATATCATGTGAATATATAAATTCAAGATATAAAATATCAAACGAGTTATGTATATAGCTTATTGGATAATAAAGGTGCACAATATCAAGATATGCCTCAATTTAATGAGATTGAGATATAGTCCCTTAAAATAATTTTATAAATTGATTATGAATAAATAAATGAAATTATTATGTGTGATAAATATAAATAAACACAGTATAAGTAGATATTATGTGTAAAAAATATTACATCATTCACGCATATTGATATCCTGTCATAATCAATAGGTACAATTATAATCCAAAGAATCGAAATTGGGTTAATATGTTCTCTTATAAAACATTGACAGCCTAACAATGTTACATTAAAATATAGAGAATGAAATTATAAGATAGAAAAGTGTATCCAAAAACATGGACATAAAATTTACAGTAATAAGGATATATAATAACATATCCCGACATAATAAAATTGAATTTTAACAGTCCTAACCAAAAATAATTCTTTGAGTAAAAGAGGATGGTGGTATTTTTCCTTACCAATGTGGTAACATAGGATATATACACAACATGAAAGAAGGGTCATAAAATGGATATGTTAATACATATTAATTAAAGTATTTTACATAATCAATAATATAATTTTCAGAACATAAACTAAAAAAGGAAAATAGTGGAAAATATAGCAGCAATCTAAGGGGAAAAAGAGAGAGATGAAAACCCCTTACCTAAAGTCTGACTTGTCGTTTATATTATTTGTTCGTCCTGAATAATAATAAAAAATTATACAAAATTAATAAAAATATTCAGTTTTATTATTCCTTTTGTATAACTTATTACCTTTCTATAATAATCATATAATTATTCGTGTTTATATTGGACTTTTTGACGATGTTCGATACTTGAGTGAAAAATGAACTTGTTATAATTGCAAATTGTCCACATTGAGAAAATTCCATTATCTCCAAAATTATATTCAATATTTAAATATCGTATATATAATATATATAGTATATATGTATACATAATATTTCATATCATCTGGATATAATAAATGAAATGCATCGTTCATAGAGAAGTTACACCGTACGTACGCATGGACGCTAATCTCATTTCATTTTTTCATTTTTAAATGAATGAAAACCAAAAGATAAATATGTATATTATTATTAAAGTAAAATATCATATTTTTTATACATTAAATATTTTATTCAACACCAACCTTTATAGGTTCCATGTATTGTATTAATGATTCGTATCACTTTGAGGGGGTGGTAGTCCTCATTACCTCAAATGAAATTATCATATTTAACAATTATAGAAACCAAAAAGGTGTTATATAAAAAAATAAATAATTATAGAGACAATATAAATATAATATATATCACATATAAATAGTGTTCCATCATAATTTCAACCATGATAGGTGGTATGAGAATATTGAATAGTCATCATTCTGTGAAGCAGTAGTTTTTCGTCCATGGAAACTGTATCTTCTATATCAATTAGATAGAGGTGTGTATATGTTTTATTAAAATAATTATCATTAAAAATAAATATTATATTGAGGGTACTTGTTTTTTATGTAAAATATTAATAAGAAGAAAATAAGGAGTGTATAAGGAAAATAAAAGAAAATAACTAGAGAGAATATGTTACCTTTAAATCGAGTAACTCTATTTTGTTTGAACCCAAAGGTTTTATTAAATTTTCATTTTACTTTTGGAAGGAATATAGGAGGAAATTAATGGTTTTTGAATCATATTTTGGCATATTTTAGATGATCCATGAGGCTTGAGAGGCGCAAGTAATGAGTTAAAGTTGATAGCCATTTATAAGGGAGGGGAGGGGCTCGTTAGGAACAATTAAAAATATTATTTTATTATAAACAAAATTTTGATTTCAAAAGTTCCCAAACACATTAAATTAGAAGATAAGATGACTATTATTCTAAATCATCTCAACCAAGAGGTTTTAGGAACGTTTTGGTTTCATTGTTAACCTTATCATTTAGCTCTAACCCTTAATCAACTAATTTAACATTTTACATGTCTTCATATATATTTATATTATATGGTTAATATATTTATAATAAAAGGCCATGTGACCCAAAATGGATAATTAATGACAATTTAAACATCATATATGTCATTTTAATGAACCATATATATTTAGGACTATTTTATCATTTAATAAAATATTGATTTATTTAAAAAAACATTTATATATATGTTTATACTATTCATATCAGGAATTTTAAATAATCCCAATCAACATGTTTCATTCCAAAAAGATTCATTAATGAAAATATAACAAGTCATACACATATATAATGTTTTTTTATGGTATAAAATTTTTAAATTTAAATTTATTTTAATATTTATAATATCAGTTATTTATGACTTTCACTAATGAGGTAACTATTACATCATCATTGTGTCATAAATAAATTTTTTTATTTTAATGTCTAAAATTTTTAAATAAATTAAATTGATGTAGGAAATCTTTTTATATTTATAATGAATGTTTATAGTCAATTTTATTAATTATATAAATCCATATTAATTTTAATTGGTCAAACAATATGTGGTATTTATATTTTTATATTTACTTTAAATAAAATGTTGTGAATCTCATTATCTTACCCAATTGGATTTTGTAGGCCTAATGTTTAACAACCCGAGATTTTAAGAAAATTTTTCTTTTTAATTTTATTGATGTCTTGTGTTGTAAGCGACACCAAAATTATATTGTACTATACACAACATTGTATTAGCTTGTAGTATACGCATCACTATTCTTGGCTCGTGTTACACACAATTTCAAGTTTGTTTTGTCGAAATTATTCTATGCAACATTACGTATGGATTTTTTTTAATGTATAAATGAAATATGTTGTGATTATGTTATATGTAACACACAATGGAGCTTTCACTACACGCAACCCTGACTTGGCTTTCTTTACATGCAATCACAACCTTCAACGATAGGGTGTGTTGTACGTAATACCGAGTTTCACTAAACAATGATATGTTATTACAATATTATATAAACTAGCCATTATGAATAGTAATACCCACATTTTTAAATTTTATAAATTGTATCTTTTATAATGGACTTCATTTTAGTATTCAGAATATCAAAATAAACCTAGGGTGAATTTTTGGTATTTTTCATAAAACTTTCAATTTTTGATGAATAGTGGAAACACTGGGTTATTATTTAAAAACCGACTTTTTATTTAAATTATTATTCATTTTATTTAAATTTATTTTAGTTCAAAATTGATACATAATACCTATATATTTTCAATGTAATTTATCGGAGTCATATTATAATAATTTTAAATATATAAAAACTTTATTGAACTTTTCAAAATCTTTTACCCACCTCCTCAGAGAATCTAAAATTTACATAAAACATAATTTTAAGGCTTCTGTGAGTGGAAATTTCAAAAATATGAGAGGAAAAGTTACTATCAAGAATTAAAATGTGGTTCAATAACATAAAAATAATT
Source organism: Viscum album (assembly GCA_963277665.1). Taxonomy (NCBI): domain Eukaryota; kingdom Viridiplantae; phylum Streptophyta; class Magnoliopsida; order Santalales; family Viscaceae; genus Viscum; species Viscum album. The sequence continues at coordinate 267,495,605 of OY728166.1, forward strand.
TTTTGTTAATAGTAACTTTTTACTTTTATTTACCACGATTAAAAGTGAATAGGGTAATTAAGGGTAAATATGATATTATTATTAACCTAACACATGTCCTAATTCTATTTTATAAGTTTAATTATACCAAAAAAAACCTTATTAATGAAATATTACCCTTTAGGTCCACTTGAAATAGATTAGGACACTTATTAATATTTTATTTAAAGAATAGTTAAAATAGTTAAAATCAATGTTTAATAACTAAAACATTTTTAATATACGGTTATACATATGATAAATTAGACTATAAATCATAATTACAAATATAAAATATTTCCTACATTATGGTATTTTATTTATAATTTTTAGACATTAAATAATATAATTTATTAATGACAAAATGATGATACAGTAATTACCTTATTAATGAAATGTTAACATAATTGATGTTATAAATACCCAAGTAAATGTAATTTGAGACTTTTTATGAATTAAACTAATTTTATAGGTTAATATGACATGTTAGAGTTGATATAACTAAATTTTTTTGAACTAATCATGCTGTTATGATTTTCACAAAAATCAATTACCAAATAGTGTCAAAATTGACATAAAATAATTTTTAAAACAAATATTATATTATTAATTGTTATTCTATTCCTAAAAATATATGGATTATCCAAATGACATATATAAGGTTATATATATTAATAATGAACCAAATGGGGTTATTTTGGCATGTTATAGTAAGTTTATTAATCATATAGTGTAAGAAACCAAGATGACACGGTAAAACATAAATTAATTAACTTCGAGTTAAATCTAAATGATAATGTCAAATAGTAACCTAAACTTGTCTAAAACCAATTAGTTGAGAGGATTTCGACCCATACCGAATTTATCTACAAAATAAATCAATTTTTTTCTATTATAAACTGAATATAACTTTATTATAAAATAATATTTTATTTTTCCCTAAGGGGCCCTTCTCCTCCCTTATAAAAGGGCACCTCCTCGCTCTCCTCTTTACACAACTTTGAGCCTTAATGCTCGGCCAAACCATGAAAATTTCCCTTCTCAACATCCCTTGAAACATTATAGAGTTTCTGGTCTTCTCAAAATACGATCCCTAGTGAATTAAGAGGAATCTTAAAAGAGGTGCGTCGAAGAAGAGGTAATCTCTTATAACGATTCTTTCATGTTTTCTTTATTGTTAGACTCCTTCTCCATTAATTAAATAATTATAAAGTAAAAACATAAGTATAACTAATATACTTATATGTTATTATATATATGAAAAAACTCTATTTCACCTTCTATCCATCGTACGGAAAACGAAATCATTGTGTGTGCGTACGTACGGAATACCATCTCCACGCTGTGGTCTAATCTGTTTTCCCACCACCACCTTACATGGATGTGTATAATGGTGTAAAGAATAACTATATATGGTTATTATAACATCATAATTATTCTGAAATATTATATCATCCACTCCAATTCCATTCAATAATTATGGGAATGATATCATCGCTCGTGCATATGTACGGATTACCGTCTCCACGACGCGATGATATTCATTCTCATTGTTAACCATTAAAAAATTATTATAAAGTATTTATAATGAATAATAATGAAATATATGACATAAATAATTTAATGGATATATATATATATATATGTCATCTACTTACTTTCATTAATGTCAATTAGGAAAGGAAAACACCGTTCATGCGTACGTACGACCTACCGTCTCCATGAACGGTGTATTTCATTTCATTAATATATCTATATATATACTGAATATATATGATATATAAACCATTATTTACATTATAGAAGTAATTAAATCATGATATAAGTAATAATTTTATCAATAGAAACATGTCTAAACAAGTACGATAAATAAAATGATTTTACCCAAAATGCTGCTTTAACATGGAATTTACAAAAGATTGGGTAATGTAAAGTCATAAGGGAACCATATATTATATCATAACAATTAATATGATTATGTAATAAGTCAATTACATTATTTAGATCATTATACAGTAGGTTCGGATACATACGAATCATATCAGACATAAGGTAAGGGATAATTATTCCAATCTTATTCTTATCTAAGATGGTTAATTTGTAAGTATTTACTGGGTTTATGTATATCCTTCATGTCCATGTTTTCTAAAAATGTTTATATTAAATGTTTACAACTTTTTCATGTATGTTTAATTCCATTTTTAAATTTTTTTTACTTTTACCACATTGTTTTGAAGGAATCATCCCTTTTTTTACCATATAAGGTATTTTTTGACTTTTCTGGAAAACTTACGAGAAGAATGCTTTTTAACTTATACGACATTAATGGATTTTTATGGTTTTATAATGCCTTATTTTCATGAAGCATACTCTACTAGATTTCAAGACTATTTTCAAATAAATCCTTTTCTTTTAGAAATTCTTGGCATTTTGTGAAAAGAAAAATGATTTTAAAGAAGAAAGGATATTTTCCTCAATAATTCTTTTCAAGTGTTTTATCAAAGATACTTTACATCTAAGATGATATTATTTCATATGTGCATGTTTCAAGTATAAGTTCTCTATGATTTAAATGTTTTCTTTTTTCTTATAATAATATGATATCCATTTTTTTATATGCATAATGTTATGATGGGATGATGTTTGTGAATCTCATTTTACTCTTTGGGTTCTGATGAATGATTTATGTTTATTTTGCGGCACAAGTAAGAATGATTTCATTATGAGATTGGTGGTACCTATATATCCCTCCCATGCATTGGGAAATGATTTATATCTCATGAGATAGACATGGCTGGAATGGTAAGTTAATCTGGTTTAGTATTACTGGACTGAAACAAGAAGTGATCTCAATTCAGAAAGGCACTTTGTCCACTAAGATGGTTTTGCATGAAATGCCTTGGCTACTATGGAAATCATATCATGTGCTTAATGGTTTTCCACAATTACATGATTTATTCCAATTATATTTTAGGATGATTTATTTTCCGATACGATCTATGCATTACGTACTGCCATGTTTTATGTCATTGCTCAAGATTTTGATGTTTAAACATTATGTTCAATTTTTTAAGTTCAAATGTATATGGTTTGTTTTATTTTCTCCGTGCCAACACTTAATAAGCATTTGAGCCCACCCTTTATATGTTTTCTTTTCCCCATGATATAAAGAAACGTTTTAGGTAGTAAAACAAAAGGGGAGGATCTTTATGGGAGATCTTGTAGATCATTCACCATGATTAGAAGATTATGTTTCGAGTATCCAAAGACACTAAACTATTATGGTCCTTGAGTGTTGGTTTTTTGTTATGTATTAAGTATTCCTCAAAAGTAATTTAATTTCCATGTACATAATATTTGGGTTCTCTACAGTTGGTATCATAGGCAATGGAGGTATGAATGAATCTGATCCTTGGGACTCTCACATGTAAGCATTGGATGAAGCATGGCTCTCCGACTAAGGGATTCATGTGGTAATGGCTGCCACTAGGGATGGTGGTGTGTCCCCCCCAAGGGGTGTAGCCACCTATGTAGTGCCTTGATAGGTATCAATATTAGTCCACTGGAAGTAATTCTAGACCGCTACAGTTGGTATTAGAGGAAAGGTTTAGTTAACCTTTGGAAACTGGGAAGTGAAACCTTTAGTGAGATGCCTAATGATATTTCTAGTGTATGTCTAGGGATGTCCTTAAGGTCAAGTATATGATTAGGTTACATTACTAGGATTATTATAACGATCATGAATAACCTAGGATTAAACATAAGATCTTTGATAATGAATGCAATCCCCCTGATTATATTGTTTTCCAAGGGTGTTTTTTGCCTCTTACACTATTCTTTCTGGGAATTAGAAAATGTATGGAAACCGAAAGATTCACGATAATGGAGGATATGATGGACAATGGAATGATATTATTCATGAGAAACCAAATGAAATTGGAACTGGAAGTCCACAAATCGTTATTATGCCTAATCAGCAATCTTATAATATGATCAATGATTTAAACTTTGGTAAGTTTCCCGACATAGCTAATAAGAGAATGATGGAGTTTCAAGATGATCATATAGGAAAGAAAGTTTAATTTCCCTCATGTAAATCATGTGGGAAGAGGCATCAGGGATAATGTTTCAAAGGAACTGGAAGATGATTTTGGTGTGGAAAAGATGGACACATAGTAGTAATTGTAAAGAAAAAGGTTTAGTTAACACCATGGACAAGGATAATGGCATTGCTAAGACATCAACAACGGTTAAGTGTTTTAAATGTATAGTGTACGGGCATTATGGAAACCAAATCTCTAAGGGAAAATCTCAAAAGGAGAATCAGCATGGTTATATGGGTAGTATTTATGGGGATGATGATGCAGTGACTACAAATTATATAAGATATAGAAGAAATGATGAATCTCAGTAAGTGGTTTAGGAAGGTAGTGTAATTATTGTATGTTTATCAAGAATAATGTATGGTACTATGGAATAAAGAAAAATCTAAGGATTGTTACATTGTTTCCTTTTCTTGGGTTCTGAAAGTATATGATGAATGGTACCGGTAATAATGAAAGGTTATTAAAATATATTTGGAAGGTAGATGATATGTTTATAATGAAAGGATAAGGAGATAATGATATGTTTGATAGTATTAATGAGCTCATGACTGGTATAATGAAAAAGTGATATCATGGTTTGAGTATACAGAATTTTTGGATTTTGGTATGTGGAAAGAGTAAACATTTGTCAACATTCATTTTTTCAGTAAGGTTCAATGGGTACTCATGTTTCAAGAGAATACATGATTAAAAAATTCACATGTTTGGAATTTGACCAACAATATATATATATCTTATGATATATGGGTGATAAATGATTGTATTCAATTCTTGGTAGATGACCTTTCTAGTAATCATTTTATTTGTACTATGACATTGGACAGAAGTATTTTCGATAAACCAAAAGATTGGAATCGATTAATTTAGCATCTAATAGTATTTTTTTAGGCTAGAACTTTTTGTTATGTTATAATTGTATAGTTTTAGAAAAAGTAAAACTCGTAGGATGGACAACAAATCGTTTCGTCGGACAAGGTTATGGGAATCGAACCCACAACTGAAGTGTGACACGCCTTAATCGCCTACCATTGGCCTACAAAAAGTACCTAGTTAATAGAAACTAAGTTTAGTTTATTAAGCGGTATGATAGATGAAGTATAAGTCCATTTTTTGAATCATATACGATTAAACTCACCATAGATGGACTTATGTATATTTTATGAATTTTTCTAACCTTTTGTTTGAGACAGATGGAATGACCCATAATTCTATCACAAGATCTGCTAACACTTCAAGAATGAAAAATTCATCTTCATTTCATTATGATATGATTTATAAATTTTTCAAGGCACGAACAATGGTGAGATTATACCAAAATAAAGTAAGTATTTATTCTAATTAAAATTCTTCAACTTTAGTGAAATGATCTTGAAAACCAAAAATGTTGTCCTAGTGTCCTCATATCCAATAATCAGATAGTACCTTAGATCATCACAAAGTTATGTCTTTGTGATAATTGGAATTTTCATAGCCATGTCCTCTACCACTCTTCATCAGAACATAATGGTTAGATTTTTCTTCCATATCCATATTTTCACATATGTTCTCGTATTTGGAAATCTAGTGATGAGTTAATTTGGGTAAATATTATGTTTCTTACATTAAATTTTAAATTTATGTTTTAGTATTCTTTTTTACGATGTCGGTTTCTGTGAAAGATACTTTCATGTAGTAAATAATAATAACCCCGATGAATTTCGAGGGCGAAATTCATTTTAAGGGGGGTAGAATGTAAAAAACCGAGATTTTATGAGAATTATTCTTTTTAATTTCATTGATGTCTTTTGTTGTACGCGACACCAAAATTATCTTGTACTATACACAACACCATATTATCTTCCAGTATATGCATCACTATTATTGGCTCATGTTACACACAATTTAATGTTCGTTTTTTGGAAATTATTCTACACAACATTAAGTATATATTTTTTTAATGTGTAAATTAAATAAGTTTTGATTATGTTATACACAACACTGAAAGGAGCTTTCACTACACACAACCTTTACTTGGCTTGCTTTACACGCAATCGCGACCTTCCATGATAGCATGTGTTGTACACAATATCGAGTTTCACTAAACAACGTTATGTTATTAACATATTATATAAACTAGTCGTTATGAATATTAATACCCACATTTTGAAATTTTATAAACATTATCATTCAAAATGGACTTCATTTTTGTATTAGGAATATCGAATTTAGCCTAGGGTGAATTTTTTGTATTTTTCTGAAAGCTATCTTTTTTTGATGAATAGTGAAAACACCAGCTTTTTATTTAAAACCCGTCTTTTTATTTAAATAATTATTTATTTTATTTAAATTTATTTTAGGTCAAAATTGATACATAATACCTATTTATGTTCAATTTAATTTATTGGAGTCATTTTATAATATTTTTAGATGTATAAAAATTTTATTGATCTTTTCACCGTCTTTTACCCACATCCTTGGAGAATTTGAAAAATTACCCAAAACTTAATTTTACCACTTCTGTGAGTGGAATTTAGAAAATCCAAGAGACACATTTAATATCAATGAGTAAAATTTTGTTCACCAGGATAAAAATAATTTTTGGTGAATAGTAACTTTTTACTTTTATTTACCACGGTTAAAAGTGAATAGGGTAATTAAGGGTAAAAATGATATTATTATTACCCTAACACATGTCCAAATTCTATTGGATAAGTGTAATTAGCCCAAAAACAACCTTAGGAATGAAATATTACCCTTTAGGTCCATTTGGATTAGATTAGGACACTTATTAATATTTTATTTAATGAAGAGTTAAAATAGTTAAAATCAAAGTTTAATAACTAAAAAGTTTTTAATATTGGGTTATAAATAAGATAAATTCGACTATAAATTTTAATTATAAATATAACAAAATTTCCTACATAATGGAATTTTTTTATAATTTTTATACATTATAAAATCTAATTTCTTTATGAAACAATGATTATGCACTAATTACCTTATAAATGAAATATTAACATAATTGATCTTATAAATACCCAAGTAAATGTAATTTGAGACTTTTTATCATTTAAACTAATTTTATAGGTTATTATTACATGTTAGTATTGATTTAAATAACATTGTTCAAACTAATAATATAGTTATGATTTTCACAAAAATCAGTTACCAAATAGTGTCAAAATTGACATTAAATATGTTTTAAAACAAATATTATATTATTAATTGTTATTGTATTTCAAAAAATCAAAGGTTCGTCCAAATGACTTATATAAGGTTATATATATTAATAATGAACCAATTGGGGTTAGTTTGGATTGTTATAGTATGTTTATTAACCATATAGTGTAAGAAAACAGGAAGACACGGTAAAAGTTAAATTATTTAACATTGAGTTAAATCTAAATGATAAGGTTAATATATTAACCTAAACTTGTATAAAACATATTGGATGACAGTATTTAGACACATCCCGTCTTTATCTTCTAAATAAATAAATTTGGAGCTATTATAATCTGAATATGACTTTATTATAAAATAATATTTTAAGTTTTTCCTAAGGTGCCCCTCTCCTCCCTTATAAAAGGGCACCTCCTCACTCTACACTTTACACAACTCTGAGCCATCAAGATCTGCCAACCCCTTTCTATTTCCCTTCTCAACTTTAATAGAAACATTATAGAGGTTATGGCCTCCTCATAATACCAACTCTAGTGCATTAAGTGGAAGCTTAAAGGAGGTTCATTGAAGAAGAGGTAATCCTTTCTACCGATTCTTTCAAGTTTTCTTTCTTCTTCCACTTCATCTTATTTATTTGTTTCATTATAAATTAATAACATAAGTATCACTAATATAAGTATATATTATTATAAATATGAAACATCATAATTTTACCTTTTATCCATCCTATGGAAAATGAAATCAATGCGCGTGCGTACGTACGGAATACCGTCTCCACGCTGTGGTGTAATATGTTTTTCCACCACCCCCTCACATGGATGGGTATAATGGTGTAGAGAATAACTATATATGGTTATTATAACATCATACTGATTCTGAAATATTATATCATCCAATCCAATTCCATTCAATAATTATGGGAATGATATCATCGCTCGGGCGTAGGTACGGATTACCGTCTCCACGACGCGATGAGATTCATTATCCATGTTAACCATTCAAAAATTATTATAAAGTATTTATAATGAATAATAATGAAATATATGACATAATTAAGCTACTTTATTTATGTATATATATATATATGTCATCTACTTACTTTCATTAAAGTCATTAAGGAATGGAAAACAACATTCATGCGTACATATGGCCTATCGTCTCCATGAACGGTGTATTTCATTTCATTCATCTATATATATATATATACTGAAGGTATATGATATATAAACCATGATTTACATTATGGAAGTAATTAAATCTTTATCTAAGTAATAATAATTTCAAGAACTAAAAGTCTAAACACATACGATAAATAAAACTATTTTACCCAAAACGTTGCTTTAACATGGAATTTACAAAATAATGGGTAATATAAAGTCATAAGTGAACAATATATGATATCAAAACAATGAATATGATTATGTAATAAGTCAATGAAATTATTTAAATCATTATACCAGATGTATGGATACATACGAATCATATCAAACATAAGGTAAGGGATAATTATTCCAATCTCATTCTTATCCAAGATTGACTATTTGTAAGTATTTACTGGGGTTATGTATATCATCCATGTCCATGTTTTTTATAAAATGTTTACTACTCATTCATGTATGTTTAAAGTCATTTCTACCCTTTTTTTACATTTACCACATTGTATTGATGGAATTTTTCTTTTGTTTAGCATATAAGGTACTTTTTAACTTTTCCAGCAAAAGTACGAGAAGAATGTTTTTTTAACTTATATGGAATGAATGGATTTTTAAGGTTTTATAATACCTTATTTTCATGAAGCTTACTCTACAAGATTGCATGACTATTTTCAACCAAAACCTTCTCTTTTAAAAATGCATGGCATTTTGTGAAAGGAAAAATGATTTTAAAGAAGAAAGGATATTTTCCTCAAGAATTCTTTTCAAGTGTTTTATCAAAAACACTTTCTATTTAAGATGATATTATTTAATATGTGTATGTTTCATGTATAAGTTCTCTATGATTTAAATGGTTTGAATTTTCCTATAATGAAATGATATCCATTTGTTTTATATGGATTATGTTATGATGGGATGATGTTTATGAAACCCATTTTACTCTTTGGGTTATGATGAATGATTTATGATTATTTTATGGAACATGTAAGAATGATTTCAGTATGATATGGGTGGGAACTATATCTCCCACCAATGAATTAGGTAATGATTTATATCTCATGATATAGACATGGCTGGAATGGTAAGTTAATCTGGTTCAGTGTTACAGGACAGAAACGAGGAGTGAACTCGATTCCGAAAGGGACTTTGTCCACTAAGATGGTCTTGGCAGCAATGTCTTGGCTACTATGGAAATAATATCATGTGCTTAATGGTTTTCCATAATTACCTGATTTATTCCCATGAAATTTTATGATGATTTATGTTCTATTATGATCTATTCCTTATGTACCACCATGTATTATTTCATTGATCAATATTTTGATTTTAAAACATTATGTTCATGTTTTTAAGTTCAAATGTATATGGTTTGTTTTATTTTATCCATGCTTACCCTTACTGAGCATTTGAGATCACCCTTTATATGTTTTCTTTTCCCCACGATATAAATAAATGTTTTAGGTAAGAAAACAAAAGAGGAAGATCATTATGGGAGATGTTGAAGATCTTTCATCATGATTGGAAGATTATGTTTCAAGTTTCCAAAGACATTAAACTATTATGGTCCTTGAGTGTTGTTTTTTGTTATGTATTAATTATTCCTCAAACGTAATGTAATTTTCATGTACGTCGAGTTTGGGGCCTCTACATAAAGTATCACCGAATGATTATATTGGTCTGACATTACTCATCCAATATGGTTAAGGAAAATGCTAAGGTAATATTATATTATTATAATATTCTCTTTACCTTGAAATACCCTATTTACCAATAACCACGGTAAATAAATATCAAATGTGACTATTAACAAAAAATTATTTTCATTCTATTGAACCACATATTATTTTCTGATGAAACCCATGTATGTAGGATATTTTAAATACAATTCACAAAATCATTAAAATTTCATTTAAATGAAAAATTTGGTTTTAACTACTTTGTAGTGTTTTTCACTATTAATCAAAAATGAAAATGAGCAGAGGAATACCAAAAATTTACAAAATTTAAATTTTTATGTTCCGCTTCTAAAAAAATTATATTTTGTCAAATGGAACACATAAATGTGACAAAAAATATTTAATAAGGATTGTCCATTAAATGGTGGTAAACCAAACTTTTAAATATTATTAGAGTAATTAATTCTTAAAATTAGATTCATTCTTATTTTTATCAATTATGACCTTTTAGATAAAAACAAAAACAATTTATGAAACATTTGTAAAAATATTTTATTTATTTCTGGTCATTCCTACCAATTAAATTATTTAGGCGTTAAATACCATTTAAAATAATAATAATATTATATTATTTTTCAATATGACTCAGCCTTTTGTGCAACCTAATATTTCAACGAAACACATTATTTCATATTAGTTATGCCATCAATCAAAGCATAACCACTAAAGTAAAGTTAATATTTAATTCCAAAATAATAATAAATATGAAAATTTTATATTCTTAATTTACATGGGGTGATAAATCCTTCCCCCTTTTGGAAATTTCATCCTCGCGATTTTAATATTGTTCTTCGAAACTTCATTAAATGTCCATCATTGGAAAAAAATCAATCATACTATCAATTTATAATAATAAACGAGAAGAAAAAATGTCACCTAAGATAAAAAATACTAAAATTCAATGAATATAATGATATGGAGGAGAAAACCACAATCATGTTATGATGAAGAGTAGAAGAAAACAAGATTAGGATAATGTTAACAATAAGGAAACCACAAACCTATGATGGGTTAAGCAGTCATTGGTTTCCCAGAAGAAAATGTAAACAGAAAATATTTTTGTTTTAAGTTCAATTTCATAATGTTGGAGAATATATTTATGAGATTGAATAAGGAAATTACCAAATAAACATACTTTTCAAGTAGAGTTTCATCCATTAGTAATTTTCCACCACAAATCTGTCATTTCTCCAAACTATGTGTTTTCAAGATGTCTTGGTCACACCTGAATCATAAGAATAAACTTATAGAAAATATCAAAACCCTCAAAAGATAAACAATATATTTATCTTATCTTTAGACATTAACCAAAATCAAAACAGTTAGTAAAAATCAGGAAATCCATAAAAATATATTTTTTTAAAAAAAGAAATAATACTCTTAGTCGCTAAAATAGAACAAAAATTACCCAAAGTTCAACAACGACAATTAAATATAATATATTCATTAAAATTCATCAAAAATAATCCAAAATATATCTGAAACCAAAAACTTTGAAGGATTTAATCACATATCCTTCCACGATAAATCTTAACATTTAAATAAAAATAGAATTGGCTAGTCATACAGTCTTTGACTAAAAAGTAATTATCATAATCCCATATTCTCTAGGATAGGTTAATAAATTCCATAAATAACCCAAATCACCATAAGTCCACAATATAAAAATGTATTCCCACCAAAATCCAATTCATCCATTATTCCTCAAATTTAAAACCAATGTATTCTATTTTCCTTAAGCATATAGTGATCCCAAAAGAGAAAACATATTCCAAAATAACCATTATCATTTAATCACCAAATTATTTTATTATAATAAGGATATCCATTTTAAAAAACATATGTTCCCAAAATCAATGCATTCTTGATCCATAAATTCATTTTACTCAAATAATAAGTCATACATACTAGGGAATTCACGTAGGCTAGTGGTAGGTGATGCGCCCATTTCACCATTTAGTTGTGTGTTTGATTCCTACAACCCTGTCAGATGTAATGGGTTATCAACCATATTGCTGGTTTCCTTTTTATAAAACTCAAAAATAACCCTAATATGTTTTAACCTCAATGTGTTTTTATACCAATCATTTTTAAACCAACACATTAAGTCCTCAGCATAATAATTCAAGAAGTCATATGTAACGTCCCGGACCCGGGTGCCACGCAATAGGTGCCCCGAGCCCGGTTCACCATGGGACCTCAAGCGCATTTCCCCAAATGCAAGAGGCTGCCGACTAGCAGTGAGGGCCCAGGTCTGATAGTGGGGAAACTATGCCCTCATTTTTTCAAAGTGTAGCGTAGCGGAATACCAAAATAAACATACAACAAATAGCAGAAGCAGTAAACATACACAACTAAAATAACTACAGTAGTGGATATAACCAACAGTATATAAGTGATGATGCTACATTTTTCAAGCTCTAAGAAAATAGCCAGAACATGTTATACATCAATACAGTACAGCAGAAAACAGAGTGCAGCAGAACAAGCAAAACAGTTGGCTGCGGCATCATGAGCCTAGGCTCGGTCCCATGCCCTCATACTCCTCAGCAACAGTCAAGTACCTGTATAGGGACTCTTGCCCCTATCTACACCTGCAGAAACATAATCTGTTTGTTCCAAAAAAGTGTGACCCAAATATGGTGTGAGAAATATATCTCAGTAGGCACCCACCAAAGGCCCGTGCTCAACTGTGTGTAAATCATGCAACAAGTGTGGAGTAGTAAAATAAAATAACTAAGCAGTACTCAAAAGTAACTAACTTAACAGTTAAATTTCCATTTTATTATTCATTTAATTCCTTTAATTTATTAATATTTTTTGTGCTCAACAGCACCAAGCCCTCTGGCCAACTAGAACCATGCCCTCAGGCTAAAATAGTAACCACGCCCTCAGGCTTTCCCTCGGGCCATACAGAATCCAACCCGCAGGTATTTCCCTCAGGCGTAACAGAAATTCTCACCCTCAGGCATACGAAGTGTCGCCCTCAGGCACAGAAGTCAATCCCTTAGGCATGAAAGGTTTCCCCCATGCAAAATAAAGATAGCCCTTGGGATAAAACAGTCACGCCCTCAGGCCAATCACAACAACACCCTCGGGATAATAGGTAACCGGGAAATGGCCAACATATCAAAATGCAGTCAACAAGAAATTCCTCTCAAGGAAATTATACAGTTACTACATTTAAGGCATACCCTCGGGTATCCTGGCCAAACGTCTAAACAGAGGAACACACCCCTCGGGATGGTCCTGGATCCAATTAACGATCCCAAACAGTATTTTTACAACTTTATTTAATTACCTATACAGTTCTAGGTACTTAAATTATCCATGGCCTTAGCCTCACGACACCCCAATATGGGTTCGTAGCTAAACAACACACAAAAACGCACGATAGTTGGAAAAAATAACACCATGCCACCTACCTTATATGCCAACGAACGCTATACCCAAACGCCAACTCCAGAAGTGCCCAAGAATGGTGTAGATCTGACGAAGAACAAAACTCATTCAAATGTAAATAACTTATGTTAGGAGAAGAATTGGAAATAACGATACCAGGAGGGGAGAGGGCCCACCCGTGCGGTTCCAACGAGATCGTCTGAAGCTGAAACGGATTCCAGACGAATGCCCGATGGATCTTCAAAGATCTGTCCTCCTCCTTTGGCTCCAAAATGGCTCAAGTGCCTCCTCTGCCAAATGAGGAGGCTACTGCCTATTTTACTCCAAAAAAACAAAGTACACGGTGTGTACTTCAATGTACACGGCGTGTACTCCCTTCATTTAACTGTTCAAATGGCGGCACCGCCACACTTTTCATACGTCGACATGAGTACATTGAATGTACTCTCGAGTACACGGCGTGTACTGTCGCCCAGTTGGCGGCGATGCCACCGCCTTACTGTTTAATCCTTCCGAATGACTACATGGCGTGTAAGGTACCACTACACGGCATGTAGTCGGTTCTTACACCCTTCATCACCGGCATGGCCACACACCCGGTGTACTCATCCCAACACGGCCAAAAGTAAACGGCGTGTAGATAAAGTACACGGCGTGTAGTTCCAAAATTTAGAATTTCCCCCCATTTTCTATATTTTCTCAAAAACACTTAAGGAATAGGAAAACAAGGATCCTATACCTCTAAAACAAGAACCGAGTTCTTAAAAACTTTCCCCCTTATAGAAATTCGTCCCCGAATAGCCCTTCCAAGGGTGGAGAAGAGAAAGCTCAGAACAGCTCTGGCCACTAAGCACGTATGTCGGCCTACCTCTCCCAGGTCTCGTCCTGCACTCGGCTATACTGCCATAGCACCCGTATGAGAGGAACTGACCAGCCTTGGAGAACCTTTGTGCTCTAATAAATGATACGGATCGGGTGCTCCTCAAAGGACACATCATGCTGAAGTTCAACCTCCTCTGGCTGAAAGGTGTGAGATGGGTCTGAATTGTAGCGACGCAACTGAGACACATGGAAGACGTCATGCATGGCTCGGTACCGCTGTGGTAACTACAACTGATAGGCAACCAGCCCGACTCTATCTAGAATCTCAAATGGTCCCACATACCTCGGTGAAAGCTTACCATGTCCCCTGATCCGTTTGTGTCCCAGCCTCGGCGAAACACGCAAGAAAACATGATCCCCAATCACGAACTCCAATGGTCTTCTGCGGCGATCAGCATAAGACTTCTGACGAGACTGTGCGGTAGCCATCCGCTTCCGAATTAACTGGACCTGCTCAGATGTCTCATGCACGAGCTATGGTCCTAGTAAATCTGTCTCACCTGCCTCTAACCAGCACAAAGGTGATCGGTATGGCCTTCCATATAAAGCCTCGTATGGTGCCATCTCAATAGTTTCCTGAAAACTATTGTTATAAGAAAACTCGACTAAGGGTATATGCATCCCCCAAGAGCCCCCCAAAGTCTAGGACGCATGCACGAAACATGTCCTCTAGCACCTTTATCGTCTGCTCTGACTGGACAACTGTTTGAGGGTGGTATGATGTGCTCAGAAGCACCTATGTACCCAACGGCCTCTAGAAACTCTGCCATAAATGAGACGTGAAGCGAGCGTACCTATCTGAAATGATAGAATGAGGGACCCCATGAAGACGTACAATCTCTCAGATATACAGCCTTCCGAGCTCGTTCACACCAAAGGTCTCCTTGATCGGCAAGAAGTGAACTACCTTCGTGACTCTGTTCACAACAACCCACACGGCGTCATTGCCACGAGGTGACCTCGGCAAACCCGTCATGAGATCCATCGCGACATCATCCCACTTCCACTCTGGAATGGGTAACTGTTGTAACAGCCCAGCTGGTCTCTGATGCTCTGCCTTCACCTGCTGACAGGTGGAACACCTCGTAAAAAACCAGTTATCTCTCTCTTTATACCCGAGCACCAGTACTGACGTCTCAAGTCTCGATACATCATGGTAACCCCGGGATGAACTACCCAAGCTGAAGCATGAAACTCTCGCATCATCTCCTCACGTATATCCCCTAGAACCCATACGCGTCCATGGATACACAAAACCTCATCATTGCCTATCGTCCAACCAGGAGTAGGGTCCTCACTTGCCACCGACTCACGTAGAACTAGGCCTTCTAAAACCGATACCTGCCTCATCCTCACTCTATCCGGGAGGGTAGAAGTTACAGCTAACAAGGAAAGATAAGTCTTCCCTAGACTGTCATGCACTTCCAAATGCATCTCAGAGAACAATGCCATGAGCTACATCTCACCACTAGCCTCTTGCACTACCTGTTTCTGAGTCTTCCTACTCAGTGCATCGGCTACTGCATTACCTTTACCAGGTGTATAGGCAAGCTCAAAATCGAAGTACTGTAGGTACTCAACCCACCTTATCTGCCTCAGATTCAGGTCACGCTGAGTAAAGATATACTTGAGGCTTTTGTGGTCGGTGAAAACCAGAAAATTCTTTCCCAACAGATAATGTCTCCAACAGCGCAACACATGCACAACTGCAGCCAACTCGAGATCATGCGTCAGGTAATTCCTCTATTGTGGCCTCAACTGTCGAGACCTGTATGCCACAACTCAGTAGCCCTGCATCAAAACGGCTCCCAGCCCAATCCCTGATGCATCACATTAAACTGTATAGCTCTTCCCCTGCTCTGGGTGTATCAGGATTGGTGCTGATGTCAGCCTTCCCATAAGGTCCTCAAAAGCTTTCTCACAAGCTTCTGACCAAACGAACTTCACACCCTTCTTAGTCAGACCTGTCAATGGTGCTGCTAAGTGGGAGAAGTCCTATATGAAGTGTTTTTAGTAACCATCCATCCCTAAGAAACTTCGTATCTCAAAAATGTTCTTGGGCTGCTCCCAGGAAAATAATGCTATGACTTTCTCTGGGTCCACTGTAACTCCTACCTCTGAGACGATATGACCCAGGAAGTGAATCTGGTCCATCCAAAAGTGGCACTTCGAGAGCTTAGCATATAGGCGATGCTCTCTTAGTGTACCCAATATGATCTGAAGATGGGTGTCATGGTCGTGTCGAGTGTGAGTGTACACCAGGATGTCGTCCACGAATACTACCACAAATGAATCAAGATACGGATGGAACACACGATTCATCAGAGCCATGAAAACTGATGGCGCGTTCGTGAGTTCAAATGGCATAACCGTATACTTATATAGACCATAACTGCTCCTAAAAGCTGTGAGAGGTATATCAGATTGTCTAACGCACAACTGATGATATCCGGACCTCATGTCAATCTTCGAGAACACTCGTGCTCCACTAAGTTGATAAAAAAGATCATCTATCCTCGGCAAGGGATATCGGTTCTTAACCGTCAACTGGTTCAGCTTCCGATAATCCACACAAAGTCTAAGGGTATCATCCGCCTTCTTCACAAAAAGGACCGGAGAACCCCAAGGACAAGTACTGGGTCAGATAAAACCCTTTTCATGTAACTCTTGTAGCTGCCTCTTGAGCTCCTGCAACTCAGGTCTGGCCATCCTATAAGGAGGAATGGACACTGGTGCTGCTCCTGGCACAAGCGCGATAGAGAAATCTACCTCAGGCACTGGAGGTAGACCTGAAAAGTCATCCGGGAAGACATCCCTGAAACAATCGAAAACTGGAGGGAAATCCGTCTGACAAGTCCCCTGGTCATCCAGATATAAGATCGCAATCTGGGTTGTGACTCCCCCTCGCCCATGATACTCTGGTCCAGCTCGACTCGTCTGAACATCCCACTCACCCTTGTATAGAAACTCCCCGCCCTCTAGTGATGTGAAACGCACCCTACGACGATAGCAGTCTACAAAGGCTCGAAAGGGAACCAACCAGTCCATCCTGAGAATGACGTCATAGCTCATCATCTACATGACATAGAGGTCCCAAAGGAAGTGACACCCACCAACCTCAAGGTGGTACTCCTTGCACTGACGTACACCAACTGTCCTAGTCCCCAACGGAGTGTCTAGCATCAAGATATCATAAGAAGTAGAAACACAGAGCCCAAGGCTCTCCACAACGGGTAAATATATAATACTATGTGTAGAACCCATATCAAAAAGTACTGAAGACAAGACAGAAGCTACTAGAATAGTACCTCTAACTGTCGAAGGTTCGGGATCCTGCTCCTGCTGGGTCTGTTGCACTACATATGCATGTTTTGTGTCCCGGCCCTACGACATAGCCTGGCTACCCTGAGCTGTCCCACCCTGTTGCTTCTCAGATCCCGGTGTCTAGCTACCACAGTCACGACCACTATCTCTACCTGCACGCCCTGACATATTCCATTTACCTGACTGGTAAGAAGCCACTGGTCCTTCTCCCGCACGCGGAGTCTGCACAGAACCCCTCTCACTAGGCACTGCTAGAAACGCCCTGAAAAGGCGCTACAGATGACCCATCTTGCCGCAAGCTCGGCACTCCACTTGGTCTCATGGACACTACGGCCTCTTGTGCCCCTCTCTGCCACACTGGTAGCACCTGATCCGGCCACCTGATGAAGCTGCATGGCTGGTACTGCCGCCCTGAGAGAAGTCCATCTGTCTCTTCCTCTTGCTAGCAGAAATAGTACCAGTAACTGGTGCTGAACCTCCCTATGCCACACCACTAGATTCCGACAAGTTCCTCTCTGTAATCAACGCCTGGTTCAAAATCGCGTGTACAGTAGGCAACCTAAAAACATTTACCAGCACTCGGATGTCATACCGAAGACCATCCTAAAAACGTTTGGCTCTCAACGTCTCATCACCCACCAGCACGGGTGCAAAATGCTGAAGCTCTGTAAAATGAGCAGAGTAGTTCATCACCAACATAGCGCCCTGCTGCAGATTCATGAACTCTCGAGCTCTATCTTCCCTCAGTGTCTTAGGAAAGAAGAAGTCATAGAAGACTGCCTGAAAATCCTCCCACGCCATGTCCATTTGATTCTCTGACTGGGTGGTAACATCCCACCACCTCTTGCCGGAATCACGCAGCATGTAAGTCGCGAGCTTGACCCTCTGCCTTGGAGGCATCTCAAGATGCTCGAAAATAGTCCGCATCGATCCTAGCCAAGAATCTGCAGCCTGTAGTCTGCCATCCCATGAGAACGTAGGCAGATGCTGCTGCTGAAAGATAAGCGTCAGCTCGGCTATAGATGTGGCAGCCTGCGGTGCTCCCTTAAAGGTCTGTATGAACCACAATAAGCCTTCATGGAACTGTGCCTCCGCGCCTGTGTCTGGTATAACAGATGGTGACGCATCTGGCTCTACTGGTGGATAAACTGGTAGCCCATGGCCCACCATCTCCGGAGTATAATTGTCGCCGCTCTCCTGGAGAACAACTATCGTTTGTCTAGGTGGCATGACTCTACATGGTCAAAAGCACGCCTCAGATTCAAGATTATCAAGACTGAAACGAAGGAACCAAAAAGGAACAAGAGTAAGAAGGTGTTTCGAAATTTGCAAAACAAGACTACACGGTGTGTACACTGACTACACGGTGTGTACTTGACTTCCTTTCCCCTGCCTGGTTCCTTCTACACAGCTAAGCCACATGGCTTCCATTCAAAAAACTACACAGAGTGTATAATATCTACATGGCGTGTATGGTGTTATTTTCCAACTGCCTGTGTCATCTATGACACAGCCGACTACTCGGCTTTACCACACACGGTTTGTTACACCCGTACACGGCGTGTACACCACCCCGTTTCCCATCCACACAGCTAACTCCACACGGTCTGTCCTCTGACAAGACTACACGGCATGTCCTATATGCACACGACGTGTTCAGGGAAAGGTGACACTGGCCCGTGTTGTTAGTTACACAGCCGAGTCCCCAGGTCACACTACACGGCGTGTCTATATTTGACATGGCGTGTTCTTTCAAGGAGTTCACCGACCTGTGTTGTTAGTTACACGGCCGGACTCCGGGTCAACACTACACAGCGTGTACAAAACTACACGGCGTGTTTTACCCAACCCCATCCCTACCCCATGTCGCCGCCCACACGGTTTGTGACACGGGAAGAGACTACATGGCATGTACTCAGGGTACACGGCGTGTACTCAAAAAGTTCATTTTTCTTCCCGAACAGAAGAACACACAGGGCGTGTATGACATCCTACACGGCATGTTTTCTGGGGTTTCCAGACAGTATGCCTCATAAACTTCTTCAGAACCCATAAAATACTGAAAACAACACCTAAGTTTCAAATTTCGACCCGTGGGGGCCCATACACCGCACGAATCAATGTTTGACATCTTATTTTTGTTATAACCAATAACCAGTCAATGATCCACCAAATTCCGGTCAATGGGGGCCCATACTCCCCAAAAACCAATGTTTGGCATCCATTCTATAAACAAGCTCAAACAATCATACCATATCACAAGGCAGGTATTTAACAAGCAGCTATCACAACAGCATGATTTACTGGCAGAACAACTATCACAACAACATGCGAATTTCTAATGCACCTATATGGCATAGAAACTATGCATGGCATGTGATATCTAGAATGTGCCTATATGATGCATGAGACGGCATACCCTCATCTCATCGGGTTGCAACTAAATAGAACTCATAGATAAAATATAAACAGCACAATCCACGTGCGTCACCCAACGGTGAAAACATATCAACCATAAAATTGCATGTCAAATAATGAAAATTACGAGGTAGACCGGCTTTTCCCTGTACATGGGTTAGCTACGCCTGGGCACAGCTTATTACCAACTACCATTCTGTCATATCCCTGACTAAGGCTCCAAATAGTAAGTCAAATAATAGAAACCTCCTCTGATACCACTTTGTAACGTCCCGGACCCGTGTTCCACGCAACAGGTGCCTCGATCCCGGTCCACCACGTGACCTCAAGCGCATTTCCCCAAACTCCAGAGGCTGCCAACTAGCAGCGAGGGCCCAGGTCTGATAGTGGGGAAACTATGCCCTCGTTTGTCAAAGTGTAGCCTAGAGGACTACCAAAATAAACATACAACAAACAGCGGAAGTAGTAAACATACACAACTGAAATAACTACAGCAGTGGATATAACCAATAGTATATAAGTGATGATGCTACATGTTTCAAGTTCTATGAAAATAGCAAGAACATGTTATTCATCAATATAGTAAAGCAGAAAATAGAGTGCAGAAAAACAAGAAAAAACAGCTAGCAGCGGCGTCGCGAGCCTAGGCTCGGTCCCATGCCCTCCTACTCCTCAGCAACAGTCAAGTACATGTATAGGGACTCTTTCCCCTATCTATACCTGCAGCAATGTAATTTGTTTGGGCCAAAAAGCATGACCCAAAGAGGGTGTGAGAAATATATCTCAGTAGGCACCCACCAAAGGCATGTGCTCAACTATGTGTAAAACATGCAACAAGTGTGTAGTATTAAAAATAAATAACTAAGCAGTACTCAAAAGTAACTAACTTATCAGTTAAATTTCTATTTTATTATTCATTTATTTCCTTTAATTTAGTAACATTTTTTGTTCTCACCAGCACCAAGCCCTCAGGCCAACTAGAACCGTTCCCTTAGGCTAAAATAGTAAGAACACCCTCAGGCTTTCCCTCAGGCCATACAGAATCCAACCCGCAGGTATTTCCCTTAGGCGTAATAGAAATTCTCACCCCAGGCATACGAAGTGTCGCCCTCAGGCATAGAAGTCAAGCCCTCAGGCACGAAATGTTTCCCCCAGGTGGAATAACAACAGCCCTCGGGCTAAAATAGTCACGCCCTCAGGCCAATCACAATAACGCCCTCAGGCTAACAAGTAACTGGGAAATTCCCAACATATCAAAATGTAGTAAACAAGAAATTCCTATCAAGGCAATTCTATAGTTACTACATTTATGGCATACCCTCGGGTATCCTGGCCAAACGGCTAAACAGAGGAACACACCCCTCGGGATGGTCCTGGATCCAATCAACGATCCCAAACAGTGTTTTTACTACTTTATTTAATTACCTATACAGTTCTAGGTAGTTAAATTAGCCACGACCTCATCCTCACGACACCCCAATATGGGTTTGTAGCTCAAAAACGCACAAAAATGCATGACAGTTCGAAAAAATAACACCAAGCCACCTACCTTATATGCCAACGAACGCTATACCCGATCGCCGACTCCAGAAACGCCCAAGAAAGGTGTAGATCTGATGAAGAACAAAACTCATTCAAATGTAAATAACTTACGTTAGGAGAAGAATTGGAATGAATGGTACCAAGAGGGGAGAGGGCTCCCCTGTGCGGTTCCAACGAGATCATCCGAAGCCGAAACGGATTCCAGACGAATTCCTGGTGGATCTTCAAAGATCTGGCCTCCTCCTTTGGCTCCAAAATGGCTCAAGTGCCTCCTCTACCAAATGAAGAGGCTACTGCCTGTTTTAATCTGAAAAAACAAAGTACACGGAGTGTACTTCAAAGTACACGGCGTGTACTCCCTTCATTTAACTGTTCAAATGGAGGCACCACCACATTGTTCATACGTCGACATGAGTACACAACATGTACTCTCGAGTACACGGTGTGTACTGTCACCCAGCTGGCGGCGACACCACCGCCTTACTGTTTAAGCATGCTGACTGACTACACGGCGTGTAAGGTACCACTACACGGCGTGTAGTCGGTTCCTACACCCTTCATCGCCGGCATGGCCACACGCTCGGTGTACTCATCCCAACATGGCCAAAAGTACACACCGTGTGGATAAAGTATATGGCTTGTAGTTCTATAATTTAGTATTTTCCCCCATTTTCCATATTTTCTCAAAAACACTTAAGGAATTGGAAAAGAAGGATCTCGTACCTCTAAAACATGATCTAGGTTCATACATATTATATATATTTTCCTTTTTTAGTTCACCTATATATGATAAATTAATACTATTACCAATAGAAATAATATCATACATTGATCATGGGTCTACATGGTTTTATTGTAATATTTTCTAGGTAGGTAAATTGTATATGAATTGAAACAATGGTTTAGAGATACTTCAAAATATTTTTCACCCTTATTCCAAATGCACCTTCTACATCTTGGGTCATATGGTTGTTTGCATAAAAATTGTTTTGGAAAATAATCATGTATGACATATAATTTGAAATTAAATGATAAAACTTTTTTTAAAAAAAAATATCTAGGCTGAATTTAATTTGAAACATTCAATAAATTGAATTTTTAAAACAACATATGTATGTGATGAGATACTATATTTTTAAAGTATATATAAATAGGTTTCTTAGGGGTATCCTTCATCAGCACCATTTTCTAAATCATTATATTCTTCGAAATATTGTGATATGGTAAAATATTTGAAAATTCCTTGATAATATTTACCTTTCTTAAAAATATGAGAATACTGGGAAAATAGGGTTTGATTAAATATAACCCATGTTCCATGATGGTATCGATGTATAGTGGAGGTGTTTCATATCTCAAACAATTGATTACAAGTGATTTGTATTCTAGAAAATGATTCACAATCATCCGAACTTGACTTTTCAACAATTATTACAATCATGTCATCAAGATAAGATTGGTATTATAAGTCCCCAGCCTTAAACCTTACTTAATATTGAATTAAATGAAGAGTTATATTTGGTCCAAAATGAAGTATAAGAGTGATCAAAACTATATTTAATGACGGTTCACCATTAAAAGGTGATAAGTGAACCTTTAGTGAAAATCAGAGTATATATGCCCTAAAATTGAACTCTTTCCGTATTTTAAGCCTTTATATTTTATTGGGTAAATGTATAAACATTTAAAAATATATCTAATCATATTTTAGTTATTTCTATCCATTCCCGCCAGTACAACGGCTACTTGTTAACTAACATTTAAAATAATATTATTTTATTACTAGTGTGCTACGTAAGTTTCAAAGAAACTCATCGTTGCGTACCAGGTACGCTATCGAACATAGCAACCCCTTTAAAATAAAATTAATATTTAATTCATAAATATTAATAAATATGAAAATTCTTTATTCTTTATTTACCTGGGATGTTACATCCTTCCCCCCTTTTGGGAATTGCGTCCTCGCAATTTTATTCACTTATCAAAATAAGTGGGGATATTTATCCCTCATAGCATTTTCAGATTCCCACGTTTCCTCTTCAATAACATGGTTTTTTCACAAAACCTTTACATGATGAATCACCTTATTCCGTAACACTTTCTCCTTGTGGTCAAGAATCTGGACCGGTTGTTCCTCATAAGATAGGTTCTCTTCCAGCTAAACTACCTCTGGACTCAAAACATGAGATGGATCTGGCATATACTTTCTCAACATCGAAACGTGAAAAACATTGTGTACCTGAGATAAACTCGGAGGTAAAGCCACTCGGTATGCAACTGATCCAACTCTTTCCGGAATTTCATATGGTCCAACCAACCATGGACTCAACTTTCCTTTCTTACCAAATCTCATCACACTTTTCCAAGGAGAAACCTTGAGAAAAGCATGATCACCTACCTCGAAAGGTAGATCCTTCCTCCGGTTATCCGCATAACTCTTCTGCCTGCTCTGAGCTGTTCTCATGTGCTTCTGAATCAGCTGAACTTTTTCTGCCATCTCTTCTACAAAATCTGGTCCCATCAACTTCCTTTCACCCACTTCATCCCAGAAAGCTGGAGTTTGACACTGCTTCCCATATAATGCCTCAAATGGTGCCATCTGTATACTGGAATGAAAACTGTTATTATAAGAAAACTCAACCAAAGAAAGATGTTGGTCCCAACTTCCCTGATAATCCATAGAACAAGCTCGTAGCATACCCTCTAATGTCTGGATTGTTCTTCCTGACTGCCCATCTAATTGAGGATGAAAAGATGTACTAAAATTTAATTCAGTACCCAACGACTTCTGAAGGCCTTTCCAAAAGTTAGAAGTAAACCTGGGATCACGATCAGATATAATAGAGAGAGGAACTCCATGTAACCTGACTATCTCTTTAAGATACAAACAGGAAAGTTGATCAAGAGAGAAAGTATCTCGTATAGCAAGGAAATGAGCAGATTTGGTCAAGCGATCAACAATAACCCAGATTTCATTATTACCTCGAGATGTCCTCGGTAATCCCACAACAAAGTCCATGGATATGTTTTCCCATTTCCACTCTGGCACTGGTAAAGGCTGAAGCATCCCTTTCAGTAACTGCTGCTCTGCTTTAACCTATTGACATGTCAAACACTTCACATTAAAATCAGCAATGTCTCTTTTCATTCCATCCCACCAGTAATACTCCCGCAGACCTCTGTACATCTTAGTACTGCCAGGATGAAAAAACAACTCATTCTTCAACTGTGAATCACAAGGCACACATAACCTCTTCACAAACCTCAAAACACAAACACAAACTTATCCAAGAACTCATGGAAAATTTTATTTATAAGGTCCATGAATACAGCAGGTGCATTGGTTAACCCAAAAGGCATAACTACAAATTCATAATGGCCATATCTAGTACGGAACGCAGTCTTCGGAACGTCTGCTTCTTTTACTTTCAACTGATGGTACCCCGACCTCAAGTCAATATTCAAAAAATACTGAGCTCCCTGGAGCTGATACCACTTCATTCGATGGCCCAACATCTGCTGAAGTTGTTGCAAAGGATTTCACCACCCCTTTCTGCTTGTAGTCTGGCTGCATTCCCCCAGTTGAGTTCTTCGTTAGACACTCGTTTGCATAATGACCCATTTCATTACACTTAAAACATCTTACCGTTGGCTTTTCATTTCCTACTTGATCATCTTCCTTACAGTTACGAGCAATATGACCAGACTTACCACACCGAAAGCACTTACCAGACTTGGATAAACATTCTCCAGGATGCATTTTACCACACTTCTCACAGGATGGATATTTTGTTTTCTTACCTCCTTGCTTCTTTGATGAATTCTTCCCCTTTTCCTGCCAACTAGACCTCTTATTCTGTTGTTTGTAATAGAACACCTGATCATTGGCAAACTCCATTTCCACCTTCTCCGCACATCGAACAAGTTTTTCATAACTTTTGAACTCACGAGAAGCTAAATCCCTTCGATACTTTGGCTTTAACCCTGAGTAAAAATGGTTTATTTTACTATCAAGATCTCGTATGAAGTTTGGAGCATACCTTGCCAATCGAGTGAATTTTTCTTCATAAGCAGCCACTGAATCATCCTCCTGCCTCAATTATAGGAACTTTTTTTCCATCCTAAGACGAACCACCTTAGGAAAATATTTCTCAAGAAACATACCTTTGAATTCGTCCCAGTGAAGATCCTCAATCTCATAACTATCCCTTGTATTTTTCACCATCGACCACCACTTATCAGCTTCACCTTCAAAACGGTAAACAGCAAGACTAACCTTTTGATGTTATGAACACCCCATGACATCAAAAATCTTCTCTAGTGCCTTAATCCACCCTTTAGCTTGCACAGGGTCATATGGTCCTCTGAATGATGGGGGATGTTGCCTCATGAAATGTTCCACCACTGACATGTTCCTCTGCGGTTGATCTGGCTGATCTCGTGCATGGATACCACCACCATTTATAGCCTGAGTCAACTGTGCCATCATTGCAACAAACTGTTCATTTCCGATTCCGACCATCTCAGGTTGCTGATTTGGAAGGTTATCTTCCTCCTGATGTCGTCCCAACATAGCTGCTTTGTCTCCTCTGCGGAAAACCATTCTGAACACAGAAATATCTTAGGCAAAGCAACATGGTAATCCGTAAATGCTATATCATTTCAATCATATTATAATTTAACACTTTTATAACTCCTAAAGTTGTCTAAACCATCCTCTGATACCAACTATAAGGCCCCAGCCTTAAACCTTACTTAATGTTGAATTAAATGAATAATTCACATTGAGGATCTTTTCAGGTATAGAGTTTTAGAGAATTAGAACATAACTATTACATCTTAAAAGATTACAAAGTAGACACTTCTACTAAGTCTCCATAAAATAAAAACTCTTAAAAAGAAAGATTTCTAGATTCCATGTTTTAGATAGCATGAAATTCCCTTGATCCCATCCTTGACCTTATTCCACTTTAAGTCCTGTGAAAAACATTTCGAAAAACTTGGGGTGAGCATAAAAAGCTCAGTAAGGGATACAAAAAGAATGAAAACTGTTAGTTTTTCAAACATCAAGTAAACCATGTATACTTTATCAAAGTAATACTTTTCACCTTTATGAAGTAATAAAAACTCTTCATTGAATAAAGTATCATTACTTACCCTTTTGTAACCAAAGGATTACCATAAAACCCATATAAAGAACACATAACTTATATAAAGGTAACTTGGGACATAAACATACTTAAGTGGAATAACCATACGGTTGACTTCCACACATATCACTTAATGGAATAGCCATACGGCCAATTTCCATACATACTTAATGGAATAGCCATACGGCCGACTTCCATACCCAATGCATTGGAGGTTATAACGTAACCACCCGTCCTGGTATTCACGGCACCACCCGTCATATGGTTTATAACGTAACCACCCGTTAAAATGTCCAAGTACCAGTATAAAATCATAAAACATAAAACCAATATAAAGGAATGATAACATTTCCACATTTCAATCACAATATATCATAAATATATTGACATAATAGAATCCCTTTTCAAAACCATTTTCAATACCAAAATACATAAAAGAGTATATGGTATTTATTTTATTCTAAAAAAATTACGGCTTGTTGAGAAAGCCAAAGATCAAATAATACTCGTGGCGGCGGAAAAGGTCGTTGTCACTGCGTACGTTAAAAAAAACATTCCTTTTTGTCGTTTAGTAAAACGCTTCGTAGAAAAAGATTCCTTTTGTATAAAAGTAAAAGTCAAAGGAGTTTATACACCGTATAAAAGAATGTTGTGTCTAAAACGAAATATGCCTCAATGAAAGGAGATTGAGACGAAGTCCCTTACCTTGGGTCTGACTTGACTCGATCGTTCTTTAACGTCCTGAATAATAAACTTGAGTTAATTTATACTTGATTAAGAACCTTTTTAAAGTTCATTATTCTTTTTATATCACTTATTTCCATGTTATAAACATTATGTAACCATGTATGTTAATAATGTTTGTTTTGTCAATATTTGGTTCTTAAGTCGAAAGTTGACTTCTTACAATTACATGTTGTTCATGTGGTCAAAAGTTCTTTATATCCAGAATAAAATTCCCGATTTGGATATAATATGTATCATATATATCCAGCATATACATGTATTTATAATATTACATTATCATTTAGAGGTAAGAAATGAAATGCACCGTTCATGGAGACGGTAAGCCGTACGTACGCATGAACGCTACTTTCATTTCATTGTCATATTAGTGGAATTAAAAATAAATGAGAGGTATGTATATTTTAATTCCAGAATTATATTCATCATTTAGATATATCATTAATTATATATATACATTATATACATGAAATTTTAATAGTACATTACATTTGTGGATAAGAAATGAAATGCACCGTTCATGGAGACGGTAAGCCGTACGTACGCATGAACGCTACTTTCATTTATATGTCATACTTTAATGGAAAGAAATAATAATGATATAGTGGTATATTATAATTCCAGTATAACATCATATATAATAACTTTAAATCCATCCTTTACACGTCCCACATATGGCATTAACGAATCACATCACTTTTAGGGGGCGGTAGTCCGCACTTCCTTAAATGAAGATATCATGTTTACCCATAATGGAAACCATAAAGGTATGCCAAAAATGAAAAATAAAGAAGCTTAAAGAAAACATAAACATATTATATATCATATATAAAAATAGTGACATCATAATGGCCACCCTTGAAGGTGTTAAATGAGTATTGAACAATCATCGTTTCGGGAGGCAGAATTTCGCCATCCACGGAAACCGTATGTTCTTTAACCATTTGATGTAGTTGTGTGAGACTGTAGCTCAAATAAATATTATAACAACATCCTAGTATATTGAAGATACTGGTGTTGTTACAAAAGAAGTAAATAAAAAGAGTTTAGAGGGTTGGAGAAGCAAAATAAAACAAATGAACAAGAGAGAATGAATTACCTTTAAAGGTGTAACTCCCTTTTGATTTGAGCCTAAAGGCTTCTTTTGAAAGGATTATACCCAAAGGGAATCCTCTAGGATGAGGATAGGGATGTGGAGAGAGTAAATGGGCATGGGTTGGCCGAGACAAAGGCTTGAGAAGTGTGTGAAATTTGGTAGAGGTGGGGGCCTTTTATAAGAGGAGAGGAGGGGAACTTTTGGAAAGTAAAGAAATATTACTTTATTTGAAAATGTGTTTCGGTTTTAAAAGGTCCCACATTGATATAATTCGTGGATAAGGTGATAAGGGTTCGAAATCCACTCATCAAATAGGTTTTGGAAATGTGTAGGTTTTAGATTTTTCATTATCTTTTCATTTTATTTAAATCGTCAAATAATGATGTCATCACTGCATCATTATTATGTCATAAATAATTTAATTTATTTAGTGTATAAAAATTATAAAAAAAATACTATGATGTAGGAAATCTTTTTAGCTTCCCAATTACTATTTATAATCAAAATGTGGACTTGTATAACCCCACTAAAAAATTATTTTAGTAAAACAATTTATGTTAGTATCATTTTCACTTTAACATTAAATAAAAATATATTAATGTCATTTTCCAACTAAAGTGGCTCCATGGGGTCCCCAAGTTGGCCCATGGCTTGTCTTGGTCGGACATGACTCACCCAATAGGTGTAGGACAAGTTTCATGGTGTTTTCACATTCTTATAATACCATTTTTACCTTAAACTACACTAATTACCTCTAATCGCGATTAATGAAAAAAAGTTACTATTCACCAAAAAATTATTTTAATCTCATTGAACCACATTTTACTTCTTAATGACAACCATGTATGTCGGATTTTCAAAATTCAATACACATTAGTGGTAAACTTTCATTTAACTGAAAAAATCAGTTTGCTTGATTACCACTTAGTGGTTTCACTATTCATCAAAAATTGAAGTTTTTCAGAAAATTACCAAAAATTCACCCTAAGCTATATTTGATATTATGAATTAAAAAATGAAGTCCATTTTACAAAATTAAAAAAATATTAGTCACATTAATTAATTTAAAAATTAATTCCCGCTGTCAGAGCAAATAGCGTGTTTTTGTGAAACAATAAGTATCAAAAGATTGGCACTAGTTTAAGTCCGATTTCAAAGTGAAATTAATTACAACGACCACTATTGGATTCAATGGTAAAAATATTTTCTAATTTCACTTTAAAACCAATTCAAAAGAAAATATAATCATATAAATAAATCAGATTAAAAAGAGGTTTTGAATTAAAATACAACATTTTACACTATTCATAAAAAATGAACTTTATCAGAAAGGTACCAAAAATTTACACAAATTAAATTTTGATGTCCCGATTCTAAAGAAGAGTTATATTTGGTCCAAAATGAAGTATAAGAGTGATCAAAACTATATTTAATGACGGTTCACCATTAAAAGGTGATAAGTGAACCTTTAGTGAAAATCAGAGTATATATGCCCTAAAATTGAACTCTTTCGGTATTTTAAGCCTTTATCTTTTATTGGGTAAATGTATAAACATTTAAAAATATATCTAATCATATTTTAGTTATTTCTATCCATTCCTGCCAGTACAACGGCTACTTGTCAACTAACATTTAAAATAATATTATTTTATTACTAGTGTGCTATGTAAGTTTCAAAGAAACTCATCGTTGCGTACCAGGTACGCTATCGAACATAGCAACCCCTTTAAAATAAAATTAATATTTAATTCGTAAATATTAATAAATATGAAAATTCTTTATTCTTTATTTACCTGGGATGTTACAGGTATGCAGTTTGAGATCCCCCTCCTCCCACTTGTAACTAACTTTCCTTGATCTGGAAAAAAAGTTATAAAACTAGCATTGAATGAAATAATTGACAAAAGGACTAACCATGTGTTTAACAAAACATTCTAATCCCAAATGATTTCTAAACCAACATTTGATACCAACTATGGGGACCAAACCTTATACATAACATAATCATAAATTAAGTCAGTAATTAACATTGATGGTATTTTAAGGTTTAGGGAATTAGGTCATAGTTTATACATAACAACATGAATATTACATGTAGATACTTCTACTGAGTATCCATTTTTTTCATAAAATAAAAATTTTAAAAAAAAAGAATCATGCCCAATTCCATGTTTTAGACAACATGGATTTTCAGTGATCCAGTCCTTGACCCTATTCATCATTATGTCTTGTAGAGAGAATTTCAAAATCTGGGGGTGGGAATAAAAAACTCAGTAAGGGATATAAAATGTTGAAGGAAGATGTCAGTCCATGAATACATACAAATTAAAGAAATAAATCTTTTCATTCATATAAGAAAATATCTATAACATACCACCCAAACTCCTAATATTTATGAATAAAACATAGAAATATTAAATCATAATGGTAACTTGTGGAATCCATACCATACACACATTTTAGTTGTCACAGCTACATAAGGAGTTACATTAGGAACACTCATCACAGTATATTGCATAAATCTTAGAGGAGAAATATTAAAGTTTATCTCCAAAATGTTATCCAATACACTGGAGAGTTGTCTCGGGCTCACTCGTCATAGGTTTATCAAGGAACCACCTGTATACGTAAAAAATTTCCACGAACCATCTCCTTACCATAACTCATGAACAATCATAAAATAATGATAACATTTCCAATTTCAATAACAATTTAACATTTTAATATATTGACCAAATCAGTTCATTCTAAAAGATGATTTTTGAATCAAAGTGTCCAATATCACATTGAATCTTTTGAAAGGATTTTAAAAATTAAAAAACTCATGTCCATATAAAAATTCCATAAAATCATTTCTAAAACAATGAAATGAAAAATAAAAGGATTTAAAAAATAAAAAATTTAAAAGGATGTTTTAATTAAAGATTCATTTACCATATGAGAAAATCATCAGTTAAAATCATTAAAGAATAACATAAATGAAAACTATAAATATAATGATAATATATAAATTCAAGATATAAAATTTCAAAAGTATTTTATATACACCATATTGGATAATAAAGGTGCACAATATCAATATATTCTTCAATAAAAATAGATTGAGATGTAGTCCCTTACCAAGATATCATAATTAGATAAAGGATAAATCAATGACATAATTATGTGAAGAAAATATAGACACAGCCAATAAATGTGGATATTAATTGTAAAAATATCATATTTTATTCAAAAATATTCATATCCCGAGATAATCAATAAGTATAATTATAAACCAAATAATAGAAATTGGTTTATGAAGTTCTATTATAGAAATTATACATCCTAATAGTGTCACTTTTAATATAAGAAAATGAGTTGATGAGAGGTAAAAGGGTCTCTCATCACATGGACTTAAAATATACATCAATATGGATATAAAAGAACATATCCCAATGTAAGTTAATGTAAATTTAAAATACATAACAAAAAATAATAAATTTACTTAAAGCAAATGGTGAAGGATTCCCTTAACAATTTGGTAACATACGAAACATACACCACATGAAATATGGATCATACAATAATGCTATAAATACACATAAATTAATTTATATTACACAATGATTAAAATCGTGGTTAGTACATACACCACACAAAAGGAAAATAATGTCTAATATAACACAAATATCACGGGAATAAAAATATATATGAAAACCCCTTACCTCATGTATGTCTTGTATTGTAAGTTCCTTGTTATTATTAAATAAAAAACATATGTTAATTATACATAATTAGTAAATGTTACATGTTTATTATTACTTCTTTATAACTTATTACCTTCCTCTAATAATAATATAATTATTCAAGTTTATATTGGTCTTTTTGTGGATGTTCAGTACTTCAGTCCAAAATGAACTTGTAATATTTACAAATTATCCATGTGGTCAAAAGAAAATTATCTCCACAATGATATATATGATTTAGATATAATATATATCATATATATATATTATATATAAATATATAATAGTCCATATCATTTCATTTTAAGAAATGAAATTCATTTTTCATGGAGATGGTAAGTCGTACGTATGCATGAACGCTACTTTCATATCATTTTTTTCATATTTAATTGAATTAAATAAAAATAACAAATTGGTATATAATTATTCCAATATAATTTCATATTTTATATATGTTAAATAAGTTCATTTACACCATATTTTATACTTTCTTTGTATTTTATTGATGATTCATAACACTTTGAGGGGAGATAGTCCACACTTCCTCAAATGAATTTAACGTATTTAACCATTATGGAAACTATAATGTTATTATATAAATGAAAAATAAAGAATCATAAGGATAGTATAAATTTAATATATATCACATATAAATATAGTTCCAAAATAAATTCCACCATGATATGTGGTAGGAGAAGATTGAACAATCATCGTTTCATGAGGCAATAGTTCATCGACCACAGAAACAGTATATTCCAAATACATTAGATGGAGGTGTGTGTAAGTGTAGTTTGATTACTTATCATAAAAAATTATTATATTAAGGATATTTTTGTTTTTAAGTAATCAATGAATAATAATATCCTATGTATTGGAGTAGGGAAATAAATGAAATTAACTTGAGAGATGACATTACATTTCAATCGGGTAACTCCATTTGGTTTCAATCAATAGGTTTTCTTCAATTTCTTGTATTGCCTTATGCCTAAAGGAAGGCTTCGAAAAGAAATAGATGGATTTTGGGTGATTATTTGGTTAGAGGTTAGGCAATCCATGGGGCTTGAGAGGTGTGAATAATTGGTTAGAGTTGATGGAATATTTTAAGGGGGAGGAGGGGCTCTTTTAGGAAAGTTTGAAAAAAAAATTACTATAAAAGGAATATAGATTTCAGAAATCCCAAACACATTAAAATATGTAGATAATATGACTATTATATTAAATCATATCATCCAATTATTGTTATCTGTGTTTTGTTTCATTGATAACGTTATTATTTTCCATTAAACATTAGTCTAGTAATTTAACGCTTACCATGACTTTTTGTATATTCCTATTATATGGTTAATATAGTTTCAAATAAAATTCCATGTGACACCAAATGGATCATTAATGATATTTTTCACATCATATATGTCATTTGGACGATTCTTATATTTTTAGGACTATTTTTTCACTTAATAAAATATTGATTGATTTAAAAAATCATTTATGTTTATTTTTAGACTATTCATATTATGACTTTTAAAAAACACAAAACGTCTTCATTCTATCGAAAAACCTTCATTAATTCAAATATAACAAGTCATCATCATCTATAAAATACGTGGATGTCATAAAATGTTTAAAATATATTTATTTTAATATTTATAATATCAATTACATAAGGAGTGCCATAATGAGGTAATTATTACTTAATCATTGTGTCACAAATTAATTTATTTTTTTGATGTCTAAAAATTATAAATAAAATACCATGAAGTAGTAAATCATGTTTTCTTACAAAGACAAAAAGTATCAAAAAATGAGTATATTCAACGTCCATGAATATTCCAATAAGGTTATGCAATGTGTTAATCTAATTTTATGTAATTATAATAATATTTTCAACCTGAATTAACATATTTAACTTTAATCGTGGAAAATTAAAATCAATAGTTACTTTTTAACAAAAATTATTTAAATCATATTGAACAAAATTTTACTTACTAATGACTACCATGTATGTTAAAATTTTGAAATTAAACTCAAAAAAGTTGTAAATTTTAATTTAAATAAAAATGTATGTTTCTAACTACTATGTTGTGTTTTCACTATTCATCAATAAATGAACTTTATTAGAAAATATCCATCAATTTAACCAAAGAAAATTTTGATGCCCCACTTCTAAAGAAGATGTTTATTTTGTCAAATGAAACATATAAATGTTACAAAAAATAGATTTATAATGTGTTCACCATAAAACAGTGGTAAATCATCCCTTTAAAAATTACTAATGTATTTCATGATTAAAGTTAGAATCATTATTATTTAAAGCCTTTATGACTTATTAGGAAAAAGTTGTAAACATTAAAAAAACATTTTTAATCATATTTTAGTTTGTTCTGTTCACATCAACAAATACAATGGTAGGCATTAACCACCATTTAAAATAATACTATTATTATAATATTTTTTAGTATGACTCAGCCATTTGTGCAACATGATATTTTTGGGAAAATCATTGTTGTTTTTCTGGTATGACATTGAACATAGCATCACCATTAAAGTAAAATTAACATTTATTAAACAAATAATTATAAATGTGAAAATTTATTTATTTTTACTTTGGATGGTATATTGACCCTATAAATGTGGTATTTATTATCTGAGGGGTTATTTTCAGAAATCTGGAGAACATAAAATATGAATATTCACAAAACATTGAGATCAAAAATCTTTTCAAGTTAAATTCTTAAAATAGTCTTACTTCTAAAGATAATAATTAACATAACAAGAATATATGGATATTAATTAAAGATAAATCTATTTCATTATCTTAAAAAATGTTTATCATTAATCTTGATGATTTATTTGGTAATACTATTGTTATATTTATAAGTATATGTTTCAATAAGTATATGTTTCAATAAGTATTTTGGAAAAATTTAGGGTATGAAAAATTTTGATAAATCCACCATATAACCGAAGGTGGATACAAATAAAAGTGTGAATTATTTTATCCCACAAATATATTAGTTGAATAATGATATAATACAAAAGAAAAAATTACAATATTGGAATACGCGAAGCTTAGAATAATAAATCAATATTATTTGTTTATTATTAGTGCTATTGGAAATTTTGGATTTGGGATATTGTCTAATATCATAGTATTCAGTTGCATGATAATTACAAAATGCCAGTATTAAGTGAGGAATAATCATATGTGATGATAAATCTAACAACATAATTCGTAATTCACATATAATGTATAATATATATATATCCATATTTTTTTAATGTCTTAAAGACTTATATGATTTTTTCAATAGAAGTGGTCACAATTATTAGGAGTGATGGTGTGTACTAACTACGCACTATGCATATGTTATTAAAAAAATTACCAAATTAAATGCATAATAAATGAATAAATGTGGAAAAATCCAAATTGGATTATGGTATGAACAATATATAAAAGATAACATTGATTGAAGCTACACCAAATAATAATTATGTGATGAATGTCACACTAAAGAAAATGTTTTTCTACTGCGAAAGGATAAGACATATCATAGACCTTTTTAAAGAGGTTATAAACATCAGTATAGTTAGAATCATGTTAAATCGAAGAAATAAATTAATATCAGCATCAAATAAAATTGTTTATTTTTGTCATGAAAAACAAGAAGAAAATTTCAATTTTTATGAAAAAATTTCTAAAATGAATAAATTTTTTGATTATTGTTAACTTATGTGGAAGGAGAAAAAAGGAAGGACATGTTGTTGATAAATGCATGGCATGTTTTCCAAAAATTTAGAACCAATGAAGAAAAAATGATACCCAAATATGGATTCATATATAAACAATGATATTGAGGAGAAGTATTATATACAACGGAGGAATTCATTTCCTATAAAAAATAATGTTTACTCTCATGTCCATATCAGCTAAAAGTAGCCAAAAAGATTGAGTAGGAATATATGATTTAATGTAAACTACATGTAAATAGGAATAATATTATTACATAAAATATAAAATAAAAATAAATCAAGATGTTTATATATACATTAAAAGATAAAATTATGATTTTCAATGAAGGAGAAATCATTTTGAATTTTCTTAATTCTAGAGAATAATTTAAATGATTTTATCAAATTAGAAATGAATTTCATCCATTTTTCTCTAATTGAAAATCATTTTATCACTACCTAAATGAAAAGTATTTTTTTTTTATTCTTTTGTGTATAGAATTTACATTGAGGCATTTATTTGTGGGGAGTCTTGAATATATGATTTCATAGAAATTTATACACAATATTCTGGTGGATATCTATAATGGATTTCATTATTTAAATTTCTATTAAAATTGTTCATGAAGATCATTCTTATGGAAAGTCATTCATGAAGAAAAAAAGTGAATGAAATATTCTTATTGAGATTCAAGCTGAATAACTACTACTGTTTAATATCTCTACTAGTATCATTGAATATTTTATTTTTTATAATGTATTTATTTAATTGTTTATAACTCTTAAAATTAAATCATTTAATTAATGAGGAATGTTCACTAATCTATATATTAATAACAATTCTACTTCCAAATATAAAAACCCACAAACTAGTTGAAACAAGTAAAATAGATTTATAAAGGTTTAATAGATTTTTGTAGTTTGATACATCTAATCTATTTTTCATTGGGAATGATCATTATTATCTGAGTATCCTTTAAAAATAATAAAAAATGTTTCATTATTTGAATCTCATTCTAAAAATATTTTTGAAACATTTTTTTCTAGATAGATCACTCATATTTTCTAAACTAATTTATCCCACGTATACTTGTATCAGATTAATTAATGATTTGTTACATTATGAAAGGTTATTGTTTCCTTTTCTCAAGTGAATCAATTTAATATATATCATGTGTTATCTATTTCTAAATAGGTGGATTTAAAAAGTTTAATATTGATGATATGTTTTTATAGATTGAGATATGATGAATCCTTTAATATATATATATATATATTGGGATTTAATGTCATATATGGGGGTAAGAATATGTTTAATTTTAATGTAAAATGGGTATTGAAATCAAATCAAAATTGTGTGATTTTAGAAACCAATTTTATTGAATGTATTATTTTGTTTTTTCATTTTTACAAATGTAGTAAATAAAAATTCATTGTGTTGGCAATTTATGTTTTATGTTCAATTGTTCTTCTTCTGAATTATTCATGTAAATTATTCATTATTTGGAAAAGATACTTAGAATTGATTGTTTAAATAATTAAAAAAATTATGTTATGATTACAGATCTATTCATATTGACATATAATATACCAATTTCATTAAAATAATGAACATTGTTTTTCACAATTGTAGAATACCTTATGATAATGATGATACAGATCATTATTCAAAAAATGTGGAAATAAAAAATGTTTACATAGATAATGTTTTTAATATAATGGTTGACTGATATTAACATTTTTTTATGAATTCTCAATTTTGATGAAAAATAAAATATCACCATTTGATAAATTTTCAGGAAGAATATTTTTAGAAGAATATTGGATTGTTTTTATTGATGTTTATGAAGTGAACATTTCATTATATATATTGTATGTAAAAAAATTTATCCAATCTCGTCGATATAAGAGAATGATTTTAAGAGTGCTTCTGGTATATCATCCGATGTAGATTAATTAATGTGGCAGAGTGGCCATCTTTTATGGTATCATGACAACAAATGGTAGCATATTGCTTGGGTCAGTGACAAGAAAGGATTTGCAGGACCAGTATCCTTTTCTAAACTACTACCCATACACTTTTTATTATAAGGAGGAACTCAAAATGATTCCATTTGTGTGTGGGAACCAATTATTGAATCAGAAAATGAATCTATGATGTATGACATGTCCATCCAAGCATCTAATTCATCTGTTATATATAGTGTTCCATCATTCTCTTTATGCTCAGCTAATGATTTCTACATACCTGAATCTCCATTCCACATTTTTTATGAATAGATCATTTTTTTGACAACTATTTCATTATTAATAATATAAAAAACTAATTGAAATGTCATGAATATATATTTTCATGAAAATATTAAGATAAAAAGGTTGATATATAGTGATTTGAAAAATTTGACAATTTAATGACAGTATTCTTAAGTTCTCAAAAAACCAAGGATGAGAGCTTAAGGAAGATTTTTTTCATGGGTCAAGTGGGTTGATAATTACCTATATATACAAGTATGCAGAAATTTAGTTAATAGGTTTTGATAATCTATGAGAGGTTATCGTTTCTGGATAAGAAAATATCTATGAATCAATATGTTTTACCTAGAAGAAATTTTCATTATACCTTTCATAAGCGATGGAGAAACAGTAGAATCCATGATCCTCCGATATCACTCTCTAACTCTAAAAATGTATTTGTGGAGACCTTTTTACTTCAATGTTATTGGTTTATTATGTTACATGTTGATACCCTAGATTTTATATAGAAGGAAATGGTCTCTCATAAACAAACTCTATGACCATCTTTGTAATGAAATAGAAACCATGATTTATTATACTCCAGTGAATGTTTTGAACTATGAGATACTGTATTATATGGAATGGTGTATCGTAATTTTTTTGAATGATATCTGTGAAAGAAAACATATTTCATGTGGAAAAGATGAGGTAGTGTATAATGTTCATGAATATGGTTTTCAATGATAATGTTCATGTATTAGTTGTGTGCATGACATGGTTGAGAAGGCTTTGTACTCACCCTTAAGATAATGAGTTTCTTGAGGTAGAATAGTGAAACACTTGGTTGTGGGTGAAGGAATAATGGACTGAATGAAGAAGGGTAGTCAATATACAAATATTTTTTCACAAAAGATGAATTGAATGAACATTTATGGTACCCATTCCTAGAATAAAGGAAGAGAATTCCATTTTAATATCTGTTTGTGAAGGAGAAATAAAATTGTGTACACTCTCATTGGGGTCAATGAACGAGATAGAGTCCATGCACCCATGAATGTACACCTACGCCGAAAATAATATGTGGAAATGTGTGCATATTAGAAATGTGTTTGAATCAATTCAAAATGGATTGTTTGTGAAAATGAGGTTTTTGTGTGTTTTTGTGAATAAAATAAGGCGTGGATAATGACTTCCATGCACTCTTTTACAATTTGTGACTTGTTTTTTACATTCAAGGAATATACATACATGTGAGGGAATGCATACATAAAAATATAATTATCGTCATACATGTAAGAATGACATACATTGTACATGTGTGTTATGATTTAAAAATACTGTAAGCATTATTTGTCTTAGTTGATGTGTTATTTTTCCGTAATGCGGTAAGAAGACAACATGTGATCTATTAATGGATTTTTTGTATCTCATTATTTTATTATAGAAACTTGAATTGTGAGTGTTATCTTCTACAAATCAGTAGAGTATATTGATTCGACTTTCATAATGTTTTATTGATTATATTCGGTAAATGTTGTTAAATTTCAGATAATGTGAGAAAGTGTTGAATAATTTTATTTAATTTCAAAAAGTTGATGTTCATTTTTTTGTTTCATTGTTAACAAAAAGTTTTTGTGATCATTCTCATTGTGTAATCATGTCTATATGTAACACATGTGGGATTCAATTATAAATAAAAATGGTTGGATACTAGCATAATGAATAATGTTGTAATGCGAGTATAATTTTGGGAAATGATCATAAGCCCCCATTATGGTTTTAGGGTGATACTATACCAACCCACATCTAATTTCAGATTCATATATAGTGGTGAATCATTGTCATAGATCACCCCAAACATGTTAATGATGTATTAACCCACATCACCAGTGAACCATACAAAATTTTATTGTTTTGTGCTCCATTTAATTAATGTCTAATATATTGGGTAATTGTGTTTTTAACAATGGAAGATCCATTTAATATTGTATATAAAGTGGTTCGAAATAAAAATGTATATGAGTAAAGTAGAGATAATTGGAAAATCGTATCAACACTGATTCACACCTACTTCTATTAGTATGCCTCCATAATCCACTGTCCACAAAAACCATTTGCATTCTGTAAAATGGAAGTCATATTTCTATCCCCAAGTTAATTTATTTATTAAATCCATTTATATCAAAGTTATGATTCTGAATTATGTGTAAAATTTTAGTAATTATTATTTTCATATGAATTTAAAACAATAAAATTACTATTACACAATTTATTTTGATATTATTGTACAATTATAACTTAATATAGTCACAAAAATACTTTTTCTCCCCATAAGTTTTTATTTCATTTGAAAATTTAAAAGGTATATGAATATAATTATTGTATTTTTTAGGAATTTATTTTTACCAGAAGGCATCAGTTTTATAAAATAAATTTTTGAGGAGTTGGGTAAATTTTTAATAGAAAATTTATAATCATTGGTGCATGTCTTATAACCTATATCTCACAATTATGATGACATTTTTGGAAAAAATGGTATCCATGTTGTTAATTAATTTTATGTAATGGTTGAAAAATAATACATGGTCATTAAAAACACATTAATAATATTGATAACACTCAGTTACTTATGATATCACTGTTTAATGTATCAAAAGTTATACCTAATGAATAAATATTTGTTGTTATTAAATTAGAATATGGAAGAATTTATCCATGGTTCAATGTCACTATACTTAATAGATTTTATATAACAGAAACATTGATATGGGTATGGTTGGAAAAATGGTA
Source organism: Viscum album (assembly GCA_963277665.1). Classification (NCBI taxonomy): domain Eukaryota; kingdom Viridiplantae; phylum Streptophyta; class Magnoliopsida; order Santalales; family Viscaceae; genus Viscum; species Viscum album. The sequence continues at coordinate 267,536,815 of OY728166.1, forward strand.
AATCTGATTACATGGTATAGATATAACATGAATGACTGTAAATGTTATACAAAATTCATGAACAACAATTGTTCTATTCTTATTATCTGTTTTTTTTGTTCATTGATGCTATGAAATTATTTAATGAATATGATTAATAGATAACCATTACATATTTTCTATAATATATATATATATATTATACATTAGAGAATTGTTAAATTTAATTTTAGAATTCCAATATTTATAATAGAAATAGTTGCCAGTAACAATAGTGTGATAACGTTTAATTATTTTATGAAATTATTAAACCAGAATAAACTAGAATACATATATTACAATTTCATTAAAAAATATATTTATTTATTCTATATATTTGATCCATAAATTCTATAGTTTGTTTTTTTAAAGGATTATATTATTTTTTAATAAAATGATTTCTACTGATGCTTAATTATATGAGCTCTCTAATATTAGATAATTTTTTTTAAATTACATTTGTTAACATAATGTAAACATGGTTTTTTACTTTTAATTGTTTTTTGATAAAGGAATATAAGGAAAAACTTTAATAATCTATAAATAATATATTTTTCATGTATTTATATTAAATTAAACATTTCAAATTTGAAAATTTTGTTTAATTATCTATATAATTTTATTATATTATTTCGGTCACAAATTTTACCAAATATGATTTTTTTTTTCAAAGTACACAGATTTGTAAAATAAAAATGTATATATTAATTTCTTCTGAAATTTTATCATTTTAAAAAATAATAATTTTTTATTTCATTATTCTATACTATTAATTATAACATTGATTTTATCAAATATTTTATATTGTAGTAAACAACTCCAATTACTATGATTAAAATTATTTTTTTGTTTACTTTTGTTTTTATCCATATATTTCTATTCAATATTTTATATAATTATTTGATTTGATTAAACAATTTCATTTGTAATTATTTTATAATTATATTTCATTTAGTTCTTTATAAATAATTTTTAATACATATTATCACTATTTCTTAAAAATACAAAAATTATAATAATTATTTACATTAGTTTCATTTTATTTTAATCAAATTTTTATTCATTTTATATATATATGTGAAAATAGATTTACATATTATTCGAATGTTTTTTTACTTTCATATATTTTATCATATAATATTTTATGATTTTTCTATGAACATTTTTTATTTTTTATTTAGTACCCTAAATTATATAATAAAAATTTCATTTAGTTTAGACTATGTAATCTGTGAAATTTTATTAATTTTTACTTGAATTTGATGGAATAAAATTATTTTCTAATATATAATATTCCATATTAATTCTATGATACTACATGACCACATTGATAATTCATGTCAATCATCTTTGAACGACCAAATAGATACATCACCAAAATGTAAACCCATAATTATGAAAATAATATTTATACATCTATATTTGAAGGGATGTCATCGTGGGTTGAAATATGGTTCATGACACATTTATTAAATTTTAACATTCATCTATCAAGGAAAAAAACTTCATTGAGTTTTTTATCATAGGTAATCTTAAGGGTTTAAATTTGAATTGATTTTTTATTTTTCATTCTATGGATGCTCAAGATATAATTTTATATTGGATTTTAGATTTATAATGTTCCATTTATATGAATATATATTATCCTTGGTATATAAGATTATTATCATCATTTATTATTAATTTATTTACCACTATTTATTATTACTTATATAAGATATATTTCATTATAGTCTGATAATATTATATTTATATTATAATTAATAAGAGATGCTAAAAAGTTGAATATTTTATTTTGCGGATGGAGTGATTTGAAATCAATAATATTATTAGATTTTATTTTTAAAAAATATAAATGAAAATACATTTGAATCAATGGTGATCTATATAATGATTCATGGAGGAATTTGGATTAATGTATAATATTGTAAATATTTTTTAAAATGTTTAATGTATTATCTTTTAGATTTTTATGATCAATAATCATATTCAAATATATAATTTGTTATTTTATTAACACGAATTATTGTGACATCATGAGTATATCCCTAGAAAAAAATGTCGAATCCTGATTTATCTCATGGACTATATTCATTACCCACCAAACATATGATAGCTAAAAATTATAAACATTTTATTGTCAAACCATTATGATCTACACATAAATAAAACACAGAAATTATTGATAAATTGAGAACATCCTGAATGATGATAATGGAATTTATTGTATAGAATTATTTACAGTTGTATCAGAAATAATTATATGTTTTTATTTTATATTTATCGATAGTCCATTAATTTATTGATAAATTAATTTATTATTCAAATAATCTATATATTGAACCCTAAATTAGGAGAGATTCTACAAGACATGTACACTCAATAGTATAAAGCATATTTGGGAAATTTCAATAAGAAATATCAATAACTTGGCTAAAATTAGACGATATGAGGTGGGTATACCAACTACAAAACCATGAAGACATTTTTTAAAAATCATTAGAGAAAGATTTATATAAGAAAAAATATGCTATTTAGAAGAAAATATATTGTCATGGGATATTTGAAGAAGGATAAAAAATTGTCATCATTAAAATTGAATTATTTGACATGTAAAGACATCATTAGGATATATAATCCATTCCTCTAGCTATGTCTATATAACTCACTCCTCAACCTCTGTTTTTATATCCCACTTCCCACCTTCTCCTGTAGTGTCTTTGATTTACTGGGTTATATAATTGGGAATCATATTATAATTTTATATCATATTTTATAATCTATTATATTTTAATTATTTTACTTAATTAATTTTACGCATTTTGAATAACATAGTGTAATATTACAAAAAAAACAATATCCGCATCAGCTAGAGTGTCAATACAAATTGATGTGGTTCCTACAGTTTCAAAATGTGGGTTATTTTTTAATATTTATTTTAATACTTTTTCATTAATATATTATATAGGAATTAATAATATGTTATATAAATTTAATTTGGTTTTAAATTTGATTTAATATTTTCATAATTACACATAAATTCTGTAAATTCATTTATGAGATATTTCTGTTATATAATAACCAGCAACATGTTTTCCCCTCATCATTATTATTTACAATTGACAATGAAAAACAAGATAAAAATATTGGAACAATTTTATTTATTAGATAATTATATGATGGTAATGTCTATTGGTCTTTTATGGGTATGATTATAGGGAAAGTATTTGTATTATATATATATATATTGGATAATTTTAATATTGATATATTAATCTTAATAGTGATAATATAAATTTTCATGCCATGTTGATTATCATATTTCATTCCAATTTGTTTTAAAATGATTTTATAATCAATCATATAATTTATCGTGCTACAAAAAATAATGTTTATTAATCATATATTTAAGAGTGATATATCTCTTAACAAAATAGACAATTAGTGCATTGGGTTATATATAAGGATCCCTTGGATCTGGTTTTTTTCAATACATAATACAAATATATATTCTTTTTATGAATCATATATGGTGGTATGAAATATAACATTGAAAAAAAGTGTTCTCGATTTAGGATTTTTTATTATTTGACGTAAATATATTAAAATAAAATTTTCATTTCATACATTTCATTAAAAAATCATAGAGGAACTAAAAAAATAAGTACGAAGGAGATAAATAGATACCAATAATATGTGAAAAAATTTAATTAATTTATTATTAATTATGGTTAGTTTATAAAAAATTAAAATTCTCAATTGATAACAGCTTTTGGATTCGAAATTTTCTTCATCAAGAACAAATGGATAAATGTGGATATAAGTTTCTATGATGTCTAAATTGAATTTATAAGAATATTGTAAATTAAGATTTTGAATGAATATATTTTAAATTATATTTATTATATATCTTATCATTATATTTTAAAGTAATATTGAATATTTTATTTTGATTATGTAGCTTCTACATCATTCTCTACCCCATAATGGAAATTAAATAAATTATCTACTAAGTGTTTGCGATGCTTAATTTACCAATATATTTTAGTGTAAATTATATATATATATATTTATTTTATAATAAAATATGAATGTTTAAATTATCTTTAATTTTATAAAATTATATTATAATAATATTTATTATAAAATTTAATTTGATTTTTGTCATTTTGATGTTTTATCATTCTGGGATCTCTATATTTTCTATAAATGTTTAATATGTTTCTATATTTGGTATTATGAATTATTGTTATTTAAAAAATCTTATTAATCACATAAATTTAATGCATAAAAAAATATATCCCACAATGGTTCACATTATTTTTTGTAAAAAATTATGTACAACACCAACAACCAAGTTGGTTACTTTATTGTGGACATGGGAAGTCTAATGATTTGGAAAATTTAGACTCCTTTCTAAAAATTTTATTTTTGAACCAAAATTGATGTTGTATTTTATATATGTTTTATTAATTAGACAATGTAATCAATCCATCCACTATAAAGATTATATAATATCAAACATGGAAGGCCATATAATTTTTCAATTTTAATGGACTTTAATGTCAATTAATCATATTTATAATTTGAAATTATTTTAACATAATTTTAAATATCAAACATTAAAAATTTATTTACAACATCTCATGAGATTATGTTACTTATTAAATTGAATATATACATATACAAATACTAGGAAGTGCACATTTCTTTACTATTGTTGAAATTAGTCATCCCTTTTTACATCTGAAGTATTAAATTTGAATAATCCATTAAAATTTAATTCGGTTCGGATAATCCTTATAAAATCTTATGACTTTGGTTATAGTTTTTATTGAAATTAATCTAATAAGAAAATTATTAGATATAATTTCTTATAAAAATTCCATTTATACATATTGTTTCATTCAATTCATGTTAAAAATAATGTTTTAAATATTTCATGACAAATATGGGTTTTCATGTAATAAAAAATATTAAATTTATTAAATTTATTAGTAAAATACTCTTAAAAATCTCGAGGTGTTACAAATTGATTTTAATAAAAAAAAATATTTCGAGAAGAACGTTATATTTCTATATTTAATATGAATATATAATTAAATAATAATAATAAATATAAAGATGATTTCTTCATTTATTACCTGGGTTGTTTTAGAACCTATGTTTCTACTTATGAAGAATGAACACATATAACTCCCATAAACTACAATTGCATAAAAATACTCTATATCAACCCCAAATGTAATGTCACAATTAGAAACATAAATCTCACTTATATGAAATAAAATAGATACAAAAAATCATTACACATAATTATTTATACAACAGTCAGATTATTTTAACAATATATCACATAACAATCATAAAAATCAGGGTTCTGATCAATTAATTGTAATTTAAATAATATAATTAAAAATTATAGATTTTAACACTTGAAAAAATTTATAATTTTCCATGATTTAAGAGAACCTTTTCTATATAAAATGCATTAAATAATTAGTTTTATAACCATATTATTGTAAATGAATAGAACGGTGATCTATAAATATCATTAATGGAAAAATATTATAACATGAAGGGAAACATGAGGAACACACAAATATCATGATCAATGTTCTTAATAAATTATATCATTATAATTATAATCTATGTGTAAATTAATATCATAAAAAATACATTATGGTATCTTAAAATATATGATTTCGCTTAAAATATATCATTATATTTCTGTAGACAATGATTATGAAATAAAAATTGAAAATTCCTATAAAATTATTAAATAACTATGATATCATAGAATTTCATGATAATGGAAATTGTAGTGAAAATATGTATATAACATTATTAAAATATAGAAATTTGTAATAACCATCAAAATTGATACAGTTCTTTGATAAATTATATTCTTTTTATGTAAATTTTAACAAACTTGTTAAGTCCATTCCTAAATATCATAGAAAAACCATCAGATCAACAATTGTGTTAACAAAAACAATATTCCAGTGCATTACAATATCATGGGATATAATATTAATGTAATGCATTAGATTGTTTTATATGACCCCCATCATCACTGAATTATATGTCGTCCCCTTAAAATAATTCATCATTATATCTTTATTAATAAATAAAAATAAAATTCATTTCTTAGTAATAGGACATAACATGAATATAAGAAATCATAGGAAATCAAATTTCCATTTCCTAATGTGTTCATAATGTAATAAAATATGTTGGATGATATAGACATCACATCATGAGAGGAAAAACAAGGATGAAAATATTTTTTGATGATAGATAGAATTTCACAAAAGCAATATAACATTGATATAAAATTTTTGATTCATTTTTATTTAAAAAAATTACTTTTAAGGGAATGATAATTATTTTAAAAAAATATGTATAATGAGTTTATTATAAAAGTATATATAATTATTTATGTATTTTAATATTAATATTTTAAAATACATTAATATCCAATTTATAAAGTGTTCTTAATAAAGTCTCCATGGAGATTCATAAGGGTTTAAAAAATGGAATGTTAAAAAAAATGGAAATATAATTATGAAGTGCTGTTAATAAGGGGTGTGTGAGAAGTCACAATAGATTTATAAAATAACAATGAACATAAATATGAATTATTTATTCCAATATGAATCATTAATAAAAAATACTTCAAAATGGATTATATTTTTAAATCATTAGAAGGAAATCTACATTAAAAAGTAATATTTATTTATAAAAAATTCTTCAACAATGAAAAAACATATTAATCAATAGAAAGTATATAGTGTAATATTACACCTATTATTTTAAATAGATTTAAAAACATATATAATAACATTGAAGAAACCATGTTCAGAACCCATAACATTAAATGGATAATGACACCATTTTTAAAAAAAATTGTGGGGAATAAATAAAAAAACATTGGTAAAAAATAATGGAGTTTCCATTATGGTAAATAGAACATGGTTGGGTTGAAAAAACATTGGTATGGAAGAAAAAATCAATAATACCAATGATATTTATTCTTATAAAATTGTATTTTAATGAATGAATGGAATTATCTAAGATGAAAGAAATTGATTGAATAGTGCTTGACTAAAAAATAAGGATAAATGATATATCTCCCACAATTTTGGGTATGTAAAACATTATTCATGTATCTTTAGTCTATATAATAGTATAGTTGTACAGTGGGTGCTTATGAAGTGTTTTGTGATGTCTTTGAGGATTTTCTACAGTTCCATTGTTTGCTGAAATTTATTAAAAACACTATACCATCTATATGATATTGTACATGGATGACAATATACACAATTATGGTGCTCAATTGGCACTTGGTTTAACCAAACCGTGCAAGTTCCCAAGGGAAAATGTCAAACAAGAACAAATTGGAAAATAATGGCTAGAAAATTATTTTTCAATGAATTTGATCTGAAAGTGGGAGCTGTTTGTTTTGTTATGTATTACATTAGGTCATATTATGTATTTCCAATCGGTGTAGCATAACTATACGGTGTATATTTTTTCCAAAAAAATTTTGATCTATTCTAAAAAAGATCCCCTAATGCCTCATTAATTATATAATCAATCAATAAAAGAAATTTCATATTATAACAAGGATTTAAAGATGATATTGTTCCCTTTTAAAGGGATTGTGTGGTAAATCATAGTTCATTATAGATTTGATTTCATAAATATGTAAACATTATTCCTTGTCTTCTATAGATCCACTAATTTTTTCCCTCTTAGAATCATAGAACTATTAGTGGGTGTAAAATCTATGATTTGTGTTTTAAATTAGGATGAAATCTCATCATATTAACTAAATTAAAAATGTTTTTCGTCAAATCATGATGCTTTTTAATGATGTTATTTATTTTCTCAAACAACTATGTGTTATGTTGATTCATTTTATCTCCAACAAGACATTGATCATGAAGTTATTGTATTAAATAAATAAAATGATTTATGTTTCTAAGGAAACCTAATGTGATTTATTATGCAATCCCCCTTTTGGGTTATTTCATTGAATATTATTGAAATTTGATGGGTATTTGATCATTTTCATCGGTGTTAATTTTAAAATAATTAATTTGAAATTTTGGTTTTTTTAATAATGAAAAAATAATTCTATTTTCTGAATAAATAATGGTTATATATAATTAGATTACAATGGTATTTGTCACACTTGATCAGAGTGACATAATTTTCATATTTCATGACCTGGTCGAAGGGTCGGGATCCATAGCAGAAACTTATTTTTGTTTCTTTATAATGAAATGTTTGACTGATGAAATACCACAAATTTGTATGAAATTGTTACAATGACATGCATGGTGTGTGTTTAATGACATTATTCTAGTCATTCCAAATAAATGTGAATGGTTTTCTTTTAGAACATTAATTATTTATAAGTTGACTTTGTTTAAATTGTATAATTTCTATAAATTTTTTATATAAACTTTTCTAAAAAGAATAATCCTAGTTTTATTATATGAGAATTCATTGGGGTAAATCCAGTTGATATTAGACTCATCCCCTAATTGAGAATTATTTTTTTCTTTCTGATATTTTTTACTAAAACCTGGGTAAAGGAATGGTATCTCATTTCATTAGTGATTCCGATATTGTGGTAAAGGAATGCGGATGTGGATAATGGTTAATGGTAGGTTTTTCTACTTTATACCACTTGGGACATTTAAATTTTATAGTATTTTGGTTGTCATTTATTATGTATTATTGTTCATTTTTTTCAATGGATTTTGAATTATTTGTCAACATTTTGAGATTTATGTTTTACTCTTTAATCTTATTGGGTTTTGGTAAGTTATTATTTATGTATTTTATATGAATATATTTTAGAAGAGAATTTTACACAAAATTTTCATATGGCCGTGGGCATTTATTTCAAACCTTTTGTATCTTGGAGATGTAATTTGTGGCATAATATCACACTCGTCATAAATAACAAAAATATAACGGGGTGGGATATTAAATATTGTATCTGCATTGTTTCATCCATCATCTAAAAATTTTATTACTATTAGTTGGTCTATATATAATTTTTACGACAAAAAATTATAGTTGTAATTTGTTCTTGTGACACCATGTTATATTTTTTTGAGGTATGTTTCAATTAATTCAAAATTTCTACTTTTTTAGATGATAAATCCAAAACATTAATTGGAAGGATACATGTAATGGAGAGATATGATATTTTTTATAATTTTAAACATATATATTAAATTTCAATTGTTTTTTGGTTATTTACACGACGTGTTATGTGATTAAATGATATATAATTGGTACAAGCTGCATATCATGATTTGAATACAAGATATTAAAATATAATAGACTATGTAATGGAAAAAATTATTTTTATTTAAAACGGATATGCACATTTAGTGTATTTTTTAAATGGAATAAATTTATTATATGTTTTTTATCAAACACCATGTAATTAACTAATTTTTAGGTTATAGAGTATTATGTGGGTTGTTAAGGCCTCAATCTATTTTTCATCCTTCTCATATTTCCCAAAGACCATACCTTAGGAAATTTTATGTGACTCCCTTCCCTCCTGATCACTTCAATACGAAATTTAATATATAGGCTCAGTGCGTTTTATATTTGAGTATTCCTTATTCTCAACTCCTCCCTCATTTGATGTTATAACACCATTTTTTGGTAGGAATTAATAATCAAATAATTTATTCTATTATTCATTGTTTTGTTTAATGTTATCTTTTCTTACATAGGCATATAATAAGGGTTTTATTCCCAATTAGAACGGGAATATTGGTTTTATAAACCCTTGATATAGGTGGATTTGATCATGTTTTATAATTTCATGTATTTTATGTCATTCATAATATTTTTGTGATATTTGAAATTAATTTTAATGTGTTGAAATTTAAAAAACATAGGTCCATGTTTTAATAGAAATTTTTCTTTTAAAACACAATATCCTTGATTTTGAATGTAGTGAATTTTTCAAAACCTTCAGTTGGATTTCATGGTATTTTAATGGTATTACAAAGATATAAAAATTGTTTTATTTAAATAAATTGGAAAACATTGAATTACAAGACAATTGGGTGGGGTGAGATTGAGAAATGAGTGTAACGATCCAAATATTCATTAATGAAAATTCATCTTCATCTAATTTAATGACTTTTTTTGTAAAATGGTTATATAATAAAAATTTACATAATTGGATTTATGTTCTTATGTATTTTAAAAAAATTATAAATTAATACCACATCTAACATATCTATTGAATGGTGATTACATGATTAGTATAAGTATTTGGATTTATAAAATCCAATTTAATCCAAAAAAATGTTGATATTACCTCATCTAGAAGAATTTCTTCAAATGAAGCCCATTTGTCATAGCATAAAAAGGAGGTAGCATTACTAGGGTTTTATCTGAACCATTTCCAAGATGATCTACAACATCATAATCATGAAAAAATCCACATATGGGAGAAGTGGATGTTAATTTTGATCACCATCCGAGCGATGTTATCAAAGCCACCCCATGAGTCTATCACCATCTCACAACATAGATATAGGTCCTATGTGGGTGTATTAAGGGTATATGTAACAAGACCATATCACTATGATTATGTGCATTATTTCTTCATAGAATAAATAATATACATTCATTTTATTATTGTTACCCTTTAAATCATTTTTAAAGAACATAAAATTTTTTGGATAATATTTATACTCATTAAGGAAATATATTTTGATGAATTAATGGATTTTTAAATTAAATAATATCTGAATAAAATATTATTATTAAATAACATTTTATTATATATAAATGAGTTTTGAATTATTATGATGAAAATTTTATTTTTTATTAAGGATTGAAAAATGATTTTGTCAAAACACATGAATTTTCAATAAATGATAGTTTTTTTAAAGTGAGAAAACACATATTTAGAAAATTATATAAATAAAATTGATATTATTTTTAAAATAAGAATGTATAAATTATAAAATGTTGAATTATTCATTATTTTTTAAGACATATGAGTTTTGGGGAAAAAATTAAATACTATTTAAATATATTTTCTATTTTAGGACATCATGTTGAACAAATACTGAAGTAATAAAATAATAGAGAAGATTTTTTTACACCATATATGTTTTACCTTTAAAATAATGTGACTTCAGATTTTTTTAAATTTTACAATGCCTTAGTTTAACCTCCAACACTTAAAAAATATTTTACCTTTTAAAAATTATTTCCTTGATGGTACCTCTACATACGAATGCCTAATATTTCCACAATTTCTGCCATTGGCCTTATAAAATAATTTTTTGTATTCTAAATTATAAAAATATATGGTAAAAACTATGGGTTGGAGTGAGTTTTTATTACTTTGAAGTGTAGTTTCAATAACAGAAATATAAAAGAATTCACAATCCATTCATAAAAAATCCTTTTCAGTATCTCATTACTCTTCACTAAAAACCATTATATATCGACCAACATATTCCCTAATCTCTCAATAATCCTTTCAAGGTTCCCCAAGCACCCTATAACCCTTTCTCATTCCTCTCTCAAGCCTTTGGGATCCGACATTCAAGTAGCGGATTTCATCCTCTCACATTTTTGTCGAAATTTATTTATACTGTTATTCCCTTTTATTATCAGTTAAAAATGTTGGGGTATGATTTATCACCACCCTATACTTCCCTACATTGGATTTAATGATGTTATACCCCTTTACCCCTCATTATTGTATCCCATAGACACATGTTACCAAACAGAAATTCTGTAGATGATTTCTCCCTCTTCATTTACATTCATGAAATTATTTTATTTTATACAACTAAATTCCATCACATATGTTGTGATATTATATTACATGATGCCATTACATTCCATTTCATGTTTAAATAATTATTAACTCATTTCTCTCTCATAAACCAATTTTATGATTTCTATTTGGCATCGTTATGCTGCCAAAGTGAAACCAAATATTCTCATTTGAAAATCCTCATTTAAGTGAATACAATAACCATTTCTATATCAAAGGTGTTGATGTCAATGAATATTTTATAAGTCCCCATCCATAATCATTACTTTATTCTTGAGATAAGTGAATAAAGTTTCTTTTATTCACATAGAGAATCTTTTCGGGTTTATATGTTTAGATAATTTCTTCAAAACATATACATAACATCTTTAATATTAGAAGTAAACACCTCTAATCACATCCAATTTTTATATAAAATAAAAACTCATGAAAAATAATCATTACATTATTTTATGTTTTAATAGAATAAAGTTTCTTTAATCCCATCATTGATGTAATTCATCTTTAAGTTCTGTGAAAAACATTTCAAAACATGGGATGATCATAAAAATAATTATAAGGGATAAATAAATAATGAAAATTATTATTCAAGATATAAAAAGAAAAACATGGATACATTATAATAATGTTAGAATTTTCACCATTAAGACATTGTATATTTTCATGTCACGTTCCGATTATGTTCACCACCATACTGGCCCCAATCTCGGTCTGCAACATGACCCAAAGTACATTCCATATCCCCATGGAAATTCCAAAGTGACCAGGTATCAATAGTTTTAGTTTGGGAATGATTTACCCGAGTATGAAAGCATAAAACATTAAAAAACCATCATAAATATGAATATTAAATAGTCATGTCAAACAATCCTTAACAAAAATGATATCTGAATAAATGGTTCTAAATAAATTACAATAGGTCCAAACATAAATAAAAGTATAATAATATCATCCCAAAAGACTCCACATGATAAGGGGTCATCACCGGCATGCCATATCCACAGGACTGCACCATTAGAGGGGATTAATGACCTGAACTACCTTGACCCCAGTCATTTCCTTTACCAATGTTAATCATTATCAATTCATATTACACCCATGTGGTGTAATGAGGGTGTGATCTTAGGCCCAATAGGATACCTCCGAATGATTAAAAATAGTATGGAATATAAAGTGAAAGAGCACATTGTTTTATGATGTAAGAAAAAATGACAATATATTCCATGAAATGCAACATTCATTTGTAAATTGTTTTATAAATAAAATATAATAATGTAATATCATTCAAAAAATATATGTTATCTAACGTAATTTACAACCAAACACACACTAATACAATGGTAAATACCACAAATCCAATGAGCATCAAAACTAGTAACGCCCCGAATATCTAGATTTCCTAGAGCCAGATATACCTTGTACCTCATTGTAAAATATCCAGGTCACAATCCTTTCCTAAGAACGAGACACAAGTAGGGAACAAAACAATAGCCTTTTAGACCCTAAAAAACATCCATATACTATTTTTATAGTTGATGTTATAAAAAATTCTAAGTGAAACATGGGATAAAACTGTTGTGAATCACTAGCGTACTAGTACATATCCACCGTCCTATGTACTTGGGCTTCCCTCATTGGGATAAAACATTTTCAGTATGCTACAAATATCCATTTTCATATAAAACACCACTACTGATCACATAAAGAAAATATTTTATCTATACAAAATTTATACCACATAAAACACATAACAAATCATTTTGATATTCAATAAAACAACTTCTCAAAATCTCAAATTGTATTGCACCCAAAACCCCTTAAAATTCCCTCATTGATCACTATGTGCACACTTATAAGTAACCAAAACAAAAATTGCTTCCCAATACCTATTAATGAAACCATAAAATATATTATAGTGTAGAACTATATGAACAAATAAGTGATATCTTTGTAAAAAATACATTTTCACACAAACATGGCACATAAATTCATATCCTTCACAAACACCATTAAAATAACTTTTTTAAGAAAAAAAGGAGAAAAATGTCCAAAACCAGATTTCCATCCCTAATAAATTTCAATAAAATCAATTAAGAACTTATAGGGTGGCCACAAATTATCCAATAAATGATTTCTATGAAAAACACCCAGTTTAACATTAGAACAAACATAAACTTCATTTTCATTTCAAATACCACTAAAATCACTTTTTTCACCAATAATAAAATGAGATAAACATTAAAATGTTATAAAAATAGAAACAAAATTCACAAGTATTGTATACAAATGGAATAAACTACCAAAATTGTTAAAACATTGAATCCTTTGTGCGAATATTCAATCGCACCACTACCGCACTGCAAGGAACGTAGATAGATGATTAAAAAATTAGACCATAAAAATTGAATGATAAACCCAAAGATCAAAACCCTTTCCTCTGGTCATTTGTTAATTCTAGTAAATTCGACGAAACCTCATGAAAATGGGAGGAACTAACTGGAAGAAACATTTATTTGAGATTGTTTGAAGTTCCACCACTAAATCTGCCTTCAAAATGATGTTACAAGGTGGGTTTTATGTTCTTGGGAGGCTTTAATTGCTATAATAATCAAATAGGGGATGAATAGGTCGAGTTAAGAAAAATCATGGGTGTGAAAGGAATTCATTTTACTCATTTTTAATGATCTTGGCATGGGCGCACGGTTTCTTAAAATTTTTTGGAAAACTGTGGACCTAAACAGTGAACCCTCATTTGTCCTCTCAAAACACTTCTGAACGCCTCAAATATTTTTGGGGGCCTAGGGGGGACAAAAGGGGAGTTATGATAAAAATATATATTATAAAAATATAATAAACTTTAATAAAATTTAATGAATAACATGGGTGTGACATTTATCCCCACCATGAACACATTGTTTTCTGGAAAGTCATCTAGAGGCTTGATCAGAGAACAAGAATGGGTACTCAACCTCAACCCATGAAGTCCACTCCTAGGAAACATGTGTATCACTACAATTATTCCAAATAATGTAAACTAGAAGAATATACTTCCCTCGAACCACCGTCTCTTGGGATTCCACTATTTTCACTGGCAGCTCAAAAACAGACAAGTCTTGCTCTATCTCCAGTTCATCCCATCTCAGCACATGGGATAGATACAGGTTGTATTTATTTTACTGGGAGACATGGAAGAAATCATGGATGGATTTCAACTAATATGGTAATCCCATCCTATAATCCATGTTTCTTATTTTCTCAGTGATCTCAAAAATGGTGACATATCGCGACGTCAACTTCCCTTTATTCCCCAATTGACGATGGCCCAAACTAGAGGATTCCATAATGAATACCATTCCACCCACATGTAAAATATATTTTTCGATGTGTACGGTCAGCATAAGAATTATGATGACTCTATGCTATCAACAAGGACTTCCTGATCAATTTGAACTTATCATAAGTCTCATGGATAAGGCTCAACCCCCAACAGTGATATCCCACTAACATCAGCCCAATATAGGAGAGAATGACATAGCCAACCATATAACGCCTCAAAAGGAGAAATTAAAATAAATGATTGGTAAATTTTATTATGGGAAAATTAAACAATATCCCATGTGTATATCCCAATAACCTCTTATGTCTAAAACACATGCATGGAGCGTGCCCTCCCGAAATAGGTGCGCCTATTGTGTCTGACAATCCATTTGAGGATGTTATGTCGTACTTGTATTGATCTGGGAAACCATTGACTTCTAAAGGTCTTTACAAAACAGATAAGTGAAATACTATTCTCTATCTGAGACAACTACGAATGGAAATTCATAGAGTCTCACAAACTCTTGATGATACAAACATCAAAACTCTTCCAATTTAGATTTATCGTTGATTGGAATGAAGTGAGATGATTTGGTTAGTCGGTCATTCACCACCCAAATGGAATTCATTAATTGAGGTGTACGACTAAATCCCATAATGATGTCTATTGAATCCTTGTCCCACTTCTATATAGGCATGGGTAATTCCTATAGAAAACCGGAGGGCCTTTTATGCACTGCATTCAACTTCTGGCATGTGTAGCATCTCAACACAAAGTCTGAGAGGACTCGTCTCATACCAGGACACCAGAACTGTTGATGGACATCATAATACATCTTTTTGGCACCTAGAAGGACATAAAACTGATATTGATTGATATCATTCATCCCCACCGTTTGTAAAGATAACATCACTATTGAAAGGACGTTGAAGCACATGATGCCCTCAGGAGTCGATGAACAATCAGAGGACGTCTCCTACCATGATGAAACTTCATTGACTACTTTAAAATCTAATCAAAAAGCTATTACCTATGAATCAACTCCAACAATGAAGGATTCAACTGAAAACTCTCCATGAATGCACCCTCATTGTGCTCCCTAGTCTCCACATTCTTCTGAGCAAAGATTCCAATTAGTGTTCTCTCATCACTGGACTTCCTAAAGGCTTATACTGGTACCATTATAGTCAAGGAATATTCCACTAAATTTCCCATTCCTAGTGTATAAAAAATGATGATGTAAAACTCCTAAAATTACTGTATCAATATATGCTTACTCATGTTTTGTTCCTTCTGCGAGAAGAAATAGGCCCGGATTTTGTGATTAGAGTAGACAATGATCTTCTCCCCAAAGAGGTCATGAAAACATGTATTCAATGTGTGAATCATGGCTACCAACAACAAGTCACAGGTTGGGTAATTATTTTCATGTAGTCGGAGATAAAGATATCCATATTCCACAACAAGACCATCATATACAACCATGCACCTAGGACCCATACATGAAGCATCACAATAGAACACTTACCCCTTCATGGCCTTAGTCAATATCGGCAAGGGGGTGGTAGTCAAATTCTATTTCAACTCGTCGAAGGATTCATGACATTATGATCCCCATATAAACATCACCACTTTCTGAGTGAGCACGATAATTGTTGAAGCTTGCAGAGAGAAATCCCAAAAAAATCTCCTATAATAACCAGCTAGGCCATGGAAGCTCCGGATCTCGAACACATTCTTCAATTGATCCAATTCAATGACCACACTAATATTCTCGGGATCCACTAAAACCCCATGCTTCGAGTTCACATGCCTAATAAATTTTACATCCCTGATCTTGAATGTGCACATTGAAAACATTTCAAAGAGGTGGTGATCCCATAATGTTACCAAAAAGATCATCAAGTGATGTTTGTGTTAATCCATGGAACTATGGTATAAATGAATTTCATCCACAAACACCCCAAGAAAAGAATCGAGATACCGGTGGGACACACTATTCATGAGCGACATAAAGAGCAATAAATAGTTTTTCAATGCGAAGGAAATGAACAAATACTCAAATTTGTCTTCTCTTTTTTTGAAGTCTTTCTTTGGGATATCTTAATCTTCCACACTGAGTTTATGGTATCACGAATGCAAGTCAATTTTATAATACCACATTCCCTCTTAAACAAATTGAAATAGCTATCTATTCTGGGAAAAGGATATATTTTCATTATTGTTACCATATTCATCTTATGGTATTCAATACACTACTGGAGGGATCCGTTAGCCGTTTTTTTTAAATAAAAAAAAGTTGACGAAGGAGAGATGCTCGAGAAAATGAATCTATCTTATTCTAAGTCATCGTGATTCATCTATAATTCCATCGATAAGGTGGGGGCCATGCGATATGAGGGAAGATAAATCAGTTATGTTCCTAGTGTCAGATCAATCGAGGACTCCACATCACTCTCCCATGGAAAACCTAGAAAACATATGGAAATATGACAGGATACTAATAAAATATATATGGTAGTCCACATTAATGAGCATTACCATCAACCAACATCATAAGCAATGATAATTTGAAAATAAGATCTCCTAACTCTGGGTTTGGAGGTACCTCGCGACTTGACTGAGGATCCCATTCACCACAATAAACCTGACAAATCCCATAAGTTTTCATGAAACTTACCCTCCACCTATAGCAATTGATGTGTTATTAGAAGTTTACTAGACAATACATGTCAATTATCACATAAAAAATATCCACATATAGGACCAAGAGGTCCCACTCTATCTCAATCCTTGACACGGAATGCACAAATGTTGGGAACCTGAGACCCTGCTCCGTCTTCTTTCCCAACTATTCCACCAAATCCATCGCAAAAGGCATCAATACAGTTGGAAAATTATGAGTTTCCAAAAAATAGGTAGAAATTAATGAAGAAGAGGAAACAATAAAAAATGATCCTCATCTATAGAATATGCTATCAAAACGTTACCTTGAACTATCAACAGTCGCACATTTAATCCTTCTTTTTCTGACTCCACCACATAGAGATGTCTGGTCTATATCCTAGGAATACCACTAGTCTGTGGTTGTTCTCTAAACTAGCTCTACCCAAAAGATGACCTTGTCCCACCACAATGACCACCAAATCGAGATCCACCCGTCCTCGATGGCTCCGACTGTGTTGGCACTCCCCTTGAAGCCACATACACTTCCCCACAAGAAATTTGAAGTTCCACCCCCAAGAATAACTTCTACTTGCCCATACTTCCATATTGATAAAAGGGATTCTAAGGAAGTGGGAATGCATGTTAGATTTTCCCCGATCTCCCACAATGGTGGAACATTACCGATCTGGTATCAGAAGCCACATATGATAACTGTCTAGAAGACTGGTTGGATTTAACACATCCATTAATCACATGTTCCTCCCGCTTCCTTGTTTCTATAATGAGATGCCACAACACACAATTATAATACTTCCAAAAATAGAATCTCTTACCTTGTGATCAATCTCAACCATAAAATCCCAATCAATGACCTCAACTTAGGTCCTCATCTTGAACAAGAAAACATGGGAGTATATCACGGGTCGTAGGCCTTTCTCTAATAATTGGGCCTTCCCTTCTTCATTCGAGATGATTTCATGGGAATACAGAACTAGATCAGAAAAACGGTTGGCATGATCCATCATATAAGTCTTCCCCTAAACAATGTCCATGAAATATTGATATATAGAACAAGCCAACACTTCATGGTAGTACTTTGAATTTAAGATTTTCGTGAACTCGAACGAGTGCATATGATCATTCATCCTAGCCTAATGTACTAACTCACAATAATTTTGGGTTGGGGACCTATAATAGAAATAATTCACACTTGTCCCTAACCTCCTTGGGTGTTTCTAAAAACTCATACATGTGCTCAATCTTCTCGATCCATTCATCTACTTCTTGGGGATCTATGCTACCTTGAAATTTTAGAGGATTGTTTTAAAGATACTCTTAAGCATTATATTTTCTAGGACCCATATATTATACCCTAACTAGAATGGAAAAATTATAAATTACGTTACCTGTACCTTGTATAGCCTATACCATTGCCTTGACTAGCCTCGGATCAATCGGTGTGGGAGAACTCTCTCTGGAATCCTCATGTGGGTGTGTGTGATCTTTTCAGGGACGCACGTTGCTAAAAAATAAAATGACCAAAAAAAATATTCAATACCATTATTCTGAAAATTTTACTCTAATAAATCACATATAAATAATCAAAAAACTTTATAGTAGTAAATAAAAAAACTACTCTCCAACTGTCTGATGTCCACACGTGGTATGCAGCCCACAAGTATCTCTTAGAAGTGAAGTCAATTAGACAATTCCAACATCCCTTGGAGACTCATTATATACCATGAGTGGTGTGATAATAGAACCCTACTCATGACCCAAACCATGAGACCCAACTTTCCTATTTCATATGTATCCGAACTCAGGCCAAAATAGTAATATAACCCAAAAACATTGGCCTCCTCTGATACCATTTTGTCATGAACCAAATATAGTCAGCACAAAAACCAGCACCAACCACATCCCACGACAAGTCTTCAAGGGATTCCCCTATCCCCATGGTCTGTCACTTGTGCTCAGGTATCAATAAATTAGGTTTTGGAAAAATTTACTCGAGTAAGAAGGCATAAAACATGAAAAAATCAAAAATATGAATCTGAAGTTTTTAGTCCAAAAAAGCCTTAATAGAAGAAAGGTCTGATTATGTAGTTCTAAAAAATTTACTATAGGTCCCAACATAAATACAAATCAGAATAAAATCATCTAAAATATCTTTACACGACAAGGGGTCATCACCCCCTATGTCATCTCCACAACACCGCACCATAGTAGGGGACTAACAACCCAAAATTCTTTCACGTGAGGCTCTACCTTTACCTGTGTCAAAAATAATCATGTCTAATTACACCCAAGTGTTGTAAGTAGGTTATTATCCTAATCACTATAGAATATTAACACAATTATTGCAAATAGTATGCAATTAAAGGTGAAAAACACGTAATTTTAATATGTAAGGAAAAGAGTGATAAATTCCAAGAAATTATACTTTCAATTGTAAATAGTATATTAAATAAAAAATTCATAATGTTAAAACATTGTAAGAAGTAATGTAATCTACAATAATTTACATCCAAATATACCCTATTAAATGTTTAAATTCCACAATTCCAATGACCCAAAAAACTGGGAACACCCCTAGGCACTAGATAGTCTCAGGCCCTGTATACCTCGTACTTTTGTGTAAAATATCAATGTCACAATCTTTTCCCATGGAGGAGCCACTAGTAGGTAATATACCAATAACATATTGGTCCCCAAACATCATCCATATAGTTTATATATAATTTTATTTATCTATTATTCTAAATGATAAATGGATGTAACTACTCCAGATCACTAGCGTACTACTACATATCCACCCACATATGTACTCAGGCTTCCCCATTTGATCTCAAACAATTTTATCATGCTACATACTTTCCTTTTCATATAAAAAAATCACTACGGGTCTCATATAAGAAAAAAATTATCTGTACACAATTTATAAAACTTACAACACACGATAAAACATTTTGATGATCAATAAAACAACTTCTCAAAATCTCGCATTGTGTTGCACAAAAAAACCCTTTAAATCCTCACTTTTCACACTATGTACATAATTATAAGTCATAAAAACAAATATATATTCTCAATAACATTCAATTAAACCAAAAAATCAGTTATATTGAATCCCCATATGAACCAAGAAATGATATCTTTGTAAAACATCCATTTCACTCTAACATGGCACTTAAAGATCATATTCTTCAGAAAACCCATTAAAAAAAATTATAAAAAACAACCAAAGGGGGTAAACATCCAAAAAATTGTTTTTAGACCTAATAAATTTCAATAAAATAATCTTTTTAGTTATAGGGTAGCACCAAATTAACCAAAAAATGATTTCTATGAAAAACGCCCAATTTTTCATAAAATGGCATTTAAACTTCATTTTCTTTACCAATACCACTAAAAACAATTACTAAACCAAAAATAAAATTTTATAAAAATTAAAATATTATAAAAAATATATAATTCACATGTATTTCATACATGTGGAATCATCAAACAAATTGTTAAAACATTGAATCCTTTGTGAGAAAATTCATTTGCACCACTACCACACCTCACACAAGGTAGATCGAACCTAAAATCAAAATAATCGTAACATCCCAAGTAAATAAAGAATATTAATTTTTCATATTTATTAATATTTGAGAATAAAATATTAATAATACTTTAAAGGGAACTCTATACTTGATGGCGTACCCAATACGCAACAATGAGTTTCTTTGAAATCTTACGTTGCACTCTAATAATAAAATAATATTATTTTAAATTGTAGTTAACACCTAGCCGTTGTAATGGCAGGAATGAAAATAACCAACTAAAAAAAATTTATATATATTAGTAAAATATTTTTACTTTTTACAATAAATGTTAGAGGATTAAAATGCGAATGAATCCAATTTTAAGCGTAAATATTCTAATATTCTTTAAAAGGTAGATTAACCTTTTTATTGGCGAACCATTTTTAAATCCAATTTTTGAAAATATAATATGTTATATTGGACCAAATACAATCCTTCTTTAGAATCGGGACATCAAAATTTACTTTGTGTATGTTTTTGTTATTTTTTTCGATAAAGTTCATTTTAATGAAAAGGTGAATAATGTTGTATTTTAATTCAAAACCTCTTTTTAATCAAATTTCTTTATTATATTATCTTTTTAATTGGTTTTAATGTTCAATTAGAATATATTTTTACCATTTAATCCAATTTTGGTCATTGGAATTAATTTCACTTTGAAATTGGACTTAAACTAGTGTCAATCTTTGGATAGATTTTGTTTCATAAAAACACGCTATTTGTTTTGGCAACGGGGATTAATTATTAAATTAAATAATGAAATTTATATTTTTTGAATTTTTTAAAATAGACATCATTTTTGAATTCGGAATATCAAATATATCTTAGGGTGAATTTTTGGTATTTTTCTGAAAAACTTCAATTTTTTATGAATAGTGAAACCACTAAGTGGTAGTTAAAAAACTGATTTTTCGTTTAAATGAAATTTTACCACCTCTGTGATTTTAATTTAAAAAATATGACATACATGGTTGTCATTAGGATGTAAAATTTGGTTCAATGTGCTGAAAATAATTTTTGGTGAATAGTAACTTTAATGTTTTATTAATCGCGATTAAAGGTACTTAGTGTAATTTAAGGTAAAGATGATGTTATAATAATATTAAATGACCATGAAACATGTCCTACCCTTTTTGGATGAGCCATGGCCGACCAATAAAATCTATGGGTCAACAAGGGGACCGCACAGAGCCACTTGGGTAAGAAAGTGACATTAATAACTCATTATATAAAGTTAAAATAAAAATGTCACAAACATGTATTGTTTTACAAAAACAATATTTACATGGGGTGATAAAAGTAATGTTTTTTACTCTAAATTATCATTGGAAAGATAAAACGATTTCCTACATAATATTATTTTTTTATAATTTTTAGACATGAAATAAATTAATTAATTTATGACACCGTGATGATGCATCTATTATCTCATTAATGAACGATTTAAATAAAATGAAAAGATAATGTAAAATATAACACTTAAACTTGTATAAAACCTATTGGATGTGTATATTTAGAACCCTTATCACCTTATCCTTGAAATATTTCAATGTGGGACCTTTAACATCCAAAAATCATTTTAATATAATGTAACATTTCATGACATTCCAAGAGTTCCCCTCCTCCCTCTTATAAAAGGCCCCCACCTCTACCTCCTTACCCACACCTCTCAAGCCATTGGTTCGGCCAAAATCTACACATTTTAACTCTACACATACGTATATTCATCATAGAAGCCTGACCATAGGCAGAATTCTCTTCAAGAAACCCTTTTGGTTCAAACCAAAGGGAGTTACCCGATTTTAAGGCAATGTCTTCACTTATGTTCTTTTGTTTTATTTTGCTTCTACAACCACCTAAACTCTTTTTATTACTTTATTTTTTAACAAAAAAATATCTTCAATATACTAGGATGTTTTTATTATAATTATTTGATCTAAACATACACACACATCAATCAAATTGTTAATGAACTTACTGTTTCTGTGGATGGCGAATTACTGCCTCACGAAACGATGATAGTTCAATATTCATTTAACACCTTTAAAGGAGGCCATTAAGATTTCACTATAATTATATATGATATATAATATGTTCATGTTTTCCTTATGCTTCTTTATTTTTCATTTATGGAATACCATTATGGTTTCCATTATGGGTAAACACGATATCATCATTTTAAGAAGTGCGGACTACCACCCCCTCAAAGTGATTTGATTTATTAATGCCATATGTGGGACGTATAAGGGATGGGTTAAATGAAATTATATATATTATATTATACTGGAATTATAATATACCTTTATATCATTATTATTTCATTCCATTAATTTATGAAATATAAATGAAAGTAGCGTTCATGCATACGTACGGATTGTCGTCTCCATGAACGGTGCATTTCATTTCTTATCTCTAAATGTTATGTACTATTATAAGTAAATATATATAATGGATATATATTATATATATTACATATAAATGATGAATATAATTTTATAATTATAATATACATATATCTCTCAATTATTTTTAATTCCATTAATATGACAATGAAATGGAAGTAGCGTTCATGTGTACGTACGGGCTACAGTCTCCATGAACGGTGAATTTCATTAATTTTTATCTCCAAATGTTATGGAATAGTATAAAATGAATATATACTAGATATATATGATATTCATATCATTAATAATCTTCTGGAGATGATTTACATATAACTACATGGACAATTCTTTTCAAATAAGTTCATTTTTGACTTATGTACCGAACATCAACAAAAACATCTGATATGAACTCAAATAATTAACTAATTATTATAACATTATAATATGGGATATGAATTTAATAATAAACATTAAATGAATTCATTAATAAACTATTAATTGGACAATGTTTATTATTATGTAATATAATGAAACGAACAAGACAAGTCGGAGTTGAGGTAAGGGACCCTACCTCTCTCTTTCTTTTTTAGTACTCTCTTTTATGTCATTTCTTTTAAGATAATCTTTCTTATGTTTGGGAATACAAATTTATATTCCCCTTTATATAATTTTTATTTTCATATTACAATAGACTCTATTTGATCTCATAAATCCATTTTTGTAAGTTTTAAGTGAAGTCGTTAGGCTAGCGAGTTTTTGTAAGGGATTTTTCATCTCTATTTTATTCCCTTGGGATTTATGATACATTTTCCTCCATTTAAATTTAGTGGTGTATGATCTACCCATTATTATACTCTTTGTGAAAAATAAGTTTGTTTATGAGTATTTACATCAATTTTGTATAGTCCTTCTTTCATAGGGTGTACGTTTCAAAAGTTACCCATGTCGGTAAGGGAACCATTCACCCTCCTCATTTTAAAAGACATCTTTTTCTAGGTCTTTCAATTTACATCTTATTATGATTGGATATGTTTTTATATATCCTTATTGATGTATAATTTAATTACAAGTGATGAGATACCCTTTTTGTTTCATCAACTCGTTTTCTAAATTTTAATTTGACGCTGTTAGGCTGTCGAATTTTTACAAGGGAACTTCTTATCCCAATTTCAATTTCTTTGGGTTAAACTTGTAGTTATTGAATATGTCATCCTATGAATATTTGTGAATGACCTCTGGTTGTTTTACACTTATTACCCACATATATTTGGTGTATTTATATTTTTCTCACATAATTATGAGATTGATTTATCCTTAATTTATAGATACCTTCTTTATAAGGTATTTCATCTCATTTAACATTTCTATTGAGAGTTTATTGTTGTTATAGACCAATTCACTTATATATGGTGTATATACTATCCTTTGGAATATTATATCATGAACACCTTTATTCTCATGATATTATAAAGTTCTGATTAAATGTTATTCCTCAATTATTTGTATTCAAGTGTCTCTCATTTTGTTAAAAACTCTTTATCAAAAATATCGTTTTAAATATTTTAATGATTTATTCTCATAAATATTTCCCATTAATATCCATGTTTTCAAAATGGTTTTTAAGGATTTATTTATATGTATATTAATGGTTTAAAATATTAAAAGCTTCAAATTTGTATAGGACTTCGTCTCAATCTCCTTTCATTGAGGCATATTTTGTTTTATACACAACATTCATTTATACGGTGTATAAACCCCTTTGACTTTTACTTTTATTGAAAAGGAATATTTTCTATACGAAGTGTTTTGATAAATGACAAGAAGTATGTTTCTCTTTAACGTACGCGGTGACAACGACCTTTCCACCGCCATGAGTATTATTTGATCTTTGGCTTCCTCAACAAGCTGTAATGTTTTTAAAAGTAAATAAATACCATATAATCTTTTATGTATTTTGGAATTGAAAATGGTTTTGATAATGGATTAGTTTTGTAAATATATTTAACTGATATATTTTGAATGAAAAGTGTAAATTTTTTCTTTCCTTTATAATTGTTTTATGTTTTATGATTTTATAATGGTACTTGGACATTTGACAAGTGGTTACATGATAAACCAAATGACGGGTTGTGCCATGACTACCCAAATGGGTGGTTATGTTATAACATCCAATGCATTGGGTATGGAAGTCGGTCATATGGCTATTCCATGTAGTGATATGTGTGGAAGTTTACCGTATGGTTATTCCATTTAAGTATGTTTATGTCCTAAGTTACCATTATATGTTATGTGTTCTTTATATAGGTTTATGGTAATCTATTGGTTTCAAAGTATTAGTATTGATCTTTTATTCAGTGAAGAGTATTTACTACTTCATAAACGTGAAAATTATTACTTTGATAAAGTATTCATGTTTACTTGTTGTTTTAAAAAACTAACAGTTTTCCTTCTTTGTGTATCCTTTAATGGGATTTTTATACTCATCCCATGTTTTTGAAATGTTTTTGACAGGTCTTAAAGATGAATAGGGTCAAGGATTGGATCAAGGAAAGACAAGCTATGTAAAACATGGAACTATACATGTTTCTTTTAAGAGTTTTTGTTTTATGATGGAAAACGTGTAGAAATGTCTACATTGTTATCTTGTGAGATGTAATAGTTACGTCCAAATTATCTAAAACTCTAAACCTGAAAATACCCTCAATGTGAATAATTCATTTAATTCAAGAATAGGTATTGTACTAAGGTCGGGTCATTATAGTTGGTATCAAAGGGAGGTTTAGATATCTTTTGAGGTTAGGTTATTCTATAAGCATAAGTGACATTACCATAATGGTTAGGATTTCACAAAGATTCATAGTTTTAGATAAAGTGAATGAGTAAGTGTATCTTAGTGTTTATCTTCCTCATTAGTACATGATAATTTTTTTGATATACTCACACTGAAATTTTTAGTTTTAGTAAATGGATGGATCTAGCAGGAACCATAGTTACAATGTGGTGGACGAAAATTTGGTGGTTCTCTGATTATGAGATTGGATGAAATGGTGGATTCAATGAGAAATCTTGCGGTTATTCTAAACCAACTATCATGGAGTCATGATTAACCACTTGAACCTTGATGATTTCTCTAATTAATCATGTACGAGAGAGCCAACTCAATGTGGAAGTTTAGGTAATAATTATAATAGTAACCATTAGGGTTTATATGATCCTTACTATTGAGGTAATTATGGGTTACTATATGATGGAAGATGAAAGGTATGAGGTAAAATTGAGGTTAAATTATGTTATGGTTATTTTTGAAGATTTTCTCTCTTTTTGGGGAATGTTTTAAGAATTATATAGTTTTGGAAAAAGGAAAACTCACAGACCATGTGACAACCCGTCGCATTGGACAAAGCTATGTGAATCGAACCCGCAACCAAAGTGCGACTGGTATTTATCTCCTACCACGGGACTAGGTGAAGTCCTTGGTTAGTATGAAAAATTATTTTATGTTATATAATTTTATGAATCAACAATATGTTTATTTTGGGTTATCTAAGAATATATTGACCTATCATGGAGGATATATGATTAGGTTACTTACTTATAAATATGAGGCTTCAATAGTAACTGATGTTATTTAGAAATAAATGATAATTTTTACCTTGGAAGACTATGTCATTAAATCCTTCAAGTATTTGGGTTTCAATCTTAGTTTTGTTTACATTGAAGAATTTTATGGTCAAATTCTATATCGAATGGTCTTTGTTGAACTTTGGGTTTTGTTGGACAAATTTTGGAGATTAAGAATAGATTTTTTTAAAGGATTTCCATTTTGTGGATTATCTAATCTTGTTCTAACAATTTTGGTTTTGGTAAGTGTCTAAAGACATGGGAAATAAATATTTCTCCTTTTTGGATTAGGTAATTCTCTAGAAGTTGATTATAACGCTGTTAATATGAACAAGTCATCCGAAATACTCGTCTTTTGGAGAAAATATGAGTTTGTTTAAGAAATATATTAAGAGATGAATTTATAAATGACAAGTAAGTATGTTTCCTTAGGATTTAGTTAATCTCATAAATAAATTCCTCAATGAAAAGTATCTTAAAACAAAAATGATTTCCGCTAACTTTTCCTACTGGGGAATCAAACACCGTTTTACCCATCACAAGTTTGAGATTTTCTTGTGGTTAACTTTCCCCAAATCATGTTTTCATTCACTCTCCAACAGAACAGGACCCTTTGTTTTCTCTTCCATGTCCATTTTTTCCTACATGGAATCCTAGTATGGGTTATCTCAAGTGACCTTTGTACTTATCGTTCTTTCTTTTAATGTGACAGTTTAACTTACTCCTTTTCCGATGTGGGGATTTCATTGAAGTTTCCAAGCCCAATTTTAAAATTACGAGGACACAATTCCCAAAAGGGGGGAATGATGTAACATACCATGTAAATAGAGAATATTAATTTTCATATTTATTAATATTTGTGAATAAAATATTAATATTACTTTAAAGGGAACGCTATGATCGATGGTGTACCCAATACGAAACAATGAGTTTCTTTGAAATCTTATGTTGCACTCTAATAATAAAATAATATTATTTTAAATGTTAGTTAATGCCTAACTTTTGTAATAGAGGGAATGAACAGAACCAACTACAAAATTATTATATATATGTTTTAAAAATATTTTTACTTTTTATAATAAATGATAGAGGTTTAAAATGCGAATGAATACAATTTTAAGCGTAAATATTCTAATATTCTTTAAAAGGTTAATTAAACACCTTTTGATGAAGAACCCTTTTTAAATCCACATTTTGACATTTTTATATACTATATTGGGCCAAATAAAATCCTTCTTCAGAATCAAGAAATCAAAATTTACTTTGTGTATGTTTTTGTTATTTTTTTCGATAAAGTTCATTTTAATGAATAAGTGAAAAAATGATGTATTTTAATTAAAAACCTATTTTTAATCTTATTTATTTATTAGATCATATTTTTAATGGGTTTTAAAGTGAAATTAGAATATATTTTTACCATTTAATCCAATGGTGGTCATTGGAATTAATTTCACTTTGAAATTGGACTTAAACTAGTGTCAATCTTTTGATATATTTTGTTTCTTAAAAACACGCTATTTGTTTTGACAACGGGAATTAATTATTATATTGATTAATGAAACATATATGTTTTGAATTTTATAAAATAGTCATAATTTTTGAATTCAGAATATCATATATATCTTAGGGTGAATTTTTGGTATTTTTCTGAAAAACATAAATTTTTGATGAATAGTGTAACCACTAAGTGGTAGTTAAAAAACTGATTTTTGTTTAAATGAAATTTTACCACCTCTGAGATTTTAATTTCCAAAATTTGACATACATGGTTTCCATTATGATGTAAAATGTGGTTCAATGGGATGAAAATAATTTTTGGTGAATAGACACTTTTAAGATTTATTAATCGCGATTAAAGGTAATTAGTGTAATTTATGGTAAAGATGATGTTATAATAATATTAAATGACCTTGACAAATGTCCTACCCTTATTATATGATCCATGGCTGACCAATACAATCCATCGGTCAACTTGGGGACCCCACAAAGCCACTTGGGTAAGAAAATGACATTAATAACGTTTTTTAAAGTTAAAATAAAAATGTCACAAACATGTATTGTTTTACTAAAACAATTTTTACATGTGGTTATACAAGTAATATTTTTGACTATAAATATTAATTGGAAATATAAAAAGATATCCTAAATCAAATTATTTTTATTATAATTTTTAGACATTAAATTAATTTCTTTATTTATGACACCATGATGATGCAGCGATTGTCTCATGAATGAACGATTTAAATAAAATGAAAATAGAATGTATAATATAAGACTTAAACTTGTATAAAACCTATTTGATGAGTATATTTCGAACCCTTATCAACCTATCCTCGAACTATATCTATTGGGACCTTTAAAATCCCAAACTCATTTTAATATAATGTATCATTTCTTGACTTTCCAAGAGTGCCCCTCCCCCTCTTATAAAAGGCCCCCACCTCTTACTCCTTAACCACAAATCTCAAGCCATTGGCTCAGCCAAAATCTGCTCATTTTATCTCTCCATATACCTATATTCATCATATAAGCCTTACCTTAGGCAGAAAGCTCTTCAAAAATCTTTTTGGTTCAAATCAAAGGGAGTTACCCGATTTGAAGGTAATGTCTTCACTTATGTTATTATGTTTTATTTTTCTTATCCAATCATATAAACTCTTTTAATTCCTTTATTTTATAAAAAAACAGTTTATTAAATATACTAGGATGTTTTTATTATAATTATTTGAGCTAAACTTACACAAAGCTCCGTATAATGGTTAAAGAACATATTGTTTCTGTGGATGGAGAATTACTGCCTCACGAAATGATGATTGTTCAATATTCTTTTAACTCATTTAAAGGTGGCCATTAAGATGTCAATATATTTATATATGATATATAATATATTTATGTTTTCCTTATGCCTCTGTATTTTTCATTTATGGAATACCTTTTTGGTTTCCATTATGCGTAAACATGATATCTTCATTTTAGGAAGTGCAGACTACCGCCCCCTCAAAGTGATTTGATTCATTAATGACATATGTGGGACGTATAAGGGATGGGGTTAATGATATTATATATATATGATATTATAATGGAATTATAATACACATTTATATCATTATGAATTCATTTCATTAAAGTATAAAATAGAAATGAAAGTTGCATTCATGCGTACGTACGGATTGCCGTCTCCATGAATTGTGCATTTCATTTATCATCTCCAAATGTTATATACTATTATAAGTACATATTTATAATGGATATATATTATATATATTATATCTAAATGATGAATATAATTCTGGAATTATAATATATATATATATATATTTATATTTATATTTATATATGTCAATTATTATTAATTCCATTAATATGACAAAAAAATGGAATTAGCGTTCATGCGTATGTACGGCCTACCGTCTCCATAAATAGTGAATTTCATTTGTTTTTATCTCCAAAAGTTGTGGAATAGTATAAAATGAATATATAATGGATATATATGATATTAAAATCATTAATACTATTCTGGAGATGGTGTAATTATAACTACATGGACAATTCTTTTCAAACAAGTTCTTTTTTGACTCATGTACCGAACATCGACCAAAACATATGATATGAACTCACAGAATTAACTAATTATTATAACATCATAATATGTGATATTAATTGAATAATAAAGATTAAATTTGGTCCTTAATCAATTATTAATTGAGCAAAGATTATTATTCAGGAATATAATGAAACGAACAAGACAAGTCGGACTTGAGGTAAGGGATCCTACCTCTCTCTTTCGTTTCAAGTACTCTCTTTTATGTAATTTCTTTTAATATAATATTAATTATGTTTGGGGATGAAATTTTATATTCCTCATTCTGTACTTTTTATGTTCATATTAGAAGAGACCCTATTTGATCTCATAAATCCATTTTTGGATGTTTTAAGTGGCGTCGTTAGGCTAGCGAGTTTTCGTAAGGGATTTTTTATCTCACTTTTATTCCCTTGGGATTTATGCTACATTTTCCACCATTACCTTTGAGTGGTGTATGTTCTACCAATTATTCTACTCTTTGTGTAATATAAATTCGTTTATGAGTAATTACATCATTGTTGTCTAGTCCTTCTTTCATGGGGTGTATGATTCAAAAGTTACCAAAGTCGATAAGGGAATCTTTCACCCTCCTCTTTTTAAAAGACTACTTTTGTTAGGTCTTTTAATTTACTTCTTATTATGTTGGGATATTTTCTTCTATATCCTTATTGATGTAAAATTTAATTCCAAGTGATGAGATACCCTTTTTGTCTCATCAACACATTTTCTAAATTTTAATGTGACGTCGTTAGGGTGTCGAATTTTTACAAGGGAATTTCTTAACCCAATTTTCATCTCGTTGGTTTCAACTTGTAGTTATTAAATATGTCAACCTTTGAATATGTGTGAATGACAATAATTTGTTTTAAACTTAATATCCACTTATATTGGGTGTATTTATATTTTTCACACATAATTATGAGATTGATTTATCCTTAATTTAAGGATACCATCTTTATAAGGGATTTCATCTCATTTTACATTTCTATTGACACTTCATTGTTGTTATGAACCAATTCACTCTTATATAGTGTATATGCTGTCCTTTGGCATTTTATATCATGAATCCATTTATTGTCCTGATATTATAAAGTTTTTATTAAATGTTATTCCTCAATTATTTGTATTCAAGTGTCTCTCATTTTGTTAAAAACTCTTTAACTAAAATATCGTTTTAAATGTTTTAATGATTTATTCTTATAAATTTTTCTCATTAATATACATGTTTTAAAAATTATTTTTAAGGATTAATTTATATGGATATTAATGGTTTAAAATGTTAAATGCATCAAAGTGGTATAGGACTTCGTCTCAATCTCCTTTCATTGAGGCATATTTTGTTGTATACACAACTTTCTTTTATAAGGTGTATAAACCCCTTTGACTTTTACTTTTATTCAAGATGAATCTTTTCTATACGAAGTGTTTTACTAAATTACAAAAGTATGTTTCTTTTTAACATAAGATGTGACAATAACCTTTCCACCGCCATGAGTATTATTTGATCTTTGGCTTCGTCAACAAGCTATAATGTTTTTAAAAGTAAATAAATACCATATACTCTTTTATGTATTTTGGTATTGAAAATGGTTTTGATAATGGATTTGTTATGTCAATATATTTATGTGATATATTTTGATTTAAATGTGGAAATTTTTTCTTCCCATTATAATTGTTTTATGTGTTATTATTTTATAATGGTACTTGGACATTTGACGGGTGGTTATGTGATAAACCAAATGACGGGTGGTGCCAAGAATACCAGGATGGGTGGTCACGTTATAACCTCTAATTCATTGGGTATGGAAGTCGGCCGTATGGATATTCGATGTAGTGATATGTGTGGATGTTGACCATATGGTTATTCCATTTATTTATGTTTATGTCCAAAGTTACCTTTATATGTTATGTGTTCATTATATGGGTTTATGGTAATATTTTTGTTACAAAGGATAAATAGTGATCTTTTATTTAGTGAAGTGTATTTACTACTTCATAAATGTGAAAAGTATTACTTTGATAAAGTATTCATGTTTTACTTGTTGTTTTGAAAAACTAACAGTTTTCCTTCTTCGTGTATCCTTTACTGGGATTTTTATGCTCATCCCATGTTTTTGAAATGTTTTCCATTGGACTTAAAGATGAATAGGGTCAAGGATGGGATCAAGGAAAGACAATATATCTAAAACATTGAACTAGAAATGATTCTTTTAAAAGTTTTTGTTTTATGATGGAAACTGTGTAGAAGTGTCTACTTTTTTATCTTGTGAGATGTAATAGTTATGTCCGAATTCTCTACAACTCTAAACATGAAAACATCCTCAATGTGAATTATTAATTTAATTCAGGAATATGTATTTTACTAAGGTAGGGTCCAGATAATAATCGACCATGAAAACCCATTTATAAACCATAGGCTCTAAAATCTACCATATGGTAATTTTTTACATAAATTAAATTGGGAGAGATATCATGAAAATCATGCAACTAGGAGAGATAAATACTTACTTGAGATTGTGGGAAGTTCCTCCACAAAATCCCCCTTCAAAATGAAGTACCAAGGAGGGTTTGAGGTTCTTGGGAGGATGCAATGGATATAGTAATACAATAGGGGAAGAATGTGGTGATTTATGATAAATACTAGGAGGGATATGAAGTCATTTAATTTGTTTTTAATGATCTAGACATAGGGACAAGGTTTGTGTGCACGATTTGGAAAATTGGGCACCTAAACTATGCCCCTCCTTTCTCCCCTCAATACATCTTTAAATGGCCACAATAATTGTGGAGGATTATGGAGAACATAGGGGGATGTTATGATAAAAATATAATAAATATAAGTACCATTAATAAAGGACTTTTTTGGGAAAATACTTCACTGAATATAAGTTTTTATTTAACCTTTTTTGTAACCAGAAAATTACAATAAATCTAATAGAAAAAAATATATAGCATATAATGGTAATTAGGTACATAAACATACATAAATGGAATAACCATATGGTCGACTTCCACACATATAACATAATTTAACAGTCATATGATCATCTTCCATACCCAATGCAATGGATGTTATAACATAACCACCCATCCTTGGTTTATCATGAAACTGCTCATCATATTTTTCTCACATAACCACCCATCATTGGTTTATCATGTAACCACCCATCAAATGTCCAAGTACAATTATATAATCATAATACATAAAATAGTGCAAATATCAACATTTAACTAATAATATTTTGTTTTCAATCACAATATTTATTTCCCTGATATTGAAATACTCAATCTATGTCAGAAACCATTTTAAATCCAATAACAACAATAAATGGAATAAGATATTTCTTTTCCTTTTTATAACATTAATGATTATAGAGGAATCCAAATATCCAATAACAAATACGGAGGAAGAGAGGTATTTTTTCCACATATGTTAAAAAAAATCTTTCTGTCTTTTCATGAAATACTCCCTAGAAAAATATTCCTTTTCAATGAAATTAAATTTCAAAGTGGTTTTTCATACACCATATAAAATGAGGTGTATATTATCAAAATATACCCCAATGAAAGGAGATTGAGACAAAGCCCCTTACCTAGAGTAAGATTCGTTATGTTTCCTGTCCCTAATGAATTATAAAATTATTTTAATTTATTGTTGATTATGATTCCTTTTAATGTTTATTATTCTTTTTATATCTCCTATTACAATCTTATAAAAATTACAAAATTATTTAAGTTAATATCTGTAATTTTTTCAATATTAGGTACTTGAGTCGAAAATGATCATGTTATAATTACAAATTGTCCATATGGTTAAAATTAAACTATCTCTAGAATATTATTCCTGATTTTAATGTCTTATATATTTATTATATATGTATTTATAATTTTCCATAACATTTAGAGATAACAAATGAATTGCAATGTTCATTGAGATGGTAAACCATACATACACATGAACGCTACTTTCACTTATTTGTTATATTAAAGAAATGAAAACTAAATGATACATAGGTATATTATAATTATGTTATAATATAATATGATAAATATGTTACATATGTTCATTAATTCCATCCTTTATATGGTCCATGAAAGGCATGCATGAGTTATATCACATTGATGGGTCTGTTGTCTGCACTTTCTCAAATAAAATAATCATATTTTCATATCATGAGAAGCAAAAAGGTACATTTGTAAAAAAAATTAAAATATCATAGAGTTGATATAAATATAATATATATATGTATTATATAAACAAAATTCCATCATAATGGCCCACATGAAGGTAGTAGAGGAAAATTGAACAATCATCGTTTCGAGGGGTAGTAGTTCACTATACACAGAAAGAATATTTTCATATCCATTAAATGGAGGTGTGTGTCAGTGTCGTTCTAATAATTCTCACTACAACATCCTAATATAATTAAGATGCCTTTTTTGTTATGCAATCAATGAATAAGAATTGAATAGGCAGTGGATGAGTAAAATAATTGAAAGGAACTTTAGTAAAGACACTACATCTTAATACGTATAACTCCCTTTGATTTGTGCCAAAGCATTTTCTTGGATTTCCTTATGCCTAATGTAAGGATTATTGGAGAAAGGTATGGATTTTTGAATATTATTCGAGAAGATGTTGGATTAGATAATGAGAATTAGAGGTGTGATTAAATGGGTATAGTTGATGCCCTATTATAAGTAGGATGAGTGGAACTTTAGTAATATCTTCATATATTATTTTATTATAAAGAGATTTTCGTTTTCAACTAGTCCCAATGATATATATTTCATATATAACATGTTTCTGGGTCGTAAAACCACTCAATAATACGGTTTTATACAATTCAATTTCACAAATTTAACATTATCTATTATTTTTAACCCTTAGTTAACTAATTTGACTCTTACCATGTATTCTTGTGCATTCATACAATATGGTTAATATAGTTACTATAAAATTACAATAGAACCTAAATTGGTTCATTATCAACATTTTGAACATTTTTTATATCATTTAGAATAATCATATATTTTTAAAACTATTATATCATTTAATAAAACCATACTTGTTTTTAAAAACTTATTTATATTAATTTTTATACTATTCATATCATGAATTTTTTAAAAATCCATAAAAACATGATTAGTTAGAATATTCTTTATTTCATAAAATATATAAAGAAATAATATACCATAAAATTTGTGTATGTCATAAAAATTTTTGAAAAAAAATATTTTAATATTTATAATCTCATATATTGAAGTTATTTATTAATAAGGTGATCACTTCATCATCATTGTTTCATAAATAATTTTATTTATATGATGTCTAAAAATAATAGAAAAAATACCATCATGTAGTAAATAATGTAAAATTTTTAAATACTACATATCGTCTAAATTATAACTTATATAACCCCATATAATATTTTTTACAAATACATACATGTTTATGTTTTATTTTTCATTACATTAAATTAATTCTTATATATTGACATTTTCACATCCATGTGGCTCAATGTGGTCACAAAATCGATGCATGGATGTCCATGGTTGAACATATCTCATCCAATATGATTAGGAAATGTGTTAGTGGAGTGTAATATTATTAAAATATTATTAGTTTTACTCTAATTTCCAGAATTACCCATTAACCATGGTAAGTAAAATAATTGTTTTAGTTACTATTCATAATTTATAAAAATAAAAGGTAACTATTTACAAAATTTGGACCTCTTGATTAGAAATATTGAATATATTTTTACAAATTCAAGACATAGAAGTTTATGTAATTAATTTTAAATTAAATCCCATTGTCAAATCTAAAAAATGGGTTCTTAAGATGTAATAACTATCAAATGATTGGCATACGTTTATGCCCAATTTAAATTTGAATTTACTTGAAACGAACAGCATTGGATTAAATGATAAAACTATAATCCAATTATACATTAAAACTAATTAAACTTACAATCTAACTATGTAAATAAATTATATGAAAAATAGTATTAAATTAAAATGTTGTATTTTATACTATTCAATAAAATGAACACTATTAGTTAAATACATTAATTTCATCAAAAGTAAATTTTGAGATTCCTATTATAAATAATAACTTTTTTTAGAATAGAGAATATAATAGTATCTAAAAATATATTTAAAAAGGGTTCTCTATCAAAATTTGTAAAGACCAGTAAATTTCAAGGAAATTTTTTTTTTAATTTTCTTTGGAATTTTACAAGAACGCAGTTTCTGACGGCGCCTGATTCCGAGGCCCGGTGTGCCCGGAATCATTTTCCGAAGTTTGGCTCGGGTACGTTCAGTGAACGGACGAGCGGGTTTTTCTAACTTTTGAACCGGTGCCCGGAATCGAATTCTGAGGGCACCGATGAAATCGCAGCGCCGGTATTCGCTTAGAAACGCCTCTTCCGGAGTTGCGTTTGCTCGGGTGTGGTTTTTAATTTTCGGGCTTAAAGTTAAAAATAAAATAATTTTGCGACAACTTTATTTTATTTCACTTAAGCCACTTGGAAGCCACTTGAAGCCACTTAATGGCGGCTTGAACTGAGTTGAACTGGATAGTATGCTATCCAGAAATATCCTACCCCCTTGGAAGGATATTTGTGAGGTGGGGCCCGCACGAGCCCCGACGTTTCTTTCCGCTAAGAAACGCACCCGTGAAAACCCGTCTTAATGAAAGTCAACCGACGCGTTTTCTAAATTCTTAACAGACCATTTAATTGGGCGGTTTATTTCGTGAATTAAATGGGTTGTTTCTTTCGTGAATTAATTGGGTCGTTTCTTTCGTTGAATTAACTCAACGAATTGATGGATCGTTTCTTAACCAGTTTTTCAAATTCGTTGGCGTAATAATAAAATAAGGCCAACGCTTAACCTCTGGTTATTTGCGCTTGAAAAGATTTGAGAGAACCATCGTAACATCTTCTCCCTCGCGAAGAACGCGAAGAACGCGAAGAACGCGAAGAACGCCGAGCTCGGAAATCGACGACGCCTTCGCCCGAGACGTTCTTCCGATCTCCGATCTCCGATCACCGACCATTTGAGGTGAGTGATTTCGGACTTCCGCTCAAAGTTCTTTTCTTTGGGTTTAAACACAGATTTAAATGCTAATAATTTAAATCTGTTGTTCTTGGTTCGTTGAGTTCGCCGACTCAACGCCGGTTTTCGCGACGACGCGACGCCTCCCCGCGACGACGCGACGATCCCTCTCTTCCGCGACGATCCTTTCCGCGAAGAACGCCCGCGCGCGACGATCGACGAGGTAGGGATTTACTTTGGAAAATTACCCCTTTTTAATTTTCCGGTGAACGTTCTTGAAAAATTAAAAAGTCGGTTTCAAATGAACAATTTTATTTTAATTAAAATTGTTGGTTCATGTGTTGGACAATTTCTCCCGGTTGTTTATCTCTAACGCGGAGGGTGCGGGCCAAACGAACACGGCCCGACGACCCTCCGTCGTTCTTCGTTTTGTGCGGATTTGACGGTCGACGACGGAACGTGCCGCAGTAGACGTTTGACGATCCCGCAGTAAAGAACGGATCCCGGGAGGAGCAACGGCGCAGACGGGAAGGAAAACATGCCACCAGAGCGACGCCGGCGGCCCGCGGAAGTTGCCGGCGACGCGGGTCGCCGGCGT
Organism: Viscum album; assembly: GCA_963277665.1. Lineage (NCBI taxonomy): Eukaryota > Viridiplantae > Streptophyta > Magnoliopsida > Santalales > Viscaceae > Viscum > Viscum album. Next base: position 267,575,505 of record OY728166.1, read on the forward strand.
GGCGGCGCCCCAGCGCGCCGCCGGACGAGATCCGCCGCGGCTGAAGCCGCGGCGGCGGCGGCCAACGGACACGCGGCGCGCGGGTCCGGTTCGTCCAGGCGGACGCGGCTCAGCGCGTCCGCGGTTCGCCAGCGTGGCCCGCACGCGGGCCGCAGTTTCTTCTCAGGCCGCGGGTCGGCGCCCGCGGCTTCCACCCGCGCCGCTCGGCCGAGCCGAGCCGGCCGAGCCGGACCGGCCCTGGCCGGGCCGGGCTGGGGCAACCGGGTCGGACCCGGGTCGGGCCGACCCAGGGGGGTCGGGCCGGGTCGGCCCGGGCCCGTACCCCCCATCTTCGGACGTTTTCGTTCAAACGCTCGTAACTTGAGCTTCGTGCCTCCAAACGACTCGCCATCAGCGGCAACGCGATCCTTGTATCGAGACGGTCGTTTCGGTATATCGCACTCAAGGTTTCGGAATACCTTGAGTTCGGCCGGGTTGGTTCGTACACAAGACCAACCGGGCCCTCGGAGCGGAAACGCTCATATCTTGAGCTACGGACGTCCTATTGACGCACCGTCAGCTTTGTTGAGTTCCTCTAAGTGAGACGGATCTTTTGGCATACTCCGCCCGAGGTTTGGACGCAGGTGGAGTGCGGTCGGGTTGGTTTTGCCTCAAAAAGCAACCGAACCCCTGAGACGAAAATGCCAATATCTCTCAGACCGGGCGTCCGATTGACGCGCCGTCTGCGACGTTGAGTTCCTGTTTATGATACGGAACTTTTGGATACATCAACTTCGGACATCGTGTCAGTTGATGTATCAGCCTCTCGGCTCGTGAAGCGGACCCTCCCGAACGAGCTTGCTGTGTGCGGGAACCCTAGTGCTGGCTGTGACTGCTACTTCGACAGCGACGACCGTGCAGAGATCCTCAGTGGACTGCGGCGACGACTGTGCAGAGATCCTCCGTGGACTCCGACGACGACCGTGCAGAGATCCTCAGTGGACTGCGGTGACGACTGTGCAGAGATCCTCAGCGAACTGCGACGACTCCTGCACTCAGCGATCCTACGTGGATCAGTGCTACAGGTCCTGTGTGGGCCCGATCCTGTGTGGGTCAGATCCTGCGTGGGTCAGCGCTCAGCGGTTCTGTGTGAGCCAGCGCCTATAGGTCCTACGTGGGCCCAGTCCTGTGTGGGCCCGATCCTGTGTGGGTCCGATCCTGTGTGGGTCATCTCTCAGCGGTTCTGTGTGAGCCAACTCCTACAGGTCCTGCGTGGGCCCGATTCTGTGTGGGTCACTGCAAGGTTAGTACCTATCGATCCTTCATGGGTCCGACGACTTAGATGGTTCAATGATCATCTTTATCGTCATCTGAAGAAGTATACCTGTGTGAGCTGAATCTTGTGTTACTCTCCTTTGTGAATTGTGTTGAGCTATCCTGTGTGGATTTACTGTTTACTCTCCTTTGTGGATTGTGTTGTTCTATCCTGCGTGGGTATGCGTTTTGCTTTCCTGTCTGGACTGGGTTGTGCTTGGGCTCGGACGTTGGAGCCGAACGGGGAATTGCAGACTTAGGTATATGTATGGGCATATACCTAAGCCGTGTCAGATGTTACTTCGTGATTGTATCTTTCCTTTGTGGATTATCCTTTGTGGATTTCGGGAGACCTTCGGGGGTCTCGGGGTCCCTACTGAGTAGCTTATACTCACCCCTGCACGGGCTATGCCCGCACTTCGTGGTGTTGGTTGCAGACGACGGACAGCGCTGATCGTGGAGGAGGCGTGCGGAGCAGGACAGTACCTGGAGGTGGACCACTGGGCGGGATGTACTCGGAGCGGTTAGGTGGACCCGAGGAGCAGTGGAGGCTATCTGTACCCACCCTTCAGGTGGGACTTCCATAGGACGGATCGACGCTGTAGTTTTCCATTTTTAGTTGTTGTTTTTCCTTTCAGTTGTACTTTACAGTTGGGCTTGTATTTCCGGCCCCTTTTTAATTTCAGCACAGCTTGTACAGTTTTACTTACTGTTTACTTTTCCGCTTGCTTACTCTGTGGTGCTTGTTTACTTTTCAAAGGCAATGCCTTCCCTTTTTGTTGGGATTTACGCCTTGGTGCTAGTCGCCAGCCCCTGGCCTATGGAAGGCGGGCTTGGGGTAGTCACCGCACGGGCCCCGAGGACGGGTCGTGACAAATTGGTATCAGAGGTGGTCGGTTCTACCGCAGACTCTGATCTTTCTCCTATGTGAAGCAAAAGTGTTTAGTGTATTGAGTGTGGTTATCAGTCCAGGGAGTCCAGTGTTGGTGTGGCGGCCGACGTATCCATGCACCAGGACCCTGACTTCTGATTCCCGACTTAATGCACGAAAACATTGATTGCATGTGTGTTTCAAGTTTTCTTTGTGATTACTTGTGTCAGCTCACCAGGTATACTATTCTGACCGTGGAATACTTGTTTCCTTTTCAGGATGGCACGACGACAGCAGCCAGCTAGGGTTCCTAGAGTAGGGCGCAACGACAGCCCGCCGAGCGACGAGGCCTCGGTACAGGGCCCGTTGACAGCAGAGGCACCAGCGGTACCTTTACCCGCCGAGCCCCCGATGCTTCCAGCACTGGCAGCTGACGACGCATGACGCCTTGGAGCTCTGCACGAGTTCCAGTGCCAGCGACCACCCAGGTTCCGTGGGGAGTCGGACCCCCAGGAAGCCGAGGACTGGCTGGAGGCGGTCGTCTGAGTTTTCAGGCTAGTGAGGATGCCAGCAGACCTCATGGTGATCCTCGCGGCGAGCCTACTGCACGCCGCAGCCGGACGCTGGTGGAGCCTGATGATCCAGGTACACGATGAGGCCACCCTCATCTGGACGGACTTCGAGAGCCTCTTCCGCTCAGAGTTCGTCCCGGCCACCCTCCGAGTGGTGCGCATCCAGGAGCTTCTTCAGCTACGGCAGGGCAGCTTGACGGTCGCTAAGTACGCGGCGAGGTTCACAGACCTTTCTCGGTACTCGACAGACATGGTACGGGACCCCTTCTTCCGGGCCTGGACCTTCGAGCAGGGTTTGAGACATGAGATCAGGGCATCGCTGATCTCCCTCAGCATCCCGACCTAGGGAGGAGTACTGGAGCGAGCCCTCCTGATCGAGAGCTTCCTGGCTGAGTCCACAGCGAGACCCACCGCAGGGCGGCAGATAGCGGAGTCTTCGGCAGCTGGTAGCCGGAGGATGACTCAGGGTTCCAGGCGGACCAGACCTTCCGGCAGGCGACCTCGGGACGCTGGCTCAGCAGTACAGGGCACCCGGCCCGGAGCCAGCCTTCCGAGAGGCAGACAGTGCTATGAGTGCGGCGGGCAGGGCCACATGGCTCGTGACTGCCCGACCCGTCGTACTGAGGGTCAGCAGACGGTGGAGGGACCACCCAGGCAGAGGCAGAGGGTCGACCGTGGCGGTCCGCAGGGAGGAGGCGGACGAGGCAGAGGAGCTGACCGAGCAGCAGGTGGTGGGCGACGCTTTGAGGCTTTGCCACCACCACCACCAGGAGGCCCGCCCCGACCACAGGGAGCTGGCGGGCAGAGACAGGCTCAGCTCCAGGCAGCGGAGGCCTACGACCACGGTGCGCCAGAGATGATTCGAGGTACGATCTGTGTCTATTCCACCCTTGCTGCAGTTCTGATAGACACAGGAGCGAGTCACTCTTTCATATCCACTGCCTTTGTTCGGAGCTCGGAGATTCCGATAGAGCCGTTGGCTCGATCCTTACGGCTAGAGACTCCTACGGGAGCAGACTCGACGATTACGCACTGGTGCCGGCAGTGTGAGCTTACTCTAGGAGGCGAGAGCTTCGGCTGGGATTTTCTTGTAGCAGCGTCGAGGCCTTACGACGTCATCTTGGGCATGGGTTGGTTATCTACGGTCCATGCTCAGATTGACTGCATTAGGCGCAAGGTGCGATGTGTGCGCACCGACGGGAGCAGGTTCACCTTCACCGGCGAGAAGGGAGCCTTAACAGCACAGGATGGACTCACGCAGAGGAGAGGTCAGCCCATCACTCATCAGTTGGGTAGCCTCATCCTGGGAGCAGTTGACGTGCGGAGTCCCAGTTTTCCTGCAGTGGTGGATCAGTATGCGGACGTCTTTCCCGAAGACGTTCCAGGACTACCTCCTCGCAGAGAGGAAGACTTTTATATTGACCTGTACCCCGGGACAGCCCCGATATCCACTCCAGCATATCGGATGGTCCCCGCTGAGCTTCGAGAGCTGCGGGTACAGTTGGAGGACTTGCAGGGCAAGGGGTTCATCCGACCCAGTGTTTCGCCCTGGGCTTCCCCGATTTTGTTCGCCAAGAAGGCGGGCGGGAGCTTGCGACTGTGTGTCGATTATCGTCGCCTGAATCAGGTGACAGTGAGGAACAAGTATCCGCTACCCAGGATTGATGATCTCTTCGACCAGCTCAAGGGAGCACGGTGGTTCTCGAAGATAGACCTCAGGTCAGGCTATCATCAGCTCAGAGTTTGAGACGAGGATGTGAAGAAGACGGCCTTCAGGTGTCGGTATGGCCACTATGAGTTCTTGGTTATACCTTTTGGCGTGACCAACGCTCCAGCAGTGTTCATGAGCCTCATGAACAGGATCTTCCATCCATACCTCGATCGATTTGTCGTGGTCTTCATCGACGACATTTTGGTGTACTCGACGACGGAGGAGGAGCACGCCTACCACCTGCGTGTTGTACTAGACACACTCCGAGAGCACCAGCTTTATGGAAAGCTCTCGAAGTGTCAGTTCTGGTTACGTGAGGTCCACTTCTTGGGGCACGTCATTTCTGAGGCGGGAGTTGCAGTGGATCCCGCGAAGATCGAGGCAGTGCTAGCTTGGGAGCCACCCAAGAGCGTGATAGAGGTGCGGAGTTTCTTGGGCCTAGCCGGATACTATCAGAGATTTGTGCCGGACTTCTCCAGAGTTTCGGACCCACTCTCAGCGTTGACAAAGAAGGGGAAACCCTTCGTGTGGTCAGACAGATGTCAGCAGAGCTTCCAGGAGCTGAGGCAGAGGTTGACCAGCGCACCCATCTTGAGGTTGCCTGAGGAGGGAGTTGGATACGTAGTCTAATGCGATGCATCAGGGACCGGACTCGGGTGTGTCCTGATGCAGGAACGGGCCGTGATTGCCTACGGATCACGTCAGTTGAGGCCTAATGAGCAGAACTACGCTACCCATGACTTAGAGTTGGCAGCAGTGGTCTTTGCCCTGAAGACATGGCGACACTATCTGATGGGAGAGCGCTTCACAGTCTTTTCCGACCACCAGAGTCTCAGGTACATCTTCTCTCAGAAGGACCTGAACCTGAGACAGCGGCGATGGATCGAGTTCCTCCAGGACTATGACTTTGAGATAGTATATACTCTTGGGAAGGGGAACGTGGTGGCTGATGCCCTCAGCAGGAGGACGGGCATCCAGCTACTTGAGGAGGCGACAGAGCAGCTAGCCGCTTTGCAGATATCCTCCGTGGATAGAGACGGAGCAGCCTTCCTTCAGTCTCTCACAGTCTCTCCTCCACTTCTTCAGCGGGTCAGAGAGGCACAGCGTGGGGACGTCGACTGTGAGACACGGCGTCCACAGATATCCTCGAGACAGACACCTGATGGTTTCTCCCTTGGAGCAGAGCACGATGTCCTTTTCAGAGGACGTACCTTGGTACCAGTCGCCTTATGAGAGGAGGTGTTGAGAGAGTTTCACACTTCTCCTTTGGCGGTACATCCTGGAGTGGCGAAGATGTACCAGGATCTCAGGCGACAACACTGGTGGCCGGGCATGAAGAAGGCTGTGGCAGAGTTCGTTTCACGGTGCCTCACCTGCCAGCAGGTGAAGGCCGAGCATCAGGTACCAGCAGGTTTGGTACAGCCCTTGGAGGTCCCGGAGTGGAAGTGGGACGGGATATCTATGGACTTCGTGACTGGAATTCCACGCACTTCCAGAGGTCACGACTCCATTTGGGTGGTTGATGACCGACTCACCAAGTCGGCACACTTCTTACCCATCCGAGAGCAGGGCTCAGTGGAGAGCTTGGGGCGTCTCTACGTTCAGGAGATTGTACGACTTCACGGTGTGCGCTCGATTATCGTCTCCGATCGGGACGCTCGTTTTACTTCCCGGCTTTGGAAGGGGTTGCAGGAGGCGTTCGGGACGCGACTACGTCTGGGCACCGCCTTTCACCCTCAGACGGATGGTCAGACGGAGAGGACCATTCAGACTCTCGAGGACATGCTCCGCGCATGTGTCCTCGACTTTGGTCGCAGCTGGGAGGACCACCTACCCTTGGTGGAGTTCGCGTACAACAACAGCTACCACTCCACCATCGGGATGGCACCCTACGAGGCGTTGTACGGCAGGCCTTTCAGATCTCCTTTGTGCTGGACAGACCCTGGAGAGTCAGCACTTGTGGGACCAGAGATGGTCCGGGCCACGACAGAGAAGGTCCAGGTCATCCAGGAGCGGATGAGGACGGCACAGAGCCGGCAGAAGTCATATGCTGACAGGAGGCGGAGGCCACTAGAGTTCGAGGATGGCGACCACGTCTTCTTGCGTGTCTCACCTCAACGTGGTTTGCGGAGATTTGGCCGAGAAGGAAAGTTGTCTCCACGCTTCATCGGACCCTTCCAGGTCCTCAGCAGGGTTTGCGAGGTGGCTTATCGCCTGGCTCTGCCACCTCAGTTGCACCGGGTGCACGACGTCTTCCATGTATACCAGCTGAGGAGATACGTGCACGACCCGACGCACATCATTGACTATGGGGAGCTAGACATGGATGATGGAGCGACTTTTGCAGAGGTCCCAGTGGAGATAGAGGATCGACAGGAGCGGGTCCTACGTGGGCGATCGATTCCTCTTGTGCGCATCAGATGGAAGCACGGGAACCTCCAGGAGAGCACTTGGGAGCGGGAGGCTCAGATGCGTGCTCAGTACCCACATTTGTTTCCCTAGTTTTTGATGTATCTTTACGGGGACGTAAAGTCCTGAGGTGGGAGTAATGTAAAGACCCGTAAATTTCAAGGAAATTTTTTTTCTTAATTTTCTTTGAAATTTTACAAGAACGCAGTTTCTGACGGCGCCTGATTCCGAGGCCCGGTGTGCCCGGAATCATTTTCCGAAGTTTGGCTCGGGTACGTTTAGTGAACGGACGAGCGTGTTTTTCTAACTTTTGAACCGGTGCCCGGAATCGAATTCTGAGGGCACCGATGAAATCGCAGCGCCGGTATTCGCTTAGAAACGCCTCTTCCGGAGTTGCGTTTGCTCGGGTGTGGTTTTTAATTTTCGGGCTTAAAGTTAAGAAATAAAATAATTTTGTGACAACTTTATTTTATTTCACTTAAGCCACTTGGAAGCCACTTGAAGCCACTTAAAGGCAGCTTGAACTGAGTTGAACTGGATAAGATTCTATCCAGAAATATCCTACCCCCTTGGTAAGATATTTGTGAGGTGGGGCCCGCACGAGCCCCGCCGTTTCTTTCCGCTAAAAAACGCACCCGTGAAAACCCGTCTTAATGAAAGTCAACCGACGCGTTTTCTAAATTCTTAACAGACCATTTAATTGGGCGGTTTATTTTGTGAATTAAATGGGATGTTTCTTTCGTGAATTAATTGGGTTGTTTCTTTCGTTGAATTAATTCAACAAATTGATGGATCGTTTCTTAACCAGTTTTTCAAATTCGTTGGCGTAATAATAAAAGAAGGCCAATGCTTAACCTCTGGTTATTTGCGCTTGAGAAGATATGAGAGAACCATCGTAACTTCTTCTCCCTCGCGAAGAACGCGAAGAACGCGAAGAACGCGAAGAACGCCGAGCTCAGAAATCGACGACGCCTTCGCCCGAGACGTTCTTCCGATCTCCGATCTCCGATCACCGACCATTTGAGGTGAGTGATTTCGGACTTCCGCTCAAAGTTCTTTTCTTTGGGTTTAAACACAGATTTAAATTCTAATAATTTAAATCTATTGTTCTTGGTTTGTTGAGTTCGCCGACTCAACACCGGTTTCCACGACGACGCGACGCCTCCCCGCGACGACGCGACGATCCCTCTCTTCCGCGACGATCCTTTCCGCGAAGAACGCCCGCGCGCGACGATCGACGAGGTAGGGATTTACTTTGGAAAATTACCCCTTTTTAATTTTCCGGTGAACGTTCTTGAAAAATTAAAAAGTCAGTTTCAAATGAACAATTTTATTTTAATTAAAATTGTTGGTTCATGTGTTGGACAATTTCTCCCGGTTGTTTATCTCTAACGCGGAGGGTGCGGGCCAAACGAACACAGCCCGACGACCCTCCGCCGTTCTTCGTTTTGTGCGGATTTGACGGTCGACGACGGAACGTGCCGCAGTGGACGTTTGGCGATCCCGAAGTAAAGAACGGATCCCGGGAGGAGCAACGGCGCAGACGGGAAGGAAAACGGGCCACCGGAGCGACGCCGGCGGCCTGCGGAAGTTGCCGGCGACGCGGGTCGTCGATGCGGCGGCGCCGGCGACCGGAGGCGGCGGCGCCCCGGCGCGCCGCCGGACGAGATCCGCCGCGGCTTCAGCCGCGGCGGCGGCGGCCAACGGACCCGCGGCGCGCGGGTCCGGTTCGTCCAGGCGGACGCGGCTCAGCGTGTCCGCGGTTCGCCAGCGCGGCCCGCACGCGGGCCGCGGTTTCTTCTCAGGCCGCGGGTCGGCTCCCGCGGCTTCCACCCACGCCGCTCGGCCGAGCCGAGCCGGACCGGCCCTGGCCGGGCCGGGCCGGGCCAACCGGGTCGGACCCGGGTCGGGCCGACCCATGGGGGGTCGGGCCGGGTCGGCCCGGGCCCGTACCCCCCATCTTCGGACGTTTTCGTTCAAACGCCCGTAACTTGAGCTTCGTGCCTCCAAACGACTCGCCGTCAGCGGAAACGCGATCCTTGGATCGAGACGGTCGTTTTGGTATATCGCACTCAAGGTTTCGGAATACCTTGAGTTCGGCCGGGTTGGTTCGTACACGAGACCAACCGGGCCCTCGGAGCAGAAACGCTCATATCTTGAGCTACGGACGTCCTATTGACGCACCGTCAGCTTTGTTGAGTTCCTCTAAGTGAGACGGATCTTTTGGCATACTCCGCCCGAGGTTTGGATGCAGGTGGAGTGCGGTCGGGTTGGTTTTGCCTCAAAATTCAACCGGGCCCCTGAGACGAAAATGCCAATATCTCTCAGACCGGGCGTCCGATTGACGCGCCGTCTGCGACGTTGAGTTCCTATTTATGATACGGAACTTTTGGATACATCAACTTTGGACTTCGTGTCAGTTGATGTATCAGCTTCTCGGCTCGTGAAGCGGACCCTCCCGAACGAGCTTGCTGTGTGCGGGAACCCTAGTGCTGGCTGTGACTGCTACTTCAACAGCGACGACCGTGCAGAGATCCTCAGTGGACTGCGGCGACGACTGTGCAGAGATCCTCCGTGGACTCCGACGACGACCGTGCGGAGATCCTCAGTGGACTGCGGTGACGACTGTGCAGAGATCCTCAGCGGACTACGACGACTCCTGCACTCAGCGATCCTACGTGGATCAGTGCTACAGGTCCTGTGTGGGCCCGATCCTGTGTGGTTCCGATCCTGCGTGGGTCAGCGCTCAGCGGTTCTGTGTGAGCCAGCGCCTACAGGTCCTGCGTGGGCCCGGTCCTGTGTGGGCCTGATCCTGTGTGGGTTCGATCCTGTGTGGGTCATCTCTCAGCGGTTCTGTGTGAGCCAACTCCTACAGGTCCTGCGTGGGCCCCATTCTGTGTGGGTCACTGCAAGGTTAGTACCTATCGATCCTTCGTGGGTCTGACGACTTAGATGGTTCAATGATCATCTTTATCGTCATCCGAAGAAGTATACATGTGTGAGCTGAATCTTGTGTTACTCTCCTTTGTGGATTGTGTTGAGCTATCCTGTGTGGATTTACTGTTTACTCTCCTTTGTGGATTGTGTTGTTCTATCCTGCGTGGGTATGCGTTTTTCTTTCCTGTGTGGACTGGGTTGTGCTTGGGCTCGGACGTTGGAGCCGAACGGGGAATTGCAGACTTAGGTATATGTATGGGCATATACCTAAGCCGTGTCAGATGTTACTTCGTGATTGTATCTTTCCTTTGTGGATTATCCTTTGTGGATTTCGGGAGACCTTCGGGGGTCTCGGGGTCCCTACTGAGTAGCTTATACTCACCCCTGCACGGGCTATGCCCGCACTTCGTGGTGTTGGTTGCAGACGACGGACATCGCTGATCGTGGAGGAGGCCTGCGGAGCAGGACAGTACCTGGAGGTGGACCACTGGGCGGGACGTACTCGGAGCGGTTAGGTGGACCCGAGGAGCAGTGGAGGCTATCTGTACCCACCCTTCAGGTGGGACTTCCAGAGGACGGCTCGACGCTGCAGTTTTCCCTTTTTAGTTGTTGTTTTTCCTTTCAGTTGTACTTTACAGTTGGGCTTGTATTTTCGACCCCTTTTTACTTTCATCACAGCTTGTACAGTTTTACTTAGTGTTTACTTTTCCGCTTGCTTACTCTGTGGTGCTTGTTTACTTTTCAAAGGTAATGCCTTCCCTTTCTGTTGGGATTTACGCCTTGGTGCTAGTCGCCAGCCCCTGGCCTATGGAAGGCGGGCTTGGGGTAGTCACGGCACGGGCCCCGAGGACGGGTCGTGAAAAAATGAGACAGGACGGCCTTTTAAAAAATTTAGACTATTTAATGCTTAAAATAAGATCCATTCATATTTTAAGCCTCTAATATTATTTTGATAAATCTAAAAACATTTAACAAACATGTAAAATAATAATATAGTTAAAATCATATTATATTTAATTCTATTTATTCCCTCAAATACAACTGGTAGGTGTTAACGACCTTTTCAAATAATAATATTATTATCTTTTTTTAGTATAACTCCATGCTGTGCACAACGTATGATTTCAGTGAATCCCATTGTTGTGATTTTTGTACGCTATCGAAAAATCTGTCCTCTTTGGAATAAAATTAATATATTATTCATCAATATTAATAGATATGATAATTTATCATTCAATAAATATTGGGCTCATTACCCCTTTACTTGTTGATTGAGGACATACATTTATCTATTCCACATATCTTATTCATGGAATAAATTATGTTGTTTAATGAAACAATATCGAATGATCCATGTGGCACGTATATTCATGAAATGAAATTGTTATAAATGGTGTGCCATAAAATGCTCCAATGCATTGTGTAAATAATAATATCATGATACGCCATGTGCAATGAGGGTTTACTCATGACTATGCAATTCAAATGAGGGTTTACTCATGATAATTAATTTGAAATAAGGTCTTAATCATTTTCCATGTGCAATAATCCTTGGATCATTCTAATATCATGTTAAATGTTGTTTACACATTTCCATTTATGATAATCATTCTATATCATTTTTTATGTTTATGTTTATCATATTCTCCATTGATATGCCTATTTCCTAAAATGTATAATATTATTCATTCTATTTCTTATTTACTCACATACTGGAATTTATAGATCACTATTTTCTTTGGTCTTTAATCATGTAATCCCATGAAATGCAAAGTATGAATGAATGTAGTGGTCATGTAGAAGAATATTTCAATCAATATTTTGTATTCTATATTATAACATGTTATGTAATGTTCATAATTTCACCGTAAACTAGACATATTAATCCTAAATAATGTCTTATGTTCATGATTATGTAATAAATCATGTTAAAATGTATAATAAATAGTAGGTTTTTTATATTTGGTATCATAAGATAGGTTTAGTTAATTTTTGGATTAGGATTAGAAAATCCTAGTGAATGTCATAGGTATAAGAGTGATTATAATAAAAATATACCATAAATATTGATGAGTATAGAGTATGTGGTGTATCAAGAATATACATATATATGTTGATATGAAACAAAAGAGGTTTCTCTGGAATAGATGTATATAGGGGTAAAACTAGAAAATACCACTTTGTTCTAGACTCAAATAATAACTGGTGCACGAAAATGGGCCTTACTACATTCATGGTTTGACACTCCTAGGGGATAAGATTTGATAAATTCATAGAATATTATGAAGAATTATTAAGGGAATAAAAAATTCCCCGAAGAATAAATTTTGGGATGTATATATTAGATAACTTATATTGAAGTCTATAAATACATATGTTAAGGAAATAATTATAATTTATAAGTATTCCCTTTTTTCATTAGATTCCCCTTTATGTGATTAATAGTTTAATGTAATCATTATTTATATATATTGGATAATGTAGATCCAGAATCAAAAAGGGATATTTAGGGTTATTGGTCATTTATCAATTCATTCTTTAATATCCCAAATGATTAGTAGAACAATCCCAACCCCACAATAAATCATCGAAGTAGAGATGTCGGTGAGAAAAAAATGGATAAATCATCTCATCCCATGAATATAAATCCTCCCTATTCTTAATTTGTCGATTTAACATCCTAGAAAACCCCATAATACACAATCAGGTGTAATTTTAAGAAATTCATATCATGGATTCTCTTTCCCTATATGTAGCCACCATAAAACTTCATGAGAGGGAAACAACTATCCATATTTTGAATTGATACCCAATTCATTAAATGTGTATAGATAAGGATGAATATTATTTATCATGATCATCTCATGTGTGGATATTAAAGCCCTATGAGCATGCATATCTTACTCAGATGAATGATTCTATGGAAACAACCATCTGTGAAGACCTTCCTATAGTGAGGGAATTCACTGAATTATTTCTTGAGTATTTTTAGGGTCTTCATCCAAGAAGAGATGTTTAATTATCGAATAATCTTTTACCTGGGGCTTTAAAAATATCCTAGATGATATAAAGAATGGTTTTTTGGGGCATGAGGAGATAAAGAAATAGTTACAGGAGAAACTCTTTAAAGGGTGTATACAGCCATGTGCTTCCCTGTGGGTTGCACCAGTTCTCTTTTCCAATGATAATTATGGGCTAATAAGCCGTTCTATTAATTATCATGAGCTCTATAAAATCATGATAAAGAAAAAGTATCATCTATCATGATTTGATCAGATGCTTGATCAGATATATGGAGCATAATACTTCTACAAGGTGGATCTTTGGTTAGGATATTACCATGTAAGGATGAAGGAGGATATCCCTGAGTCTACATTTCATTCAATGTCTGCACAATATGAATTCATATTAATTCCATTGGGACTCACTAATTCTCAAAACATCTTCATGGGCATTATTAATAGAGCCTTTAGAGGTATACTTGAATAATTTTGGGGTAGTCTTCATAAAAAATATTCAAATATACTCCAAAACCATGGAGGATCATGATGAGAATCAATACACTATACTAGACATATTGCGAAAGAATAAGATCTATGAAAAGTACAGAAAATGGGAGTTCTGGATGAAGGAAGTCTCATTATTGGGCCGTATAATAAAAAGAAATGGGATATATATGGATCTATCATAGAAAAAAAATGTAATTGAGTTATTCTTAATGCCAACATATATGATGGATATTCATAGAATCCTTGTGTTAGCTGGATATTAATGAAAATTTGTAAGAAATATCTCACAATTTTCAAACCCTCTTACCAAGGTAACTCTGAAGTGAGTCATGTTCTCTTGGATTGATGAATGCAAAGATAGCATCCAAGAGTTGAAAAAGATTCTTATCACTATGCTCGTTCTCTCACTACCCACAATTAGTGATCATTATGTGGTATTTAGTGATTCTATGAAATTACTGAATTTGTTTTGCGTTTATGAAAAATGAAATGTTCATTTTCGATACTTCAATAAAATTAAATGTTCATGAGAAAAACAATCCAACACATGATCTGTAGTTGGCTGTAGTAATCTTCATCTTAAAAATTAGGCGATATCACCTCATTGGAAAGAAGTGTGAAATATATACAAATCAAAAAATCATCAATTATATATTCATAGAGAAAGTGTGGAATATGCACCAATGAAGATGGTTAGAGCTTATCAAGGACTATGACTGGTCAATCCCTTACACCTAGGAAAAAAGAACGAGATAAAACATGCACTATGTAGAAAGGACACATTGATTTTATCTTTGATGATAATTTAAAATGATCCAATCATCATAGATTTGATGAAGTTGGAAATGGGAATCATAAATTTTGGAATATCATATATCCTTTCAGAAATGATTGCTCAGCCATCTATTTTGGAAAGTTGAATGGATGTTCAAAATTATGATGTGTGAAATCAGAAAAAAAAAGTAGAAACAATCAAAAAAAGATAAATCCTTGGAGTTCAATGTTAATGAAGAAGAAATTTTGATATTTGGGACAAGAATTTATGTTCAAAAGAATCCATATTTAAAAAAATAAATTGTTTGTAATTCACATAGTTTAAATTTCTTCATTCACCTAATAAACACCAAGATGTATAGAGATATTTGAGAGCATTATTAGTGGTAAAACATGAAGTAAGATATCACTGAGTATACAACAATGGGGTTTTTGGTTCAGAAAGTGAAGGCTGAGTGGAATTAGTCTAATGGGATAATGAAACCATTACAAATACCAATATTTAAATGGGAAAAAAATAAAAATAGACTTTACACTGGACATCCAAATACATCCAAAGGAAACAATTTTATTTTTGTTGTTGTGGGTTGTCTTAAAAAGACATCACGTACCACTGCAATTTAATAGGATTTATTATTGGATAAACTAGCAAAAATATACATCTGAGATATGGTAAAGTAGCTTAAAGTACTTCTATTTTTTGAATATGATCATGATCCATGATTAAGTTCTATGTTATACAATAGTATCCAACATGATCTGAATATTTATTAGAACATCATTATGTCTTATCATACTCAAACTAGTGGCCAATCTAAGTGTACTATCCAAACACTTGAGGACATGTTGAGGGGATACTCAATGAAAGTCCAAGGAGGATGTGATCAACATATTCCTATGGTTTAGTTCTCTTACACAAACAGTTTAAACAATTGCATATAAATAGATCCTTATAAAGATGATTATGGGAAGAGGTTCAGAACACCGACATGATGGGATGTATTTGGGGAGAGAAAACTCCTTGGTCCATAAATGGTTAAATAAATGGTGAATAGAATTAAGACCATCCATAAGCATGTTAATGCTTCTTAGAGTTTAATAATTACCTATACAATGAATCAAAAATGAGACCTGGGGTTTGATGTTGGAGACATGGTATTCCACCACATATAAACATGGAAGAGAGTTGTGATATTTGGGATGAAGGGAAAGCTATTTCCAAGTTACATTAGATCTTCTGAGATTCTATTCACATTGAATCATTGGCTTATTTCCTGTAACTCCCACCAAACATGTATCATGTACATGATGTATTACTTGTACCACTCTGGAGGAAATACATACCTGACCCATCAAATTTACTCAATATAGTGGACGTACCATTAGAGAACATACTCTTTTAAGAATAGAATCCAGTGAAGATCTAAGATGATAGGGAAAAAAGATGTATGAAATAAGAAAATTCCCCTCATCAAGGTTATTTGGAGAAACCACAAGTTTTGAAAATCATGGTGTGAATTAGAGGAAGTGATTAAGTGTAGTTACCCTCGACTATTTTAGTGCGGGAAAAGGAAATTTTGAGGGGGATATTTCTTAAGGTAGGATGATTATAAAGAACCAAACATTTTTAATGAAAATTACTCTTGATCTAATTAAATGTGTTAATATGTAAAATGGTTATATAAAATAACATAAATTCCATGATTTTATATTTTTGTGGATTTTAAAATAATGATATGAATTTTTATTGTTTCTAAAAAACCATTTAATAGTGATCACTTGAATATTATAAATATAGGGGTTTACATAATACAAATTACTAAGAAAAGATGTGTTGGCCTCATCCATTAGAATTTCTCAATACAATGAGCATTTTTTGGAGCTCGGAAAGGAGGTAGAATCACTAGGGTTCTCTTTGGAACATGTCCATGTCAAGCTTCAACATGTTATGCATGAATGGAACCACCTATGGGAGAAGTGGAATTTAATGTAGTTTACCTCTAGAGTGATGTTATCCAAGCTGAACCAAGAGTCTATCATCCACGAAAACCTTACCCTTCGAACTTATAAAAGTGTTTTATGGGGCTATGTGACAAGACCCTATATCAATTATTATCTGAATTATGTTTTTATATAATAAATAATATAATTCATTTTATTATTTTTACCTTCTAAAAGTGTTTCAAATCACAAATAGTATTTTTAGTTAATATATAAACTCAATTTAGAAATCTATTTTAATGAATTGATGGATTCATGAGTCATATAACATTTTGATAAAATATTATTACTAAATTACTTTTTAGTAAATATATGTGATTATATACATTTAAGGAATACAATTGTAATTTTTATTAAGGTTAGAAAACTATTTTGGTCAAAACCAATTTATTTTCATTAAATGTCAATTTTTATTCTAAATGTAAATATTTACATATTTAGAATCATATTTAGATACAATGAATATTATTTTTGTAATAATGACATCAAAATTATCTAATGATTATTTTTCAAAATTTTCTAAGATTCGAATTTTTGGGTAAAAATTAAATACCGTTTAAATATATAATTTGTTTTATAACATCCTAATGACACAATAGTTTGTTAATAAATTATATTTAAATGTATATTTGTAAAATATATTATTTACCTTTAACATAATGTGATTTTATATTTTTTTATTAATTTTACAATGCCTTAGTGGACTGTGAATGACTTATAAAATATTTTCACATTTTAAAATGATTTCCTTGAGTGTGTGACTCACATCTACATAAGATAGCCAAATATTTTAATAATCTAGTATAGTTTCCATATAAAATAATTTTCTCAACTCCAAATTCTCAAAAACCAAAGGAAAAACTCATGGGTTTGTTCTTGGTTTAAATTAGTTTAATGTATAGTGTCCAAAACCTAAATAATAATGATTTCCCTATCCTTTGTTATATAAACCCACTCAATATCCAATTCCACTTCACTCAAAACCATTGGAACTTGACCACGTTCTTCCATACTCTTTCTTGAATCCTCCCAAGTCACCTAAATCTCTATAGTAGCCTCTATCGTGTCTCTTCCAAGCCTTTTGGATCACACTTCCATGTAAGGAATTTATTCCTATCTCATTTTTTTCCATATTTCATTATGTTGTTATGTAATTTTATTTTCAATTAAAATTGTTGGTGTATGATTTATCTCCTTCTCTATAAATCCATACTTATGTTTTTATGATGAGATACCCATTTCTCCTTAATTAATTCCACCCATGGACACATGTTACCAGGTCGAAATTCCGTAAGGGATTTCTATCTCCTCTATTATGATCATGTTTTTTATTTTATGCATATAAATTATATCACATATGTTGTGATATTATTTTTCATTACACCCTAAATATCTATTTCATGTATAAGCTATGATATACCCCTTTCTATATTATCAACCCATTTTACGATATCTATTTGACATCATTTTGTTGTCGAAGATACATGAAAATTTCACATGCCAAAATCATCATGTACGAGAATACCAAATCCATTTTCCTATAATGTGTATTCACCTTTATTCACATGTACATATTTATTGAGGAAATACAGTTATGAATTCATCATCTCTAATTCGTGGAATAAATTCTGATGATTAATGAATCTATGTTGTATTATCCATGTGGCACACTTATGCATGATATGAAATGTTTATAAATGGTGTGCCCTGATAGCTCTCCAATGCATTGAGTAACGAATAGTATAACGATATGAAATGGGAAATTAGAGTTTACTCATGATAATTAAAGTAAAATGATGGTTTAATAATGCAAATTAAAGTGGAAAGATCATTTACTCATTCTCCAATTTCAATTATCCTTGGCTCCAGCAAATATCATATTAAATGTTGTTTCCACATTTTCATGTTATGATACTCAAGATGTATAATGAATTTATTTTCATGCTTCTCTTATGATATACTGATATTACTATTTCCTAACATGTATTTCATTATTCATGTTATTACTTGTTTACTCCCTTACACTTCATTATAGCTCACCCTTTTCTTATGCTTGTCCCCAGTTTATCCCATGCAATGATATGTTAGATGAGATGTAGTGGTATTGTAAAATAAGTTTTCCAATAAATATTTTGTATTCTATGTTCTAAGTTATTATATAATGCTCTGATTTTCGAAACACACTAGACCTCTTGATCCTCAATGTTTTCGTAAGTGCATGTTTGTGTAATAAATCATGTTAAAGTGTGTAATAAAGAGAATGGTTGTTATTATGAGTATACTTATTATGTGGCAATGTTGGGAAGTATCCTCATGTATGTTGATGGGAAATAACACTACTCGATAAAATTTAGGTCCAACATTATTCCATTTTTGGAATATGAGGGTCATATATGTGTTTTTCCAGAGGATAATGCATGATTGGATGGTTTAATATTATCTTTTGTTATTAATTTCAAGATGGTTTATTAAATTAATGTTGGATCACATGTATATTTATATTTCAGTATATTGATTATATTTATTTAATATCATGATATTTTCTTGTTTGGAAAAAAATATATGAAATTTATGGAAAACCCAAGGATTGTTTGGTAAATGTATTAATGTTTTTTTTGTTTTAGAAATTCTTATAAAACTATACTATTTAAATGTTCAAACATGTGGTTTCTTGATATTAGAACATGTACAGATTATTTAGTAACTTACAATGGGATCTATTTCAAACACCATAAAAATTCTGTTTGGAATCTATAGAACTAATTTTCATGGAAAACCCAAGGATTTTTTGGTAAATGTTTTATTTTTTTGTTTTAGATATTCTTGTAAAATTGTTTTATTTTAAAGATCAACCATGTGGTTTCTTGATATTAGAACATATATAGATTATTTACTGGCTTACCAAGTTATTTTCTTTTATTTTAGGAGGATTTTTCATAACTGGATTCATTATATGGAGGTTCCTAGGACTTGTTGTGTTTCTATATGACCTAGGCATCAGAAACATTTCTGTTGTAAAATATACAATGGTGTTATAGAGGGATTGTTGAGAAAAAATCCCTCAAGGTAACATTGCAGTATTTTTGGGTTGATTGTGTTTGTTGACAAAGCAGGTTTCCATGGAGAATTGTCGAGTTCCCGAGAAGTTGTTGACATTATATGTTGACAAAGAACTTTGACAAAGGAAAGGACGACCTGGAGGCGGTACAAAAGAGCAGTACAAGGTGGTGCCGTTTTCCAGTGTTTGCCAAATTTATGGGCCTGAAAATCGCCAATGGAAAATGGAGTGATATGTTGTTGGCGAAGGTTGATGAGAGAGAAATGAAGGAGGTGTGCGGAAAAATTAAGCGTGGCACGCAAAACTAGTGGGTTGCGTGAAATCTTGAAGTGTGGTGCGCAAAACAGCGGGTTGCGCGAAATTGTATTTCACGCAAAAGATGTTTCAAGGCCGAAAGCTTGAAAATCGGTAAAGGCATGAGGCGCGCGAAATTTTGGAGGCGTGCGAGGAAAAGTGAAGTGGCGCGCGAAATAGCGGATGAAGTATTTCGCGCAAAAGATGTTTGGAGGTCCGAAGCTCGGAAAATGGAAAAGGCATGAGGTGCGCGAAATTATGGAGCAGTGCGCGGAAAATGGTTGTGCGCGGAAGATTTGTATTTCGCGATCAAAGCGGATTACGCGCTCAAGGAGGGTTTTTCGCGCGGGGTCGATTTTGCCTATAAATATGAAGTGACCCTCCTCCATTCAGTAGAGTTCAAGACATAGAAAATACCCAAGCTCTGGTGCGCGAAATTGTAGTTAGAAAGGGTGTTGCGCGTAAACTTAAAGTTTGCGCGTAAAGTCAACTGTTGCGCGAAAATAAGGTTGCGCAGAAAGTTGTGTTGGCGCGTAAAAGGAAGATTGCGTGAAAAGTGGATTTCGCGCAAAATCAGTGAATTGCGCGCAAGGCAGTTTCCAGGCTGCGCGTAAGATTTGGAGGTTGCGCGAAAAAGGAATTTCGCGCAAATCATAGAAATTGCGCGCAAGACACCGTAAGGGTTGCGCGTAAAAACTGAGGTTGCCCGGTACATCCGGTGCAAAGTGAGATTCATCTACGGGTGAAAGTTGGACTTCAACAGAGCATCTACATACAGAGGAAGATGCATTCCTTCATGAAAATGAAGAGACCTACAGGTCTATAAACTGTGATTGGATTCCCTTCACAGAGCAGTGAGCTTAGGAAGAGGAAGAAGGTGATCCTCTCCACCGGTAGTGATCCAGAGAGAGAGAAACAGGGAGTGACCCTTGGGAAAGCAGTGAGCTGACCCTAAACATTGTATAGGCAGTGAGCCTGGGCATAGAAGTGATCTAGCCCGAACATTGTAATCCACAGCTAGTGAAGTCTAGTGGAATTTGGTACGAACCGGAAACTTGTCGGCGTATGCTCCTTGGACGTAGCCCTTAGCGGTGAACCAAGTAAAAATCTTTGTGTCTGCCTGCTTACTTTCCTGTATTGCATTCAAAGCATCATCATCAGGTAAAGGAGACAAGTGATCATAGTAACCACACAAGTTCAAACAAAGTGACCCTTGTAACAAATAGGTCAGGGTAGGAAGAACTTGAAAAAGAATATCCATACCCTGATTCACCCCCCCTCTCAGGGTATATTGGCCCCTATTGGCCCTAACAATTGGTATCAGAGGGATAGGTTGCTTTTATCAGATTTTTTTGCTTCAACATAGTGTAGTCGATCTGTGTGGTTGAAGATACATTTTTCTATTATCTCTCAATCTTCCATGGGAAAAGGAAAAGCATCAAAGAAGAATCAGAAGTCAGGTAAATTCCCTCAGTGTGGAAGTGTTTTCGGAAAAAGTGTGATTCAACTAAAAGAATCAAACAGCTTACTGAAGGAAGGTCTGGATGAATCTGATAGGGAAAAGATTGATTCACTCAATCATGATGTTGGAATGAGTGAAGTACATGAGCATCAGAGTGATGCTGAAACAGAAGAAGAAATTGAAGGAAGAATAGACATGCGAGATGAGTTGGAGGCTGCTCTTGAGGAGATAGATGTTTGGAGAGAAAAAACAAAGAAATCCAACAATGTTGTTCATGATGCCAAACTCTACATGCAGCAGCAGGAAGAAGAGAAGTCTGAGTTGATGGAAGAAATTGAGAAACTCAAGTTATCAACACGAGAGAACTCAGAATCGGTTTGTGAGTATAAGATTAAGATTGAAGAACAGAAAAGGGAGATCGATGGCTTGAACAGAAAAGTGAAAGATCAATTCAAAAGCATCGAAGAACCTAATATTCCAAGTGACGTTGGAAACACTGAAGAAGCCAAATCTAAAGATATCCGGATCAAGGGATTGGAGATTGAGGTCAACAAGATAAAAGGCTTAAATCAAAGGCTTATTGATATAGTTACTGACCTAACAGAGAAGAATGATTCAAATGCTGAAGAGCTGCAGAAGATGGCTAGAATGAAAGGAAAAAAAAGGCTGGTGATTATGAAGAGAGTCAAAATTCAGATGAAGCACGAAATCTTAAAGCCAGAAATAATGATCTAGCAGCACAGTTGACTGCAGAAGTTCATAAGAATCAAAGGCTACAACAAGAGAATGCATGTTTCTCTGACTCTGTCGCTCAAGAAAAATTGAAGGTAAAGGAGAAAAATGACATGGTTGATAAGATGAAGCATGAACTGGAAGATGAGGTGAGTAGAGGGAAGCTTCTCAAGGAAGAACTTGATGTCCAACTTGAATCAAGGGATATGAAGATTCAAAAGTTGGTAGAAGAGCTAGAATCAGTCAAGAAGGAAATAGAGAAGTCTAAATCCAAAGGAAAGCCTAAAATGAAGGATGCCTTGCATTTACTATTTGATCATCCTTCGACAAGTGATGATAAAATGAAGAACAGATATGCTATTTCTGAAGAGAAACAACAGAATATTTTCTCAGCTCAAAGAACAGCAAGTTTCGGAAAAGCTGGTATTGGATTTTATGAATCACCACCCATGCATGATAAGAAGAGAGTCGTGAACAGTTCCAGGAGTGGAGGAAAACCTGTAGGTGCTGGAGATAGGCCTAAGAGGTCAGTTACAAAAAGAAGTGACGACATGTGCTATTTCTGTGGGATTCATGGCCACACATCAAGCTTCTGTACAGAGGCTCTGGAGTACATTTCAGGCTGTGAAAAGAGAAACATTAATAAATCTGAGAACAAGAAGAAGCATCATGTGAAATTAGAAAGAAGAGCTTCTCAGAGGAAAGCATATATTAGATGTTATTACTGCGGAAGAATGGGACACACCATGAGCATGTGTCAGGAAGCTCAGGAGAACAATATCAGAGGAAGAACTCAAGGTGCATCAACATCTCAGCAGAGAGATGATAAAATGAGGTATGCCCTTGAGGGAAAATGTTTTATATGTTCTCACTATGGACACATGGCGAGACATTGTAGTAAGAAGAAAGAAGGAAAGGGAAAGGAACAAGAAAAGAGATCTCCACCACAGGAAGTGTACAAGAAAGAAGCATGTACTGGGAGACAAAGTGGTAAGGAGAAGAATAGGCTTCGAGCCTCGGGGAAATCACATGGAGCTGAACGAAAGGTGTATCAGTCACCTCCTCTGTCATACTCACAACAGCTCTCAAGGAGACAATGTGAGCAAACCTGGAAGATTAAGGGGAGATCTACTCCAGCGGTGATAAAGAAGAATAGACGTTCAATGGAGGACCCACCACCAATGAAAAATAGGGCGGTGACTCATAAATCTGATAAAAGGCAGATAAGAAAAGAATGCATCGAAAAATCCACATGTCGTGTTTTGCAACGAGAAGTGGAAGAAAAAGGCAGATCCCTACAATGGACAAATAAGACAGGGAAGATGACAAGAAAGGAGATTCCTGCACCGAGAAACAATCAAGGGAAATGGAATTTCGGTAGAACATCAAAGATCGAAATGTGTACCAGTTGGTCTAAACCCCAGATTGTGAGAAAGGCCAAGTCTGCAGAATCTTCATATCAGAAAAAGGCTCAGAATGTGAGCAAAGAATGCCTAGTCATATGGCCAGAACAGTTGAAGTTGGTCAGGCAGTTGGAGGAAGCAAGAAAGGAGTGTGATGCGCTCCAAGAAAGAATCAAAGGGTTGACCCATCAGGATCAACCATCATCCTCATGTTGAGGATTCTAGAAGATACCCCTCTCCCTATGTATATAAATGCTATTAACTGATGATTCTTGTGTTTCAGGTTTTAGGGAGATACAATCCAAGGGGAAGTGGCATCTAAGGATGCGAAGTGGAGAAATGATATGCTCTAGAGTTTCAATTGATTCAAATCAGATACTAGAGTTGAAGAAGAAGGAGAGAAACAGAGCACAATAGGAAGTGATTGTGTTATTAACTTTATCTCTTGTTTCCTACACCGAGTTTCAACTCCGTAGGCTTAGAGATTTTGTTAATGGCTCAAATTTGAGTGGAAGATGAGAACAAATGATGCAGGAGGAAAAGACGTGTTATGGGTCTAAACTGTTGGGCCTAACAACTGGAAGAGTTGCATAACACAGGGGGAGCATTCTATATCCAAATCAGATTCAAGAGCCATCAATGCAATAATTGGATGACTCAGATCAGGTGTTTCCTATTGAGGGAAGAAAGACACACATGGAGAAGCAGCAATAACAATGCATTTCATGATTATCTATTTGATCTAACAATATGGTATCAGCTGACTGTTTTCAGGATACCAAGAAGCTGCAAGAGAAAATCAAAGGCGTCTCAACAAAAATTTGAGAAACCTAGCTGAAAGAAATGAAGCCACTGAAAAATGAGTCAGTGAACAACTTCCTGATGGAAGTATTGAAGAAGAAAGCAACATAGGGAGATCAGAAGTGGCTTATGCTGATTCAGAAGAAGACACCAATGATGAACATGAAAGTGTCCAGTTTGTGAGTACAAGGAAGTAAAAATCCTCATCTGCACAACAGTCAAAGAGTTGATCTGAAATTGACATGCAGAATATCATTGGTGATTAGTTAGCTTTAGCTCAGACAAGGAGAATGAAATCACTGCAGAAAACATCTTTTATATCTCAGGTTGAGCCAAAATGCTTTGCTGATGCAACTGAAGATGAAAACTGGGATCATACCATGGATGAAGAGATAGATCAGACTTGAGAAGAATCAGACGTGGGAGATTGTTTCGAGGCTAGATGATAAAAATGTCATCAGGAAAAAATGGGTCTATCAAGACAAGATGAATGAATATGGCATGATGATTCGGAACAAAGCACGACTGATGTGCAAAGGAGACTCCCAGATAAAGAGTAATCAAAGGATGATGAGGATGGAAAGGCAGTTAATATCACAGAATACAGGAAAATCATTGGAAGTCTGTTGTACTTAACCGCAATAAGGCCTGATATTGTTTTCGCCACATTCCAAGCAGCGAGGTATCAGAGTAATCCCATGGAAAGTCACATGCTTGCAGTGAAAAGAAGACTTCGGTATATCAAGGGCACGGTGGACTTCGTCTTGACATACAACGACAAATCTCAGACAGAGTTATTGGGATATACAGATGCAGACTGGGCCGGTTCAGTGGATGATAGAAAATCAACGTCAGGTGGTGCATTCTATCTAGGTGGATTGTGTATTTCTTGGCTAAGCAAGAAGCAAGATTGCATTTCATTGAGCACCGCAGAAGCTGAGTATATTGTGGCCACTCAAGCCTGCACACAGTTATTGTGGATGAAGCAGCAGCTTGAAGATATGGGAGTTTATGTGAAGTCTCCGATCGGAATCCAGTGTGACAAATCAAGTGCTATAAATCTTAGCAAAAATCCCTTCAATCATTCGAGGACAAAGCACATTGAGATTAAGTATCATTTTATCAAGGAGAAGGTTGAGCAGGGAATCGTGAAGTTGGAGTATGTGCCTACAGAGCTATAGGTTGCAGACATTCTGACAACGGCCTTACCCAATGAAGCTTTTGAGATGCATCGACTGGCTCTGGGAGTTCAGTCGATTCCCCGCACTTGAAATAGTGTGGATGTGGAACTCCCCCTCTCCCCGAGGTATGGTGTGTTTTTCCCTAATGTGCTGATATGTGTTCTCTACTATGTTACAGACTAAAAAGGTGTGACCTTTGGGTTCGTTGACAAAGGGGGAGAAAAGTGCTTGAAAAGTGCTTGACAAAGGGGGAGAAAAGTGTTTGTTCAAGGGAGAAAATAGTGCGGAGATTTGATAAATCATAATTGTTACGGGGAGAAGCTGACAGGTGGAGCAGCCAGAAAGGGGGAGCAATGAGAAAGGGGGAGTATGAAATCTGACGATGCTAGACGTGATCGATCAAATCATAGAAATCACGACAGCTGAGGATCATGATAAAAGCAGAACAGTGGTGTTGGAATAGTGTGAGATGGTGTCCAGCTATCAACAATTGGTATCAACTTAAGAATTCACCAATTGGTATCAGTGTGGTTCAACAACTGGTTTTTCTTTTAAGAATTGGTATCAGGGTGGAATCGACAATTGGGGTCTGACATGAAGTGATTCATTGATGAACTTTTCATACTACTCTTGTTTCTCACGCCGAGCATTTCTCATGTGGGCTTAGAGTACGTGTTAAGTGATTCCTTGAACGCTATCATAATCGCAAGAGGCGAATGCTGGTAGCGACTGGAAGAAGACTCAGTGAGGTATCAAAGTGCAGAAAATCATCCTGAGCAAAATTGTGAAGAGTTGTCAACAAACCCAAAGGGGGACATTGTTGGGAAAAAATCCCTCAAGGTAACATTGCAGTATTTTTGGGTTGATTGTGTTTGTTGACAAAGCAGGTTTCGATGGAGAATTGTCGAGTTCCCGAGAAGTTGTTGACATTCTATGTTGACAAAGAACTTTGACAAAGGAAAGGACGATCTGGAGGCGGTACAAAAGAGCAGTACAAGGTGGCGCCGTTTTCCAGTGTTTTCCAAATTTATGGGCCTGAAAATCGCCAATGGAAAATGGAGTGATATGTTGTTGGAGAAGGTTGATGAGAGAGAAATGAAGGAGGTGTGCGGAAAAATTAAGCGTGGCGTGCAAAACTAGTGGGTTGCACGAAATCATGAAGTGTGGCGCGCAAAACAGCGGGTTGCGCGAAATTGTATTTCGCGCAAAAGATGTTTCAAGGCCGAAAGCTTGAAAATCGGTAAAGGCATGAGGCGCGCGAAATTTTGGAGGCGTGCGCGGAAAAGTGAAGTGGCGCGCGAAATAGCGGATGAAGTATTTCTCGCAAAAGATGTTTGGAGGTCCGAAGCTCGGAAAATGGCAAAGGCATGAGGTGCGCGAAATTATGGAGCAGTGCGCGGAAAATGGTTGTGCGCGGAAGATTTGTATTTCGCGATCAAAGCGGATTACGCGCTCAAGGAGGGTTTTTCGCGCGGGGTCGATTTTGCCTATAAATATGAAGTGACCCTCCTCCATTCAGTAGAGTTCAAGACATAGAAAATACCCGAGATCTGGTGCGCGAAATTGTAGTTAGAAAGGGTGTTGCGCGTAAACTTAAAGTTTGCGCGTAAAGTCAACTGTTGCGCGAAAATAAGGTTGCGCAGAAAGTTGTGTTGGCGCGTAAAAGGAAGATTGCGTGAAAAGTGGATTTCAGGCAAAATCAGTGAATTGCGCGCAAGGCAGTTTCCAGGCTGCGCGTAAGATTTGGAGGTTGCGCGAAAAAGTAATTTCGCGCAAATCATAGAAATTGCGCGCAAGACACCGTAAGGGTTGCGCGTAAAAACTGAGGTTGCCCGGTACATCCGGTGCAAAGTGAGATTCATCTACGGGTGAAAGTTGGACTTCAACAGAGCATCTACATACAGAGGAAGATGCATTCCTTCATGAAAATGAAGAGACCTACAGGTCTATAAACTGTGATTGGATTCCCTTCACAGAGCAGTGAGCTT
Organism: Viscum album; assembly: GCA_963277665.1. Lineage (NCBI taxonomy): Eukaryota > Viridiplantae > Streptophyta > Magnoliopsida > Santalales > Viscaceae > Viscum > Viscum album. The sequence continues at coordinate 267,602,501 of OY728166.1, forward strand.
AGGAAGAGGAAGAAGGTGATCCTCTCCACCGGTAGTGAGCCAGAGAGAGAGAAACAGGGAGTGACCCTTGGGAAAGCAGTGAGCTGACCCTAAACATTGTATAGGCAGTGAGCCTGGGCATAGAAGTGATCTAGCCTGAACATTGTAATCCACAGCTAGTGAAGTCTAGTGGAATTTGGTACGAACCGGCAACTTGTCGGCGTATGCTCCTTGGACGTAGCCCATAGCGGTGAACCAAGTAAAAATCTCTGTGTCTGCCTGCTTACTTTCCTGCATTGCATTCAAAGCATCATCATCAGGTAAAGGAGACAAGTGATCATAGTAACCACACAAGTTCAAACAAAGTGACCCTTGTAACAAAGAGGTCAAGATCCAGTGGGGCAGGAAGAACTTGAAAAAGAATATCCATACCCTGATTCACCCCCCCTCTCAGGGTATATTGGCCCCTATTGGCCCTAACAGGGATCCACATTCACCAAGGTATCATAGGTTTATTTTCATGATCCCAATAGTGGTGGGTCCCCTTTATAGGCCAAGGGTGTGTACAGGAGGCTATGTATGGATGGCTATACATGGTGTAGTGTGAACCAGTGGAATTGGACATAGGGCCTGCTACAATTTGAGATAATGTGATTATATAATATCTTATGGTTATATACGTTTTTTCTAAATATTTTACTCATTTATATATAATCTCTATTTTTCATGTTTGTGTTTGGATATTATGTTGTTCTTGTTTGAACATTACTTCTTTTTATTGTTGTCTGATGATGGTTTTACATGAACTACAAGTAGGGTATGAATTTTGAGCCTTTATGTGGTTTCAGACTTCATAGTTATTGATATTAAAATATTCTACATTATTATTATAATGTATTATATTATCAGTGTTAAGGTGTAGAGACCCCGACCCCAGAAAACCAGGAGTCGGTGCCTTCTGAACATGATGTGTTGCTTTAAAACTAAACTTGCACTGGTAAACTACACATCATGCCCCATACAGAGGATCGTGTGCTGTTCAGGTTCTAGGAAACCGACAACATATGAAATGATTCATCTTTTAAAAGATGATACCTAAAAATTTTAATTGAAAATGTAGGGTGAGCATTGAGATACTCAGTAAGGGGTTTAAAATAAAAGTGTAACTTTTTGAAATCATTCGTTTAAAATCATTCTCTTAAGGAAAACTGTAACACATAATATCAAAATGCTCAATAAATAGTTTCAAGAAATATATGAGACCCTTGTGACATTTCCTGAAGGAGTAATCATAAACAAGTACGACATGTGATTACATAAGCATAAAATCAAACATTTGAGAGTAATGCATAATCAGAGTTGCACATAAAGGAAACAATTTAAATTTTCAAATGCTGGTTACTATTCTACTAAGTGATAAACACCAATCATGCTCCAAACTTATACTAGTGAAATAAGAACATTATGGATATATAAAGGCATTGTTGTGAACGAATAGTCACCTTATATTGAAAAAAACTTGTTTACATAACTTGAATTATGTGGCACCATCATTTAATCATAGACAATCATTTCCGAATCACCATAGTCCATCCCCAAGGTGTCATTTGAAAACATTAACAAGGTCCATCCCCAAGGCGTCATTAAATTGGTCATCTCTTGAGATTAAGCCTTTACCCAATGCATTGGAGTGCTATTAGGGCGCACCCTTAACATGTCTTTATTATCATGTGAGCCACATTGTTCATGATTTACTTAAATGGTTTGTATATTCAAGATGTCTCATACCACCTTGAATAACTCATTCATTTTCATATTACCCAAGGTGTCCCATACCACTTTGGGTAATCTCATTTCTTAGTTCATTTAGTGATATGTCGTCAGTATGAATTATGTACAATAATAACTAAAATACATAATGAGCCACCACATATTTTTCTAATACGTGATATGATAGTTAATATTGCAAAATATGTCAATAACTAATCAAAGGCGCACATAGTTTAGTAAAACATTCTTTTTACATAATCTAATACCTACGCATATAAAATGATGATATAATAAATGATGAATCTTTAAAAATATTATTCTTTGGAAGTGGGAAGCTTAAAGAAAACGTTTTCCATTAGTTATGGTGATAAACATGCCCTAAAAAATTAAACCATAACTTGATTAATTAGTAACATTCACCAAAGTAGGAAAAGTCAATAAATGAACACACATGATGACATGATCCCAGAAATCTTAAATCCTCAAATACATTTTAATCAAGCCAAAATATACACATTATCATAAAATGTGTCATGGGAAATGTCAAATAAACTCCTTTAATAAATCTTGCTCATTTGTGTTACATATATAGAAAATACATGTTGGTTTAGTAACGCCAAAATTATCCTTTATTAAAATAACATATGTATCAGAACATAAAGTCACTCCGGGTAATCATTATTAAAAATCAGGGTTTTGGACATTATACATATAATTAAATACACACCTCACAATATATTCACCAAGAATGTACTAAATAAAAAAGCCCATTTAAAATTTCATGAGTTCTAAAAGACTCTTAATTTTATTTTAGTTAAGAACCAAAAAATTTTAAGAGGTTTTAATATTCATAAAACTATAAATACATAAACATGTGACAAACATTGGTTTAATACTAAAACAGAAATGTACCTAAGCCCATGGCCTAGATTGCATCCAATATATCATTCAAGGGTTGGCATTCATCCCCTGATGTCATACTGTCTCGTTTTGAAATAATGCATAGACGTGCAGAAATATTTAGTTATATATATATATATAAGGTTTACATAAATAATATATGTTATGATTCGGTTAAAAATGAAACCTCAATATACATATATTACTTAGTATAACCTACCGAGTGATCTAGGATACCCTAAACCAAAGGGTTTGGGTTCTATGTGTTCACATATTTATATATATACACCAAACTGTATATACACTTATATATGTTAATATGAGTTTTGGGTTTCCCTCTTTTTTGTGTAAAAACTGAATCATTAAAAAAAGACATTAAAAAGATTCATATATATATATAACCCTTCTAATAATTCCAGGAAAACATCCTTTGATGTTATTAAAACCCGAAGGGGTTGTAGTACATATATGCATATGAAAACCGTATACATATACCGAGTGTATAATGGTATGGGTTTCTTCAAATGAAATCGAAACATGAAAACACCCTCCCATATGCACCATACTAAAAACATGATAGAAAATTCCTTGAAGGTAATGAAAATCCGAGGAGTTTGTATTTAAGTATATATACAAATATAATCTGTATATATACAGAGAGTATAAAAAGAAGGCCCAACCAAAAGGTAGCAAACATGCATGAACCCTTACCTTGCTTGAATTTGATGCTTGGAACAGGGGTCTGCTCACTAGACTGCTGAGAGGCCGAGGGTGAGAAGGTGGCGGAGGGTTCGTCCCGATTTTTTGAGGAGGGAGGGTTTATATAGGCATCGGTGCACTTCGATGACTAGACCCAAGAGTAGGCCATCGTGGGGAATACGGGAAAACAGTGAGCTAGGAGGGGAGTGTTCGGGGGTCAAGAGGAGTAGTGCGATGGAGAAGGACGAGGCGTCCTTGGTGCATGCCTACTGGTGTGGGACCCTGGACTGAGGAAAAAGGCAGTGAAGAGGTCGACGCGTAAAGGAACGGACACCCTGGATCAAAGATGGAGAGATCTCACGGCTGGAGGAGGAGCAGGAAATTAGATTGATCGATTTAAAGAGATCGAGAGTCGCGATTAGATCTCAGAAGAGACCGGATGGTTATGGAGACACGCGGGGAGGGCCGCGTAGTTAAAAAGGGGAGGACAGTCGATATTGAAGAGGAAGTCGATCAGACGGTCCTGATCACGAGGAGCGCGTCGCACATCGAAACGAAACAAGGAAGAGATGTGATTTATAACCCAAAGAGCACTGGCAACGGAGCAATAACAAAAATGCATAGACAAAGGGGTCTTACACACGGACCCCATGCGTGCCTTGGCCCAACCATACGCAGCGCGCGCTGTGGCCTTACACACAGGCCCACGTGCGACTGGATGAACCTATGCTCGACTCGGGCCTCTGGCTCTGACACACCATACACACTTGGGACTCCGTTGGTCGGTCCCTAGGGCTCGTTCTTGGACTCGAGGTCTTGTCCCTAAGGGATGCCCCTAGCTTGGTCGAGCCCCATCATATTTTTTTTATAAAAAAAATATTTAGATTTCAATAATAACTACTTTAAGTATACTTAGTTCAAAATAGTGTGTAATATAAATATTTGTATAAAAAATGAGTTAATAATAAAAACAAATAGTTTTAACTTAAAATCTAAATCCCTTTTCAATATTATGTAAAATATTTCCTATATAATTCTTTTAAAAGATATACCTTTCATATTTTACATACAAAACCATTATAATTATTAGGAACTTTAAAATACACCACCATCTATTTCATAAAATTTAAAAAGGCCAATAGGAAATTCCTAAATACATAATTGTAGAGATCAGAAGATATAATTATTATAGATACCCTTTAAAGATATCTTTTATAAAAAGAATACTATGTTTTTAACTATATAGGTATCTATCTGGATTTTTGAAGAAACAAAACGATTTATTTCCAAGAATACTATTTTATTTTAAAACTACGATTCTTTTGTAAAAAATATTTTAGACATATCATAATATTTGAAATATCATAAAATTATAAGTGCATTAAGAACTAGTTTTAATATCAAGATAAACTTTATCAACGGAAACCCAAAGGTTGTTTTGAAAACCCAAGGGTTATATTTTTTAACGGTCATAACTCAAAGGACTATTATAAAAGAAGGGGGTGTAGGTTGTTTGTAAAAATCAAAAACACTTGAACTAGGAAGGATGACTCTCCTAATACCTTTGGTGTTGATTTTGTGTTACATGTATCTGGATGTTATATTTTTCACACTGATGGACCTAGGAGATGACAACTATCCGATTACTTGAGTTGTGATTCATAATAGTCTCGTTGTGGCCATGTCATATCTTTTTCACGGTATTTTAAATTATTTGGGTCTTGTTGCAATGTAACTTTTAAATATATACCATTTTACCTAATTCTCGCCATTTTATTTCGTTTCAAATTCTTTATAAGCACACAAAACACAACATATAAACCAAGAGATGTCATTAAAAGCATAACATTGATCACATGGACCAGTTCTTAAAACCTGGGGCGTTAAATTATCCCCCCTTTAGAGAATTGCATCCTCACAATTTATTTCACAAAACTACAAGGTTTGGAAACGTTATCACCACCTCCACCAAAGTATAGGGTCAATGGGTGCATTTAGCTGGATCCTCGTAGCAATGCTCACCTCTTCCAGTTCACTAACCTAGATACACCTAGGACAAGAGGGGTTGAACTCATGTTTTGGACCTTTAGGCATCCAGAGGGAAGCTCGAATAGTATAATGTTCTGATATGTCTTTGTAGACCAACGTACGAAGAACTCACCGAATTATGTCTCGTCAAGAACATTCAAACCATAGATGTTTTCAAACAGGCCAAAGCTGAGAAGTTGGAACATATAAGTGGCATAAAGATTTTCCTCTAACGCAGCCTCCTGAAATTTCACTCTGGCCATGTAGTTCCGGCCTAGGGTGAAACACAAAAAGAGCCCTTCGTGGAAACATCCTCGCCGTTCACGTCCGGCCAACTGTGTAGAGCCAATGCGGTAATAGAGGGAGGTATTCCCCTAGCAGGTGCGGAGAATATCCAGACTGTTTGTTACCTCAAACCACTGTTTGCACGTTTTTCACAAATTTGTGAAGGGTTCATACTCGTCCTCACACGTTCTAATCGCAATTATTTCCCAAATCTCAGTGGGAAGAGATAATAGGTGGATTTGTCCTTCTATATGAATGTTTTTAGATGGGAATTCAATTACTTTAAAACCATTCAAGGATAAATACAATGTAAAGACAAAGAAGTGGAAAGACATCATTTCAATAAACATAAGTTTATTATTAACCATTAGCGCTTGAATTTCCCTTGACCTATGACGAAACAAACTCCACACAGAGAAGCAAAACTCCCTAACTCCTCAAACTAAACACAGGCTGAGCATTCAGGGAAAAACACATCGGGGAATATATGATGTCTCACGAGTTTAGATTGAGGGGTATGAAGTTGGGAGACATCCACGTACACTTGTTGTCTGCAAGACAGTCGGGTGGACTCATCTTCTAACCATCCTAAGTCCAAAAACTGACCCCAGAAGCCGTACATTAAAATCTGACAAAGGTAGCCCGCTCAAAGGTCCCCGTCAGCAGCAGCTTCTTGGAAAGGTTTATCAATGATAGTTCCAAATTCTTCACCCTCCATGAACACTTGGAAAAGCCCCTCTTAGTACCCTCCCTGATGTACATAGGAGGGAAACTGGGTCATCCTCATAAAGAGGTAATCTATTCCTACACCCTGGTATAACTAAAGCACCCGTGGTGAATTGGAAACGTCTCAAAGGTGTTTGCATGTCATACGGATATGGGCATAATTTTGAAAATCCTCACAGATAGATAAAGACACAATGGTCTCTAGGGCCTTAGTGGGGAGAGATAAAAGATTTTTGCCTTCATTTTCCATCTAAAATTTAAGAAAACACAATTTTTTAGTAAAACTGAAGTATATATATATATATATATATATATATATTTGTTTTAGTTTCTAGCTTTTGAGAGTTATCCAAACCGAACCTCGGATACCAACTATAGAGACCCTAACCCCAGAAACCCAGGATCTAGTGCCTTCTGAACATGATGTGTTTCTTTTAAACAAAACATGCACTGGTAAACTACAAATCATGCCCCATACAAAGGATCATGTGCAGTTCAGGTTCTGGGAAACCGACAACTTATGAAACGATTCATCTTTTAAAAGATGATACCTGAAAATTGTAAATCATAACATAGGGTGAGAATTGAGATACTCACTAAGGGGTTTAAAAAAACAGTGTATCATTTTGAAATCATTCGTTTAAAATCAGTCTCTTAAGGAAAACTTTAACACATAACATAAAAATGCTCAATCAATAGTTTCAAGAAATATATGAGACCCTCGTGACATTTCTTGAAGGAGTAATCATAAACAAGTACGACATGTGATTACATAAGCATAAAATCAAATATTTGATAGTAATGCATAATCAGAGTTGTGCATAAAGGAAACAATTTAAATTTTCATATTCTGGTTACTATTATACTAAGTGATAAACACCAATCATGCTCCAAACATATACTAGTGAAATAATAACTTTATGGAAATATTAAGGCATTAGTTGTGAAAGAATAGGCACCTTATCTTTAAAAGATCTTGTTTACATAACTTGAATTATGTGGCATCAACATTTAATATTAGACAATCATTTCCGTATCACCAAGGTCCATCCCCAAGGTGTCATTTGGAAACAATACCAAGGTCCATCCCAAAGGCATCATTAAACTGGTCATCTCTAGATATTGAGTCTTTACCCAATGCATTGGATCGCTATCAGGGCGCACCCTTAACATGTCTTTATTATCATGCGAGCCACATCGTTCATGATTTACTTAAACAGTTTTTATATTCAAGATGTCCCATACCACCTTGAATAACTCATTCATTTTCATATTACCCATGGTGTCCCATAGAACTTTGGGTAATCTAATTTCTTAGTTAATTTGGTGATATGTCATCGGTATGCATTATGTACAATAATAACTAAAATAAATAATGAGCCACCCCATATTTTGCTAATACATGATATGACAGTTAACATTGAAAAATATGTCAATAAATAATCAAAGGCACACATAGTTTATTAAAACATTATTTTCACATAAGTTAGCACCTAAGCATATAAAAAGATTACATAATAAATGATGAATCATTAAAATTATTATTCTATGGATGTTGGAAGCTTAAAGAAAACTTTTTCCATTAGTTATGGTGATAAACATTCCCTAAAAAATTAAACCATAACTTGATTAATTAGTAACATCCACCAAAGTAGGGAATGTCAATAAATGAAAACACATTATGACATGATCCCAGAAATCTTAAATCCTCAAATACATATTAATCAAGCCAAAATATACTCTTTATCAAAAAATGTGTCATGGGAAATGTCAAATAAACTCCTTTAATAAATCATTCTCATTTATGTGTACTTATATACAAAATACATGTTGGTTTAGTAACGCCAAAATTATCCTTTATTAAAATAACATATGTATCACAACATAAAGTCAGTCCTGGTAATCATTATTAGAAATTAGGGTTTTGGAATTTATACTTATAATTATATACACACCTCACCGTATATTCACCAAAAATTTACTAAATAAACAAAGCCATTTAAAATTTCATGAGTTCTGAAAAACTATTAATATTATTTTAATTAAGAACCAAAAACTTTTAAGAGGTTTTTAATTAATAAAACTATAAATACATAAACATCTGTCAAATTTCGGTTTAATACTACATCATATATTTACCTAAGCCCATGGCCTAGATTGCATCTAATATATCATTCAAGGGTTTTTTCGTTTTGAAAGAATGCATCGAAATGCTGAAATATTTAGTTATATATATATATATCTCTAAGGATTACATAAATAATATATGTTAAGCTTTAGTTAAAAATGAAACCTCAATATACATATATTACTTAGTATAACCTACTGAGTGAGCTTGGATACCCTAAACCAAAGGGTTTGGGTTCTATGTGTTCACATATTTATATATATACACAAAACTGTATATACACTTATATATGTTAATATGAGTTTTGGGTTTCCGTCTTTTTTTTACAAAAACTGAATCGTTTTTTTAAAAAAAAGTCATTAAAAAGATTCATATATATATAACCCTTCTAATAATTCCAGGCAGACATCCTTTGATGGTATTACAAACCGAAGGGTTTGTAGTACATATATGCATATGAAAATAGTATACATATACCGAGTGTATAACAGTATGGGTTTCTTCAAATGAAATCGAAACATGAAAACACCCTCCCATATGCACCATACTGAAAACACGACAGAAAATCCCTTGTAGTTAATGCAAATCTGATGGGGTTTATATTTAATTATATACACAAATATAATCTGTATATATACAGTGAGTATAAAAAGAATTCCCAACCAAAAGGAAGAAAACATTCAAGAACCCTTACCTTTCTTGAGTAGGAAGCTTGGAAAAGGGGTATGCTCGTTGGATTGCTGGGAGGCCAAAGGCGAGAAGGTGAAGTAGGAGTCATCCCGATTTTGTGAGGTGGGAGGGTTTATATAGGCCTCAGTGCACTTCGGTGACTCGACCCAAGAGTAGGCCATCAAGGGGAAGACGGGAAAACAATGAGCTAAGAGGGGAGTGTTTGAGGGTCAAGAGGATAATTGCGATGAAGAAGGCCAAGGCTTCCTTGGTGAAGGCCTACTGGTGTGGGCCCCCGGTGCGAGGAAGAAGGTAGTGAAGAGGTCGAAACGTAAAGCAATGGATGGCCTGGATCAAAGATGGAGAGATCGCACGGCTGGAGGAGCGGGAAATTGGGTTGATGGATTTAAAGAGATCGAGGTCCGTGATTAGATCTCATAAGAGATCAGATGGTTACGGAGACACGCGGGGAGGGCCACATGGTTAAAAAGTTGTGGATAGTCGATATCGAAGAGGAATTCTATCTGATGGTCATGATCGTGAGGAGTGCATCCCACATCGAAACGAAACAAGGAAGAGACCCGGTTTATAACCCAAAGCATGCTGGCAATGGAGCAATAACACAAACGCACACACACATGGTTTTTACACACGGACCCCATGCGGGCCTTCGCCCAACCATACGCAACACGCGCTGAGGCCTTACACACAGGCCCACGTGCGACTTGATGAACCAATGCTCGACTCGGGCCTCAGGCTCTAACACTCAATACACACTTTGGACTCCGCTGGTTGGTCCCTAGGGCTCGGTCTTGGCCTAGAGGGCTTGTCCCTAAGGGATTCCCTCAGTTTGGCCAGTCCCCAACAATTTTTTTTATAAAAACATTATTTAGATTTCCATAATAAGTAGTTTAAGTATACTTAGTTCAAAATAGTGTGTAATATAAATATTTGTACAAAAAAATAAGTTAATAATAAAAACAAATAGTTCTAACTTAAAATCTAAATCCCTTTTCTAGCTTATGTAAAATATTTCATATATAAATCTTTTAAAAGATATGCCTTTCATATTTTACATACAAAACCATTATAATTATTAGGATCTTTAAAATACACCACCATCTGTTTCATAAAATTTAAAAAGGCCAATAGTTAATTCAAAAATACATAAGTTTAGAGATAAAAAGATATAATTATTATAGATACCCTTTAAATATATCTTCTATAAAAAATAATACTATTTTTTTAACTATATAGGTATCTATAGGGATTTTTGTAGAAAAAAAACGATTTATTTCAAAGAATACACTTTTATTTTAAAACTATGATTCTTTTGTGAAAAATATTATAGACATATCAAAATAATTGAAATATCATAAAATTATAAGAGAATTAAAAAAAAAATTTCATATCAAGATAAACAATATCAACGGAAACCTAAAGGTTGTTTTTAAAACCCAACGACTATATTTTTTAACGATCATAACTCAAAGGACCATTATAAAAGCAGTGGGTGTAGGGTGTTAATCATAATCAAAAACACTTGAACTAGGATGGATGACTCTCCTCATACCTTTGGTGTTGAGTATGTGGGTCATACCTCTGGCTGTTATATTTTTCACACTGATAGAACCAGGAGATGAAAACTATTTGATTACTCAAGTTGTGATTCTTAGTAGTCTCGTTGTGGCCATGTTAGGTCTTGTGCATGGTATTTTCAATTAGTTGGGTCTTTTTGTAATGTAACTTTTAAATATATACAAGTTTACCATATTCTCCTCGTTTTATTCCATTTCAAATTCTTTATCGGCAGACAAAACACAACATATAAAACAAGAGATGTCATTAAAAGAATAACATTGTTCACTTGGACTAGTTTGTAAAACCTGGGGCGTCACGTAAGGCCCTTCTAGGATATGATTTTCATTAGGTATAATTATTATCTTCTTATGGGGTCACTAATTTTTTTCATGTTGTGTGAGAATCCATATTGGAAAGTGTAGGGTCATGTGTTCCTTATTCTAGATTAATTTATTTCATGAATATATAAATTTTTGAAGATAATGTTGACTTTTATTTGGGTATTCATCTACATATTGTTGTGAGTGCATACCATTATTTATTTTCAGATTAATTTTCTACTCTACCTCTAGAGAAAGAGGTCGATTTATCATTTGAAATGGTTTCTAGAACAATTCCCATTTTAATAAAATCATATTTCATGGAACCTATTGAGTTTTTTAAATATTTTTTCTAGCTTTTGGACATATAGAAGAAATGATTTGTTCATCATAGTGTGACACCATTTGATTATCATGTCCTCTATACTAAAAAGTAAAATTGAAATCTCAATATTTGTATTAAATTTAGAAAATTGATTGAGGACATTGTTATTACAAATTATCCTTTAACCATAATTGAGGACCATTTTGACCATCTTAAGATGACTCATAAGTATTGAAATATTAACCTGAGTCAATGTACCATCAGTTGAGTGTTATGGATGAGGACATGGAAAAGACACCATTTTTTAGTTGATATGATTATTTTGTTTTTCAGTTTATTTCATTTTTATTTAATAATTTTTATACTGTATTAATGGAATTGATGAAATAGTTAATTCATGGTTTCTTAGAAACTTATTTTATTGTGTTTTTTCATGAAATTTTTGTGCAATTCAAGTCATAGTAGTAGAATATTGTTTTATATAATTTATCGAACCATGAATGAATATTGTCAAATGGAAAACATTCAATGTTATATTTTTTTATTTGAGAGTTGCATTTTCTAGGGAATTGGATATATGGGAATGGAATCTCAATGCATCCGGAAAAGTTTTGGGCAGTTATTTTCGTGGAAATAATTGTAAATTATTTGAGATCATAATCTTTGTGAGGTAGTTTTTTTTATTAAAAACAATTTGTATGATAATTATCCATGTGTACATATTATATGAAAACATTTACCATTAATTGTCTAATGTTTCTATGTAATGAAAAGTGTCAATGATATTTTTAAGGGCTGAAATTGAGGATTAATTTAAGAGTAGTTTTGGTAATCATGAAACCATTTTCAGTTTATTTATTTAACTGTGATACATATAGTAAATGTGTGTGATGTGTATTAATTTGAGATACACATGTTATATATTATGTCTCAAGTAAATTACATGCTAATGATAAGGAAAACAATACCCGTGACCATTATTTGGTAGTATTTATTCACACACTCAGGACGTGTCATAACTTTCTTTTTTGGGGAGGGTTTTACACCACATTCTAATCCAAAAATCGTGAAGAATGTTTTTAATCATATGGAACATATCATTAAATAGTGACGATAGATTGAGTGTCATCAGAATAATGATTTGGATATTTTTTATATCCATTGAAAATAAAATGTGGTTTTTGACTCATAAATCCCATAATTACTAATAGAAGCCATAATGGAATCAATCAAGCAGTGGTGTCTGATGAGTTTTTATTATTAAGATGATTTTGGGAGTGATGGAAGTTAGTGTTCATGGGTTTTTACATTGATAATGGATGAATAATATTTCGATAAGTTTTTATCATATGAGTATTTAATCTATACTAAGATATGACACTTTGGAGAAATTTTAAATAGTTGGGAGACCTTAGGTGAGTGGTTTCTATATCTCAATGGGTAATTGTGAGTTCATTTTATAATAGACTCTACATTATTCATGAGATATAAGTTTTTAGATAGTGGACACTTTCCATGATTGTCTATTCACCATGTAGATACAAATAAATACATTGATTGTCATGTCATCATGTGTTTCCAAGAATGAGTTAGTCAGTTGCGTGTATTGAATCATGGTTTCTCACTTATTCAGAGTCAAGGAAGAACATAAGAGAAATGCATTTTTTTGCATCCTTTATTGATTACACATTGGAATTTAGATGAAATTTATATTAATATCATCATTGTATTACCACTTAATCCGTATACGAAGTATTAAATTTTGACCATTATATAAAAATTCAATAGGTCTATTCATTCATTACCAATAATATCAATGAATATATTCAAGCATTTGGGGAATTATATGTCAAAGAGATTGTGAGACATCCAGGGATTCCGTTTTTAGTTGATTATGATTGGCAATCAAGGATCACATCTATAATTTCGAATAGATTGAAATATGTCATGGGTTCCAATTTGAAAATAGTTGTGGCTTATATTCTACTGATGGATTGACCGAAAGAGAAAGAAATCCAATTTCTTTTGGATATTATCCATTCATGTGTGTTTTATTTCAGTGGATCTTTTTACATGAAATTTCATGATTCATGTATTCCTATATCAACACTTATGAAGGGGACCCAATATTGAACCATTTGCAGCTTCTAATGAGAGGTCCTATTGATCTCCAATGTTTTTATTATAGTTTATAGAGAATTCCTTGGATGGATTGAATTTTTAAAGGATATGATAGAGATGGTGAAATTAATCTAGAGGTATTTTATCATTAAAAATTTTGGTCAAAAATAATATGTTGGCAGTCATCATCTAATACTAGAGTTTGAGCTTGGTGACCAGGTAATTTACATAGTTTCACCTAACATGGGATATCATTATCTGTGTAATAAGTGTACATAAGATATGAGTTTTTTGGTCCACATTCCGATTATTCTTCCTCTTGGTTGGTTGGACTATGAGTTTAATATAATATGTGGATTAAATTTTATACATGATGTTTTTTTATTTCATAGTTGATGTTGTATATACAAAAAATATACCATGTGTTCAAATGGGAAAATTTTATCTTAAGGCAGATACCACATTGTTTTATAGTCCAGTTAAGAATATTGTCCTCCAGGATATAGTATTGTGTGGTAAAATGACCCCCTTGTATATTTATATTGGATGTACATAAAGATCTCCACAAGACATTAGAGTGGGAGTTGTTGATAAGAAGTAGTACGATACTCTTTATATGGATATAGGATCTCTAGAACACAATCGGCACATAAATATTTTGTGTTTATAGATTATAACACCATGTTGCCTTTCTATACAGGGTGTTTAAACTTTTTAATTTTTTTTCTTTTTTAAAGAGATATTATTTCTAACCATGACTTTGAAGGTAATTGTAATTGGGACGATATATATTTGATGGAATTTTTAGCAAAAACCTTTATTTGAAACTATTTTTTAGTTTTATCTTGACCTATAATTGTATTATGTGATGTTAATTTAACATGGGGAATATATCATGAATGTAAAATAATTTCTTAAAATTTTACAAAATATTTAAGTGTTACATGTCATGTAGTGTGAGTAATTAGTTTTTAATTTAATGGTTGAGGAACCTTTTAGAATAAATTAAAATTGTATAAATATCAGACATGTAAGGTATTTCATACTTAGTAATTACCTATGTTGCATCATTTTAGTTTCCATGTGGGTTATTGAGCATTCATTCACTTATCAGCCTTATTCTATCATCCAGAACTCTTACATTAGGTTTTTTTTGGGGACTCCATTACTTCAAGATAGCTCTACTCAGTAAGTGATTAGTATGGATTATGGATTCATCTCTTTTTTTGATCCTGACTAATAATACCTACCTTATTTTTCATTGTGTTACCAAACATGGTAGGTATTTATAATTGCATTACTTTTTTCTATCAATACATTTTATTAACATGTCGCTCCTAGTCTTCTAAAGGAAGATCCATTGGATTCCAATCTTCCTTAGCAAATAAATTTTGGTTTTCTTTAGAATTGATGTAGAGGGTCTCTTTTAGATTTATAAGTTATTTTTGTTATTTTTGTTATTATTTTTTCCATTATATTTGGAATTGATATTTCATGAGTTTAAATTGAAATATTCAAGAGCTCATGTTTTATATTTTTTTTGAAAACTGAATTTCATTTACATGAAAATAAATTTTATTTTCAAAACCAAATGAATATTTCGTTTTTTTAAATGGTTTAATATTATTGTTAGTCAGGTAATAGAAATAAAATTGAAAAAAAAAATTAAAATAGGAATATTGGGTACATCGACATGGATACACAAGTATCCTTATTGTGTCTGACGCCATTATGCGGTTACTACTTTTATATCAATGGAAAATGGAATTACATGATATTACTTGGATCCTATCATATGAATTTTTAGTCGTGAGAATGTCAAATGCATGTTTTCTAAAACACTACAGCCCATATAGAAGGTTCATTGTTATTTTTTGTTGTTTAATTTGTGATATTTTATTTCATGGATGTTGGCTCACATATTTTTTTTCAATATGCTCACCTACATTATATAATATCTATCATATTTAATATTTTTGAAAACATGATATTCAATTTATGAAAAATCCATGGAATTTTTGAGTAATTATTTCATACAATTTTAGTATACATGTTATTAAAAAAATTACATTAAATCTTGATATTCTGAATTCTGGAATTTTTCACTTGTTTAGATTCATTGACGGTTTTCTAATAGGATATGTTTCTCAGACCCTAATAATTTCATTAGTCTATTGTAGTTATTTTTTATTGGACACATTTTAAAGGATGGAAATATAATGGTATGATGGATTATCATTATGATTCACTTTGGGGGTTTTTGGTTAAAATACGAATATGACAGTTGGTCAAATGGAGACATCTTTTTCTAGACATTTTTCACATTGATTTTTATCTTGTTTTGATTAGTTGTATCTATTTACTATTATATCATTAATACTCTTGTTGTATTTTATTTTTTTCTTTTATTCAACACATATTTTGTTATATGTATTTTTTCTCCCCTTTTAATGGTTTAGATTTGCTAATTGGTCTGGTTAACCCATGTTATTGAATTACAATACTGGAGTTTGATTTGGAATCAATATTTTTCATGGGATAATAATAATGATATTATATTGTAAAACATGATAATTAGTTCATAAAAATTACAATATAATATTTTTATGATAAAAATCATGTTACAATGGTGATTGGAAACATTAATGTTTTAAGATATATCTAGGTTTATAGTGGTCTCATCGTTTTGGGATCAGAAAATGTTATTTTCCTTAAATTGAAATATGTGATGACTTAAAACTACGATACAATTGTATATTTTTTTAATGTTTTATCAAGTGGTGAAATGTGATGTTTCTCAGAAATAGTTAAAAAAAATTAGAATATTGCTTTCAAAATTATAATTTTTTTAAAATATGCTCCATAGTTTAATTGCATAATATGTTAAGATATAATTTAATAGTGAAATTTTGAATTTATTGGTCTCAGTTTTCTAATGAGAAATATTAATTGGTGTTTTGTTCAAGTTATAGTAAATCACACTTGGTATTCATCATTGAAATAAATTGGATGTTGATAATGATAATGTTGTTCTGATTGATCAATAGAGGGTCCTATAGATATTCCAAGTCATTTTACTAGAGTTTTGGCTACATATAATTTATAAAAGAGTGATTCACCTTGCTAAGTGAACTATGTAGTTTATTTCCAAATGTCGTATCCACCCATCTTTTAAGGTGATTTTATGCTATAAAAGGAGAAGAAGCCCAGTAAATGTTTTTTGAAACATTTCTTACATATCCTTGCCATATAAGAATTGATAAAAGTAATCATGTTTAAATATATTTGATGATTTATAACACTAAACATGGAAATTAGTACTTAAAGATAAATATTAATAAGGCCATACATGTGGGGGTATTATTGAATTATTTATCAATAATGGTTATCCTCACTCCTTTCTGATTTCTATGAAAATGTAATTCTTCAGTTTAACTCTAGAATATCTCAGTGACATAGTATGTAGATAATTTTATGATTTTGTTTCTATTTTCTCATGTTGTTGTTGTAATTGAGTCCCTAAAAGAATGAATAACTTATTCATGTATAAGGATATATATTTTCCCATTAATTTTCATTCTATTTATTGAATATTACAATTAATTGGAAAACATAGGAATAATATTTTAAATTGATATATCAAAATAAATATTTTGAGGAATTATTATATTGAGATAAGAATAGGTGGTATATCACAGGATAATAATAATATGAAGCTGGAAAATTACTCATATATTATGAAGAATATTGCATATCATTCCATGGATTTTTAAACATTCCACCTATACAATACATATATCGAGATGATTTAAATATGAATCTTTTCGTAACATGATGTAATAATTTATAACACCATAGTCTTCTTGTTGAAATTTTAACTAGATGAGATATCATATGTGAAATTTTCATGGTTTCTCAAGGTCTAGTTCTAGAGAAACATATCAGGACTCTAAAGTATTTTTTTCTTCATTGGGACAAGTAAAAAAGAACAAGTTTCTTCATCAAAATAGAGATAGGAAAGGTGATTCTATGAAAACTATGACCCCTAAACCAAGTCAATCTCATAAGGGTAACAAATAGAATAATTTATTGTCCTGAAAATTTATTTGAGATACCCAAGTAACCATGGGTGGTCATCTAGTCCTCTAGCCATGAGAGTTATGATTGTGAAAAATTATACCATTATACATGCATTTTTGAAAAAAATAAAAACCTAGTCGTTTATTTCTTCTCTTTAAATTAACAATATGGGATTGCATGTAGAGATGATTCATTCTATAGTAAATATCAAACTCTACTTGAAAAAAAATAATGTAAGTCCACTATTGTTAAATCATGTTCAATATCTATTAATAATGATTAATTTCATTGGTATTTCGCTATTATTACGATGGATGTATACGAATTGATTTAGGTGTGGGAGGTTGACCTTATTCATGTCCCACATTCACTATTATAACTAAATGGATAGTTTTACAAATATGGATATCATTGAGTATCTAATAAGAAAATGTTATGGTGTAAATATATGTTCAGTAGGATTATTAATTTTTTTGGAACCATATCTTATTAGATTTTCGTTAGTACAATGGTGTCTATGAAAAATATTGTTAGTAGATATTTTACTAATATTTTCGACAAGTTTCCGAATATTTACACTATTATTTAATGGGGTTTCTACTGAAAATAGTTGTAGAATTTATGATTTATCTCATACTAAGGACCAGTAATATCTCACTAATGAGTTATTTTATATCACCGAAAAATTTTATGGAATTTAAATATTCATTGGATGATTTAGAAAAAATATATATAATTCAATCTATAATATATTTTTGTGGGTATCCCTAGTTCCGTTTGTAAAGGTTGTAGATGGAAATCATGGAAATAATGTGGATTATCAAAAGAATAACCAAGTTATGATATAGAAATAATACCATTGTAATTCATTTAATATATTTTTGTTCAATTAATGGGATTCCAATTGATATATAATATTGACATAGATACAAAGTGTTAAGTTTTTTTGTTCGATATTATGATATTTTAAATAAATATTTTAGATATAGATATCTAAATTATAATTTTTTTTCTTATGAACATTTATCACATGAATTCACAATATATCATAATGGAATTAATTAATGGATATTTTTGAGAGATCTGGAATTTTTGTTGTTTTTATTGTTGATATTAAAATTTATTCTAGGAAAAAATTGGATAATGAGAAATAATATTCAATATTAATGGGTATCTTCTAAGAGAATATTTTGAATTCTATGTTAATAAATTGTATGTAACACTTAGATACAATAAAAGATAAGCATCATGTTTGATATAATATATGACCTAAAAATAAATTATAGAACTAAATTTAACACACTTTTCTTTTTATAAAAAAAGTTTTTTTAAATAAATTTAATACCATTGAAATATTGGGATGAACACAACAACTTTTTTAACCCAAAACTATATTTAATAAAAATATTATAATAAAAACATTAACATTATAACCTAGCTGTGATGTTGGATGGTTTTAATTATAACATATAAATTTCTATAATTATATGCAATACACATTAATAAAATATTTTCAATGATTTTATATTTATTTGAACAAAAATTTGACCCGTTTGAACAAAAATGAAATATTTTTTGTAGAATAATTTTTTTGACCCAAAAAAAATTGAATATTATTACAGTAATTTAAACTATCTAGGGTAAATATATTATTATCATAGAATTAAAAACAAATGTTAATTGTTCAAATGGATAAAAAAATGAATAAAATAAATTTTATCATAATATTGATAACTTATATTATGTAAAAATCTATTAACGTCTATTTCTGAGTCATGTATCATTTGAAAACAATGATTGATATAATTATTTTAAAAAAATACAATTGTGTCATTTCCCCAACTTATAAAAGGCCCCCACCATTGATCTCTAGTAACTATATCCAAAAATATTTGCTTCATCAAATAAATATTCAAGTGACTTCACTACATTACTTACATCTTCAAAAAATTAATGGACTTATCATAATTCTATCAAAGTAAGGATTATTAAACTATCCAAATGACGTTTTCTAATGAAGAGATGAAATAGTTTACAATGAAATTTCTATTATTTGGTCATCAAAATATTTGAAATATTTTTAATCCATGATTATAAAATAACATCATAATATTTAATATACTATGATATTGTAATATTATGGTAATTACTTAGTACCATCTCATTCTCCCTCATAAGGGCATTGAAATCATTGATCATGTGTTTGAAGGACTAATGTTTGGTGAACCAATGTATATCCTTTTCCACCACTAATTGAAATGGTTGGATATAATGATCTATATAATTTTTATATATTATATTTAATATATAATTACAGTATCATATACATCTTATTACATTTCATTACATTTAAAAATATGATAATGTCACCCGTGTATATGACAGACACCCACCTTTGGATAAATGTCATTAATTTTTCAATTAATAAATACATAAAATCTAATAATGATTAAGTTTATGCCGATAAATGATTTTAATTAAATATTAAATATTTTATATAGTAAATTCATCATATAATTTCATATATTAACATCCTATTAATAAATTAAAACTTCATTCATGAGTATGGTGGACTACCGCACAATGAAGAAATGTGCTTTGGATTTCACCATATTATTACATATAATGTGGTAAAAATGATGAATAAAAAAATAAAATTATTTATATTACAGGAAATTGAATTCGAAAAATTAATATAAAATCAACGTAATAAAAAATTCTATATATAAGGAATCGTAATATCCCCCATGTGTATGAACATTATACTCTCTCCATGAAGTGATGTGATTCGTTTTAATGGTTTATAATGATTCGGAAGATTAATCTCATGAAAAATTAATTATTTGTAATTTAATTATTATAATATATAAGATGGAGAAATATCATATATTCTTAATATTGAACTTACAAGATTATTGTTTTTGTAGAAAATAAGGGAAGTAAAATTAGAAACAATATTATTTAAGATTACTTATGTCAATTGTTTGTATATGCTTATTAAAAATATATAAAATATTTAATATAAAAAAATTATTTTTTGAATCTATGAGTTATTTTATTAAAATATGAAAGGAATCAATTTGTTAAACTTGTTTTAAAATAATTAATATGGACTATTATGCTTTTATTGTATGACTTACAAACTTAATATTACATGAAATATAATTATACCCTATTCATTTATAATGATTTACATAACCAAATAATATCCTAATTTTTTTTATGTTTACATCATTGAATTAATTTTTATTTCAATATATTATGGACAGAGGTAACAAAATGTTCTATTTTTTATTAATGAATAAATGAAATTGTATAAAATGATAATGATAACTATTAATTACTACATACTCTAAGACCATTTAGATATATACCATGATGTGAATAATGAAATTTATGTAATGTATTACAATGATATAGACAAACAGTGTACATTGGTTATCTAATATTATTTTCAGGATCAAATTTATCAATTATTTAATGTATATTTTTTTGGCTCTTTTGAAATTGATATTCCCAAAAATTCATTATCAACAAGATAGTATTTTGAGGGGTTGGAAATAATTGATTAAAAACATTAAATACATAAATATATATTAATTATAAAAAAATGTAAATGAAATTGTCAATGTTTTTTGGGCCTCCATTTTTCAGATATAATTATATAAAAGATTATTTATGTCATATATGTTGAGATTAATATTTTTTAATATATGATTGTAATTTTTTTATTTTTTAATTTCAGGAAATAAGATTGATTTAATTCACGATTATATATACTCGAAATCATTATATTATTGGAATTATTTCATCTCGTAATGGATAATGAACATACTATATAATATATCATCAATACTCATCCATGATTTAAATATTATCTTTTATCATTGCCTCTAGAGAATAAAACTACATTATGGATATTAATAAATTTTCAAAAGAAAATTCATTATAATGATAGATTTTAATAGGCATAAAATCCAATGATTTTCATTTTATACCGAGAACATTCAAGCCATTAGTATTATGAATAATAAAATTCATCTTTATATAACCAAGGTGTGTTTTTCATTATATCTATTTAGAAAATAGGGACTTCTGAATTCCCTTTTTTTATAATGAAAAAATGATATATTTTTACAAATAAATATTTATCATTGCATCATACTTTCTGATATTATGGTAAATTTATTTATTAATTTAGTGTGAATAATTATGTGTAGCCCCTAATATATTCATTTTATGTATGCTTTTTAAATTTATATTTCTATATTTATGGTGTATGTTAAGAATTCATATTGTCCAAAAGCCTTCAATTTTGAAATTTAAATTTATTTAGAGTTTTTAAATTTTTAACAGACTATTTATTTAAAGTGGGGTATGACTATTATTTTATATATCAACTCCAACATGAACTTTTGTAGGAAAATGGTTTCCATGGTATTAAATAATTTTATTTTGACGAGAAAAAATATACAGGGAAAATTGAAAATCATTTATAATAATATTAACACTCAAATTCTAATGAAAAAAATTATTAATGTCTTAAAAATACATTCCAAATGAATAAATATTAAGAAATAATAAATTTAAATAATAAATTATTTTTCAATGGTCTAAATTCACTATATATATTGTATTTGGTGTGAAGGAAAAATCTAGATAGTATGTTTAGAAAAAGGGTTAATGTGATTACATGGTCTCGATATAACATTAATGTCTATACAGGTTATTCAAAATCCAAGGACAAAAATTTTTCTATTAATAATAATATTTTATCGATTTTCACTAATTGAATGATATTTTTAATAAAAATGTTAAAAATAATAAATTTACATTAAATTTATAATATTGAGATATTTAAGAGAATTAAAAGATTGATTTTCATAATTTTTAAAATTAATTTATTTAGAAATGATATAGTTTTCAATTACAATAGTTAGGAAAAGGATTAATTTTACAATGAAATTATTTGATTTAAATGGATTGGAAAAAAATATGAGAGATTCATTAATATCATATAAATAAATATTATATAAAATTGATCCATGAATTCTATAGTGGATTAATTTTATTAAAATAAATACATTAATTTTTTAAATAAAAAATGAGATGTTGATAATAAATTATATGAGCTCTCTAATTTCAGATAGATTTTATCAGATAACATTGAATGAAGTAGTTTACTCATGGTTTGTTCAATGTGAACAGATTTTTATATTGGAATATGACAATTCTTTTCACTAAGGGTTAAATAATATAGACTTTGTGAATTTATTTCTAATTGAAAATATCATATTCCAAAAAAATGTTATGAATGATGTTTATATTATATTTAATATTTGAGTCTCATAATTTATAAAATTTTATTTTTTTAGTAATGATAATATATATATGTGTGTGTTAATTTTTTTTGAATTTTTATCTTATTTAAAAAGAATTATTTTTTCATTTCATCTTTCAATATTATTCCATATCACATCGATGTTGCGAATTATTTTATCATTGTAGTAATATACTCTTATGAATTTTATTTAAATTACCTTTTTTTTACATTTAATTATATCGATTTCTAGCTCATTAATATTTTATATAATTAGTTGATTTGTTTAAACATTAGAAATTATGTTTCATTGATCTATCTATTTCATTTATTTCCTTATATATTATATTTAATATTTATTATCATTTTAGTTTAAAAGCAAATATTGATAATAAATTTTATTTTGTTCAGTTTCAGTTTATAATTATCAAATTTATATTATTATTTACATATATATGAAACAATTTAATTTATATATTTTCTAAAAACATATGTTTTATTCAATTTATATCATCTAATATCTCATAATTGTTATCTTATTTTAATAAAGTAAACTGAAATATATGATAAAAAGTTATTATACTTTTGGTTCTATAAACTATCAAATTTTATGAAATTTAATTTTAATTTTATTGAATTATATAATTTTTTATCATGAAATTTTTCATTTTAATTTTTTATAGTTCTTGATCAGACTGATAAGTCATGTAAATCATTTTTTAGGGAATATATAGATATATAAAATAAGAAGTCACATCATTATTTTACAAATAATATTTAGACATCTATATGGGAAGAGAAGTCATAAATGGTTGAAAAATGGTTCATCACTCACATAACTGTCTTATACCAAGCCCAATTAAAGAAAAAAGGGAATCCAATGAGTTTTTTATCATAATTATTATTGATAATCTAAATTCAATTCAATTTTTTACATTTCATTTAATGTATACTGGGGTTAAAATTTTAATTCAGATTTCAAAGTTGATATGCATCATCCAGATGAAACTATATTGTCCATGGTAAAATATATTAGAAATGTCAGTTATTATTACTTTAAATTTCATTAAATGTTATTAGAAATATATTATATTTGTTATTCTAGAATGATCATATTTATTTTGTATTACAATGATTAAGTTAGATGGATATGTTTACCTATTTTTAAAAGGGTATGGGTGATCTAAAATGATTAATATATTTGGATCATATTTTTTATGAAAATGAAAATGAAAATACATTTGAATATATGAATTTTTATATAATGTTTCATAGAGAAATTTGGTTGAAGTTTTATTATTGTAATACTTTTTAGAAAAAATTGTGTATGATTGCTCATGTTTATGAAGAATCCTTTGAAATAATCTTATATATATTGTTTTATTAGAATTTAATATAGAGATATCATTAAGATATTTATATGAAAATATTTAACAATTCAAATTCATATGGAGCGTTTCAATCAATCAAATGACAAATGAAGACTAAAAATCATAAAAAATTTAATGTCTAACCATTAAGATCTACATATACATCTATCCCAGTAATTCATGAAATATTTAGAATAATGTTAATGATTAAAATGGAAAATATAAAATAGAATAATTAAATGATGTATCAGAAAAAAAAATTATATTTTATTATTTTATATATTTATAGACTCATTAAATGATTAATTCAATAACTCATTATGAAAATATTCAGTCTTGGAAACCCTAAATGAGGGTATATTATTGTGGATATATAGAATAGATGGTATAAATGAAAAAATTTCTATTTTAATATGAAATAAAAATGCCAGGTGTTATGTAAGAAGATATTAGGTTCTATACCTATTAAAAAAATGTGCCTTAATATATGGAAAACCATCAAGGATATATGTAAATAGTAAAAAATAATTTATTTAGAATAAAATGATATTGTCATAGAATATACGATGAAGGATAATATTTGATAATCGTTACAATTTTAAGTATTATAAATATAATGATATCTTTAATCTGTTTATTAAAATCATCCACATCTTCATATATATCCCACTAATACACTTATGATAGTGTATAACACTTCCGCACCATCTACTCAAATCATTCATATCTTTTACGATATATATATTTCATATACATTGTAATATTTAATATCATATGTTAACATATATTTTATTTGAAATATCATACATCATTAAATAATGGATTTTTCAATTTCATAATGTAATGATAAATATAATTATAGTCATATCATCTACAATATCATTCCAAATTGATGAGGTTCATAATATTTGATAATGTGTATCTTTTATTAAAATTTCTATTAATGATTTTAAAAAAACATTATATAGAGGTAACCATATTTTATAAAAAAAATTAACATTTGTTTTAAATATAATTTTATATTTTCTAAGAAGAACATATATTCTATGAATAAATTTATGAGAATGTCATGAGATATCAAAAGAAAAAACCTATTTTTCCCCCTGTGAAATTTCTTACTATTGTCTAAAAAATTATTCTAATATTTCGATGAATGAATTGTATTTATTATAATATAATTATATACTAAAGCCAATTTTTTGGGTGTGATTTTATTATAATTTTTTATAATAAATATAACTTGGATCATTTAAAAATTGACGTATCGATCCACATAGTGTTGATTTAATTTCTAGTGAACGTTTATTATCATATTTCATTTAAATATCTCAATTTCATATAACCTACTATTTTTTTATTATATATCATCATAAACATTATGACTAGTACAATACCAAACCAATATATTAATTCTTGGATTGATAATTTCATTCAAAATTAATGAATAAAATATATGATGAATTAAGAAAAAAATAAATTTCAAAATGATTTCTAAATAATAACATAAGTGTTATATAACTCCATAAAAAATTATTTTAATCTTATATTTGAGCGATTTATATATCTTATAACGATATACCCACTCAATTTATCTTGTTATATATATGTGTCCATGAGATATTTTCATTCATCCCTTAAGAATATTCTATAGAATTTTTATGAATCATATAACATGGCATGCACAAAAAACATAGTAAAATTGTTAGATAATTGCGTTTTATTATTATAATTCATATATATTAAAATAACTTTTTTATTTCATAAATATGATTTTCATAAAATCATAAATTTACAATAATAGATAAATATGAAATTGAAAAATAAAAGTCAAATATATGTTCATAGTGGTGAATTCATTTATTATTAGTATTGATTAGTTGATACCATGAATTTTATTTTCAAAGGATAACAACATCATAAATTTAAATTTTCATCATCAATAAGTAATTTCATAAAGTGGATATAATTTTTTTTTATTTATGTATTTAATTATTAAAAATCCTATATATTTAATTTTCCCATTTTTAGATTTTATTATATATTTAAACTTTATTTTTCGTATCATTATATTCAAAATCAATATTGAATAGATTATTCTTATTATATATATTTTAAATGATTCTCTCCCTAATAATGGAAGTTAGAGACACAATATACCGAGTTAATGGGATAATTAATATACAAATATAATTTAATTTTAATATAAGATAAATAATTTTATTTTTAATTTTGATAATAAAATATGAATGTGTAATATTTTATAAATGTTATCAATGTATGTGATATACATAGTTATTAGAAAATTTATTTTTTTATTTAATATTTTGTACTTATGAGTTTAATCTATTTTATATAAATTTTTATTCTATTTATATTTTGTTTTTTGTGAAATTTTTCATTTTATGTAACACCCAAAAAATTTATAGTAAGAACCCTGTATTTGATAGAGTAAATGAGATGCAGCACAAAATGCTTAATAGAATAAAATCACTGAATACATTATAAAATATTTAATATTTAAAATAGAGTATTAAAATATTTAAATTCACGAAATAATGAGATAGGGTTCAATATACATAATAGTGGCAGTCCTTGATAGATTGTGTTACACGCCTGAGATACCTTCCTTGATAATTTTTGTTATAAGAAAGACGATGTTTTATAAAACATAAATATTTTATTAAAAAAATAATATAATATGATACAACCGGGCCATTATGTTTGGGGTTATGAATATTATTAACTAAATAATGGTAATTTATTTTTTATATAAATAAAATAAGAATACATTGGTTACCATTTAATGAGAAATGAAAAATAAAACAAATTAGATATAAAAAGAAATATTATTATATATATGCTTTCGAAGGATTGGTGTCTTAAGAAAAAAAATTACGTACAATTAGTTACATATTATAATAAAATATATATGTTCTACATTTAATAAAATATGTTTTATAATTTCCATTATGTCTAATATTCATATACAAGAAGAACCCATATTTTACACATAATAACTTATATTTTATACGTAGGCAATTTAACAGCCTTTTAAAGGAGAACCCATTTTAAATCTGATTTTAAAACATTATTTGATTTTATATGTCAAAATAAACATAAAATTTGAAATTTAATTATAAAAATCGTCTTCAGTTAAATTTTTTAATATATTTCAAAAACAAATCATTTTTATTGCATAGTTAAAAATAATGAATTTTAGTTCAAAATGTAGTTCTGTTCTAATTTATTTAAATGGATAAATAATGTTTTATTTTTATTTTAATGTTTTATAATATCATATTATAATCAATTAAAACTATTTAGGTGATTGGGATCCATATCGGTATGAAATTTAATACACAAACATGTCAAATTATTAAACCATTTATCTTTAAAACCCTTCATTGTCATCCCACATGTGGAACATATTTTAAATTAATTTCTTCATCTTGTGGTATTTGAATTTTGAAAGGTTTATTCCAAATTTAGAATATGAACAATTTATATTGTATAATATGGTCAACATAGTTTAATTACTAATATTATTAGTAAATTTGATTAAAATTATTTACAATTACTAAGGAAAATATAAACTTTTTGAAGGACTAAACCTTCATGTTATGGGCCAAATTGACCTATACACTTTTCCAAATAAAATATGATGAAATTATTTTGGCCCTAAACCATTCATTATTCTGTATTGTTTGTTTGGTATGACTTTTGTTAGGTTATATCATGTTTTCACAAGACTTATTTCTAAAATTTCTTAATGGGTCCTTTCTATTTCATATAAAATACCACCACATATCCCACTTCTTCACAACTCTCAAAAAACCTAGTTTTGGATGTGATTTTTCAAAATAGCTTCCCAAAATCCCTCCCATCAAATTGGATGCTTTTTCCTTGCATATAAACATTCACAGAAGCCATTTGGAATAAATCCAAAGATGTTACTCGATGAAAAGTTATCATTGTCATGACCCACCTCACCAATATTAGAAAAGGGATAGCATACTGCCAAACCCTTCTTTCTTCTAGTTGAAGCATTGATAATGACCCATGACACATACCTTAAATAGGTCCTAGAGTGGCGACTAGAACCAAGGGTATAGAATCACAAACAAAATGGAAGTCATTGCCAATTTTTTATACAATGGAGAGATAATATAGTAAATCCCAACAACACCAAAATTTAAGGTAAAATTAAACCCAAATAGAAACCAGTTGCATATGCATTTTAAAAAAAAGATTCTATAAAAGTAAAAGTAAACCACAAAAGAATGTACCAGAAAAAGAAAAACATAAACAACAAATGTCCCAACGTCCGAGCTAGTACTGTCCCGCACGATCTCTGATGTCCTCCTGGAAACCTGAAAGCAGTTTATATATGTAGGGAGATTATATAGGTATACTCAGTATGGAAAAACAAAGGCTATCGTGCACAAGTTGGGATAAATTCTAATGCCCCGTGAGAAAAGGAGATAACCAGAGCACCTAGCAAGGAAACAATCCACCCAGACCTTACTAAGGCACACTACCCAAATAACACAGGTCAATTAAAGTAATAGTAATATCACATCAATATTTAGGTACCTCGTGCCACATTCCCATTGGTTATTAAGGGCATCCTACGTGTCAAACCTCTCTCGCCATCCTCACCATTGTCCCACTGCCATCCTCCCCGGCCACACACACCTAGGCTACCACAATCACACATCCCGCCTGCAAACACCTGGGTTATCACTGACACACACCCTGCACACACTTATGTCCGAACAACTACTACCATGCCTGAAGACACCTGGGCCTCATACCGAAGACACTTAGAAAACATCCTTCCAACACACACCTGGGACAACCACCACCACATACCATGCCTGAAGAATCTATGATAATAATGGACCTTAGTCCATCACATACTGCCCGAAGGAACTTGGGCTACTCAGGAAAGGGAGTAGAAATGGAGCTAATAACTATCCACTCATAGGAGTGTTTGGAAAAACACCCTCCCCCATGAAATTTGGGTGTTTGGAAGAAAGTGCATAACATGGGCGGGTTGTGAATAAGAAACATAAGAACTAAAATTATATATATAGGTAACAAGCACTCATCCCAACCTAGGGTTTCCAAAACTATCCCATACGCAAGCACCATTGTTACTATTCATTCATAAGAAGCATAACAGCCACAACCCTGTCACAACTCATTCTCGGAAAACAATTCCCCAATGAACCCATTCATTTTTACATATTCAAGTAATTCTATTTATATAAATTCTACACTTCTTAGCAACTAATACGCATAACCACGATCCAATTAAAGGAAAACATCCATACAGCAAATTAAGTATTCACACCCAGTTCTCTTGTAAAGTCATAACAATAGAAAGGAATCCTTGAGATCCCTCTAGGTATTGGAACTAAACCAAGCCCCATAATATATCCTCACATGACCTATGATCCAAAATCCAAAAACTACACCACTATAGATGATCCCATCCAAATCAACGTCGCTTCCTAAGAATCAACCCTCAACATAACCAGAATAGAGAAAGGGAGTTTTCAAAATTCAAATATGCCATTCTATTAATTACGTCTTTCAATTTGGTTAACTAGGATGGTCACACAAGGATTATTATTCACTAGTCATCCATTTAATCAAACGAGTTAAGTGATTAACTAGTTTCCATGTTACACCCATTCAATCACAAAAAAAAATATCTAGCAAAACAGAAGTTCATTAGTACACATGAAAATACAACCAATGACCATGATTTTCAGTGGGCATAATCCTGTACAATTCAAAACACATAATCAGGGATAAAGAGTACAACAGAAACATTGAGCACACCCACCGTAATTCTTTAAAATCATTTTTATTGTCTTCATTAAGTTTTGGTTTCATCCAACCCTACAGAAACAAAATCATACCCACCCCTCATGATACACACTAATGAGAGACGAAGGAAATCCCTACCTGAATGATCAAATACCGACGTAAATCTCCAGTCTCCAACAACTGGGGATGCATGACTAGTAGGGGAGGAAATCTGAAAACTCTAATAATGAGTAAGAAAGGCTCCAGCATAGGTGCACCACTTGCCTCAGGAAGGGGGACTCCAAACGCACCAAGTAGAAGAAGAAAAAGAAACCATCCAAGAAAAAAGAATTCCCATATAATAAAAATGTGAGATCTTGGTGTTACGGGATATTAGTATATTGAGTAGATTTAAAGGTGGATCGTGGTTTCACCTTGTTGTTAGATGTTTACACACAATGGAATTAATTAATTATTTACTAATTCTCATCGAAGGGGTTCCCAAAACAGTTGTGTGATAAAGGATTTCATTTAAGAGAGGAAAACAGGTTCATTGACGGTCTCCCAACTCCTAAGGGATTTAAAACGTTGTTTATAGTGCTAAAAATAGAATTGAACAACATTAAAAAGTATAAAAGACTTAAATGTAGTGTTAGGGTAGAAACTAGGGAAGGAAAAACAAAACACCCCTCTATCACTGATTAGTGGGACTGATAGTTGAAACCAATCAGTGTAGCTGATTGTGTGAAACTAATCCCATGAAACTGATTGGGAGAAGCTGATCCTTTGAAGCTGATCCTATGAAGCTAATCCTCTGAATCAGATCAAATAAATCAATATGTGAAACCGATTTGCTGAAACCGATATGTGAAATGGATTCAGTGAAAACGATTTGTGAAACCGATTTAGTGAAAATGAACTGTGAAACCGATTTAGTGAATCCAATCTCTGAAAATGATTTGGGGAAACCGATCTGTGAACCAATTTGGTGAAACTGATCTATGAAACTGATTTAGTGAAATAGGTCTGTGAAACTGATTTGGTGAAACTGATCTGTGAAACTGATTTTGTGAAACAAATATGTGAAACTGATTTGGTGAAACGGATCTGTAAAACCGATTTGGTGCAACTGATCTATGAATCTGATTTGGTGAAATCGATCTGTGAAACCGATTTGGTGAAACCAATCTGTGAAACCAATTTGGTCAAACCGATGTGTGAAACCGATTTGGTGAAAACGATCTGTGAAACCGATTTGGTGAAACGGATTCGGTGAAACCGATCTGTGAAACCAATTTGGTAAAACCGATCTTTGAAACTGATATATGAAACTGATTTGGTGAAACCGATCTGTGAAACAGATTTGGTGAAACCGGTCTGTGAAACTGATGTGGTGAAACCCATCTATGAAACCGATTTAGTGAAACCTATCGTTGAAACCGATTTGGTGAAACCGATCTGTGAAACTGATTTGGTGAAACCGATCTGTGAAACTGATTTGGTGATACTGATCTATGAAACTGATTAGGTAAATGTGATCTGTGAAACCGATCTGTGAAACCTATTTGGTGGAACTGATCTGTGAAACTAATTTGGTTAAACCGATCGTTGAAAATGATTTGGTAAAACCGATCCGTGAAACTAATATGTGAAGCTCATCTATATAGCTGATAAGTGATGCTAATATGTGAAGCAGATATGTGTAGCTGATAAGTGAAAATGATCAGTCAAGCCGATATGTGCAGCTGATTAGTGGATCAGATCGGTGGAGGTGGTCAGTGGAGCTGATCAGTGGAGCTTATCAATGGAGCTGATCTGTGGAGCTAATCTGTGGAGTCGATCTGTGAAGCTGAAGGGTGGGACTAATCGATGTGTCTAGGAAACCCCAACACTTAGAATTTAGGAAATGTAATTGATCAGGAGGGGATGGGCCATTACATCAAATACCTCTCCAAATTATTTCCTCCCTCTAGAATACAATTGTAACCCAAACAACCCCATCGGATGATACCTATCATGGAAATACCACCCCAAAAAACCATATGAATCCCAAGTATTTCCTTGTCCTGACACACGGATCGAGGAGTTATATCCTCCATGTCAAGATACAATCTTCTTTTGGAGGCATTGACTCGCCCGAACGAGTTTAATATCATCCACCTTAATGTGTCTCAATTAGGGATCAAGTCCTCCATTCCCTGTATATCAAGACTTTTCATAAACATTCACAACATAAGGAAACAAAACATCTCATTCACAAACAAGGTCATTATTACATCACTTCATGTCACATAAAAAAGAACAACGAGGAAGGCTCAGAACAGCTACTCAAAACAGCATTGGGGACTGGGCGCGCTTCTGAGCTTCTTTCTCCCAAGTACTCTCCTCGAGGGCATCATGCCTCCACAACACACGAAACAAAGGGATGGTTCATCCATGAAGCACTATTTCCTTTCTATCCTCGATCCTCAATGGTCGCTCCACGAACATAGTGTCATCCCCTAAATCCATCATAACCAGAATAGAGAATGGGAGTTTTCAAATTTTGAAAATTCCATTCATTTAGTTTCATCTTTCAATTTGGTTAATTGGGATGATCATACAAGGATTCTTATTCACTGGGAATTCATTCAATCAAGAGAGTTATGTAATTAACTAGTTTCCTTATTACACCCATTCAATCACATAAAATTTCCAGAGAATTAGAGGTTCATTAGTACACATGAAAATACCACCAACGACCATGATTTTTAGTTGGCATAAGACCTTACAATTCACAACACAAAATAAAGGATAAATAGTACAACAGAAACATCGAGCACACTCCCTTAAATCATTAAAAAAAATTTATTCAGTAAGGTTTCGTTTCATCCATCCCCACAGAAACAAAATAATACCAACCCCTCATGATACACACTAACTAGAGTCGAAGAAAAATCCCTACTTGAATGACCAAATATTGACCTTAATCACCAGGATCCAACAACTGTGGATATGCAACTAGTAGAGGAGGAACTCTGAAGACTCTAAGAATGTGCATGAAAGGCTCCATCATAGGCACACCACTCGCCTCGGGAAGGGGGAATTTAAACGCACCAAGGAGAAGAAGGAATAGAGACCATCCAAGAAGAAAGAATTCCCATGTGATAAAAAGGTGATATCTTGGTGTTACGGGATATGAGGATCTTGAGCAGCTTTAAAGGTATATCGTGGTTTCACCTTGCTATTATATGGTTACACATGATGGAATTAATTAATTATTTAATAATTCTCATTGGAGGGGTGGCCAAAATATTTGTGCGATAAAGGAATTAATTTAAGAGAAGAAAACATGTTAATTGAGGGTCTCCCTACTCCTGAGGGATTTAAAACATTGATTATTGTGCTAAAAAAATCTTTCAACCACATTAAAAATGATAAAAGTATTAAAAGTAGCGTTACAGGAAAAATTGTGGAAGGAAAAACAAAACACCCCTCAGTGGCCAATTGGTGAGACTGATAGTTAAAACCAATCAGTAGAGCTGATTGAGTGAAGCTAATCCCCTAAAGATGATTGGGAGAGGCTGATCCTATGAAGCTGATCCTGTGAAGCTGATCTAGTGAAGCTTATCAGTGAAATCGAGCTGTGAAACTGATTTAGTGAAACGGATTTGATGAAACCGATCTGTGAAACCGATTTCGTGAAACCGATCTGTGAAACCGATTTTGTGAAACCAATCACTGAAACCAATTTAGTGAAACTGATCTATGTAACTGATTTGGTGATATCATTCTATGAAACCGATTTTGTGAAACAGCTCTGTGAAACCGATTTGGTGAAACCGGTCTATGAAACCGATTTGGTGGAACATATATGTGAAACTGATTTGATGAAACAGAATTGTTATACTGATTCGGTGAAACTGATCTATGAATCTGATTTAGTGAAACTGATATGTGAAACCGATTTGTTGAAACCAATGTTTGAAACCGATTTGGTGAAACCGATCTGTGAGACCGATTTGGTGAAACCGATATGTGAAACCGATTTGGTGAAACATATCTGTGAAACCGATTTGGTTAAACGGATCTCTTGAACTGATTTGGTGAAACCGATATGTGAAACCGATTTGGTTAAACATATAGTTGAAACTGATTTGGTGAAACTGATATTTGAAACCGATTTGGTGAAACCGATCTATGAAACTGATTTGGGGAAACTGATTTGTGAAAATAATTAGGTGAAAGAGATTTGTGAAACTGATCTGTGAAACAAATTTGGTGGAACCAATCTGGGAAACTGATTTGGTGAAACTAATCTTTGAAACCGATTTGGTGAAACCTATCTGTGAAAAAAATCTGTGAAGATGATCTGTGTTTCTAATTAGTGATGCTGATATGTAAAGTTGATATGTGAAGATGATCAGTGAAGTAGATTAGTGAAGCCGATATGTGCAACTGATTAGTGGAGACGATCAGTAATGATGATTAGTGGAGCTGATTTGTGGAGCTAAATTATGGAGTCAATCTGTGAAGCTAATGGGATGGACTAATTGATGAGTCCATGACACCCTAACACTTAGAATTTTGGAATTATAATTGACCAAGAGGTTCTAGGCCATTACATTAGATACATCTCCAAATTATTGTCACCCAAGAGAATATAAGAGTAACCCAAACACCCCCTCCAGATGATACCTATCTAGGACAAACCACCCCCAACAAACGTATGAATCCCAAGGATCGCATTGTCCCGACACACGGATCAGTGTGTTCTTTCCTCCATTTCATGATTCAATCCGCTTTGGGAGGCACTGACTCGCCCGCACAGGTTTTATCGCATCCACCATAAGGCATCTTGATGAGGGATTAGGTCCTCCCTTCCCCACATATCCGGACATTTCATAAGCATTCACAAGTTAAGGAAACAAAAAATCTCATAAACCAACAAGGTCATCATTACATCACTGCAGGTTACAAAAAAATAACAACAAGGATGGCTTGGAATAGCAACTCAAAATGGCATTGGGTACTGGGCACGCATCTTAGATTCCCTCTCCCAAGTACTCTCTTTGAATTCATCGTTCCTCCATAACACACGAACCAAAGGGACGGTTCATCCATGATGCACTTTCTCCTTTCGATCCTCGATCCTCAATGGTCTCTCCACAAACATAGTGTCATCCCCTATATCCAATTCACCCAAGTCAATGACATGGGAATCGACGTGTAGATATCGACGGTGCTGGGAGACGTGGAAAACATTGTGGATCATTTCCAACTGAGGAGTCAACGCCAACTGATATGTCATCTCACCAACTCGACCCAACACTTCAAAGGGCCCGATGAACCTAGGAGAGAGCTTTCTCCCCTTGGTGAACCTTCACTGCCCACGTCGAGGGGAAACCTTTACGAACACATGGTCTCCAACTTCAAACTCCAAGGGACTCCTCCTATGATCGGTATACAACTCTTACTGTTCTTGGGAAACCTTAATCCTATAATGAACAAGTTAATCCTTCTCTGTTGTGCTCTGCACCACCTCTAGTTCAAGAACACCGGCCTCCCCAACCTCGATCTAGCACACATGCAAACGACACGACCTCATGTACAAGGCTTAAAATGGTGACCTACCAAGAGTAGGGTGATAGTTTTTATTATAGGTGACTATACTATGGGAAAATATCATTCCCATGATCCCCCAAAGTCCAGAACACATTATTGTAGCATAGTCCCCAATGTTTGGTTTGTTCGCTCTGTCTTCCCATCTATTTGGAGGTGGAAAGCAGTGCTAAGACGTAGCTTGGAACCAAAAGCATGTTGAAATCCCCTCCAGACACATGAGGTAAACCGTGCATCCCAATCTAAGACTATGGACATTAGAACTCCATGAAACCACACCACCTCATCCACCTATCTCTGTGCTAAGGAATCCACCGCACTTCACTCCAGGATCGCGAGAAAGTGAGCTGATTTCGTCATCCGGTCTACCACTACCCAGATAGAAACACAACCTCCTTGAACCCTGGGTAGTCCTATGAAAAAAACCATGAATATTTCATCCCACATCCACTCGAGGACATTTGAATGTTGCAACAATCCTCCTGGGACACAGTGTTCAGCCTTCACTTTCTAACATACTAATCACCTTACCACGAACTCTGCCACAGACCGTTTCACCCCGGGCCACAAAAATTATTCCCTCATGCCTCGGTACATCTAGGAAACTCCAGAATGTACCGCTACGAGTGAGTTATGGAACACATGGAGAACTCCATCACACATCATCTCTTGTACAAACAACTTCCCTCAGAGAAGAATCTGATTCTGACCATCCTCTGACCACCCTTTCCAAGCATTCCCTCGGTGAACCCGATCGCGCATGACATCACTCTCTATGTCTCACCATTGAGACTCCTCCACCAGCTGCAGTAGAGAGGAATACCCTATCATTTGAAATATACAACCTCTACCACCATCCTCCCTTACATCAACGTGTATGGAATCCAACTCTTCCATTGCATTCCAAGCATCCACAGATTCCTAAACAGCTTCCCTCCATGACTTCCTTCTCAAGGCATCAGCCAAAAAATTCCCCTTACCATCAATGTAAGATATCTCAATGTTGTAATCATATAGAAACTCCACCCTCCATCTTTGTCACAAGTTCAGGTCCCGCTTATTAAAGATATGCCTCAAAATCTTGTGATATTTGAATACCAAAAAGTGCTCCCCGAAAAGGTAATGTTGCCATAACATCATTGCAAACACTACTACCACATTCTCTATGTCATGGGTGGAATAGTTATGCTCATGAGGATGTAACTGCCAAGAACCATATGACATCCCTCCCCATTGCTGCATCAGCACACACCCTATGCCAAGTCCAGAAGCATGAAAAAACATCTCATACAACAACCCTTCATCTGTTAACCTCAGCACTAGGGAACTAACCAACTTACCTTTTAGATAACTGAAGGCTTCCTAGAACTGTTCACTCCACATGAAGGTCTAGTCCTTTCTGGTCAATCCTGTCAAGGGAGCTGTAACTCGAGAGAAGTTGGGTACAAGCCTCCTTGAATATCCTGGCAGACCAAAAAAACTACTAACCTCCATCACATTCATGGGTGCTTTCTATGAAACAACCACTTACCTCTTTGAAAGATAAACTATTACCCCATATTGTGACACCAAGTGTAAAAATGAAATGCACTTCTCGTGTCATGAACATACAATTGGATAATATCCCATAGAACTGGTGATGTCGAAGGATTTCCAAGAGCATCCTGAGGTGCTTATAATGATCCTCCTCTGATCATGAATAGATGAAAATGTGATCAATGAACACAATGACTAACCAGTCTAGAAACTCGTGGAAAACATAGTTCATGAGGCCAATGGACGCGGCAGGTTAATTCGTAACACCGAATGGCATGACTACGAACTCAAAGTGCCCATACCTACGCTTGAAAGCAGTCATTGGAATATCACGATCCTTCAACCTAACCTAGTGATTCCCATATCATAGATTGATCATAGAGAATGAACCTACTACCCTCAGCTAGTCAAATAGATCTTTTATCCTCTGAAGAGGGTAACGGTTCTTGATAGTTACTTGATTCATTATCCGATAGTCTATTCACATCCTGATACAACCATCTTCCTTTTTGCGAACAAGACCAGCGAACCCCTTGGCGATACACTAGGTCAGAAAAAACCCTTCTTCATCAGATCGCCAATCTAGATACGAATCTCCCGTAGCACAGAAGGCGTCATCCGATAAGGATCCATGGAAATCGGATGGGCACACGGTTGTTAGTCTATCCCAAACTCAACATCATGTCAAGGGGGCAGAGTCACAACCTCCTTGGGAAAAATGTTTATGAACACTCTAACAACTCTCAGAACATCCATCATCATAGAATCCACTTATTCTTCTCAATGCTCAGCCAACAAATAAATAAGAGTCTCCACATGCCATCTCCTCACTTGACAACTCCACTCGCCAAAAAAAGCCACACGTTGGCCATCCCCATCGAAGAACAAAAATCTTCTTTGGAAGTAGTCAACAATAGCATGCACAGAAAACAGCCAGTCAATGCCCCTAGGATGACATCATACGTCTTCATTTTTAGCAGATGAAGGTCCCCACTAGTCTGATGCATCCCAGGCATCACTCTATATAGTTGACAGAAATCAAATAGGCTGGTATTACCCCCAACTAGCATAGTCGTCACCAGGAACCTAGAGATTCTCCCTTTGTCTATGCTCATGGCATGGGATAGAATGACTGTAAAAAACAAGTGTGATGCTCCTGAATCAAATAAGGCTCAAGAATGAGTGCTAAACAAGCTGATCGTACCTTTAATGACATCTAGCCCTATTGTAATTGCTACCTATATGGCGTGCAACTAACCACACCCATCTCTTATACATCTTCGTTGTTGGCCGCCTCACCGACCATGTTGTAGTCGAGGTCCTTGAGGAACACAATGGGGTCAGAATCCTCCTTCCATGCCTACACTTGGTCGAGTATAAGATTTTTGTCCCTGCAGCTGTTGTTGAAAGGATCCGACTGGAAACTGTTGCTGTTGAGGTGGGCACTGAACCATCTCACCCCCGATGTACTGAACTCTATCTGGGCACTGATTCCAAAGGTTCCCACGGCTTCAATAGATGAATCACCTTGGTCCATGGATCGCGAGGAAATTGCGAGTACCAGGAGATCGAAACTGGAACTATTGGGGCCTGCTCCCCCTGGTCAAAACCTAGAAGGCCATGACACTGGAGGCCTGCTAGTGATGGTCTTCCCCTTTGACGAACTCCACTGGCTCCCCTCTTGCGGTATACCTTCTAGGGTGTGCATCCTTTCTTCAACATTATCCTTATTCTAGATATCAATTATGTCTGTAGGGTGAAGGGATTAATAGCATACTGAAGAGATGGTCGGAGTGCCTCCTCTAAATGCCTCACCTGAGGCTCCTCATCTAGAAAATGGTCCATAGGAATTGAAGTATATCCTTGAACTTGATCCCCAAATCCCTCACTGACATGATCCCCTACTGAAGGGAGAGTAGCTCTTTCCTCTTCTTCACCTTCATCTTGGAAAAGAGGAATTTCGCTCGAAACTCCCTCTCGAAGTCTGTCCACGAAACTCTATCCTCCCTATTCTCTGCAAGATATAGAGTCCACCATTGATGAACTGCTCCTCGTATCTAGCTTACAGCCAAAGGATCCCAATACTCTGTCAGATCCCGGATCAAGTTGAAAGTTATCACCAGCTCCTCTATCCAGCTCTCTATCTCCAGGTATGAGGTAATGCCCTCTTATTTCCTGAGGGTCTTCCACTAAAAAGCAGGAAGCATCTTCTACCACTATCTGTCCTCCTCCTCTCAGTCAACCCTCTGTTGATTAGACAAGTGAACCTACTGGGCCCCGATCACCCACACTACTCGTGGTCGTCGTCCAGGTGCCATTTCTGTATTGTAAACAAGGAATTCCTAAGCCTGAGTTGTGTATAAGATTGCTTTTAAATTTTTCATAGACTTCTTATTCATTTAAATTCCTAAAATCCTCACGAAACACAAGAACAAAATTCATTATGATGCATGTACCCTTAATAGTGTCTCTACCCTGCAATCATTGTAGCCTTTCTTGGTCGTTCAGTAGGCCCAGATTCTTTGCATCAGATCACAAGGGTCCTTAAAATCTTGTGTCCTTGCCTGTCTTCCCTAGCCTATTTCGTGCACCAATATTGCCTAGCACTTTTTCCCTACCATCCCTTTAAATCCCCACTATGCCTAACCCCAAGCTCCATATTATCGCTCAAACACTCCTTTGATTCCATTTTGTCATGACACGCCTTCACCAAGATGAGAGATGGGACATTATATTTCCAGACGCTTCCTTCTTCCAGTTCAATTGGAGATAATGATCCTTGAGACCCGCCTTCAATTGGTCCTACAGTGGTGACTAGCACCAAGGGTATAGAATCACACACAAAATGGGAGGCATTAACCTTTAGTTTATAAGATTGATAGATAATATAGTAAATCAAAAAATACACAAAAATTGAAGGTAAATATAAAGCCAAAAGCAAACCATTTTCATATGCATGTCCAAAGTAGAACCTACAAAAGTACAAGGAAACCAAAAAGGAATGTACGAGAAAAAGAAAAACAAAAACAAAAACTATCCCAACGTTTGTGCTAGTATGGTCTCGCATGATCCCTGATGTCCACCTGGAAACCTAAATGTAGTTTATATATGTAGGGTGAGTATATAGGTATACTAAGTAGGGAAAACCAAAGGCTCTCATGCACAATTGGGGAGGAATTCTAATGCCCCGTGAGAAATGGAGATAACAAGAGCACCTAGCAAGGAAACTATCCACCCAGACCATACTAAGGCATATTCCAAAAATAACGATGGTCGTGTAAAGTAATAGTATTATCACATCAATATTTGGGTAGCCCGCGCCACTTTCCCACTAGTTATTGAGGACATTCTACGAGTCAGTCCTCTCTAGTCATCCTCACCGCAGCCCCACTGCCATCCCCCCCCATAGCCCACACACACCTGAGCTACCACAATCATACATCTTGTCTGCAAACACCAGGGCTATCACTAACACACATCCCAAAGACACCTAGGTCTGAAAAACTGATGACATACCTGAAGACACATGTGCATCATCCCAAAGACACTTGAAAAAAAACATGCATGAACACACCTAGGACAACCACCACCATGTTCCATTCCCGAAGAATCTAGGGCTATAATGGACCTCAGGCCATCACATCCTACCCAAAGGATCTTGGGCTACTCAGGAAAGGGAGAAGAAGAAGAGCTAATAACCATCCACTAATAGGAGTGTTGGGAAAAACAGCCTCCCCCATGAAATGTGGTTGTTCGGAACAAAGTGCTTAACATGGGTGAGGTTCAAGTAAAAATAATAAGAACTACAATTATATATATAGGTAACAAGAACTCATCCAATCCTAGGGTTTTCAAAACCATCCCATACACAAGAACCATTGTTACTATTCATTCATAAGAAGCATAACAGCTACAACCCTGTCACAACTCATTCCTGGAAAACAATTCCCCATTGAACCAATTCATGTTTACATATTCATGTAATTATATTTAAGTAAATTCTAAACTATTGGGATACTAAAAAGAAGAACAACTAGCCTTGGAAAGGGAAACCCCAAATAGAAAATTAAGTATTCACACCCGGTTCTATTATAATATCACAACACCAAAAAAAGGATATGTGAGATCTCTCAAATTATTGGAACTAATCAAAGTCCCATCATACAGCCCCACACAACATTAGATCCAAAATCTAGAAACTACACCACAATAGAGGATCCCAGCCCTATCCATGTCGCTCCCAAACATCAACCGTCAACATCCCCTGAACAGAGCAAGGGAGTTTTCAAATTTTGAATATGCCATTCAATCAGTTCCATCTTTCTGTTTGGTTAACCGGGGTGATCAAAGAAGGATTATTATTCACTGGTCATCCATTTAATCAACTGAGTTTACATGATTAACAAGTTACTATGTTATTTCCATTCAATTATATAAAATATCCATAGAAAGAAAGGTTCATTAGTGCACAAGAAAATACCACCAACTGTCATGATTTACAGTGGGAATAAGCTCATACAATTCACAACACATAATCAAGGATAAAGAGTATAGCATAAACATTGATCACTCCCCCTTCATTATTTAAAATTCTGTTTATTATCTTCATTAAGGTTTGGTTCCATCCATCCCCATAGAAACAAAAGCATACCAACCCCGCATGATACAAACTAAAAAGAGACGAAGGAAAATTGTTACTTTAATGATCAAAGATCGACGTTTATCTCTTGGCTCTAACAACTAGGGATGTGAGAATACTAAGGGAGGAACTAAAAAGACTCTATGAATGAGCAGGAAAGGCTCCAGCATAAGTGCACCACTTGGCTCGAGAAGGGGGAGTCTAAATGCACCAAGGAGAAGAAGGAATAGAGACCAGCTAGGAAGAAAGAATTCCCAGGTGATAAAAAGGGGAGATTATGGCATTACAGGATATGAGGATCTTGAGTGGATTAAATGGTGGATCATGGTTTCACCATGTGGTTAGATGGTTACAGATGATGGTATCAATTATTTATTTAACAATTATCATCAGAGCGGAGGCCATAATAGTTATGAGTTAGAGGATTTCACTTAAGGGGAAAACAGTTTCATTGAGGGTTTCCCCACTCCTGGGGGATTTAAAACATTTTTTATGGTGCTAAAAATGGATTTGAACCACATTAAAATGTTAAAATACCTAAAATAAGTGTTATAGGAAACAATGAGGAAGGAAAAACTAGACACCCCTCGGTGGCCGATTGGTGAGACAGATAGTTGATACCGATCGGGGGACCGGATCAGGTGAAGTTGATCCCATGAAGCTGATTGGGAGAAGTTGATCCTACGAAGCTGATCCTGTGAAGATGATCCTATGAAGATGATCATTGAACCCGATATGTGAAAACACTTTTTTTAAACATATCTGTGAAACTGATTTGATGAAACTGATCTGTGAAACCGATTTTGTGAAATCGATCTGTCAAACCGATTTTGTGAAACCGTTCTCTAAAACTGATTTGGTGAAACTGAAGTGTGAAACTGATTTGGTGAAACCGATCTGGAAAACTATTTGGTGAAACCAATCTGTGAGTCCGATTTGGTGAAACTAATATATGAAACCGATTTGGTGAAACCGATCTGTGAAACCAATTTGGTTAAACTGATCTGTGAAACTGATTTTGTGAAACTGCTATGTGAAAACAATTTGGTGAAACCGATCTACGAAACCGATTTGGTGAAACTGATATTTGAAACTGATTTGGTGAAACCGGTCTGTGAAACAGATTTGGTGAAACTGATCTGTGAAACCGATTCTGTGAAACCGACCTGTTAAAGCCATTTGGTGAAGATGATCTCTGAAATCGATTTGGTGAAACTGATCTATGAAACCGTTTTGGTATATCTAATATGTGAAACGGATTTGGTGAAACCGATCATTGAAACCGATTTGGTGAAACGGATCGGTGAAACCCATATGGTGAAATCGATATGTGAAACTGATTTAGTGAAACTGATCTGTGAAACCGATTTGGTGAAACCGATTTGGTGAAACCGATTTGGTGAAACCGATCTGTGAAACTGATTTGGTGAAACTGATCTATGAAACCGATTTGGTGAAACCAATCTGTGAAACCGATTTGGTGAAACCGATCTGTGAAACTAATCTATAAAGTTGATATGTGAAGCTGATTAGTGAAGCTGATCAGGGAAGTTAATATGTGAAGCTGATAAGGAAGCTGATCAGCGAAGTTGATATGTGAAGCTAATCAGTGAAGTTGATCATTGAATCTGATCAGTGAAGCTGATCAGTGAAGCTGATATGTGAAGCTGATCAGTGAAGCTGATTAGTGGAGCTAATCCCTGAAGCTGATAAGTGGATCTGATGAGTGGATCTAATCAGTGGAGCTGATCAGTGGAGGTGATCAGTGGAGATGATCAGTGGGGCGGATCAGTGCACCTGATTACTGGAGCTGATCTATGGATCTAATCTATGATTCTAATGGGTGGGACTGATCAATGAGTCTAGGACACCCCAACACTTAGAATTTTTTCAAAGTAATTGACTAGGAGGGTCTGGTCCATTACAATCATATTCTCTCAAGCATTGTAGTTTCAATTCCATTATCCAATACGTATGATCTATATAAAAAATTCATATATAAATAAAACCAATATCCTTAATATA
The DNA here is from genome assembly GCA_963277665.1 of Viscum album. Taxonomy (NCBI): domain Eukaryota; kingdom Viridiplantae; phylum Streptophyta; class Magnoliopsida; order Santalales; family Viscaceae; genus Viscum; species Viscum album. The sequence continues at coordinate 267,646,420 of OY728166.1, forward strand.
CTAATATTTTTCTATGTTATGATTTCAACCAACACATACACACGCCTCTATATAATGTCTAACAAAAATATTGCTCTTTGTATAACAAATTAATGCCTCACGAAATGAATATTATTCAATTCTTATTTAACACCTCTCATGGTGGCCATTATGATATACACTCAGTTTGTTAATATTATATATTATATTTAATTATAATTATTTAATCCTTTTGTAATAAACACTATTAATAATTTTCATTTTATTTCAATACAATAACATCGTTTGAGGAAGTGTAGACTGCCGCCCCCTCAAAGCGATGTGATTAATTCACATGATACCTGGATTTAATAAGTTATTGTTATAATTAAACACATGTGACATGAAAAAAAATATAAATGGTATTAATAACATATTAATAATTCTATAATTATAATATATATCATCTTCTTTTACTCATCCCGCACAATTTTAAATTGATAATTGTGTTCTTGGGCATGTGGACTACCAAATCATCAACATTATGTGATTCATTTTACAAAAATAAAATTATATATATTAGATTATATGATTAAACAATATGGTATAAATTCTATAAAAAAAATTTTAGAAATATATATTGTTACTTACCATATTCCAATAATGATAATTAAAAAAGGGAATGTTACTCATGCGAATGTATGACATACTGTCTCCATGATTTCAAAATTGATTTATTTTTCCTAACCATATTCAATTATTGGTTATAAATTTATAATTTTTGTATAAATATGATAATTATTTCATTAATATTATTTTTTAATGTTTTATAATGAACTCATTGAACATTGATTCCTATAAAAGTTTTTTGGGATCGATAAATCGAATTTGGACAAAACACCCGATATAGACATAGATGTCTAAGTATATTTAAACAAAATGCTTATAAGTTGAATAAATAAAATTTTAAGCATGTAAAAGTTTTTGAAGAAATTAAATATTTAAAATAAGTTCATTATATATGATTTAAAGGTATTTTCACCATAAAGGATACTCAAGGCAATGGATTCTTATATTATATTCAGTCCTTAGGGCATACATATTTATTGTGTATATAATTTATTATATATAGTATACATACTACCACATTAACATATAATATCTGGAATTATATTATCTTAATTATATTTAAATATTTTCATTAATTATTATTACATTTTTTTCATATTTATTTTTTACTACGTTAGTACGAGATTCTCATCTCACTATTAACATTATTGAGATAAATTACATGTTCACCAATTACATCATTTGAGTGGTGTATCTACCCCCCATTTAATATTATACAATTTATCCTATTTCATTAATTGAATTTTAAGCATTCAATAAACATTATTACTTCATGAGTGTTATGAATTAAAATGTTTCAAAATGGAATGGGACACTCTTGAATTTTAAAGGATTATTTTTCACATTACTACTCATAATCATCTTTCTATATAATATCTATTCAAGAAAAGTATATAACCATTTTTAATAAAAAAATTCAATATAATTTTGTAATTAAATATTGTTATCATGTATTATTACCACTTTTCTACTCAATGGTTCTCAATGTGTTTTAATAAAGTTTTTCAAAAAAGTCGACTTTATTTAACTCATTAGTATAGGATCGTCTTTTATTCTAAAAAAGTAATATTTTATAACAATACAATAATTTTTTGAGTTTTTTTTAAATATTTGGTAAAGAATATTTAAATTTTTTAACATTTAACAATTTTCTCACGAGAATCATATTGTTTATTTTTGAAAGGGAATTTTTTATCCATTTTCATAAGAAATGAATATTCTTCTTACCACATATGAAATGTATGTATTTATTCAACATTATTTATTTGAAGCCACATTTTCATGTTTTAAAGGTTTACTTTTAGTGAATTTTTTTAAAAGGTGTTTGAAATGGAAAATATTTTCAAAGCATTTTTCAAAATCAAATTATAATTTTTTCAGTGTATTTTTCAAAATCAAGTCATAATTTTTTCAACATTTTTTAAAGGATTTTTTTGTTTAATCAATGAAAACAACTATCTTTTTTTAATCCACATAGTATTTATTGTATTGATGCAATTATAATTCATAATTTGGATGTTTTGAAAATTTATTTGTCGAAGGATATAATTCACATTCTGTTTCTAGGTTTATTTATGTTCCCATGAAATATTATTTTTCATCTGTTCATTGAAAATTGAACATGACCCTAATTACACATTTCATTACCTAAAACCATATAAAATTTTTCATATGGTACCTAATTTGAAGAAAAATGATTATTAGTAGAAATATTGACAAATATCTATGTTCTATTCAATACTGATAATTGATAAGGCATATTTTTTATAATTTGAATCTAATAATTGATATGAAGAATACTATTTACATGAAAAAATAAGTGGAGTGCAGGAATTGTATAGCTCCTCAATGCACTAATAGATTCTCATGAGACAAATAATTTTCACAAATTAAATAGAGGATTGATCAATAGATTTAAATTTTTATGATTTTATATCTTCACAATATAGGTCCTCAATTGCAATAGACTTGACTTCTATTAATAAAGAGTTTCCCGCATATTAATTCCATTTATTATTCTTTATTGAGATTTTTTTTCAATATAACAATGAATATATGTCATATTTAGTTATTTATAATGGAATTTTTCTCTGTTTCATTCCCTGCCACATGTAATTTTCCTTATCTAGTTATTTTACTGGCATGTTTTTCTAGTTATTAACATTCTATATTTTTTCAGAACTTACTTCTCATTTTATTGTTTATATTGAATGTGAGTTTAGTTATTTACCATTTCATAATAATTTTTATCAATTTTTAATTATTTATTTCACTATCTTCCCCTTAAAAAACATTTTACATGACCATAATTATGATTCATTCATATAGAATCAAAGGTAAATACTATGAAAGATAAGAATTGATATACTTGATGGTTTATATATATCCTAAAAACTCTTTATCTAGAAATATTTAAACAAATATGTTTTATATGTTGTATTCATTTCTAATAAAATAATCATTTATGTATCTGGATTTCAAAGACTACTATAATTATGGTCTTTCGGGGCTTTATTCCATTTAATCATGATAATATAATTGATAGAAGACACAAGATCTGAGATATCTAGTTTCGGTTCACTATAGTATCTATCAATGAAATATTATTAGGCACATTGGTAACTATATCTTGGAAAAATAGATTATATAACATAATATATTCTATAATATAAAGATAATTAAAAATTAAATCACTATAATATTAGTAAATTTTATATTATGTTGCTCGTCCTAGAAATACATCTATGTTTAGATAATATATGTGTATGTGGTTATAAAATCGATGTTCCATGGAGTAACATATCTAATATGTTGTTCTAGACCTGACTGAATGTAACCTGATACCTGAAAACATTCCATAATGTGCACATGGTTAGACACACCTAGGGAATATTTATAATATAATCCGTGTTTTTTAAGACCATTATGATGAACTTGACTTGATAATGGAATATAATTATTATGTTTAACCCTAAGGAGTTTATATTTATAAAATAAGGATTCATGATAGATAATTATATGATTTTCTCAATGTGATTATTATTTCTCACAGTATTCAATCTAGTCTTACTGAATATATGGAACTTGATGTATTCTTTTTAATATCACTAAAGAATGAAAAGGAGTTGAAAATGAAAAACCAAGTGATATGTTAATAAGTTTGAAGTATATTGTTTTTATGGAAAAATATTTTTCTCAAAATATGATTACAAATATATACAATTACCATGTACCAAACAGACCAACTAATAAAAGGATGGTGTTTTCTAAGAGGTCGAGTAGTGGAGACCATGTAGTATAGAAGTCTTGACTTCTGACAAGTATGAACTGTGGAATGAGACACAAAGAGAAGTATCTCAATGGTATAAGAAAATGATTTATGTGTGCTAAATAAGGAAATAAATTAGTGGTTTATCGAGGAAAAATAAAGAGTATGATTTAAGGAAATGGAAGTCATCGTAATAATTCATTTATAATTTTTTTTTAAAAGTTTTATGTACCTGATGATTACCGGTGTCAATTTCCTCTTTATTAAGATATTCTCTAGACAAAATAAGGATCTGTTTGTAAATAATTAGTTAAAGTAATTATGTATTCATGTTCAATTGAAAACCATTCATAGAAGGTAATTTAGTGAATAAACTTATTTCAAGGATGTCAATAATATTTGTCTTTTAAATTATATTAATTTGGTTTTTAAAAATTAAAAACTATAATCCATGTGAAAAATAATTAAATATTGAATGAAAGTGGGTCATGAACCCATAACCAATGGATGATCTGGGTTTCATGACAATAACTGAATTAGACAGTGTCCTATTTAATTTTCATTCTTTCAGATAAACAATTTTTTTAATGAATATTAATAATAAACTAGTAGTGTCATTTTTTTGATGGTTAGATATTAATATATTAACCATATTGTTTTTTGAAGATATTTAAATAGAAACAGTTATAATTTTAAAACTTTTATAGGCCTTACAATCTTTTAAAATTAACATTTCAACTTAAGGAAAAAACATTTTTGATAATTAACATTGGGGAGTACATGGAAGAATTATAATTTTTTCAAATAACAACAAAAGTTAATGATTATTCATTTAAATTTAGAAGAGAAATGTAATAATATTTTGTTATATTATTGGTAAGTAAATTAATTACAAAACATTCTAAAAATGACATAGAAATATAATATTTATATAATATAATAATTTCTATTGAACAAATTTCCTTATAAATCATCAAATATTTTTGCCTATGTAGCCCTAAAATTAACACTGATCATTCACTTATTTTATATTGATTAACTTATTAAATCCCAATAAACATTTATTATTTTACTCAATGTTTGTACCTCTACATTCCACTAATGTTCTCTTACATAATGATCTTATTACATGTTAGTCTATGTGATCTTTGTACATCGCATTTGGTTTTCTAAGACACTATTTTATAAACCATTCTCACTATATAGGTCATCAAACATATGAAACTAATAATAATATATCACAAGACTGATTGAAAATTTATGGGATGAAATATAGTTATTGTGGGGAGAATGTAACAACCAACAATTATAAACTAACAACCTTCAATTCGCTAGCGTGAATGACACGCGACACTATGAAAAAAAATTCATATAATATCTAGATATAGTATAATATATTTACTATATAGTATAGATACTTTTTAAATTTAAATGATTGAAATAATGAGAAATTGTACATTACAAAAATGTGTGGCCTTCCCTAATATTGTTTGTTACATGCATGAGCGACCATCGTCAATGGCATTCACCATATGCAAGATTGAGTTTTACTAGATAATAATATATTATTAAAATAATATTATTTAATAAAATATGATATAAGATAACTTTTTTGTTGGTGCTTATGACTTTTGAAAATAATATAATTAAAATCTATGGTTTATATAAATATAAAATTAATATATTTGTTACCAATTAATGAGGCACAATAATAAGAACTAATTGGATATAAAAAGAAAATATTATTATATATATTTATCCAAAGGTGGTGTGTCTTAATAAAAATAATTAATTAAAATTATTTACTAATTATAATGAAATATATATTTTATATATTAATTTAAATGTTTTTTATTTTTATCCATTACGGTTGGTATGCTGATAATTATACCAAACCCTTTTTACACTTAAAACCTATATTTTTATAGAGGCAATTTTACTATCATTCAATTGGGATCAAATTTTAAATATTAATTTGTATAATTTAATTAATTTATTATTTCCAAATAACCATAATATTTTAAATATTTACATAATAAGTATGTTATGGGATTTTTTTTGATGTTTTCCAGAATCATCACATTTTTCAATTAATAGTTAAATATAATAAATTTTAGTTCCAAACTTCTCTTTGATTAATATTATTTATAAGGATAAATAAATTTTTATATTGGTTTTAATTTATAATTATATATTATTTTTATCAAGTAATACAATTTATGTGATTTGGATAAATTAAAATTGGAAATTTAATGTAATAACTTATCAAATGTTTGGACAATTATACATTAAAAATATGTGTAGTCGTCCAACTTGTGGGATGAATTTTAAATTAATTTTTTCCACTTTGATGATTGGAATTTGGGATAATGGTTTCAATATTTTTAATAATAATAATTTATATTATATAATAATTTTAATATAGTGTTTGACCAAAAATATTAGTGAAAGTGACAAAAATTTAATTTAATTTTCTAAGGAAAATTTAAGCATAATAATGTTGTACACCATCAAATTATGATAATATTGAACTATACACTTTTCCACACCCATTTCCATCATATATCATGTCCATTAAACTTCCATTGACTAGTATGGTTGTGTTTTTATGGATTTTTTACTTGATATCATATGTAAACCTAACTTTTTTTCAAAAATTCTTAGTGAGTCCTTTTCCTCCCATATAAAAAGACAACATCTCTCCCATTACATCAGACCTATTAAATAACCTATTTTCGACCAATATCCACCCAAATATAATCATAAAATATGTCCCATTCACCATTAATACTTTATTTGGGAATAAATATTTATAAAGAATCCTTTTTTGTATAAACAATGAAAAATTCCCCAATTAAAAGGTAACGCCTTCTCTCAATATCTTCTGTTTTATTTTTATTTTGAAAATCCTATGTTATTATTGTTCTATCATTAAATTAAAACATATTAGCTTATATATAGTATTATTATTTGTTTTATTATGTTGAAATACACTTACAGACACTTCCAACTAATGGGTATTGAATATATTGTTTTTGTGTACATAGAACTATTTCCAAAAGAAACAATGATTAGTCAATTTATCCAATATCAACACTCATGATGGAAATTATGATGTAAAATATGTTTCGAATGATATATATTATATTTATTACTAATTTATAAATGTTTAATCACGTTAAAACACATACAGAAATAAATTTCCATTTTACGTTAATATGAAAATATCATTTGAGGATGTTTGGACTATCTCCCCCTCAAAGTGATATGATTCATTCATAAGATACGTGGGATGAATAAATGATTTTTATAATTAAATATATTATACATATAAAAAATAAATATGATGCTCATGATATATATATAATTCTAGAAATATAATACATATCATCCTCTTTATTTACCATTCAATCACTTTAAAAGAGATAACTTTGTTGGCGGACATGTGGACCATCGCCTCCAGGACATGATTTAATTTCATTTACCTCACAAGAAATATATATATTAGTATATATATTTGAATAATATTGAATTTATTATATAATTATATTTCTCAAAATTAGATTGTTTTACATACCTTTCTTCAATAATGATTGTTGAAAAATTGGAACGTTACTCATCCAATGTATGGTCTACCATCTCTATGATTTTAACACACAAAAAATTTCATAAACATATTCAATTATTGATTTTAAAATTATAATTAAGTTGTAAATATGATAGTTATTTACATTTTAGTATTCTTTATAAGTCATATAATGACCCCATTGACCAAAGATGATATGTAGATTTTTTAACACATAAAATGAAATTGGTTTAAAAACATAATATAAATTCAATTTATTTCGTAGTTTTACACAACATTGTAATATGTCAAGTAATATTAATTATAAATAGGAAAAATATTCTAATGATATTATAAAATTAACATATTTTGATTATATATTAATTTAGTTGACATTAACCTTAATGGAAACTGAATTTAAGGGATTCTTATCTTATTTTCAATCCATGAGGCACATATAATAGTCATTCACTTGATTTCAGATACATATAGTGTATTTAAAACAACAAATTTGTCATATAATACCATTAATTATATTATCTTCTTGGGATTGAAATGTTTTTTACATATTATGACATTTTTTCCAATTACATTCTTACAACATTAGTAATGTATTATCAACACACTATTTACATTTGTAACATAAATGTTATGTTCAACAGTTACATATATTGTGTGGTGTATCGAATACTGGTTTTATATATTATACATTTAATCCACTTTCCTTATAGTGTTTTTAAAATTTCATTTAACAATATTCCTTCATGATGATTATGATTTAAAAATTTTCGAAGATATATGGGTAACATTGGAATGTTTAAATATTATTTTCCTCAGGACTAATCTAAATGATCATTCACAGAAATTTCTATTTTTGAAAAATATTTTCCCATTTTTCAATAAACCCTTTAATTATTTTAGATTTATTCATGACCATTCTCAGTTATTAGTACCAGTTTTCAACTCATTGGTACTGAGGTGTTTTAATTTTGTTTCATAAAACCATACATTATTTTTCTCTTTATTCAGAGAATCTGTTTTCTTTTAAAAAGCATGTTTTATTATGTTTTATTCAAAATTATCTTTAAAGTTATTTTGTAATGAAAATTTTACCCTTTTTCCTTTTACAAATATTTTTATTAGAGTCTTCAAATAACATTCCAAATGAGGAATTTTCTAATCGGTTTCCATACTATTGGAATGTTCTCTTTAACTCGTAAAAATTGTATATATTTATCATCCATGTTTTTTTGAATCCTCTTTTTCAAGTTCATATGTTTTATTTTTAGAGAATTTTTTCATTAAAATTTATTTTCATGAAAAATTATTTTAAATTTCTTCTTCAAAAGAAAATGTTATTTTCCTCAAGAATTATTTTAAAATATATTACATTAATTCATCAATGACAATAAACCTTCTTTCTAAAGCCACATAAGATTTCTTGTATTGATGACAATAATATTCATTATCTCGATGTATTGTGATTTATTTATGCCAAGTATTGTATTAACAATCACTTCTTCGATTTATTTTTAAGTCCCACTGAAATATTAAATTTCGTATCAACATTGAACCTTGAATTTATTCATAATTATCCATTTAATTTCCTAAACCATAAAAAATTTTACATACATTGTATAAATTGATAGAATATGATTATTTTTAGAAAATTTTATAAATCAAAATATCTTATTGAATAAGGATAATTGATACGAAATTTTTTTTGTTAATAAATTTGATTACTAGATATGAAGAATACATTGTACATGCAATAATGGGTGGATCCAGTACTTAATATAGCTCATTGATGAATCAATAGGTTTTTATGAGAGAAATAAGTTTTAGAAATTAAACAGATGATTGATCCATAATTATTAACTTTCTAGAGGATAGATACTGATTTTATAGGTCCTCATGTTATTTAGAAAAGAAGTCCATTATGAAATAATTTCTCTCAAAATTGTTCCAGTTATTATTCATCTATGATGTTTTGTGTGGCGATTCATATGGATACATTTCATTTTTAGATATTTAAATGGAATGATTTTCAGTTTCATGAACTACCATATTTATTTTTCCTTATCTAATTATTTTAATCTAATTTGTTTATATTTATTACCTTACAATATTGTATATGAACTTTCTTCTTAGGTTATTATTTATAAGGAATGTGGTTTCAATTATTTACCATGGCATAATAATTATTCTATTTGATTTATTATTGAGCCCACTATATTTTTTCATTAATAACCATTTGAGATAACCCTTATTTTTTCATTCCCTAAGAATAAATGAAGTGTACTATAAAAGGTATTCATGGATTTACATGAGGTATTTGAGTTATCTTAAATGCATTTTATTCAGAAAGAATGAAGAAATATGTTTTATTTAGTGCATTCTTTTATAATAAAATACAAATTTCACTTCATACATTATCAATACTACAAATAAATAGGCCTTTGGGGACTGATTTATTATGTTTAGGCCAATTTAATGTTTATTTGATAACAGATCTGAGCAATCTGGGGTTGGGTTGATAAATAATTTTTAAATTAAAATTCACATCACCTTGATTTATGTCTTAATGAAAAATTAAATAAACAATTTATTTATATCAATTATTTTAAAATAATGATTTATAAATCCATAATCCATGTTTGGTATTTAATAATCTTCCTAGTTTGTCTTAGAATTTTTTTATTTAGAGTATTTTCTATAAAGTGTATTTTTTAACCACAGTTGATGTTGGATTTTTAATATGTTTTCTCAAATAAACAGTGTAAGATAGCTATCCTACATGGATATTATGTAATTTAAAACATATAATCACCCATTATATTTTCCATTTTAATTTTTTTCAATGTAAATTAATATTATTTCTAATGTGGAAGTTATTTTTAACATCCTTCAAAATATCCAAAAATATTGAATTATTTAAAATGTATTTTGAAGTTATGTTACATGTTAAATGTAAATAAAAAAATAGGTATGAATAAGTTTCTATACTTTTTTAGAAATTATTATTCACATTTTTATAGCTAATGTAATCTATTTTTATAATCCATTCAAATTTCTATTTTCATCAATTAAAATTGAATGAATGAAATGATATTGATTAATCTAGTTTTTTCTCCACCAAAATAACTTTAATTAAACATATCACTATTTCCATAAATTCTAATTCTCATATTACATTATTTTTCATAGGATTATCCTCATTTGATCTTATAATAATTAATTTACCTTCTATATGAAATTATGTTCATGAACCAATCATTTGATATAATTCCTTAATGACTGAGAAGTTCATATTGATATAAGGATAAAATATTCACATTTTTTTATTTAATAAATTTAATCATAAAGAATTTAAATTAATGTATATATTTCTATAACAATTACACTCATGTAAAAATGTAATTCTATAACATATTCATTGAATAGTAACCTTTTCACCTCTTAAATTTTCTATAGAATATAAAAATTTTCTCCAGATATAATTTACAAAATATATTATATTTCCCATATAAAATTTCATTTAATACCATATCACACACATAACATAACATTTTGGTTCATTTAATATTATAATTATCCATATTTAACAATATTATCATCCAAAAATATTCCTATATAATTATAACACAATCTGTGATTACAATACATTTCATATTTAGTTTAATTAAATAAATGGTAATCATATATACGTCTATATCAAGTAATTTGAATGACTTATTCATCTTAGTATTCATATGATGAAAATATGTCCATCCAATATTATATTTTTATTATGGTACATAATCAATCATATATCATTTCTATAGAGAAAACTCATTTTTAAAATTAATGTTAACTTTTAAATAACTACCAAACATAAACCTTCAACATTTATAAATAATTTTTTCTCAATAAAGAAACGATTTCATCAGTGGGAGGGGGAATCATTATATATTAAATACAAATTATCCCATTTAATGACATTTATATTAAATTAGTAAAAAACCAAACTATTACTCAATCAAAATGAAAATGTTAAGGAATATATTTCACATGTGATTTTAAATAGATTATACTCTATATAATACATCCTAGGAGTATATATATGTAAATGTATCAATATACCAATGTCCACTAGGAATAACATTTTGTTACAAAATTAAAATTATTATTATTAGATTAAAATTCATATACATTTATGAAATAAGTAAATTTTATATCAATAATGTCCCACTAAGAGAAAAAAAAATATAAATTGTCTCAGTGAAATTAAATAACCATAAAAAGTATTATTTTTTGAAATCTTCTCCATATTCATCTTGACCCATGATCAAATGTTCCAGAATTAAAATATTTCATAAGTGTAATACAAATATATAATGTATTTCAATTATTCCGTAAAGAAATATTTTTTATCCCATAAAATTATATCATATACCAAACATTATTGTAATGTTAATTTATTTTTTATTCTCCCGATGAGATGATATCAATATTTATGATATATCTATGTTGATAAATGAAATAATGATCATGAAACATTTCATCATATGATATTAGATAGAAAATAAATTCAAATATATTATATTTTAATGACACACAGTTTACATAAATATATATCAAATTATATTTTATTAATATTAATTACATAAATATGAAATATTCCATAATAAAATAGTTCTATTTTTTTTAAAACATATAATAAAAAAAATAGTTCATATGAGTTTTTCAACATATCCCGTATTGTGAATTTTAAAATCAACACTTCTAAGAAATATTATACATAATACCATTCATTATGCCTAAGGGAATGGAATCATATGAATGGGTGTACACCAATCCATAGTAATTCTATAACTAGGAAATATCAAGAAAACCATTACCATAATGGTTTAGGAACAATATTATATAATTTGAAAAACAAAAACTTCTTATCAATTATCATTAACATGATCTACATAATAAATCATACTAGTTTGTAAAGGATGTGCCAAAATGGAATCATACAAAATTAACCATGAGATAAAATAATATTCAAAAGAAATATGTTTTCATCATAGATATAGGCACAAAAAATAATTTACTTAACAGTCGAGGATAATTTCCCATACCATTATAATTGAATGTATTCATACCCAAACAATCGTAGTAGTAAAGTATCATACCAAAAAAATGTTTTTAAAAATAAACTTTTATGAACTGTGTTAACTCCCTATTCTAGTGATGTTTATATAATGATATAACCACATTACTCCACTCATTGGAGGGAGATACTGGTCTCACTAAACACATAACAAATATAAATAAATTTTGTTCCAAAATATCAGAAAAACTATCATTGAATAACCCATATACAAATAGAATAACTTCATAAGAATTTCATCATAACGTTACCCACTGAAACGAAATAGGTTTCCTTAACATCACATAATTTCGTGATTTCATAATACATGTAAAAGAAATCTGTTTCATAATCAATAACCATATAATTGAAATGGGTTACTTAAACATCATTTAATCCCAATCATAATACATTTTCAGAATTATTAAGGATTTTATCAATGAAACATATCACCATTGATGTTTATTTAAATTCTAATAATATCGTCATTGACTAATTTTTTGGGATGATTTTCTTCAAAAATTTCCATGTAAACTAAAATTGAAACATTGAAAATACATATTTAAATTATAAAATATTTTAAAAAAATAAAGATATCAATTTCATGGAAAATGACTGTAGAAACATGAATGGGTTGACTTCAGGATTTCGAGGACATAGGGTAAGAAAATATCATTCAAGACATATATTTTAAAATGATTTTCCAATTAACATTTTCAATAAAAATAATAAGATCCATGTTTTGAAAATGAAATGAACATTTCTTAAAAAAATAATATTTCAAATTTCAAATAATGGAAAAAATTCCACTAAATGATCCCTTGTTAGTTGAAAAACAAGACTTACAAATATTATTATAAATCGTTGGAATAAAAAATAATATTTTTAATAGAAGGTGTAAATTTTTTATATTTTCAATAAAACCCATATTTAGAACACATTGAAACATAAATATATGAAATTTAAGGGAGATTATTTTTTATTTATATAAATAGTGTCTTTTGAAATTCATGATTTTAATTAAGGAATGTTTCATAATCATAATCATAATAAAAATCATAAACAGTAATAATAAACAACGAGATTCTAACACATAAAACTTACAATATAGAATTATATTAAATATTAGGAATGATGAAAAAAAATATTAAACTATATTTTTTTAAAATAGTTTTCATTTTACAAAACATAAATTCCATTAATATGTATTATATACACCATAGAATAGACACAAATTGTGAATATTTCTTGTGTCCCACTGAAATAGTAGTGATGTAAAATCCCTTTCCACTTTGGAATCACTTGTATCATGATCCCAAATAATTATTTAATTACATATAAAAATTAAATATCATTAAAAATGTATAATAATTAAATTACATGTCAATATTGAATTATTTATTCCACGCAGAGGATATTAGTGTTGTATATCAAATATGTCTTCCATAAAAAAAGTGCGAATTTAAATCATTTACATCGTGTCATTAGTTTAACCGTATAGGTTCAAAACTATTCTATAATAAATATATGTTAATTATACATATATTAATGAACTATAGTCATATATATCGATCAATATATTATTTTATTAAGAGTTTTTATTACCTTTTGAAAACAATTCCATGTTAAAATAATGTTTTGAGTAAAAATTGCTTCAGTTTCTGTGTTTATATTGTTTTTGGAATTTATAATACATTTATATTGATAAAGGATAAATTTTTTCAAAAATTGTATCCATGATATATATATATATAATTTTATGAGTAAGCATGTTGTTATTTTCATGAATCATGAAAACCCTCTATTGATCATCATTTAGTCAAATTTTGTTTATGGATGATTAGGCTAAAAATATGTAAAATTTAATAAGTTCATCGGTTATCTATTGTTAGCGCATGGCTTAGAGAAACCATGTTCTCTTCTAGTAAAAACATGAAAATCGAGATTTTGGGGGATTTCACAATGGGACTTATATTTGAAAAACCATATACACACTAAGGAGAACATATGAAACCCCACTAGTAGGGGTGCATTATATAACAGCATGTTTTTTGTTTAACTATGCATCCCTACACATCTTACCATGCACATAGATTTTAATTAATCAGAAAACTAATTAAAATTTTCTTAATTTCCCATTTCCCCGCCTATCTAGAATAATTTGTCATAGATTGATTTTATAGGTCATTGGAGCACTCAAAGATTTTTTTGGACCCTTTCAACCTTCTTCAGGGTGAATCGAAGCATAGAAATCTTAAAACAATTATCTCATGGTAATATTTCTCTACATGTTCATTATACCTCGTTATCTCTTTCTAGATACCTATGTAGTAAATATATATTTTCTTAAAAAAATAATCCTAATTTATCTTGATCATGAATATATATTGGATTCTTGGATTATCGTTGCTAATGTTTTGTGTTGTAGTTTCCCATTTAGTGATTTGTGATTTTTTATCTGGTTATCCTATGGTTGGTGATTCCATTTTGGACTGGAAAATTGATTCATCGTAATATTTCATGATTTAAATTTAATTAAGATCTATTCGTTTTCTAAAAAACCAATTCCATGGAATTGGGGAGTTGAATTTAATTTAGTATAAAATATGGAAACCCCCTAATTCACTGATTTGGATATTGATTGTATAAATATAATTGAACTAATTAAATATAATTTATGATTTAAATTTTGAAATGGATTCTCAAAACTGATTTAAAATTTTAATGTTTAAAAATTGATTTTTTAGTTTTGATAGAAACCCATGGGTTTTATCTTAGAAAATTCATCATTTGATTAATAATATTTTTTTTAATTTAAATTGAAAAATTGAAATGAAAAAATTCTATGAATTTCATTTTGGTTGGTTTCAAAATAGATTTCCCATTATTGATTATTGTTTCAGCCCATGAAAAGATATGTAGTTTTTGAGTAATTAGCCACAAACAAATTGGGTAATAATTGACCTATAAATTTATTAACTCTTAACAAATTTGTTATAAACATATTGGAGGATCTTATCCCTAGTGGTTTGTGGGATAATTTTCTTTGGCCAATGTCGGATAGACATATGGGCACATTTCTGTTGTCATTTTATAATTTTCTGATATTCCCAAAACAAAAAACTATTGTACCTACTAAAATATGACCATGATTCACTTTTCTAATTCTTTAATATATATTATATTCCATGTAAATTTTTTTATACATTAATTTTAAATTTATATATACACTTTTACTAAAACTTTATTTGTATAGTTATTTTTATAAATTTTTCCCTATTCTGAATTATAAAACATGTTTTGTTTTAAATATTTTTGGAAACCACATGCATGATTACATAAAATTAAAATATTTAATATTTTAATTAATTAGGTCATTTTATTATGGAGTATATGGTGAGATCCTACTAATCTTTTAACTCACACACTACCTCTATATTTGGGAGTATTTATATTTCTTATTACTAGATTCTTGTGATTGAAAATAACATGTGGTATGTGGTTCTGTTGCTGATATTTGGGATTTGAGTTCCTTTTCTGTCGTGAAATAATTTATTTGTATTATTTTCATTTAAAATATTGTTTTACATTGTGTTTTATTACCTATTTGAATTATATTATAGTTCTCTATATGGATATTTTTGTGTATTCATACAGAATTGTATTTCTTTTTTCAATTGTGTTTTTGGAAAATTCACACCCACATTCACATTGAATGATTCACTGTTCTTTTCTCCAACCCATACAGATCAATAATTCGCTTAATGATATGTTAATTATAAAATGGTTATCATTTTACTATGCTATCTGAGCATGTTCAAGATAATTTTGTTTCAATGGTATAAGATAATAATATTTCCTTGATGTTAGTATACAAATGTGTAATATTTTCTCAATATCAATGGTAGTTGGACTTTCCAACTCTCACCAGAATGATCATTAATTCAATAAGGGTATTTGTTTAAAGTTGTATTAATGATTATTTCTTGATTTTTATATAATTTTAATGTGGATAGGTTGAAAACCAAAAATTATGTTCGTATCTATATGTATCAATTTCACATGTTGCTATATTTGAGTGTTTATATGATTTATTCAACATTTTCCACTGCTTTTTGTATCATCATACTGATGAGAAGTCATGAAAATCAGATCCTAGATGAATTTTTTGATGAACCATAGTTAGGGAATATTTATGAGCACTAGAAATTAGTTGTCATTATCATACCCATTTAACATTGTTTCAGACATGCATCTCTACCAATTATCATTTAGGATCCAGCAATGGAACCTCAAAGGGATATTTTAAAAAATCGTGATCAAGAGTTTCCTCACTTGATTCCGACAAAATTAAATGTTTCTAATGACCCTAAAATGTATAAGGAACAATTTAGAGATATTGAGATTATAATTTTTTTCATGGGAAAATTAAATGAATTCAAGTGGTAATGTGCCACCTTCTAGAAAAAGGGTCTTAGAAAAATATGGTCGAACATGATGGTGAAAGTAAAGAAGCATGAATTTATAGATTGTAAATAAATAAAATTCAATTTTCATTGGAAATTTATATATTGTTTCGTTGGATTTTTATAAGGTTGACAATTTCTTTATACTTTCGCAGGATAAAGAGACCTTGAAAGAATTTAAAAATCTCATTCTTGATAATTTAGATTTTTTACTTGAGAGTGTGAAGAATGGTAATATGAAGACTCAATGGATCGATATGGTACATTGATATGATATTAATTCTTAGTTATTCATACTAAAAATTCTTTCTTATGATGATGTGTTGGATAATGTTTTAATGTATGAAATGGACATGGATATTAAATTTGGGATGATAGGAGTTCCTATTTTACATATGAACAGATTATTGAGTTCCTCTAAATATGAGATAAAGAATTATGATACTCACGCACGATAATAGTAGTAGTTTTTTCCACAACCTCCTATAGTAGCAGGAAGAGGCCTTTTTTATTTTCAAAAAGTGTGTAAGTCTAGGGAATTATAAATGGGTTTTATAATATGGAACCCAAGACATGTGGCTCTTACGGACATTTAGGTCTCTTAAATAAGTACTACCATGATTATTAAACTCCACTTAGTGGTATTGGATCATTATCACTTATTACAAGTGGGGTGAACTAATATTCTTTACATAAAAATTGTATCAATCCATAGGAACCTGTAAGTATGCTTCTTTACATAGTGAAAGTGTCTATGTAGGAAGAATACGTAGATCCAATAACCATTATAGGTTTAATCAATACAGATTTTTCAATATTGAATGAATTATTGTTACTAGGGAATTGTAGTTTATTATTTCAACCTATATTTTCACTCTACGGAATCATCCCACATGGAATATATATTATATTCTAGATATTACTACACCCCAAATAACGAAGATAGAACATAAACTCTACAGTCCAAATAGTGTTTCATCGTTATCAGATATTGAGCATATGTGGAATTTCTTATTTCTTAGCATAAAACCCTTGATTTCATATTTGGGATGAATTGGACAATTAATAATAAATCCCATATTTATTTTCATCTTTGAATTGTCTAGTTTATTATACATGATTGTGCATTCCATAGCATTCATGGATAATGGGACTTTGGGTTGAGTATAGTTAGACCCTCATTTCAAGAGTTTGGGAATGTAATATCTATGTTTGGTTTGTCATATAGTGATAAAATCATTGAGTTATGATCTTCTTCCAGTTTTCATCAATTTCCAAAATGTTTTCCATTTAACTTCTCTATTTTGACACTAGTAAGAGATGTATAATTTCTTTTTGATTCAGTACATCTTACTCAACTTGTTTTTATTCCCCCTATCACAATGAATCAACTAAAAAAAGAGTTGAGTACTCAGTTTTTCCATAATTTACTTAAGGGTTATATATACTATATTATTTCACCATGGGTGGCACATGTTCTCTTTTCTATGGGTAATTTTGGTTCAAGTTACATCCAAGGTAATTAGAGAATATTATATTTTCATATTTACTAATATTTTTAAATTGTATATTAATTTCATGTTAAAGGGGAATCTACATTCGATAGTGTACACGACATGCAATAATGATTTTCTCTGAACTCTCATGTTGCACCCAATATTGAGTCATATTAGAAAAAAATATAAAAATATATTATTATTTTAAATAGCAGTTAATGACAAACCGTTTTTTGGGTGTGAATAAAAAATAGTAACTATGTTATGATTATAAATGTTTCTTAATTTTTTTTAAATTTACCCAATTAAATTTTGAGGATTAAAATTTGAATGAACCTAATTATAAGATTAAATACTGTAATATTCTTTCAAATGTTGATTTACTGCCATTTGATGGATATCCATTTTTAAATGTAGTTTTCTTCAATTTTATATGTTATATTTGATAAAATAATATTATTCTATTGAATAAGGACATCAAAATTTACATTGGCTGAAATATTGGAACTTTTATGATAATAAAATTTTCAATGAATTGTAAAAAATAATGCATTTTAATTCAAACCAACCTTTTAATATAGTATATTTATTTGGATAGATAATATTTTTAATTTATTTAATGTGTAATTAGATTATATTTTTCTCATTTAATATAATTTTGGTCATTGGATTGAGTTTTAATTATAAATTAAACATAAACAAGTGGCAGTCTTTTGATAGTTATTATTTTTTTTAATACAGGCTTTTTTGTTTTGACAACAGGAATTAATATTAAATTAAATTTGAAAAATACTATGTTTTGAATTTAAAAAATTGGATCTGTACTTGGAATCATGAGGAAAAAAATTGTAAATAGTTAACTCTTATTTTTAGACACTTTTAATAGGAATTTCAGTATATATTTTATATACCATGGTAAAAAAATAAATATGGTAAATAATAGTAAAAATAATATTATAATAATATTAAATTACCTTAACACATTTCCTAATTTTATTTAATCCATGGGCATCTTTGGTCGATTTTAGGACCCCATGGAGCCACATGTAAGTGAAAAAAATTTAAATTAAAGATAAGTAACATATAACATAAACATATAAATCTTAGTAAATCATTTTTCATAATGAGTTGTATAAGAGATATATTCAACTATAAATAGTCATTCTAAATCTAATTGTATTTCATAAATAATGGTATTTTATTTATAATTATTATATATCATATAAATAATTCTATTTATGACACAATGATGATGTCATGATTACCTCATTAATTAATGTTTTAAATTAACATGATTACATATATTAAAATAAATTCATTTTGAAACTTTTTATGACATCCACTAATTTATGGATGATTATAACTTTTTATATTGGAATTATTGATGTTATTTTGAATGAATCAAGTTTTTATAAAAAAAATTAAACTCATCATTTGAATTGTTTATAAATTGGCATGAATGGGTTTTTATATCAGTCAATATTTTATTAAATGATAAAAAGGTCCAAAACATCTAATATTCTAAAACAATGACATATATAATGACACTAATATCATTAATGGTCCATTTTTTGGACTCTTTGCACTATATATTAAATATATTATCCATATAAGTTTAATATATAAGAGAACATGCTAAAAGATAAATTAGTTATCTAAAGGTTAATGCTAAAATATAAGGTTAATTTCATGCTCTAAAAATGTCTAAACCTTATTTGATGAGAGTATTTAGAAATATGCACACCTAATTTAAGAATTTTATTTATTGGGGTCCTTTTTAAATCGAAATTATGTTTGTAATAAAATAGCATTTTCAAACTTTCTTAAAGAGACCCTCCTCACCCTTTTAAATAGCCATCAACTCTAACCCTTACTCACACCTTTCATTAAACATGTCTTGTACAAACTATATCCAAATACTCTACCAAATTCCATCTATTCCAACTATATGAATTAAATTAGGGATAATTCACTTCAAAAAAACATTCTGGTTCAATCCAAAATGAGTTACCCAATTTAAAGGTAACATATTCTCTCAAGTTATTATCATTTATTTTCCTTCTCTAACCCCATAAAATCCATTTATTACGTTATTTTATAACAAAAAAAAATATCCTACATATAATAGAATATTTCTATGTGAACAATATATACTAATCATTCACACACATCCATATAATGGATACGAACGTACCGTTTCTCTGGACGACAAATTGTTACCTCATAAAATGATGATTATTCAATTATCTCCTAAAACCTCTTATGGTGGCCATTATGATGGAACGGTATTTAGATGTGATATTTATTATATTTATATTGTTTCAAAGTTTATGTATTTTTCTTTTATATCCTAACATTATAGTTTTCATAATGGGTAAATACGATAATTTCATTTCAGGAAGTGCAGACTCATGCCCCCTCAAAGTGATATGAATCGTTCATTCAATACGTAGAACTTATAAAGGATTTAATTAATGAAATTATGTATGATATTATTCTAGAGTTATAAAATATCTAGGTATCGTTGTGTTTTTAATCCATTAAATACAAAATTGAAATGAAATTAACGTTAATGTGTATGTACGACTTACCGTGTCCATGAACGATGCATTTCATTTCTTATCTTCAATTTTTATGTATTGTTATAATGAAATATATTTATACTAGATATATATGATATATATGATATCCAAATGATGAATATAATTATTGAGAAAATGTAATTTTGACATCATGGATAACATGTAAATATAAGAAGTTTATTTTTGACTCAAGTATCAAAAATTGCAAAAATGATCGTTATTAACATAAATGATTATGTAATGTTTATAACATGGTAATAAGTTTTATAAAATGAATAATGAACGATAAAAAGGATTATAATAATTTATAAATTATCTTTATATTATTATTCAGTTTATTAAAGAACAAACAATTCAAGTCAGACACGAGGAAAGGGAAATTCATAAACCAAATTTCATTTTTTCGGTTGATCTTCTCTTTTTGGTTTATGTCGTTCGTTGATTATATAAGAATATAATTTTTATATATAGTATTTTATTTATATGTAATTTAATTTTTCTTTAATGAATACACATAATCATTAGTTTTTTTACCAAATGATCTTTGTAAGGGAATTCATCTAAATCTTCTTTCATTGAGGCATATTTTGATTTATACACAACATTCTTTTATATGGTGTATAAACCCCATGGACATTTAATTTCATTAGAATGGAATATTTTATCTACAAATTTTTTTACTGAAAAACAAAAATAATGTTTATTTTTAACATACGTGGTGACAATGACCTTTTTTCCATCGTGAACATTATTTGAAATTTGAATTCCTTAACAAGCTGTAATGTTTTTAAATGTAAAATAAATACCATATTCTCCTTTTATGTATTTTGGTATTTATTTTTTTTATAATGTATTCATTATGACAATAGATATATTTTTATTTAAATGTGTAAATCATATCTTTCCTTTGTTCTTGCTCACGTGTTATGATTTTGTTGTGGTTCTTGGGAATTGTTTACTTATACAGGTGGTTCCATGACAAACCTAAGGAGGGTGAGCTCGAGATAACTCTCTAATGAATTATGTAACACAATGTAGGTAAACATTAATGTTTCTATTAAGGGTTTTATGGGATTTTACTGTGATGGCTATTCCAAGTGTAACTCTCTACGTAACTGTGAAAGCTACAACATAAGTATAATATAGATACCACATGTTACCTTTAGGATTTAGGATTTCCATTTGTTATTACTAAATAAGATGGACTTATGTGGTATGTTGAATATTGAAAAGTATGTTATCATTCACATGTATGTATTTATGTACTAATGGTTTTTTATCTTGTTTTATGACACTTACTGAGCTTTTTATTCTCATCCCATGTTTCTGAAATGTTTTTCACAGGATATATGGCGGGGTAAGAGAAAGGATGAATTCAAGAATAATTAGATCAAGAATATAATTATTGTTTTTTAATAGTTATTATATTATATAAAAATTATACTTAGTAGATGTGTATGGTTTTTAATATTTTATATGTAATTTAATAGTAATGGCAAAATTATTTAAAACTCCAATCATGAAAAGTTCCTCAATGTGAATTATTATCTTAATTCAAGAGTATGTAATGATTATGGTTGGGTCCATATAGTTTGTATCAATTTGAGGTTTATATAACATTATATGTTATGATGTAATTTAAGAATAAGTGACATAACCAAAATTGTTAGCGTATTATAAAGATTAATAATTAATTTAGGTAAATTAAATGGTTTTAAGATAACATGAATATGTATATTTTAATGTTTACCCTCCTCATAATATATTATATGATGATTTTACTGATATATTCACACTTTCCTTTTTGGTTTTAGTAAATGGATGGATCTAGCAGCCTCCAAAGTAACAATTGATGTGAAAAAAAACTAGGACAATCATGAAAATAAGAAACGTAATGATATTGGGGATTTAATGTGAACTCTTGTGGTTATTCTCAACAAGATATCTGGAGTATTTATTGACCACTTGACCTTGGTGATTATTTATGAGGCAACATATATATGACAATCAAATCCCTATGGATGTTCAGGTAATAATTATGAAGGTAACAATATTCAAAAACTTGTGTTTCAAGGATTTGGAAAGAAACACCTAGGAAAATGATTCAAAGAGATGAGAAGATTATATAGATGTGGTAATGAAGGTCATCAATCACGTACCATACATGGAAAAAGGAAGTGTCTAGTGGACTCTGGGAAAGGGAAAAAAGTTCTTTCTGAGTGATCAATTGAATATTTTAAATGTGGAGTGCATGGTAATTATAAAAATTTATTTCCTACGATTATGGTTCGGGAATGGGATAAGAAGGACATTAAAAATATATGATTACCAATACCAAATGACAATCCAATAGTTAATGAGGAAACTGAAAATGACTAATGAATTGTATTTATTATTTCCTACCTAATGTTTTGACGTTATTGAATCTTAGTATATGATTCATGATATTGTTTTTATTAAATAATTCTAATAGAATAAGTTGGTAAATAATTGATAATGGATCATGAAGAACATTTAATGAGTAATAAGTATACATATAATGGATTCAAGAGTTATGCTAGGATATTAGATGATGAAATAATGAAACATATTACGGCTCTTTCCATGATGGGATTACATTAGAAGACATTTTCTATTATGTGTAAATCTCAATTTTGATATGTGAAAATGTTATTCAAGGAATAATAATCTTTTTTTGTGTATATATTTATAATTAATAATTTGGGTTTATATGATCCTTGAATTTTAGGTAATTATAGGTTATTACATTCTAGGATGAACTAGCGATGTATGAGATAACATTTGTGGTTAAAATATGTTATGGTTATTTTGTGAAATTAATATCATTTT
The DNA here is from genome assembly GCA_963277665.1 of Viscum album. Classification (NCBI taxonomy): domain Eukaryota; kingdom Viridiplantae; phylum Streptophyta; class Magnoliopsida; order Santalales; family Viscaceae; genus Viscum; species Viscum album. Next base: position 267,670,354 of record OY728166.1, read on the forward strand.
TTAGTAATGTTATGAAATTATATAGTTTTTTTAAATGTAAAACATGTAGATTGTGTGACATCTCGTTGCATCGAACAAAGCTGCATGAATCGAACCCACAACAAAAGTGTGATGAGGATTTATCGCCTACCACTAGACTACGAGAAGTAGCTGGTTAATATTACTAACCATTTTTAGTTAGATGATTTTATGGATCAAGAATATTTTTATTTTGGGAACCTATGTTTTAACAAATGTATAACTTTGGTATTGTAAAATTATTTGGTGATTAAATTATAATGTTTATTTTAGAAGATGTTCTATCTTTTGGGAGAACTATATGCTTGTGGAAAATAGAATAATATTGTGTCTCATTTATGGAGTAATGGTTGTAATATTATTTATGGAAGAATATGTGTTTTTTAGACATATGGTGTTTTGGTTTATTAAATGAAATGATTTACCTATTATAGAGAATATGTGATTATGCAAATTACAATTCAGTATGAGACTTTAAGAGTTGCCGAAGTTATTTGGAGATACATGATAAGATTCTTTTGGAAGACTTTTTGATAAAATCCTTCTAAATATTGGTTTTCATACTTTATTTTGATTATATTGAATAATTTTAAGGAAAATTTTGTATTGAATGGTTTTTTAGGATTAGGGATTGTTTATTCATTTTTCGGGGATTAAGATTAGTATTTGTTTTTATAAAGTTTTTACATTTTTGGGGATTATAAAATCTTGTAATAGTTGTTTTGGTTTTATTTAATTTATAAAGTCACTGAAAAATATATAGTTTATATCTTATATATTATGTGATTTTCAAGATGTTGATTGTAGCACTTTAGGTGTGACCAATTCATCTTGAATAATCATTATTTTGAGAAAAGATGAGTTTTTGGTAGAAACATGTTAAAGAATAAAACTCAACTCAAAAAGTAATTATATTTATATATCTCCACAGAAAATATCAAAAATAAATTATCCAACAATATTAAATGAAACATAAAAAAATTTGTTTTTTTATTTTTCCGACTGAAAATCCAAAGACAGTTTAACCTTTCACATGTTTTAGGTTTTTTGGTGGTTAGCTTTTTTCATTATCATGTTTTTAATCACTCTCCATCATAACATGAAACATATTTTCTCTTCTATATCCATGTTATCAATGAATAATGGTATACGTTATCTCAGGTGACATTTTAACTTCCATTTATTTATTTTAAAATCATTTTTTTGTTTACTCATTTTATGATGTTGGACTTTAACTGACGTTTCCGCGCCTAATTTTAAAATTATGAGGATGTAATTTCTAAAAGGGGGGAATGATATAACATCCATGGTAAATAAAGAATATGGTATTTTCATATTTATTAATATTTTTTAATTAAGTATTAATTTTACTTTAATGGAGGTGCTATGTTTGATGATATACCTAACAAACAACAATGGGTTTCTCTGAAATCATATGCTTCACACAATGTAGAGTCATACTGAAAAAATAATAATAATATAATATTATTCTAAATGGTAGTTAATTTCTAGACATTATATTAGAATGAATGAACATAACTTACTAAAATATTATTTGACAAGTATTTTTAATTTCTCATACATTTTTTCAATAAAAATTAGAGCCATAAAATGTGATTAAATATACTTTTAAGCGTAAATACTATAATATTATATAAAAGAATGATTTAACACCTTTTGATGGAAAAACTTTTTATAAATTTTTTTTAACTTTAATATGTTCTATTTAACAAAATATTATTCTTCTTTTCAATTAGAAAATCCAAATTTACTTTTGATGAAATTTGGTATTTTTATGATAATATTCAATTTTTAATGAATAGTGTGAAATATAGAATTTTAATTCCTAAAAGAATTTTAATCTAATTCATTTATATGTTTAGATTATATTTTTAATTGTTTTTAATGTAGAATTAGATTATATTGAAACCACTTAAACCAATTTTAATGAATTTATGTAATTTCACTTTGAAATTGAACATCAACAAGTGTGAATCTTTGGATAGTTAATATTTCATAAAAACAAACTTTTTTGTTTTTAAAATGGGAAATAAATTTAATTTAAATTATAAAACTACTATATTTTGAATTTGGAAAAATGGATCCACTTATGTAAATAGTCATGTTTAATTTTTAGACATTATGAAAAGTATTTTCAGTAAATATTTTATTTACCACGGTTAAATGGTAATCTGGTAAATAAGGGTAAATAATAATAATAATATAATAATAATAAATTACTCTAACATGTGTCTTAATCCTACTAGATGATAAATGATCGACCATGGAAATCTTGGTGTGGGTTTTTGAACCCATGAAGCCACTTGGAAGTGAAAATGAAACTTTATAAAAATTCATTTAATGTTATGCAAAATATATATTAAACATATATCTCATAGTCAAACAATTTTTTATTAGGTTATATAAATGATATTTTCAACTATAAATAGTTCATAGAAATATTAAATTAGTTCCAACATCATGGTATTTTATTTATAATTTTTAGACATTATATAAATAAATTTATTTATGACATAATGATGATGTAATTATTACCTCATAAATGAATTTTTTAAATAAATGAGATTATAAATATTAAAATAAATTTATTTTAAAACTTTTTATCCCGTACATGAATTTTTTGAATTCTTATAACCTTCTATATTTGATTATTTGTTGTTTTTTATACTGAATCTTGTTGATATATATATTTTTTAATAATCTTGATATGAATAGTTTAAAATTTGACATAAATATGATTTTAAAACAATCAAAATTTTATTTAATGATAAATATTATGAAAAAACTAAGAATCATCCAAATGACATATATGATGTTACTAATATCATTAAGGATCCATTTTTTTCTCTTTTAATTTTTTTTAAATATATAAACCATATTGTATGAATATATAATAGTACATGGTAAAAGTTAAATTAGTTAACTAAAGGTTGAAGCTAAAAGAAAAGGTTAATATACTGCCAAAAACATGTCTAAAAACAATTGTTTGAGATTTTATTGAAAAATAATTAACTTTTGTTATAATTAAATTAGTTTAGGACTTTTTGAAATAAAAATGTAGTTTATTAAAAAAAATATTTTCAAAACATTCTTATAGATCCCCTCCTCCCCCATATAAAAATCCATCAACTCTAACCCTTACTCACTCCTCTTAATCTCTATTGGATCACCTAAACTATGCTCAATTAAGTTCCAAAAATACCTTACTTCCACCTATAATCCTTAATTTAGGCATAAGACACATCAATAAATTACTTTGGTTCCAACCAAAGGGAGTTAAACAATTTAATGGTAATGTCTTCTCAAATGTTCTTTTCTTTTATTTTCCTTCTCTAACCTAAGAAACATACATTATTCATTTATTTTATAACAAAAATAGTATTATATATATAATAATATGTATTTATGATCTATATTGGAACTACACTTTCTTGCACTTCCATCTAATGGATACGAACATACAGTTTTTGTGGACAACGATCTACATCCTCACAAAATGATTATTGTTTAATTATCTCTTACTGCCTCCTATGGTGGACATTATTATGGAACTATATATATATATATTATGTATATTATATTTATATTGTCTCTATAATTATTTATTTCTCATTTATTTTGTACCTTTATATTTTCCATAAGGTTTCATACGATAATTTCATTTGAGGAAGTGTGAAGTACTGCCGCCTCAAAGTGATATTACGCATTTATGCCATATGTGACACATATAATGGATAGATTTAATGAAATTATATATATTATTATACATTATTATAATATAACTATGTATAATTATGTATACATTACATTAAATAAAAAATTTAAATGAAAGTATCATTCACCTGTACGTACGGCTTACCATCTCAATGAACGGTGCATTTCATTTCTTATGTCCAAATGTTATTTACTTTTATAAATACACACCCACACACCCATATACACACACATATATATACTTAATATATCTGAAATATATGATATCTAAATTATGACAATCATTCTGGAGATAATGGAATTTTTACCACAGTGACAAGTTTTAATTATAAGAAGTTCATTTTTGACTGAAGTACCAAATATCAAAAAAAGTTCATTATTAAAATAAATGATTATTTAATGTTTATAACATGGTAATAAGTAATTTAAAAGAAATAATAAACTTGAAAAAGAATATTAATTCAGTATAAATTAAATTTATTTTATTATTTAGGACATTAATGAACAAACGAGTCTCGTTAGACATGATGTAAGGGAACTTTTGAACCCAATTTCCATTCATTGGGTTGATCTTCTATTTCTTGTTTATATCACTCATTGATTCTTTTAAAAACAAATTTTTATATCTTATAATGTATTTATACATTATTTATGCATTCTTATACTGAATATACATAATAAATATTTTTTATTTAAAAAATATTTGTGTAAGGTACTTCGTCTCAATCTGTTTTTATTGAGACATATTTTGATTTATACACAGCTTTAATTTATATAGTGTATAAACCCATTTAAATTTTCATTTCATTCAAAGGTAACCTTTTATCTGAGAATTATTTTACAAAATAACAAAAAAAATCTTTTTTATCATTCATGATGACAATGACCTTTCATCTTCTGTGAGCATTATTTTATATTTTTCATCCTTAACAACCATAATGTTTTTAAAAGGAAAATAAGTACTATATACAATTTTTACGTATTATTATATAGAAATGTTTTCTGATAATGGATTGATTATGTCAAAAGATATATTGTGACTGAAATGTAGAAATTCTATCTTATTTTTTCATTTTTATGTGTTATTATTATGTTATGGTTCTTGATAATTGTTTACATAAACATGCGGTTCTGTGATAAACCTAGGGCGGGTGAGCCTGGGATATCTCTCCAATGTGTTTGGTAATGTGATAGAGGTAAATGTTAATTATTCTCCTAATAGCTTTTGGGAATATATTATGATGGATATTCAATATTTAACTCCATACTTATTTTTGAAAAGTACAATGTAATTTTGTTATAGATTCCACATGTTACCTTTATTATTTATAATTTCCATTTGATATTCATTAATTTTATCATCATGTTTTGTAAGTCAAATAATGAAAAGTTTGATTTCATTTACTTTTATGTATTGATTAAATAATATATTATTCCTTTTTTTATAACCCTTACAACACTTTTTATGCTAATCCCACATTTTTTAAATGTTTTTCACATGATATATAGTAGGGTAAGAGTAAGGAAGAATTACAGAAGATTTATATCAAGAAAAGAATTTGTGTTTTCTTTTAAGAGTATTTATTTTTTGAAAAAAATGGATGTTGAGTTGAAGTGTCTACTTTGAAATATTTGAGATGTAATGTAATAGTAATGGCATTATTAACTACAAATTTAAACCTGAAAATCTCATCAATATGAATTATTAACTAATTCATGATTATATAATTTTTAATGATGGGGCCATATAGGTCACTTCCATTTTGTGTTGATTTTTAGAAACTAAATAGTTCCACTATGAAGAACAAGTACTTGTTTCCACGTATTGACTATCAATTGGACAAGTTTAAAGGGGTTATGTGGTTCTACAAGATTCATTTTTGATCAGGATAACATCCATTAAGGATAAAAGAATATGATATTTCAAAAAAATAACCATTCATTGTAGGTACGCCCTTTATGATTACCTATATGTTTTGTCTATCCAATGATACAACAATATTTTTGGCATTAGTAAAAATTATTTTCCAGTAGTATCTTGATAAATTAGAGGTATTAATTGATGTTGGAAAACCTGATTACTCATTTGTAAAGATGATCATATTCATCATTTGAGAACATTTCTAGAATTGTTTCAAAATCCCAAACTATATGACACACATTTGAAATGTAGTTTCTAGATTCTTGAAATGAAATTATTAGGAAATGTGGTGTCATAACATGGTATTTTATTCGATCCCATGATGGTGAATGATTTTATAACATGGTATCATCCATTTAATGTATTAAATATTCATAGCTTCTTGAGTTTATCATGATATTATCATCATTTCATAAAGGAAATCTCATATTTGGCTTCTATGATGAAATCTCTATCCCATAAAGGATAAATATTTTTTTATGTGAGAAATTCTATTGTTATTTTTTTGATATAAATATTATTTGGAATAATACACCAATGTTAACTCTTACAGAGGCCATGATGGGCTATGTATTATTATATTATCTGTTATGTTCATTTTTTGGTTGTGTTCTTATGATTATTGCTCATTTATTTCATACTGATATCAATAGATAAATCTACTCATTAATAATTACCCAATCCATAAACATGATATTTTCTTGTGTTTCACATAATTATAGGATAACAACAATACTTTATAGATAAAGGATTAACATATATTCTGAATAAAATAACACGAGTTATGTCTTCTCTCAAAAATATATGATTCTCTACTAGATGTGTTTTGAGGAAAATATAAAATATTTTTTTTACATGTATAATACAATGGAAAATTGGAAATTATATTTATATGATATATATAGGAAACATAAAACCCATTATGTGAATGAATCATCTATTGAGTGGAATGTGATGGATATATTTGAAATATTTCATATTGGAGTCAAGGAATAAGGGAATAAGGGTTCGTTGGTGACTGTTCAATTGACCTCATCTCTTGCTGAGATGATTATTTAGTAATAGTGGTGTGAGGATTTGTTATATAGATTTAGAAAATATCTTTATTATGGTGATATGGTTATAGAGTATCCGTTCTCCACAGAGTTAATTCTATATTTTCAAAATATATTTTTTGAACCATTATAATTCATGAATTTTTTGATTGGGTATCTTCAAAGTTCATATTGGGCAGTGCACCGTTGAACCATAAAGAAGATCTATAGCATGTGGTACAGATTTTTGTGTCTGGTTATGAGAAGGGTTATTTCTGATTTTGACCCAAATTTTTATAAATTATAATAAGTCGTATTCATGAACCAAAATCAATTGAATTTTTTAGAGAAACATCCATTTTTGTCATGGATTTGAGATTTTATCTCAATTGTCATTGTGGATGGGTTACCAAGTTCCCAACAAATGAAGAAAATTATATGGGTTTTGATTGATAAGATATTAAATTTATCTAAATTATTACACATTCATGATGAATACAATGTTGAGTAGTTGATAAATAGCTATGTAAACTACATAGTTGGTTTATGAAGAGTTCAATCTTTGAAGTTTGTGATAGAGATATCTAGTTTACTTCCCACGTTGGGATATTCCTTCATGTGGAAATGGGATCTGAAGGCTTCTTCCGAATGACATATAATTCACAGTGGTGTAGCCAGAGGACTTGACCAATATAGTTTAATGGGGGTATTATTCTCCCTTATATCATTTTATTTGGTGGAGTTTGGATGACCACTTAGGGATGGTTGATATTGTTTATAACAACAGATACTAATATTCAATCAGAATGGATCCTTCTAATTCAATTTATATTCATCCATATAAATCACCATTTTATTTTTCATAGATTGGTGAATGTTCCATGTTTGGACCAATAATGTTTTAAGATATGAAAATGACTATTTATTTGATTCATTAGACATTGTTGATGATATATAGTTGGTATAAATATTATGCTGATCTACACCACAGACCCTTTAATTTCCTAGTAGGTGATCACATGTTCTTTAATTTTTCACCATGATTGTGTTGTCATGGTATTAGGTGGATATATAATTAACATCATCATTTTTTGTGCTCTTCTGAGGTTGTTAAGAAGTTGGTAATAGTTGTTTTCTATATTGAACATGCACTGCAACTGATGTTGATACATAACATGACCCAAGTGTCTCAGCTTTGAAAATTAGTTTATAATCAATTTCATGTTTCCAACTGGAGTGATCTTGATGTTCAAATTAATTTATCTATGGCTTAGAGTACATTGATTCTATTTTATTCTTAAATAGAGGAACATTTTGGGTGAAGGATACATTTTGTTTGGGTGATATGTAATCTTGGTTTTAATACTAATGAGACATAGAAGATGTAGGAAATAATGATTAGACATTTCCCCAAATTTTTTTACGTAAGCTTATAAATATTATTTATTGGAAAAAAAACTTTCTATGGGGGGGGGGGATTTGTAACAAAATGTTATTATATTCATGTAATTCATTACACCACTTTAGATCATGATTTTTTTGGGTTTTGTATAGGGATTATTCATTTATGAATTTGGAATATATTAAATTCTTTTGGTTTGTGCACGTATAGACAACAGTTTGTGAAAACATTGTGCCATACTAGTGAAAACCATGAAAATAGAGAGAGTGAGTGATTTCATTGTTAGGAAAGGGTTTCAAAATCTTTTAGCACTGCTAGGAGACATAGTGCAACCCTAAAGTAGGGTCACATGGCTAGGGAACTCATCTTATCTTACTATACTTCCATGCCCATCTTGTCATGCGAGAAGCATTTAATTATTCCTAAAAATGATAAAAATTAATTTAACACTCATTTAGATCTTTTTCTCGACCTAACTCGACCTAGAATGTTTTCCTAGTTCAGCGGAGATATCATGGATGGATTTTGGTTCATACAAACCTTCTCTAAGTGATATCTATGCAAGGGGATCTCCGTTCAGTCCATTCCAATTAATATTTCATTCCTCGTTCACTATATCTTGATCTCTCCTTTTTGCATCCCATGGGATTAATAGATCATTATATTTTTTAGGATATAATTGACTTTATTGAAGATATTGAATAAGGGTTTCATTCTTAGATCTCCATTGTCCATGTTTGTGATTTGGTTATCCAATTTAATGGTTTGTGATTTGTTATACTATAATATCGGGGTAGGTGATTTCATATAAGATTATAAAATGTTTTTAACTCTAAATTTCATGATTTAAATTAATATATTTCAATTATTTTATTTGAAACACAATTTCAATGAATTGTTTATTTTAATATTAATTTTAATATTTTTTTAAGAACCCCAATTCCATTGAATTTAGGATTAACAGTGAAAATTGAATGGAATTTGAAAATTTTAATTTTCGGAATTAAATTGTAAAATTGATTTGTGAAATTGATTTGAAATTTAAATATGATGAAATAAGAATATATTTTATGGATAGAAACCCGAATGTTTTCCATAAAAGGCATGATTTTATTAAAAAATCTCAGTTTTTAATAGAAATTAGTATAATAAAATAGAAAAATGTCTATAATTTTAATTAAATTTGTTAAAATATATTTCACATTATAGATTTCAATTTCAGAACACACATGCCCAGTTAATTAGAGAGTTATTTGAGAAATAATTGCTATGTTGAATTTTCCCATGCATTGGGTTAATTCATTAGCAAGAAAACATTATCTTTTAGGTAGATCATATCACAAGTGGGGTGTTTGTTAGTCATTGTGGTCTATTTTAATAGATATTTGTGTCAAAATACCCCTTATAAATATATAATTGTGTGAGGATACCATAACCTAGAATGATCTATATTCATGGAAGATCACTATGTTGGTCATTTTAAATGATTTTATATATATGCCATTAGTATTAAAATATTTTACACATGAACTATCAATTTATATAAACTATTTTATATTATATCTTTATTTAATAAATTGTTTATAAATTTTTCAATAATTCTAATTATAAAGATTTATTTTTTTTATATATGATTTTGAAATGTCATGGAGTTTTATTTAAAATTTAAATATTTATTTATTTAATTAATAATGGAATCCTATTATGTATTCATGGTGAGAACCTAGTGATTATTTAGATCATGGTTGAATTTTTAGAGTTACGTATACTAGGATCGAGCAAGGGAAATTACAATATGGTGGTTATTCTTATTACTGATCACTGGGCTCTAAGATACTTTATCTATTTTTAATTGGGAGTTTCATCTTAATTTTAACCCCGTTGTGATTGTACTTTGGGTTTCCATAATTATTTTACATCAGGTCTAGTTCTCCATATTGATTTTTTATTATATTAATACAGACATGTATGTATTTTTTCCATTGGGTTTGTGGAAAATTAATTCAATATTTTACATTTTTTACTAACAGTGCTTGTTTCCAACCCATGGGGATCAGGATCACCCTTTAGGATATGTCAAGATTGGATAGGTTATCAGGTAACTAAGGTATCTGGTATTTTTCATGAATTTTACATAAATTATATTTTTTTTGACTATTCCATTAAATATATAATTAAAAAATTAATTAAATCGATAAGAGAGTTAATAGGCCTACATAAGTGTAAAAACATTTTCCATTTTCACATTGATGGAACAAATGAAATATTAAAATTAAAAAACATTTTCGAAATAGATATTATATAATATATATCATATATATTCAATTAATATATTATAATGCCCTCTATGTAAAAATAAAATGAAAATTTTGTTTCATTGCATCGTGAAGGTGGTAGTCCACATGAACACAAAAGTGATTTAATTATAATTGAATGAATTTTATGATAATATTGTATATAAAATATTATAATTAAAATTAAATAAATATTAAATTAAAATAATATATTAGTAGAGAAGGAATTACAATCACCAATAATGATAGATAGTTATATAAATCAAATTACCACAGTTCGTAATGATGTTGATTATTGTGCACATAATCAACAGTTTTTTTACGTTGGACGGAAGAGTATATTTATGTATTTTTTATAATTTACATAATAACATATTAGTATATAAGAAAATTATTTTTTAATTATATATTAATTATTGATAATTATAATACGGTTTTGGAAGATGGTATTATAAATATTCTTACTTAAATTACAAATTATCTTTGGAAAACTCCATTGTATTGAAAAAAAGATATATTTGAAGTGTCTACATGAAAAAATAAGGCCCATTGAATGTTGTGTCGACATTAGTATGGTATTGGTGTAGGTATTGGAGGATCCAAAAGTCTCCAAGATTAGGAATAGTATAGTACATTGGTTAACATTTTATTTGTGGGGGAGAAGACACATATAGATATTTTGAAAATAAAAAGGTAAACTAACTTATTATATAATAAAAATGAATCTATAATTTATCATAATCAAAAAAATATATTTAATAGTGAATTATTTCATGGAATTTGGATTTATAGATTTATAAGGTTATTTTAACCCTTATATTTTTAGTTTAACCCATGGTAAACATATTTTAATAATAACTACTTTGACACATTTTTATTAAATTAAATATTCCTTGTGGAAAAAAATTAATTTGAATTTATTATTTAATATTTAATATAATGATTTCAAATATGGGATAAATTTTAAAAAATTAATTAAAATTATGTGGCATAATTTAATTTGAATTTGAATATGTAGAAATAATGAATAATGGTTTCCCAATGATAATGATTTCTTATGTTTTGAATTTTTGAAAATAAAAATTCAATATGTAAATTTTTACTATGAAATAAATTTTATTAAACATATTATAATTAAATAGAAATTTATTATAATAATATAAAAAATAGACATATTAATTCTTTTAATGAAAATGTTTTTTAATAATAATATGCTTTCATAAATATTCATTAATGAATTTTACATTTTAAAAAAACTAACTATTTTGTAAATATAAAATATTTTTTCCAAATTTGAAGACTATTTTTTAAAATATGTTTTTCAAAAATTGGAAATTATTAATATTATTATTTTACATAAAATTAAATAACAAAAAATATTTTTTTTGAGAAATAATTATTTTCAAAGCATATAAACAATTTACCCATGAATAATTAACTTATTATAAATATATTTTACTTATATATAATATTAATTAATAATTGTTTTCAATATTTTGTTATTTTTATTCATAACACCATTTTAATAGACTAAATTTAAAATTATTAATTAAATAATCATACTAATAATTAATCATTATTCATTAAAATATGATTTTCCATTTGACATATGTTGTCAATATTAAATATATTTGAAAGAAAATATTTCCTAAAATCACAGCCGTTTATCTTATACCTCCCTTAAAATTAAATATTCCCTTAAGAATATTCAAATATGATAAAAAAACATTGGAATCATCACTTTATCATATCATCATGTTACAATAACGCTTATTTAGGATGGTTGTTACAGCCAAAAACATTAATTATGTTTTTCTAACTTCTTCATTACACATTCTTTATACAATACAAAATATCCACCTGATGTTATTGACTGGAATGATCGTATACATTTGAATGAATTTTCAGATTTTTACATGTAATGGATCATTGCCAAAATTACATCGAAGAGATACATAGATCACATCATTGACATGATACATGTTCAATCGAAAATCTAAAAGATAAGGTACAATCCTTAATATATCATGAATCTAAAATGGGGTAATATACATATGCATAATATTTATATTACAATTTAATCATATAATATTATTTCTATGAAATATTTAATGGAAAATATTATCACTAACATTAAACATCATAAAAAGATGATAATTTTCTATAGATTGTTTCCATCCACTATTTACATCATTGTTGTGTTTCTGAATGAAATTAATATTATCTGATATTTAATCAAATAGATCATTTCCTAATAAATTTATCTATCCTCTATAATTGTTGCATTTCATATTTAATCACATCCGCAGCTATATGGAATCAAGTAATTCTATAGCACATTTGATAGTAATTGGTCTAGTAAAACTCCACTAGAGTAATGTTTTGTTCCCAGAAATATTTTAAATACTTATATCATTAAATTATCCCATCCCCTATGGATTGAAATCTTCACTCAAACTGGCATTATTTCATATGAAGATATGTTGTTTGGAAATTTAACACTGTATCAGAAGCTTAATTATGATTTCAAGATAAAATTGAGGTGAACATAATATACCTATCAAATAAAAAATTATTTTGTTATCCATAAATATTTACCACTTTATTTATTAAGACATTATAAATCAACAATATGTTAAAATATTGACCGATAGTGAATATTAGAAACATCTCTATCTATTCTTAAATACTAAAAATACATTCTCAGATCTGTATTTTAAATTTTACATTATAGATTAAATAAAAATAAATAACTATTATCTTCATATAATATCATTATCTTAAATATATTAATTATGGAATACATATATGGTTCCTAAAACCTATCATCCAATCGAAATAAATATAAAATATGTTTTCACTTCATACATTTATTGGTTCCCCTACATACTCTATATTTTCCTCTTTAATCATTAAACGTTTTTATTTTTATAAACTCATTTGAGAAAGATAAGATTTATCACCTTCCTTCATGATTTCCAAGTCTATCCATTGAAAAAACATAAATATTTTATCATATGTGATTGAAATAATAGATACTCTACCTTGATCCTTTCAACTCAAAGAATCATCCTCCTTGTTTTGTTTCTTATGGTGGTAATCTATATAGATATCATAAATTTTACTTACCTCCAGCTATCTTATCTGGTTCATTTTAAACACTTTTATTGTAAATATATACATTAAAATTTTATAATAATAATATGTATTAAACTTTTCCCCATAATTTTAAATCATAAATTATATTAAATACTATAATACCATTTCTAACTGCAACCAATATCTGATGTTTTTTTCGTGTACGTTCAGTAGACGTTTGTGTGGGTTTTTCTATCTTTTGAACCGGTGCTCAGAATTGAAATCTGAGAACACTGATGATCTCACAGTGCAAGTATTCGCATAAGGGGACCTTTATCATAGTTTTGTTTTATGTGAGTTGAGAGTTAATATATTTTGAACTTTAGGATAAATTAATAAAATTTTTGGTATAAAATTTTATTACTTAAGTGGTGGTTATTTCCTCCCAAGGTGAATTTGAAGTTGGGCTCATATCCACATAACCTCCCATGAGATGATTTAGTGTGGTGGGGACCACACGAGCCCCTAACATTCCACCTTTCCTTCTTTTATTATTACAACTTCCACTCATTTGATAAAAGGATCCTCTTCACCTTCCTCCCATTAAGATTTCCACAACATTTTAATTAATTAAATGGGATTCTCTAATTAATTAATTAGAGTGTTTAATTTTTTTTTTTAATTGGTGTGTGAATAAAAGAATAGATTAGATATTATTTTGGGAGGATTTTGTTGTATTGGGGAAAACTTGGGAAAGCTCTGGAGAATTAGTAAAGAAAAGTGTTCTTCTTCCGATGAAGAACACCTCTGTCGAAGAACATCGTCCTCTCTCGGCGAAGAACACTCCCCGGTATGAAGAACGCTCCACAACCTGAAGGACGTGAAGCGACTTCTTCAATCTTGTTCTCCCTCTGCAACAAGGGATGGGACACCACTGCGGGAAACGTTGCTTATGACGAAGAATCTCTCTCCGACATCAACGGAATCGACACTGTTCATCTGCGACGCCCGACCACCACGACGTTCATCTTCCGCGGTTCGATGACGTGCGACATCTTTTCAAGGTAGGGGAATGAAATTGAATTTATCCTTTCCTTTTTTAGAAAAGAACGACGAGCACGGACCAACCTCTGCCTGGTTGATCTGCGGATTGCTCATTCATGTGGATTGGGATACAAATCTGATGTGGGGTTATGTTCGGGTCTGGTTTTAGTTTGAATACTAAATCATGATTGAAAACTTCTAATGCGGAGGACTCATGCCGATGAACAATCCCGAACCCTCTGCTGGTTGGTCTTCTGTGTGCAGATTGATGGGCGATGAAGATACAGGACCATAAGAGTGATTTGGAGCTTTCACTGTGGAGTTTGGGTCCCAAGATGATCTTAATCGCAGAGGGTGGGTGAAACGGACCACCGGAGCACGTCCGGTGGTCCGAGGAAGGCGTCGGCAGCGCGCCATTGGAATAGGCTGCCACGGTTGAACCACAGTGGTGGGTGGAACTGGAATGGATTTTAATTTTCAAAATTGATGACGCGCGGCTTAATGTGGTGCCAGCTGGCCGAGCCAGTGCCCCCCCCCCCCACCCGGCCGGGATGAGGTGGGCCACGCGGGTCGGGCCGTACGCTACCGGGCCGGGCTACGTGCCAGTGAGCCAGACCCATGGTTTCAGAACAGTTTGGACCTAGAACCGGGTCAGGGCAACCCAACCTGGTCGGGCCGACCCAGGGTGGTGTGGGCTGGACCGGACCCAGACCCCCTACTTTTGGACCAGTTTTGTTCAAACACCCATATCATGGGATGTGGACCTACGATCAACACACCATAAGTTGCATTGGAATCCTTGAAAAGAGATGATCGTTTTTGTATATTACAGTCAATGTTTTGGTGCAAATTGGGTATGGTCGGGAAGGTTCGAACATGGAACCGACCGGGCCCTCGGAGCAGAAACGCTTATAACATAAGGATCGTACATCCGATTGACGTGTCGTCAACTACGTTGGATTCCTTTTGATGAAAAGATTCTTTTGGAATACTCCACATGAGGTCTAGAAGCAGTTGGAGTATGGTCGGTTTGGTTTTTCTTAGAAACTAACCGGGGCCCTGGAACGGAAAATCCAATAACTCTCAGGCCAGACGTCTGTTTGACGAACTGTCAGTGGCACTGTAAATATCATCAAGAAACAGTCCCTTTGAGTATACCCCTTTGGAGTTTGGGGTAAATTTGAGATACAGTCGGGTTGGTTCGTACACAAAACCAATTGGTCCCCTGGGACAAAAAGGCTAATAACTAACAGACCGGGCGTCCGATTGATGCACCGTCTGTTGCGTTGAGACCCCTATTATGTGGCCGAACTTTGAGATACATCCTAGTAGGAATTTGTGACATTTGGAGTATCGAACAGTAACTCATGGAGTGGATACTCCCGGAGATGATAATACGGAGTGCGGAGACCTATTAGCTGGCTGAGACCAGATGACTGCTTTTCCGATTCGTTTTGGAGTTACTTGACTAGCCCAGTGGAGAGCACTACACTATGAGGTGGTAGACCCATGGAAGAGGAGCGCAATTATGTGAGGCGGTAGACCAGTGGTACTCGATAGAAGTAGTGCCTATGTAGGATATTCGGGGGAGCTCTACTGTGTGAGGTGGCAGACCCATGGTAGAGAGCACAACTTTTTGAGGCGACAGACCCGCAGTACTTGACAAGAGGAGTACCTCAGTAGTCTAAAGTTAGTGAGTAGCACCTCGGAGTCGTGATAGGACTATTGCACTCAACAGAGGAGGATTTCTCTAGCAGTCGTGATTTTAACTTCATGAATAAAATCTTGGTTTTATCTGAGTCAATGACCTTTTCATTTTCCTCATGATTGAGATGGGTTACTTGATAACTAAGGTATATGTATGAGAATATACCCAATTAGTGGTTATCCGTTGATTTCATTATTTTTGGTTTATCATTGTTGGATTTTTGAGACCTTTGGGGACTCAGGGTCCCTATTGATTATCGTTATACTCGCCCCTACACAGGCTATGACCACACCTCATTGTGTTGGATGCAGACGACAGACAGGGCTGACTGAGACTGTGTGTACAAGGACTAGAGGTTCCCAGAGGTGGACCTCATGACGAGACGGTACCCAGAGGAGAAGGACGATCATGGAGCACTGTAGAGGTTATCTGTTCCTACCCTTTAAGTAGGAACCACAGTGGATGATCCAAGAGCTTCTAGACACTATCCAGTTGTATTTATTTTTCAGTTGTACTTTATTTTAGTTGTAGTTGTATTTTTTTGTTGAGATTGTATTATGTCCTCTCTTTTACTTTCATCAAAATTTTTATTCATATTGACTTAGTTTTTGCTTCTGCATGTAATCAGTTTGTGTTTATTCTCAGTTATAAAGGCAATGCCTTCCCAGTTCTAGGAATTTACACCTTTGGTGCTAGTCGCCATCCCCTGGCCTATGGAAGGTGGGCTTGGGGTAGTCACAATATGAGCCCCAGGGGACAGGTCATGACAAGTTTGTTTCAGAGGAGTCGGCTCTACCGCAGAACATAGGACTCTGATATTTCCTTTATATGGATCAATTGTGTTAAGGGTACCGAGTGTGGTTTTTGGTTCAGGTGGTCCATTGTTGGTGTGGTGGCCGACGTATCTATACACAAGGACCCTGACTTCTGATTTCCAACTTAGTGCACAAAAACACAAATTGTGTGTGTGTCTTCAAAAGTCTTCATTAAGTCAACTCAACCAGGTCATCTCACCATGTATAGTCTTTTGACTGTGTCGCATCTATTCTTTCAGGATGCCTCCCCGTGGACGACCAGTTTGATCCCCGAGAGTTGTGCGTACTTGCAGCCCGCCGAGTGACGAGGCCTCAGTATAGGGACCTCTTCCAGTTGAGGCGCTAGCAGAGGCACCAGTGGTATTACCCACCGTTGGGCCACTGATTTCACCAGCCCTAGTAGTTGACGATGCATGCCACGTGAGCGTGTTTCATGTGTTCCAGCACCAGAGGCCACCCAGGTTCTAGGGAGGGACAGATCCACAGGTGGCTGAGGATTGGCTGGAGGCTGTGATGAGAGTTTTCAGGATATTAGAGATACCAAAAAACTACATGGTGATCCTTGCTGACAGCCTCCTTCACGCCACAACAGGAAGATGGTGGAGCCGGATGCGCCATGTCCATGACAAGGCTACACTTCTCTGGGCAGAATTAGAGAGCCTGTTACGGGTGGAGTTTGTCCCAGCCACCCTTTGAGTATTGTGTACATAAGAGCTTCTTCATGTACAGAAGGGTAGCATGACAGTGGTGCAATACTCAGTGAGGATCCCCGACCTCTCGCGCTACTCCACTGATATGGTACGAGACCCATTCTTCAGGTCCTAGACCTTCAGTCAGGGACTCCGGAGAGATATTGGAGCTTCATTTTTCTCCTATATCATCCCAACACAGACGGGGGTGTTGGAGTGAGACCTCCTAGTAGAGATTTACATTACTAAGCAATCTCTAGTAGTGGGACCCACTACTAGTCGACATGCTGCGGAGTCTTCTGTTGTTGGATGTAGACAGATGACGTAGGGGTCCAAGAGGACCAGACCCACAGGTGGTCAACCGCATGACTCGGGATCATGTGTGCGAGGCACCTGGGGTGGAGAACGACTGACCAGGAGTGGACAGTGTTACTCTTGCGGCAGGCTCGGTCACATGGCATGTGACTGTTCAACCCACCATACAGATGATCAGCAGATAGATGAAGGACCTCCCAGACATAGGAAGATGTTAGATCGAGATGTTCCACAAGGCGAAGGCGAGCGTGGCAGGGGTTCTGGCCGTGTAGCTGGTGGTGGACGATGCTTTGAGGTGTTGCCACCACCACCACCCGGAGGTCCTCCCTGGCCGTAGGGAATGGGTGGACAGAGGATAGAACAACTTCAGGCAGCTAAAGCATACGACTATCAAGCTCCAAAAGTATGTGGACAATAGTGGTACTAGTTCCAGGCATGGAGGCCTTTGTTCTTGGTGCTTCCAGCTTCATTAATGTCGTTTTTGTAGTTTCTTTTTGTCTTGTACTTCGAGTTTTAGTAATAAAAGACACATGACCTTGTGACATTTGCTTTCCTTCCTTTTTTTGTGGTTAATTATAACAGGTTCTGGTTAAAACTGTTGACTTGACCCTCACATTAGAGATTCGTACTAGAGGAGACCCAGTGACCACACACTGATGCCGACAGTGTGAATCAAGCCTTGGAGGTGAGAGTAATGGTTGGATATCTTGGCAGTAGTGTTGAGGCCTTACGACGTTGTGCATGGCATGAAATTGTACAATTAATGGCAGTATTTACTGTATTAGGAAAATCACATTGTTCATCCAGTGGATGAGACCAAATTTATCTTTTTGGAAAAGGAGAAATCATAGAAACTCTTTTAGGACCAGAGATGGTTCAGGTTATGATAGAGAAGGTGCAGATCATCCAGGAGCAGATAATGACTGAATATAGCAGGCAAAAGTCTTATGCAGATAGGAGACGGAGACCACTGGAGTTCAAGGATGGCGACCATGTCTTCCTACGGGTCTCACCTAGATGAGGTCTACAGATATTTGTCCAGGGCAGAAAGTTATCTCTGCGTTTCATGGGACCTTTCCAAGTCCTCAGAAGGGTAGGAGAGGTGGCATACCACCTGGCCCTTCCACCTTAATTGCACCGGGTGCATGGCATCTTCCAAGTATCTCATCTGAGGATATATGTTCATTACCTGACACACATAATTGATCAGGGGGAGCTAGACATCGATGACGTGGAAACACTCACAGAGGTCCCGGTGGAGATCAAGGATCAATACGAGCGGGTCCTACGTTGATGGTCGATTCTTCTAGTGCGCATTTGATGGTAGCACGAGAACCTCCAAGAGAGAATTTGAGAGCGTAAGGCTCAAATGCGAGCTCAGTACCTCCATTTGTTTCCCTAGTGTGTGTTGTAGTTTTATGGGGACATAAATCCCTGAGGTGGGGGTAATGTAAAGACCCAGAAATTTCAATGATGATTTTTTTCATAAATACTTTCAAATTTTACGAGTCTTCGTTTTCTGAAGGCACTTTATTCTGATGGACAGTGTGGCCAGAATCAATTTTTGAAGTTTAGTTCAGGTACGTTCTATAGATGTACGTGTAGGTTTTTTCTATCTTTTGAACCGTTTCTCGAAATTGAAATCTGAGAGCACCGATGAACTCACAGCACCGATAATTGCTTAAGGGGACCTTTATAGTAGTTGCGTTTTATGTGGGTTGAGAGTTAAATTTTTTTGGATTTCAGGATATATTAATAAAATTGTTGGTATAGAATTTTATTACTAATGTGGTGGTTATTTCCTCCAAAGGGGAGTTAGATGTGGGGCCCACATACACATAACTTCCCATTAGAGGATTCATTTTTTGGGGGCCTACACGAACCCCTAACATTCCACCTCCCCTTCTTTTATTATGACAACTCCCCCTCATTTACTAAGAGGAACCTCTCCACCTTCCTCCCATTAAGATTACCAACACATTTTAATTAATTAAATGGGATTCTCTAATTAATTAATTAGAGTGTTTGATTTTTTTTATTTGGTTTTTGAATAAAATAATAGCTTATCTATTATTTTGGGATACTTTTGTTGTGTTGGGGAAAACATTGGGAATGCTCTGGAGAATTAAGAAATACAAGTTTTCTTCTCCCGATGAAGAACACCTCTGACAAAGAACTTCATCCTCTATCGGCGAAGAACACTCCATGGTATAAGTAACGCTTCACGACCCGATGGACGTGAAGCAACTTCTTCGATCTTCTTCTTCCTCCACGACAAGGGAGGAGACACCTCCACAGAGAACGTCGCCTACGAAGACGGCTCTCCCTCCGAAGTCAACGGAATCGACACCGTTCTTCCGTGATGCCCGACCAACGTGACGTTCGTCTTCTGGGGTTCGACGACGTGTGATGTCTTTTCAAGGTAGGGGAATTGTATTGAATATCTCCTTTCCTTTTTGAGAAAATAATGATGAGCACGGACCATCCTCTGCCTAGTTGATCTTCGGATCACTCGTTAATGCGGATTGGGATTCAAATCTGATGCAGGGTTATGTTCGGGATTAGTTTTAGTATGAATATTTAATCATGATTGAAAACATCTAACGTGGAGGGCTTGGGCCGAAGAACAGGCCTGAACCCTCCACTAGTTGTTCGTCTATGCGCGGATTGATGGGCAATGAAGAAACAGGGCTGCAATAGCGATTTGGAGCTTTCATTATAACACTCCAGGTAAATAAAGAATATGACATTTTCATATTTATCCATATTTGTGAATAAAATATTAATATGACTTTAAAGGAGACACTATTCTCGATGGCGTACCCAACACGCAACAACGAGTTTCTTGGAAATCTTACGTTGCACTCTAATAATAAAATAATATTATTTTAAATGGTAGTTAACATGTAGCCGTTGTATTGGCGGTAATGGATAGAAATAACTAAAATATTATTATACATGTTTTTAAATGTTTTTACATTTATCCAACAAAAGATAAAGGCTTAAAATATGGAAAGAATTCAATTTTAGGCGTATATGCCCTAGTTTTCACTAAAGGTTCACTTATCGCCTTTTGATGGCGAACCGTCATTAAATATAGTTTTTTTAACTCTTATATATCCTTTTTGACCAAATAAAACTCTTCTTTAAGAATCGGGACATCAAATTTTACTTTGTGTAAATTTGTGGTATTTTTCCGATAAAGTTTATTTTTTTATGAATAGCGTAAAATGTTGTATTTTAATTCAAAACCTCGTTTTAATCTAATTTATTTATATGATTATATTATCTTTTGAGTTGGTTTTAAAGTGAAATTAGAATATATTTTTACCATTAAATCCAATAGTGGTAGTTGGAATTAATTTCACTTTGAAATCGGACTTAAACTAGTGTCAATCTTTTGATACTTATTGTTTCATAAAAACACGCTATTTGTTATGATAGCGGGAATTAATTATTAAATTAATTAATTTGACTTATATGTTTTAAATTTGACAAAATAGACTTCATTTTTGAATTCGGAATATCAAATATAGCTTAGGGTGAATTTTTTGTATTTTTCTGAAAAACTTCAATTTTTGATGAATAGTGAAACCACTAAGTGGTACTTATAAAAACTGATTTTTCGTTTAAATGAAATTTTACCACTTATGTGTTTTTAATTTCAAAAATACGACATACATGGTTGTCATTAAGAAGTAAAATGTGGTTCAATGAGATTAAAATAATTTTTTGGTGAATAGTAACTTATTAAGTTTTTAATCGCGATTAGAGGTAATTAGTGAAATTTAAGGCAAAATGATATTATAATAAAATGAGAATACCTTGACACATGTCCTACTCTTATTGGATGTGTCATGGACGACCAAGAAAAGCCATGGGTCAACTTGGGGACCCCATGAAGCCACTTTGGTTGGAAAATGACATTAATATCTTTTTATTTAAAGTTAAAGTAAAAATGACACAAACATTAAATGTTTTACTAAAACAATTTTAACATGGGGTTATACAAGTAATATTTTTGACTAAATACTCATTGGAAAGCTAAAATGATTTCCTACATCATAGTATTTTTTTATAATTTTTTGACATTAAATAAATTAAATTATTTATGACATCATGATGATGCAACGATGACCTCATTATTTAACGATATAAAAAAAATGGAAAGATAATGTAATATATAAGACCTACACATGTCCAAAACCAATTGGATGAGTGTATTTAGAACCCTTATCACCTTATCCTAGAAACACATAAATTTGTGACCTCTTAAATCCGAATTCCATTTTAAAATAAAGTGACTTTTCTTTACCTTCCAAGAGTGTCCCTCCTCTCCTCTTATAAAAGGCCCCCACCTCTACCTCCTTACCCACACTCCCAAAGCCTTTGGCTCGGCCAACAGCTGCCCATTTTGTCTCTCCACTTCCCTATATTACTCCTTGAAGCCTCACTTTGGGCATAAGTCTTCCCAAGGAAGCCTTTGAGCTCAAACCAAAGGGAGTTACCCGATTTTAAGGTAATGTCTTCACTTGAGTCCTTTTGTTTTATTTTGCTTCTCCAACCCCCTAAAATCTTTTAATTCATTTCTTTTGTAACAAATCCAGTATCTTAAATATACTAGGATGTTGTTATAAGAAGGATTCGAGCTACACTTACACACACCTACATCTAATGGTTAAAGGACATACTGTTTCCGTGGATGGTGAATTTATGCCTCCTGAAACGATGATTGTTCAACATTATTTTAACACCTTCAAAGGTGGCCATTAAGATGACACTATATTTATATATGATATATAATATGTTTATTTTTTCCTTAAGCTTCTGCATTTTTCATTTTGGGCATACCTTTATGGTTTCCATTATGGGTAAACGTGATATCTTCATTTAAGGAAGTGCGGACTACCGCCCCCTCAAAGTGATGTGATTCGTTAATGCCATATGTGGGACGTATAAAGGATGGATTTAAAGTTATTATATATGATTTTATACTAGAATTATAATATAAATCTATATCATTATTATTTATTTCCATTAAAGTATGATATAGAAATGAAAGTAGCGTTCATGCGTACGTACGGCTTACCGCCTCCATGAACGGTGCATTTCATTTCTTATCCCCAAATGTAATGTACTAATATAAGTACATGTATATAATGGATATATATGATGAATGATACATATAAATGATGAATATAATTCTGGAATGAAAATATACATACCTCTCATTTAGTTTTAATTCCATTAATATGACAAAGAAATGAAAGTAGCGTTCATGCGTAAGTACGGCTTACCGTCTCCATGAACGGTGCATTTCATTTCTTACCTCTAAATTATTATGTAATAGTATAAATACATGTATATTATGGAAATATATGATATATATGATATACAAATCATGAATATAATTCTGGATATAATGAACATTTGACCATACGAACAACATGTAATTGTAAGAAGTCCACTTTCGACTTAAGAACCAAATATCGACAAAACAAACATTATTAACTTAAATGATTAAATAATATTTATAAAATTGAAATAAGTGATCTAAAAGGAATAATGAACTAGAAAAAGGTTCTTAATAAAGTTTAAATTAACTCAAGTTTATTATTCAGGATGTTAAAGAACGATCGAGTCAAGTCGGACCCGAGGTAAGGGATCCTACTCCTCTCTTTCTTTTTAAGTACACTCTTTTATGTCAGTCTTTATAAGCTCATATTTCTTGTTATTGGTAAGTTCTTTAATATTACTCTTACTGTAATTTTTATGTTCATATGATGACAGACCCTATTCTCTCTCATCAATCCATTTTGGAAGTTTTGAGTGGCGCCGTTAGGCTGCCGAATTTTCGTAAAAGATCTAACCTCTCTCTTTCTCTTTAAGTACTCCCATGTATGTCACTTCTTTTAAGATCCCATTTGTAATGATGGGGGATGTTATTTTATATTCCTCTTTCTGTACATTTTATTGTGATGTGATGAGATAACCTATTTGATCTCATCAATCCATTTTTGGAAGTTTTATGTGGCGCCGTTAGGCTGTCGAGTTTTTGTAAGGGATTTTTCATCTCACTTTTATTCCAATGATATTTATGCTACATTTGCCACAATTTCCTTTGAGTGGTGTATGTACTACCCATTATTTTACTCATTATGTAGTATAATTTCTTTTATGAGTATTTACATCAATGTTGTATTGTCCTTCTTTCACGAGGTGTATGTTTCAAAAGATACCCATGTCGGTAAGGGAACCTTTCACCCTCCTCTTTTTAAAAGACTTCTTTTGTTGGGTCTTTTAATTTACAAATTGTTATGTTGGGATATGTTCTTATATATCCTTATTTATGTAAATTTTATGTCCAAGTGATGAGATACCCTTTTTTTATCTCTCATCAACTCATTTTGATGTCACGTTGTTAGGCTGTCAAGGGAACTTCTTAACCCAATTTCGATTTCTTTGGGTTCAACATGTAGTTATTGAATATGTCATCCTTTGAATATGTGTGAATGACATTTTATTGTTTTACACTTAATAGTCACTTATATTGGGTGTATTTATATTTTTGACACATAATTTTGAGATTGATTTATCCTTAATTTAAGGATACCATCTTTATAAGGGATTTCATCACATTTGACATTTCTATTAAGACTTCATTGTTGTTATGCACCAATTCACTCTTATATGGTGTATATACTGTACTTTGGAAGATTATATCATGAATACATTTATTCTCATGATATTATAAAGTTCTGACTAAATGTTATTCCTCAATTATTGTATTCAAGTGTTTCTAATTTTGGTAAAACCCCTTTAACCAAAATATCGCCTTAAATTTTTTAAATATTTGTTCTTATTAATATCCATGTTTTCAAAATGTTTTTAAGGATTTATTTATATGTATATTAATGGTTTAAAATTCTAAAAGCTTCAAGGTGGTATGGGACTTCGTCCCAATCTCATTTCATTGAGGCATATTTTATTTTATACACAACCTTCTTTTATACAGTGTATAAACCCCATTGACTTTTACGTTTATTAAAAAGGAATATTTTTATATAAAGCATTTACTAAATGACAAAAGGGAATGTTTTTGTCGTACGTATGCGGCGACAACGACTTCTCCGCCACCGTGACCATTATTTGAGTTTCGGCTTCCTCTACAAGCCATACCTTTTTTTTAAAAAAAGAAAAAAATAAATACCATGTTTTACTCTTCTTTTATTTTGGTATTGAAAATGGTTTTAATAATGTTTTTATATCAATGTGTTGTATTGATATCTTGTGATTGAAAGGTGGAAATGTTATGTTTCTTTTATGCGTGTTTTATGTGATACGACTATGTTGAGGTTCTTGGGAATTATTATAAACGCGGGTGGTTCCGTGATAAACTAAGGGCGGGTGAGCCCGATATAGCTCTCCAATGCATTGGGTAATGCGAAGGAGTGTAACTTCAAGGTTTCTCCGAAGAGATTTAGGGAATATACTGTGATGGGTATTCTAAACGTAACCAAGAGGGTTACTCCCTACGTAAGAATGTTATGAATTCTTCAAGTTACCTTTTATGTCTTATGATTTCTATGATTTATTCATGATTTGATGAGGTCTGTTAAAGTGCCTATGTTTTATGGGTAAAGTATGATTTCATTGTTATGTATATATGAACTCATGTTTCCTTTCCATATTTTTATAACCCTTACTGAGCATTTTATGCACATCCCAAGTTTTTGAAATGTTTTTCACAGGTCAAGGGAAAGGTACATGATGTGATGATAGTGTCAAGGATGTGTCAAGAAAGAATCCATGTTTTATTTTAAATATGTTTCTGTTGATGGGAAGAATGAATACTGTCTTTTATGTAACCACTTTGTTTAAATGTGGAATGTAATGCAAGTTTCATGATCTAATTCTCTAAACTCTAATCCTGAAAATATACTCAATGTGTAATCTTGTAATAACTCAAGATTAAGTAAGGTTTAAGGCTGGGGCCTTATAGTTGGTATCAAAGGTTGGTTTAGATAACTTTAGAGTTTAGGGTATTCTTTAAGCATAAGTGACATTACCATAATGGTTAGGATTTGATAAAGGGTCCTAGTTTTAGATAAAGTGAATGAGTAAGTATATATTAGTGTTTACCTTCCTCATTAGTACATGATGGTTTTTTTGATATACTCACACTGACATTTCTGTTTTTAGTGAATGGATGGATCTAGCAGGTACCAAAGAGACAACAGGTTTGAAGGAAACTGTGGTGGTTCTATGATTAAGATACTAGATAAAATGGGGGATTCAATGAGGAAACTCATGGTTGTTCTAAACCAACTATCAATGAGTCATGATCAACCACTTGAACCTTGGTATGATCTTTAATGAATCATGTACGAGATGACCAATCTATGTGGAAGTTCAGGTAATAATTATGTAGGTAACAATTAGATTTTATATGATCCTTACTTTTGAGGTAATTATGGGTTATTATATGATATGCCGGAAAATGAAAGGCATGAGATAAACTTGAGGTTAAAATATGTTATGATCATTTTTGATGATTTTATCTCTTTTTGGGGAATGATTTAAGAATTATATAGTTTTGGAAAAAGGACAACACGCAGACCGTGTGACAACCCGCCACGTCAGACAAAGCTGCGGGAATCGAACCCACAACCAAAGTGCGACTGGTATTTATCGCCTACCACTGGACTACGTGAAGTCCCTGGTTAGTTTGATTGATTCTTTTAATTTATATGATTTTATGAATTAAGAGTAAGTTGATTTTGGGTTATTTATGAAAATTATTAACCTATCATGGAGGATATGTGATTAGGTTAATTACTTTTCAATACGAGACTTTAAGAGCAACTGATGTTGTTTGGATATAAATGTGGCGATTTAACTTGGAAGACTATGTGACTAAATCCTTCAAATATTTGGGTTTCAATCTTAGATTGGTTTAATTTGAAGAATTTTATGGACAAATTGTTTATCGAATGGTCCTCATTGAACTTTGGGTTTGTTGGACAAATTTTGGAGATTAAGCATAGATTTTGTTTTTAAAGGGTTATCCTTTTCTGGATTATCTGACCTTGTACTAACCTTTTTGGTTTTGGTTTTGGTTAAAGCCTAATGACATGGGAATTATATAGTTCTCTTTTGTGGATTAGTTGATTCTCTAGAATTTGATTATAGTACTCTTAATGAGAACAATTCTCCCTAAATACTCGTCTTTTGGAAAAAAAATATGAGTTTGATTAAGGAATCTCATAAAATTTGAAAGTCAACATGATAAGTGATTACGTTTCCTTATGAATAAATTCCTCAATATAAAGTAACTTAAAAAAAATGTTTTCTATTAAATTTTCCTGCTGGGGAATCGAATACCGTTTAACCCATCACAAGTTTGTGATTTTCTCATGGTTAACTTTCTCCTAGACATGTCTACTATCACTCTCCATCAGAACATGACCCTTTGTTTTCTCCTCCATATCCATATTTTCATACATTGAATCCTAGTATGGGTTAACTCGGGTAACATTTGTACTTCTCTCCCATTCTTTTAAAATGATTGTTTTACCGACTCTTGTTCCGATGTGGGACTTTCAAGGATGTTTCCAAGCTCAATTTTAAAAATTGAGAGGACGCAATTCCCAAAAGGGGGGAAGGATATAACACCCCAGGTAAATAAATAATATGACATTTTCATATTTATCCATATTTTTGAATAAAATATTAATGTGACTTTGAAGGAGACACTATGCTCGATGGCGTACCCAACACGCAACAACGAGTTTCTTGGGAATCTTACGTTGCACTCTAATAATAAAATAATATTATTTTAAATGGTAGTTAACATGTAGCCGTTGTATTGGCGGGAATGGATAGAAATAAATAAAATATGATTATACATGTTTTTAAATGTTTTTACATTTATCCAATAAAAGATAAAGTCTTAAAATACGGAAAGAATTCAATTTTAGGCGTATATGCCCTAATTTTCCCTAAAGGTTCACTTATCGCCTTTTGATAGCGAACCGTCATTAAATATAGTTTTGTTAACTCTTATACATCCTTTTGGACCAAATAAAACTCTTCTTTAAGAATCGGGACATCAAATTTTACTTTGTGTAAATTTTTGGTATTTTTCCGATAAAGTTCATTTTTTATGAATAGCGTAAAATGTTGTATTTTAATTCAAAACCTCATTTTTAATCTAATTTATTTATATGATTAGATTATCTTTTTAATTGGTTTTAAAGTTAAATTATAATAGATTTTTACCATTAAATCCAATAGTGGTCGTTGGAATTAATTTCACTTTGAAATCGGACTTAATCTAGTGTCAATCTTTTGATACTTATTATTTCATAAAAACACTCTATTTGTTATGACAGCGGGAATTAATTATTAAATTAATTAATTTGACTTATATTTTTTTAATTTTGAAAAATAGACTTCATTTTTGAATTCGGAATATCAAATATAGCTTAGGGTGAATTTTTTGTATTTTTCTGAAAAACATCAATTTTTGATGAATAGTGAAACCACTAAGTGGTACTTATAAAAACTGATTTTTCATTTAAATTATATTTTACCACTTCTGTGTTTTGAATTTCAAAAATCCGACATACATGGTTGTCATTAAGAAGTAAAATGTGGTTCAATGAGATTAAAATAATTTCTTGGTGAATAGTAACTTATTAAGTTATTAATCGTGATTAGAGGTAATTAGTGCAATTTAAGGGAAAAATGATATTATAATAAAATGAGAATACCTTGACACATGTCCTAATCTTATTGGATGTGTCATGGACGACCAATACAAGCCATGGTTCAACTTGGGGACCCCATGAAGCCACTTTGGTTGGAAAATGACATTAATATCTTTTTATTTAAAGTTAAAGTAAAAATGACACAAACATGGAATGTTTTACTAAAACAATTTTAACATGGGGTTATACAAGTCATATTTTTGACTAAATACTCATTGGAAATCTAAAAGGATTTCCTACATCATAGTACTTTTTTTATAATTTTTTTACATTAAATAAATTAAATTATTTATGACATCATGATGATGCAACGATTACCTCATTATTTAACGATTTAAATAAAATAAAAAGATAATGTAATATCTAAGACCTACACATGTCCAAAACCTATTGGATGAGTGGATTTCGAACCCTTATCACATTATCCTCGAAACACATCAATTTGGGACCTCTTAAATCCGAATACCATTTTAAAATAAAGTGACTTTTCTTTACCTTCCAAGAGTGCCCATCCTCTCCTCTTATAAAAGGCCCCCACCTCTACCTCCTTACCCACACTCCAAAAGCCTTTGGCTCGGCCAACCTCAGCCCATTTTGTCTCTACACTTCCCTATATTACTCCTTGAAGCATCACTTTGGGCAGAAGTCTTCCCAAGTAATCCTTTGAGCTCAAACCAAAGGGAGTTACCCGATTTTAAGGTAATGTCTTCACTTGAGTCCTTTTGTTTTATTTTTCTTCTCCAAACCCCTAAAATATTTTTATTCATTTCTTTTGTAACAACTCCAGTATCTTCAATATACTAGGATTTTGTTATAAGAAGAATTAGAGCTACACTTACACACACCTACATCTAATGGTTAAAGGACATACTATTTCCGTGGATGGTGAATTTATGCCTCCTGAAACGATGATTGTTCAACATTCTTTTAACACCTTCAAAGGTGGCCATTAAGATGACACTATATTTATATATGATATATAATATGTTTATGTTTTCCTTAATCATCTGTATTTTTCATTTTGGGCATACCTTTATGGTTTCCATTATGGGTAAACGCGATATCTTCATTTAAGGAAGTGCGGACTACCGCCCCCTCAAAGTGATGTGATTCGTTAATTCCATATGTGGGACGTATAAAGGATGGATTTAAAGTTATTATATATGATGTTATACTGTAATTATAATATAACTCTATATCATTATTATTTCTTTCCATTAAAGTATGAGATAGAAATGAAAGTAGTGTTCATGCGTACGTACGGCTTACCGTCTCCATGAACGGTGCATTTCATTTCTTATCCCCAAATGTAATGTACTATTATAAGTACATGTATATAATGGATATATATGATGAATGATACATAAAAATGATGAATATATTCTAGAATTAAAATATACATACCTCTCATTTAGTTTTAATTCCATTAATATGACAAAGAAATGAAAGTAGCGTTCATGCGTACGTACGGCTTACCGTCTCCATGAACGGTGCATTTCATTTATTACCTCTAAATGATTATTTAATATTATAAATACATGTATATTCTGGATATATATGATATATATGATATCCAAATCATGAATATAATTCTGGATATAATGAACATTTGACCACATGAACAACATGTAATTATAAGAATTCCACTTTTGACTTAAGAACCAAATATCGACAAAACAAACATTATTAACTTAAATGATTAAATAATGTTTATAACATTGAAATAAGTGATCTGAAAGGAATAATGAACTAGAAAAATGTTCTTAATAAAGTGGAAATTAACTCAATTTTATTATTCAGAACGTTAAAGAACGATCGAGTCAAGTCAGACCCGAGGTAAGGGATCCTACTCCTCTGTTTCTTTTTAAGTACACTCTTTTATGTCATTCCTTCTAAGCTCATATTTCTTGTTATTGGGATGTTATTTTATACTACTCTTACTGTAATTTTTATTTTCATATGATGAGAGACCCTATTCTCTCTCATCAATCCATTTTGGAAGTTTTGAGTGGCGCCGTTAGGCTGCCGAATTTTCGTAAGAGATCTAACCTCTCTCTTTCTCTTTAAGTACTCCCCTTTATGTCACTTCTTTTAAGCTCCTCTTTGTTATGATGGGGTATGTTATTTTATAATCCTCTTGTTGTACATTTTATTGTAATGTGATGAGATACCCTATTTGATCTCATCAATCAATGTTTGTAAGTTTTATGTGGCGCCGTTAGGCTGTCGAGTTTTCGTAAGGGATTTTTCATATCACTTTTGTTCCAATGAGATTTATGCTACATTTTCCACAATTTCCTTTGAGTGGTGTATATAATGCCAATTATTTTACTCATTATGTAGTACACTTTCTTTTATGAGTATTTACATCAATGTTGTATTGTCCTTCTTTCACAAGGTGTATGTTTCAAAAGATACCCATGTCGGTAAGGGAACCTTTCACCATCCTCTTTTTAAAATACTTCTTTTGTTGGGTCTTTCAATTTACATATTTTTATGTTGCGATATGTTCTCATATATCCTTATTGATGTAAATTTTATGTCCAAGGGATGAGATACCCTTTTTTTTATCTCTCATCAACTCATTTTGATGTGACGTCGTTAGGCTGTCAAGGGAACTTCTTAACCCAATTTCGATTTCTTTGGGTTCAAGATGTAGTTATTGAATATGTCATCCTTTGAATATGTGTGGATGACATTTTATTATTTTACACTTAATAGTCACTTATATTGGTTGTATTTATATTTGTCACACATAATTTTGATATTGATTTATCCTTAATTTAAAGATACCTTCTTTATATAGGATTTCATCACATTTGACATTTCTATTAAGACTTCATTGTCGTAATGCAAAAATTCACTCTTATATGGTGTATATATTGTCCTTTGGAATATTATATCATGAATACATTTATTCTCATGATATTATAAAGTTATGACTAAATATTATTCCTCAATTATTGTATTCAAGTGTCTCTAATTTTGGTAAAACCCCTTTAACCAAAATATCGCCTTAAATGTTTTAAATATTTGTTCTTATTAATATACATGTTTTCAAAATGGTTTTAAGGATTTATTTATATGGATATTAATGATTTAAAATTTTAAAATCTTCAAAGTGGTATGGGACTTCGTCTCAATCTCCTTTCATTGAGGCATATTTTGTTTTATACACAACCTTCTTTTATACAGTGTATAAACCCCTTTGACTTTTACGTTTATTCAAAAGGTATCTTTTTATACAAAGCGTTTACTAAACAACAAAAGGGAATGTTTTTGTCGTACGTATGCAGTGACAATGACTTCTCTGCCGCCGTGACCATTATTTGAGTTTCGGCTTCCTCTACAAGCCATACCATTTTTAAAAAAAAGAAAAAATAAATACCATGTTTTACTTTTCTTTTATTTTGGTATTGAAAATGGTTTTAATAATGTTTTTA
The DNA here is from genome assembly GCA_963277665.1 of Viscum album. NCBI lineage: Eukaryota > Viridiplantae > Streptophyta > Magnoliopsida > Santalales > Viscaceae > Viscum > Viscum album. The sequence goes on from OY728166.1 coordinate 267,702,622, forward strand.
TATCAATGTGTTGTATTGATATCTTGTGATTGAAAGGTGAAAATGTTATGTTTCCTTTATGCATGTTTTATGTGATATGACTATGTTGAGGTTCTTGGGCATTATTATGAAGACGGGTGGTTCCGTGATAAACTAAGGGTAGGTGAGCCCGATATAGCTCTCCAATGCATTGGGTAACGCGAAGGAGTGTAACGTTATGGTTTCTCCAAAGAGATTTAGGGAATATACTATGATGGGTATTCCAAACATAACCAAGAGGGTTACTCCCTACGTAATAATGTTATGAATGCCTCAAGTTACCGTTTATGTCTTATGATTTCTATGATTTATTCATGATTTGATTAGGTCTGTTAAAGTGCCTATGTTTTATGGGTAAAGTATGATTTCATTCTTATGTATATATGAACTCATGTTTCCTTTCCATATTTTTATAACCCTTACTGATATTTTTATGCTCATCCCATGTTTTTGAAATGTTTTTCACAGGTCAAGGGAAAGGTACATGATGTGATGATAGTGTCAAGGATGTGTCAAGAAAGAATCCATGTTTTATTTTAAATATGTTTCTGTTGATGGGAAGAATTAATACTATCTTTTATGTAACCACTTTGTTTAAATGTGGAATGTAATGCAAGTTTCATTATCTAATTCTCTAAAACTCTAAACCTGAAAAGATCCTCAATGTGTAATCTTGTAATAACTCAAGATTATGTAAGGCTTAAGGCTGGGGCCTTATATTCATAGTGGAGTTCCGGTCACGATATGATCATAGGCGCAGGCGGTGGGCGAAACAGACCACCGGAGCTCATTCGATGGTACGCAGAATGCGGCGGTGGCGGCACGCCCCCAGAACTGGTCGTTGCGGCTGAACCGCAGTGGTGGGTGGAATCAGAATGGCTCTGCCATTCTGAAATTGAAGAGGGGAAACTTAATGTCGTGCCAGCTGGACGAGCCAGCACCCCCCCCCCCCCCGGCCAGGCTGGTGTGGGCCACGCTGGCCTGGCTGAACCCACGGTTCTGGGTTGGGTCGGACCCGAAACCGGGTTGGGCTGACCCAGGGCAGTCTGGGCCGGGTCTGAGCGGACCCTGACCCCCTACTATCGGACCAGTTTCATTCAAACACCCATATCTTAGGTTGCAGACCTCCGACCAACACACTATCAGCTGTGTTGGAATCCTTGAAATTGGCAGTCGTTTTGATATATTACACTCATGGTTTTGGAAAAATTTGGGTACAGCCGGGTTGGTTCGAACCCAAAACCAACCAGGCCCTCGGAGTGGAAACGCTTTTAACATAAGGACCGAATGTCCGATTGAAGTTCCATCAACTATGTTGGATTCCTTTTGATTAGTTGGTTCTTTTGGCATAATCTACATGAATTTTGTACATAGTTGGAGTATAGTCGGGGTGGTTTAGCTTAGAAACAAACTGGGCCCATGGAGTGGAAAATCCAATTAATCTCAGACCGGACGTCCGTTTGATAAACCATCGGCGGCGTAGGAAATATCATTGAGAAACGGTCCATTTGAGTATACCCCATGGGATTTATGGGTACATTTGAGATACGGCTGGGTTGGTTCGTACACAAATCCAACTGGGGCCCCGGGACAAAAAGGATAATAACTAACAGACTGAGCATCTGATTGACGTGACATCTGTTGCGTTGAGAGCCCTATGACGTGGCAGACTTTGGAGATACTTCTTCGTGGTACTTCATGACACTTGGAGTATCAGCCAGTAGCTCATGGATCAGATCCTCCCATAGACTAGCATACAGAGTACGGAGACCTAGTGGCTGGATGACACCTAATAACTGCTTGTCCGATTTGTTTCGGAGTGACTTGACTAGCCCAGTGGGGAGAACTACTTTTTGAGGTGGAAGACCCATGGAGGAGGAGCGCTACTATGTGAGGCGGAAGACCCGTGGTACTCAACAGAAGGATTACCTCCTTAGGTTATCAGGGGGAGCACTACTGTGTGAGGTGGCAGACCCATGGCATGGAGCGCTATTGTGTGAGGCGGAAGACCCACGGTACTCAATAGGAGGAGTACCTCAACAATCTAAGGTTAGTGAGTAGCAACTCGGAGTCATGACAGGACTACTTCACTCGACAGAGGAGGAGTTCTCCAGCAGCTGTGATTTTATCTCCATGAATAAAATCTTGGTTTGAGCTGAGTCAATGACCATTTTGTTTTCCTCGTGATTGAGATGTGTTACATGATAACATAGGTATATGTATGGGTATATACCTTAGTAGTGGTTATCCATTGATTTCATAATTTGTGGATTATCCTTGTAGGATTTGTGTGACCTTGAGGGTATCAGGATCCCTACTAAGTATTGTTATACTCACCCCTGCATGGGCTATGCCCGCACCCCGGGGACGTGTCGTGACAAAAAATATTTCTCCCTAATAGTGTATGTATTCACAAGTGCAAAAAATAAATCAATTCATTTTTTCCTTGAAATATTAATCACAATGATCCATCTAAGAAAACATGAAAACCAATTGAGTTAAATAGATATATTTAATATATAGTTATCATAAATCCTCTACAAACCATCGATAATATTCCTCATGACCAACAATTATCCATATAAGAGTCATAGTGGATAAAAATTAACATGAGATGAAACATTAATAATTATGATTAAATAGTCATTAATTTTATGTTACTCGATGAAGCAGTATATAAACCAAAAAAAAAATCAAAGAGGTGCATATTATCAAATATTCCTCAATAGAGTGGGGATTTATAATAAATCTATTATAACAATCATAATATTTAATTGAAGATCAACGAATGAAATGATTATGTGAATAAAATGAAAATACACATACCTAAATAGGGAATACATAATATGATACTCAAAATTCATTAAACAGGGTTTTTATGAATATCAAATACAATTAAGATATAATAATACCCTATGAAAATAGATTAGGGAAGGAAATTCTATACCACATGGTAATTTTCACATAAAATAAAATTGGGATAAATAAATAAAATTGAAATATAAAATTCAATTATATATGAATTAATCACAGTATTACCAGATTTTTGGGTAATTTATACTCCATATATAATAACCTTGTTGAATAAAATTTTAATGTCCCTCAAGGAATAGAAATTGAGAAAAGTTCCATTCCATGAAGTTACCTTTTAGGTGAGAAATAATTGACCTCATTTTTAGAATTTATTATAATATTATTAATATATACCAATAAATACATATATTAATATAATTATATATGATACTATTATTAAATTTTACAACACTTTCGTTGTTAATATGTCACTAATTTCATTGTTTTATTTGATTATTTCTATGATTTATCAAGCATCTTTTTTCATAAAATATGTTTTTCATTTATAAGATATTTAGATACATAATTTTATGAATTTAAATAATGTTAAATATGTAATATTTACAAATTATATACCTTCTTTGAGTCATTTTTAAAAGCTGGTAATGTTAAATGAATCGCATCACTTTATAAATATGGTAGGTTTTACATACGGTTGAGCGACATCATCATCCCATTAACGAATGAAAAGGGAATGGAGAATATGATACATTAATTTAAAAAAAATAATTTAATTCCATATATATCACACATTTTATTAAAAATCATCCTAGTTACATTACATGTAACATATATGTTACAAAAAATATAACATTGTTTCTCTAGGTGATAGTCTGTTTTTATCATGAGCAGTGTTATCATATTTTATATGGTATAAAAAGTAAGTATTTATAAGTTATTTTATACTTAATTATGTATAATAATTTCATAAATATATTATACTTATGTTAAATCAATCATTATATCAATACTTAAATGGATGTGATGGAAAATGATTTATATCGGTTCACGAGGTGGTAACACATTGTACAAATGATTAGTGATTTTATTTTCCAATCATTGGAATTGGAGAAGTTATATGTTGTTAAATTATAATAATAACATCTAAGTATATTAATTATTACGTTTTTATTTTTATATAATTATTTAATGAAACATTAATGATGTGGTAGATGAAATATTATGATAACTATCATTTATGAATATCACCACTTCATTGGGGAGGTAACTTGGGATCATAACAAAAAAATTCCTAGGATTGAATTATGATAAAAAAATGGCAAATGGGATGTTTGAAGGTAAATAATAAATTAATATTTTTAGGTATTTGATTAACCAAATGTATTTTTATCAGTGAAGAAAGGGAAGTTGTGGCATTTTATAAGCGGGGGAGAGGGCACACATGGTGGTTTTTCAATGAATCCAGTACACCCTTATTTTTATCTTTCCATAAGCCTACAATATGGTACGTTATCTACCATTATATATTATCGAGTCTATATATTTCCATTAAATGTATCTTTGTCATGTTTTAGGTAATTTCTCGATCATCATCTTAGATTATTCCCAATACAATTAGTTTTTACCTAAATTACAGTAATTAATTTTTATTTAATTTGTTAATATTAATTTCAAAAATAAAATTGTTGAAATTATTAAAAATTAATATTATTCTTATTTAAAATATGGAATCCATTTACATATATTAAATTTATATAATTTAAAATAAAATATTATAAATTTATACCCTCGGATGCAATGAAAAAGTGGGTATCCAATGAAAAAAATCAATGTATAAATGGATTTAATATCAAAATTTATTATGAATAATATTTCACTAACATAAATTGTATAGAATATTATATAACATAAATAATTCTTCTTTGAAACCAATTTTAAATATAATTATATTTTTTAAATAATCTAAATTAATTATAGTTTTCATTATAAATCCTTATAGTTACCTTTTAATAGGATTGAAAAATCATTTTTGAAAAATTAAAAAAATAAAATCTCACCAATGTTCAATATGATAAATTAGAAAATGATATTAATATATACAAATCAATTGAAAAATGTTTTAATAATTAATTTTATCATATGATCAAAATAAGTGATGATACTTCTCAATTTTAAAAAAAATCAACTTTTTCCAAAAACAATATTTTTCTATCAAATTATGATTATTTATAGAAAAAATTAAACAAATGATTGTGGGTAAAATATATATTTTCAATATTTATTTATAAAAATGTATAAATTTTAATTTCATTTCATTTAGATATTTTTCATGTTTAATTAAATATTTAATAGTGTTTCATTATTTGTTTGAACATGGTGTTCTATTTATCACATGTTAAAAAATATACACTATTTATTTAAAAGGAAATAAATCATAATGCATGAAAATAGTTATTAATAATTCCCTAATCATCAATTAATTCTTGATTGTTGTTACTTATTTGGTTTATTTATTTCATTTTATGTAGTATTCGATCATGGATTTAATATATTATTATTTCAATTATTATTATTATTATTCAACAGAGCAAGATATTAATTAGTATTATCAATCACAATTTTGTTTATCTATTTAAAAAATGAATCACCCATTTCATCCCACTATAAATAGTAATTTTTTGGGAGATAATTGTACAATGATTATTTACCCTCACTTGTATTATTTTTCCCCACATTTCGTGATATTCTATATTCATAACCCATTAGGATGAATATTTGTCATATCCAAACTGTATTTAAACATAACTAATCCCATTGATTCATGAAATATTTGAAAAAAAATGTATTAATCATTATTTTATTGTATAATGGTTTAATGTTTGATGATTTGTGTGATGAAATCATGGATCAAGACACTTATATTGTGACGGGAGGCATGGTGGTTATTTTGAGGTGGATCGATATCCATTTTTCTTAACACTAAATGTTGAGAAATGATGATATATGATAGATCGATGTTAATTTTTATGATTCATAAAGAAAAATGTTTGAAATAATCATTGAAATACCAGATCTAACATCAATTTGACATCATTCTTAATTTTATATAAAAAATGAATGTAGAACCTGTACTTCAGAGGAAAAATTCTTCATACTTCATATTCTCACATCCTTTAGGGTTTTTTACATTGATAAATAACACGCATAATTTGGATGTGTCCACATGATTTATACCCCTACCTAGGTAGACATTATATGAAATGATTTAAATCACATAGATTCCTAGGTGTGGAAACATTTCTTTTCCCCATATAAACACGCAATGTTGAGGAACATGGATTGATAAGCCATGTATTGAGATCAAATGACTAAGAACGTGGTTTAAAATATAAACCACTATTATATAGTGAAATTTTATTTTAGTATACATAGAATTAATAACCATTTATATGGAAACACATTCTCTTGTATTTAGGATGAATAATACAATTTGTGACCCTATGTACAAGTGATGTTCTTTTCTTATAATCATCTATGAATAATATTAATTTTTTGGGTTTTTGAATTGGGATTTCGATTACCCTTTATTTATTAATTTCCTACATCTTACGTTAGAGTGGATGTTGATTAAGAATTAGAGTCATGACCTATGGACATGTAAATGAATCACTACTATAAATTATGTTCCACATATAGTAGTGTTTGATCAGGATCATCATAGTGTTCCTATAGTTTGTAATCCACAGAATCTTCTAGTGGTGGTTCACCCATTTTATATATAATGATGTAGGAATAACTCTGCCACATTACAAAGGGTGTGTGACCTCTATCAGCGGAGTGGTATTCCCAATCCTTGACCTCTATCAGGGATTTGATCCAATATTAATATTAGTTCCCCATGGGATATTGAATACAAAGGGGAGGTGAGGGTCCTTTATAGTCATTCATGATAGGTTATAAGGGATTATCTGTGTAGGATACACTTCTCCCTCATCTTTGAAATAAAATATCTAAGAGATGGACAAATTATATATTTCTGATATGGTTATACTATGTTTTGAGAATAAATTATGGAACAATTAGGGATATAATATAACTCATCATCATTATTTTTTATCTGTGAGTATAATGATACCCAATATCTATTCATAAATATTTTTTAGCATTTAGTTTAATGGGTTTCATGAACCACTTCTCTTATTGGTCAGGAAAAATATTTGTATCATTTTTCTCTCTTTTTTCTTTTCATGTAATCCAACTAGGAATATATATACTCTCTTATTTCTGGGATATATTTTTACATGATTTGTACAAGTTGGATGAATAGTAGATCATTTTTTACAAGATCTGAATCTATATTCAATAAGAATATTATTATTATACATGATAATCATTTCTTGTTTTAGTATGGGTGTTTTTATGACATGACCTATTTTGTTTCATAGATTACCAATTGTTTAGGATTTCAATATTTCAATTATATTCCTTCTTGAGGATTGGTTCCAACCCTTCTCCAATAGTAGTAGGTATTTAGGTGTCCACATGAACTTAAAATTGGCCTAGGATAGATCTCAGTTGGTTAGGTGTTAACATAAATAGTTCATTATTGTTTTTATTATTTTAATAGAGATATGATTGGTTGAGAAGAATGAAAATGTTGGGAATCCAATAATGTGACATCCAAAAAACGATAAAAATGATAATATAAAAATAATAATACATAAAAATAGGAATAAAATAATAAAAAAGTCTAATATTATTATTTAGCTATTAATTTAAAAAATTATTATTTATATTTATAACAATAGATACTCTTCATATAGTTCCTATTTTTTTAATTTATTTGTATGTATTTGTGATTTCTACCAATATGATATAGTATAAATACATTTTATGTAACAAATGTTTTTAGGTGTGGGAGTTTTTTTATATTTAATGATTTTCTTTTCAAAATGGTAGAGAACGAAATCTATTAATAATTACAGAACAATACCACAACCATTTCTATGAGTAGAAGATGATTATGTCTATTGTTTTTAGTTTATATTAATGATGATGATAAAAATTCTAGACAAATATTTACAACATGGATTGTATACAAGAGATACAGTTATGCATTCAATGTTTTCAACATGGATTTGGCTTCCATTATTCCCTAGAGTAATTTAAATAATTACGACGAATACATGTGATTTTTGAATGATATAAAATATGTTTGTTTTATTTGGTTTTATTATTATAATACTATAATTCGTTTATATATTATATTGTAATGGATTATTCTATTAAATTTAAAAAATTAAATAATATAGTAAACATCATATGTTGGAAAATTTCATCATGGTTGAATGGTCCATATGTTAAATAGTCTAATAAATGTCATTTAGTATATTATGATCCTATGATTACTATATAAACCCATAGGTTTATGTCTCCAATATGGATATTCTATTATTTGATCATATATTATAGGAAATAAAGTTTCTAGACAACATGTCAATTGATAAGACACTCATTCATTGTCTTATATTAGTATCAATGATCATTTTCATGTTTAGACCTATTAAATTATTACATTCAATATCTATGAGATGTCATTTTTAGGGTTTTTTTGTTATTTTATATTCCATATAAGTCAATAAATATAACATCTCTTGTTCTTAGGTTTTATTTTCTCTATCCTATAGTTGGTTTTCTATAATAGATAATACCAGATCTGATATTTAGTTACATTTATTGGTTTTCTATATGAAAATCAGGCCTGTAGTTGAATTTACTTCAATATTTGATCTAGAGATATCAAAATTACTAGTTCCACAAGCACCATTGATATTTTATTTGACCGTTAGTAGGCTATGCATTTGATATGGGAGAATTAGTTGACTTTATAACTCATAATAAATAATTGAAAATATGTTTTTCATTAATTTTTTAATATTTATATGGTTTAATTGAATAAGAATCATGTAACATTAATAATTATGGGTTTTATTAGGTATTTGTTTCTTTATCAGTTTTTTCCTGGTTTACCTACATAATTTTTTTCGATGTGGTGTTGTGAACCATTTCAATAATCCTTGTTTTTCTCATATTGACACTCATAATTTTCATTGTGAACCATATTTTTAGAATAACTTATTTATTTTATTGAAAGGAACCAATGGAGATAATCTGAGTTTATTTTTTTGTCTGATGGTGGGTGATGAAAATATTATATTTTCTATTCATTGAGCTATAATGTTACCATTATTGTTGTAATACAATATCTAAATGATTTAAATTTATATTACATGTGTTTTTGAATTATATTTCTTTGTATTGCTATTTCCTATGAATGAAATATGAATGAGGTGTGTTCCATCTATTGTCGTTGTCCACATTAGAGGGAATAAAATTGTATTTTATGTTGTTTCAAGTTTTTTTTTCAATTAAGTCATGACAAATTCCTAGGGGTTATAGAGGGTCTTCTAGAATAAAAATTACATAATAATATTTTTTATAATGAATCAATTGTATGGAAAACCCATGGTGATGGGACTATAGATCTATCTCAAAGATGATTCCTAAATAGATATCACATTAAACACACCAAATATCTTTGTCTAGTTCAACCCATGTTTTCTGACCAACATTAGCATGTTATTCACTGTTTTCAAAATTTCATTTTATGTTCCTTATTCAATTTTAATATTTATATATTGATATTATTGGGGATTAAAAATATTATATAAATGTATTTTTATATAAAAAATAATAATTATGGTGATTTTAATCCTATATTAATTACATGGAATACGATACAACATAATGATAGTAGATTGTTGATGAATGTAATGAATTCATGGAATCATATATGATAAGGAGTTAATTTTAAAAAATTGAATACTTATGTTTAATTATGATAAATATTATGTTTATTATTTCTTTTGGATAATTAAAATGGTGTTTCTTCAATGAATGGATGAAAAATATTCTTCTGAAGATTTCATTGGGGCACGCTGCCTCTTGTGTTACTAAATGATGTTGCATATCATCTGTTTCCCAGCATTACCACTTTCCAATTTTTGTCCGTATTCAACACCACTTTAGAGATGTGTTCTACTTGATCAAAATAGGATTATGGGATTTTGGTTTCTCTTTCCATGGATACCTCTTCAAAAAATATTTTCTTGTTTATGTATCCTTAGTAGATTAATATGTTGTTCATGAAAATCGATGTTCATGCCATAGAATTGTGGAATCTAGTTAGTTACACTACTTCTCTCAAGAAATTATGAAGTGTCAAGTATAGGTAGTAGACATTGGCTAGGAGAGTAGTAACACTAGGCATCGATGTAATATTAGGATGATAAAACATAGGAACACATATATTCTTAAATCGTCATAGGGATTATCAATGTTGAATAAAACCAGGGATTCTCATATAGAATGTATGGTATCTTATTCTAGAGGCATCTCTCTAAGGTTTTCCTCAGCATCCCATGTTTACGATGGGGTATTCATTAAGTTTAAGATCTAGCAGAGTTGGATCAGACTAATCGAAGAACGTATCAAATTTGATCGAATAGGAACATCCTTATTAGGGGTCACCTAGATGCTTTACCAGATGGGTGGATCTGAATGGACAATGGGGTTGGACCTAAGGTGTCATGTCTCATAAAGAGTAGGCTTCAAACTGTGATGTTTGATCTGAATGACAATACGTAAAGATCAGGGAAGGTTTACTATAATGGTGGGGACCATGATTTACCATTGGCTGGGATTAAACCTTGTAGAGGCATCATATGTACCTTGTTTAGAATATAGGAATCAATGACATGTAGTTTGAAGGGATGATTCGGGGAATACACATTAATAGATTCTCATTGCAAGAGGATAACTCTTGGTTATATGATATGGATTGTGTGAGGATTTTGTATGGTTAGATTCCCTAGTGTTACAAGGATCACTAATGTAATATATGGGGAAAACACACTCTGGCAGCTGAGACGAATGGTGTGATCCCACTATGATGTGGTGGCTTGGGTAACATTCAGAATGGATGACAGATAACTGAATGAAGAGGATGGATGAAATGGTATGGAAGCAATGCGAATTGGATAGTGTTGTATATGAACCTTATATAGGATTTCTAAAAATCCCAGTAGGTTTGGAATCAAACTCCACATAATTTTGATGGGGTGTCGCAGCACCAAAGGAGGTGACTGATGAGAATGGACGCATGGACGAGGACTTGAAGGAAAAGGAGCCTCTGTTATTTATAATGACCCTATCGAGATAAAGAGGCCCAATGTAAGGATCATTATGGAAATGGATGATCGGATTCATATTAAAAATGGTTCCATTCATTTCCTTCTTATAAGGAAAGGATTATTTTCCATATTATTTAGGAAATAGGTATAGAATTAGGGTGAACACATGGACAACAACCCACAAACATGATGAGGCTTACACACAGTTAGTGTCCCAATTGGATGGATTAGAACACCCAAGGGAGGTGGATCCCAGAGATGTGTCTTAAATTTTGAAGATGTCAAAGGGGGAGCATACATCCCTTGGTGTGAGCTATAGACATTAATAATGAATTTGATTGATCCTTGGGGAGTCATTATACTTATCTAAAAAGGATCATAAACTACGTAGTTCATAGCATGGAAGTTAACATCATATAGAAAGTGTGATCCAATGTGAAATAGTTGGAACAAATGGATTGTGGGGGAGTGATGGGAATAAACCTTAGAGGGGATCCCTACGTACCATGCCTAGAAGGTATAGCTCAAAGTCCACATATTTCGATGGGAGTGGCAAGGGGATTACACATGATTATCCTCCCATATAGAGTTATGGTCATTGATAACCACTAATCCCTTGAGATTATTGTTCCATGTAAGAAACAAGTGGTGACAATAGAATAGATAGTCACATCGTAGAAGATGATCCTATGACTGATTTACTAGGGATTATGCATTGATTTTTTCAAAGTAAATTCATATTGGGAATTACACTATATGGGAGGCCTAAAGAGGTGGTTATTTGATCACGTGGATACATAACTAGGAACATTTGGTGACAAATTATAAAATTAATGGGAATGGAGATTGAAAATGAAGGATGCATAGGGTTTCTAATCCCATATCAACTTGAATCCTCTCAAGCCTTCCGCATGTACTACAATCACATTTTACCATTATATTTTATGGAAATTGGATTCTATGATTTTTAACATAATATATCTTAGACGACTAGGACTCAGTCATCACCCCATAGACATACATTACTATCTCCCTTCATCCCTTGGAGCAGGTATTTAACCAACAATGTCGGATTGGAGCAAGGTGGAGGAGTAGTCAATCATGGGGCCCAAATTAGCATATCCATTCCAAGAAGAAATTATTATTATCATTCTTATGAGTCGATTAATTAGGTAGAGAAATAAAACATGATTCACTGCACGGGGTACTATGGAATCACTACACACATGACTTGAGGGACTCAAGAAGGAAGTATGCACATGATATAAATTTTGTCCGCAAGTGGGGCTCAAATATGTTTCCTTTGGGTAAAGTCAATCCATATATTCTATAGAAAGGGGTTTTCTTAATATTGGTGTATTGTACGAAAAAATGATGGGTATTAATAAAAAGTGGTATTTCGTAAAGGGAACCCCTTGTGAAAAATAGGGTTATTTAATGTTCACGTTCCTCGGAAAAATTAGAAATATGTGAGATTTATCACATGTGGGACCACTCTATGGAGGAACCATGGGGGACATGTCGTGCAAGATCTAATACATTAAAGCCATGAATTTTTCATGGTCCAAAATTTGGTCATCATTCACACATAAGATAAAAGGTTTAACTTCAAGAGTCTCTCCACAAAAAGGGTTTGGTTTCCATCTATTTATAGGAAAAAAATATCTTTGGGAGCATGTAAGAAGGACGTTGTAAAATTGGTCGGGTTATGTCACGTTGGGAATGTATGAGTATAGCCCATAGATTTTAGTCTTGCATGTTATAATTCAAACTTCTATGCACATTCCATATCCATTTTCATGATTTCTGGGAGAATGTATTCATTTCATATTAAATTGGGAACATAAGGTCCTTATGTGGAGATTTCATTCGTGTGTGTTGGTGTCCAATCATATACCCATCGCCCTTGAGATTCTATGAATATTATTCAAAGAAAACTTATGGCTTTATGGTGTAGAGATTTGATTTTATATGGCCAGAATAAGAATTTAATTGTAATAAATCCCCCATGCCACCAAAATCTACGTTTAATGGGGACCTAAATGTCGGGTTTTGATGGAAATGCCAAAGATTTTAACATGCTTTAGTAGGCAAGTGCAAACCATCCAATATTGTGTGTGAGGATTGTTGTACACATGTGTAAGACTTGGTCCATGCCTATATATATGTGTGGGGTAAGGACAAGTATAATGAATTTTCACACAAGAATAGATCTAATCTCATGTTTGTATGTCATTAATTTATTCATTGAGTAACCTAATTTGGTCTCTACCATACACACAATTGTCAAATCATGCATGTCGCAAACATAGCCTATTTTTCTACATCCATCATCTAATAATGTGTGCAACCCTTGATTTTGTGCACTGAGCATTTATCATTCACACTAAAAACATTTCAAATTTTCAATTTGACAATAATTATGGCTGACTTGACTGATGCTATGAGGGAGTCTGCCTTTGCTGTCTTTTCTAAATGAAGGGCTAAGATGATTTTGAACCCCGACATTATTCATGAGAGAAGGGTATTATAATACTATCAAATGCATCCAGGATTTTTTATGAAATACCCAAAGGATCAATCCCTAATTAATAGCCTCTCAATATTAAACAACATCATTCTGGATGAAGTGTATATTTCAGGATTTAAAAAGGACATGCCATGGTCATGGGTGGCATGCAAGGATAACCTTACGTAGTATAATATCACAAACAATTGAATCCATGCCAGTGAGATGTGGTAGATGCTTTTCAATGTCCTAAACCCAAAATCTAGGATAATCATGTGGAGAAAACTTGTGTTAGAAGAATCTCCCACCCATTACGCATGCACATTCCATTATAACATCACTAACGAGAGTAAGGGTTGGCAGCCGAACTACGTCTTGCGGTCTGGGGGGAATTTTAATAGTGAATAGGTATCGATGTTTTAGTTACACATAAAATTCAGGATCTTTGGGATGAACATTGATATATTGGGATATTTCAATCAGTGTGGTCATCATGGTTTCATTTATATCATCAGTAGGCCATGGTGTTATGCTATTTAGTCAGTGGTCTCCTAATATGAATACATTCCACCTACACCATGGGGATGTCGGTATGAGTATTTTGGGACATTACGTACATAATAGGCATTCCCTTATATGTATATCAATATAATGAGTTCCTACGATGGATATTACCTGGCGAGATAGAGCACAAGGCCACATCATCATATGGAACTTCTTAGACCTGGTGGATAATAATATAAATATTGAATACATCCTAATGGATATATCCTAAGTAGAATTATTCATCCTTTTCCTCAAGTGGCATAACACATTGAAGATATAAGGATAAGAGTGGAATTTCCTAAATTCATCACAGAGGGGAAAGGAATGATCATATTGGGCGATCCTAGAAGTAGGTTTATACGGCTCATGGGGATTTAGTTTCAATTAAATTAGGTATCTAAATTTATGGAATGTTGGTTTATTTACATCCTTTCAATGTGGGTGGATAGTTCAAGTAAGTGATATGAGGATAACATTTCATCCATGAACTCTAGTAGTGGATGGGATCCTGGAATCCCACAACAAGGTAAACATTAGACTATATGTACTAGAAAAGATGTATATATTTATAGGTTGAATTTTTTTATGAATCATTCCCAAGAGGGTATAAAGACAATTTAAAATCATCCTCATTTGGGTCATAGCTCAGCTCAATGGATATGATTTCCAGAACCTCTTTTGACGTTCAGGTGACATCATGCAACCTTCCCTATTGAATATTGTTGTGGTCTGACTGCTTATGATCAATGAGGTAGGGATCAATATTAAGATTAGAAGTAATGTAAAAATAAAATTCCAACACTTCCACAACACATCCATAATATGGTGGAAGACCTATGGGGTCCACAAGAGTAGAAAAATATTTTCTATGTATTAGGGAAGGTGTGTTGGTAGGCCAGATCGAAGAAAATATTTTTTTTATACCCTTTATGCCATCACAGTTTTCCAAATAGATTGGATTCCTAAAGATGATTATGATGAAATTGCATATAGAGGTTAGGTAAGAGAAAAACTCATGTATCCCTCTACAATTTTGTATCATGCTTACTTCATTGTGTTTTTTTAAATAATCACAGTTCCCCTAATGATGTTTGTGTCGTTCTATTGAAGGAATAATCTAACTAGCATTTGGTGGTCTATCTAGATGAAATTATTCAGATTCACATTCGTCAAATAAATTTAGTATGTGTAGAGTCTAGGGGGAAAGATAACAAGTGAGATACTATTGGGGAAGCAATACCATAGTAATTCTAGGTGGCTAGGGCATCCCGAGCTTGAACCTCGATGGTAGGGGCGTCACAATGTGTGGACACACCTCCTATTTATTAATAAAGGTAGTCTCTCATGTAACCACATCTGCTAGATAAGAAATCCCTTGGGTAAAAATCATGAAATATACGAAATCTATCTTCTAACACCATCTTTCCTTCTCTATTGTCTTCGTGGATAACATTTTTCCAATCAAATTCAGCTAAAGATGTATGGAAAAAACTAGTGCACACTGGCCATGATCTATTTGATTTTGGGGGAATTTAAGAGGAATATAGGGTGTACATTCATTGATGAAATGTGTACCCGAAGGCAGAGGATGTGTATACAGGCCAACATGGGGGGTATGAAGAACTGAATCTCTTGGTCATAGTAATAAAGGGTCAGGAATATGAACTTGAATAAATGACACTTGTGGATGAAGATGACTATGATGAAGATAAATAAGAGGAGGTTGATGAAGTAGAATTACAAGATTAGAATAGGATTATGGGGATGGAGATAATTTAGGTGAGGAGTCACAAGGGACAACAGATCACTGATGGAGTCGATAGGAGAGTAAAAAAATATTAGGCTCTGATAGGGAACTCACTGAACATCTCAATGTATGTCTTAATTGTTTTACTTTTTGTCCCTTATTTTTTATTACCTGAATGCTCTAAAAATTTATTTTCCCATTATGAAACAAATTTGTTATGATCCTGGATCTCTTGTTGAAGGAGTTGAAGGTGTGTCAATGGGTGTGGAGAGAACTCTCCTTGAGCCCACATCTAGGGCTGAGCAATGATGGAGATCAATTGTGGCTGATGAAGAAAGTGGGGATCCATTTGAAAGGGTTGACATAATAACCTTATAACACCATGTTTTACCAACCATTAAAAATATCAAATTACAATCATTGATCTAGAAATCACTGAGGTGTCTCTAGTGACAGAAGGTCTTCAGTATCCCAACCACTTGTTATGGTGGCACATAGTTTTTATATGTCTCTACATTACCAGACCCATATCTAATATATATGGATCTTTCTTGACCAGGGTATCCATTTCATACAATTTTATTATGACTAAATTCTTGAAAATCCAAGGAGTATGGTATACATGAATGTTCTATATTAATAGTTGTACCTATATGTTAGGATTCATCAATTTATGTTGATCATACCATGGAACCTAGTGGGCATGTAGTTGTGGCCACGGGTGATTCCACATCGTGGGCGGAGCCTAACTCTATTGAGGGGGACGTTTATGAAGAATAATAAATGAGTATATAGGTTCACTGTCATTTCATATATATTATCCTCTAAGAAAGGATACCAGAGGAATATCCTAATGATAAAATTTTTGTTATCTTTCTTGATTACAGACCTGTAGAGCTCGAGGAGCTAGATGATTTGGATCCTGATAAAGCTAAGGAGAACTGTATGACATTACATCAGTAAGGTATGTGAATCAACCACCTCATATATATCCCTCATTTAGAATGGATGAGTCTATTGAGATTACTCTGATCCTGGCTTCAGTATCATATTGATGATATGGTGGATTCCCTCCATCTTCTTAAGACGATTCATGACTATCTGGAAAATAATGTATGGATGAGTAGTAGAAGCCTAGATACTACCTGGTCCAAATGAAATATGATAACATATATAAGTTCCCTCGAGACGATAAAGAAATCCAAATCATTAATAAAAAACCAATCAATAATTCTACAATTATTATTAACCAGTTAGAACTCGTTGAGAGATTAAAAGCACAAATGGTGGATTCAATGGAATATCTTGAACACGTGAAACATTAAGTGGATGAGAATCAAGCTGAATTGGATCAAAATAAAATAATTCATAATGAGCATAACATTGTGGCTGTCATCAAAGATAGGTATCTCAAGATGTTCCAGTGTACATCATATGCCACATGGTAGAAGGTGGTGTAACTAAAGCATTCATTTGAATGGGTCAATCCCTAAGGGTCATGTTTTGGCCGAACATGTGAAATATACTACTTTTTTATTTATTGGATTGAAATGCATGGATGAGCATATTTATAGAATATTTTAATTACTTCACCATGATCACTTTTTTTGAACCAACTAATCTTCAATCCCTAATATCATTTGGGTTATACCCATTGTGAGAAACAGGGGATGATAGAATAATAATTAACTTTTTATGAGAATACAAGCTAATTATTGAATACTCAAGGTCTACTATTGTTTACTAACATCCTTGAGTAATTGGGCTAAGGGATGTTGTCTCAAGAGAATTGGGATCTTGGAGCATCCACTCTGTATTTCCGAATGCATTCATGTGTATAAAGTAGATAATTCTAGTGGCGTTGGAATCAATCCGTACAAAGGGGGATGAAAAATTTGAATCACAATACCCATAATTCAGAACATAATGGAATAAAAATCAGGATGTAGGATAATTTATTATTATATTTGACAACATATCATATATACTTCATATACTAAAATGGGGGAAAAACAAGCATCGGCTGGTTACATGGTTCAAAACATATGACCTATCCTGAATTTCTATCAAATGTGTTCAGAAAAATTGATCCATGATGATTGAATAGATGATGTATAATAGTACCAGGGCATTACTGTGTTCCTTATGATGTGAAGAAGTTTAATGATCCAAATAAGGGGGCATTAAAATTTGTAATGTGGAGAGATGGAATGTTTGAATGGATACCAACACTCTTGGAATTATGACATTGTGGCTAAGATCACATTAGTGTTTTCATGTTGGTCTGAAAAAAGATCAAAACCAATCTTCCAGGGGGAGAATCATCGTGGATGTTGTGTGATAGATGAATATGTGAAAATGTGTTGGATGACAAGCACTATCAGAGATGACCAATTGAGATGATTTCCTAGGATGATTTAAATATTCATGTTATGCAAGTGAGGATGATTAACAAGTTTTTTACCCTCACATGGTGAGGTTGATACTAGGTTCGGTTTAATGCCATTTCATCAGGATACGTCCCATATTTTAACATCAGGTGAATGGGATGTTTTACATTGTCAATGTCCATACTATGTAGACCCTATCTAGTTGTTTAATGTCATGTTTCATGGACTAAGATGATTATTCCTACAATTACTACATGGCATGGAGGAGATGATTCCATAATGAGTGAGCCAATTGAGAATTATGAATAAGAAAAAAAACAATAATTGAGATGGGGTAATATGGGATGCAGTGTTGGATAACACATAATAAGAATAATTTCCATGAATACCAACTTCCACACTACATATCCATACTGAGTTCCTAGATTCTGAAGTCATATGGTTTAGACTGAGAATCCCTCGCACGACTCAACAACATCGGAACCAACCATACCAGAAATCATAATCTAACATGAGCCATGCCCTGTCTATGAATCATGTAATAATATAAGGAGTTAAACTAACATGTAGGAGTAAATGTCAAAGTGTAACCAAGGATAGAATCCCACAATGAGATAGAATCATAGGAGAGAGGTAAGTTGATTATTTTAGGTTTTGTCTTCAAAGGTGTAGATCCGGATTCATTTGTTCGCAGATGTTCTTGAATGGTTCCATCTAGAGCATAGGTATGGAGAAGGCATGGATTTGGATTCGATGAAGGATATGGCATGGTTTTGGCTTCGGCTTCAACAAGGATTGGCGAGTTCCAGGCATCTGACTCTTCAGGCGAGGCTCAGAGCTGGCCCTAGTGTTGTGCGGAGGGGGCAAGATTTTCAGTTATGGATTTCAAAATTATGAGGATTTCATTACAGGTTCGATTTCAGTGTTTTTTCTTATGGTGGGGTTTGTGGTTAAGAGATGTAGCATTGGTTTGTTGCTCTAAATGTGTATTCAACTAGATCTTGGTTGCACTATGGTTTCTGTGGATTATGGTGCGACGTTCGGACGACCTAATTTTCCTCATTCTGGTTTCTTCTTCACTCTTTGTGGATGTCCTTTTGGGACACCTCACGTCATTGAAGGGTTTGTGTGTACTCTTACAAGAGTCTGTTGGTGGGTTTTTGGATTTTGGTAGGTGTCGACGGTCGCACCGGTGGGTGTTTGAGGAGACCAATTCTGTGGTTTTTGTTGCTTTTCTAATATTCGTGTTTCCTGGTTCGTGGTTCCTCGGACTTCTCTTAATGATTTAAACTCCAATTATGAAGGTCATTCTTCTTGAAGCGTGAATGGATTGTCCATCCATTGTGCTTGATTTTTGATTGTATTGAAGTCTTGTATGTTTGACAGAGTGATGTGGTAAAGTGGAGAAGTGGTGAAGTGGTGAAGTGGTGAATTCATGTTTGGTTTCTCACTTTTTCCTCAAAAGTGTTTGTGTTATAATAAAAAAACCATTTTCAGTCAGTCAAACAATTTAAGTATGTATTGCATGAACCATGGAAAAAGGTTTAATGTCATGATTCCCAAACTAAGGTAAACATATTAAATTCATGACTCCTAGACTACCATAAAATACTTATCCAAAGGTTATATATAACACATAGAAAGATTAACCTGATGTGAATGTGTCTATAGGAGGCTCACATACTCATACACATATTAAGGGGAATGGTGGTGAAAGGGCCAATGAACCCATGGTTGGGCCTGAGACAAAATGTCAAGGCATTGCTACATTTACTTCAATGGAAAGAATCCAGATGCACATATTTATCGATTCCCATGTAATATGACATCATGTCATACTACATGATATGCTTCAACATGAAAAGGGGAAATAATGTAATGTGTGTACCCATGATCGATGATTCTGGAATCACTTAGTTTCCCATAAATATGGGACTCAATCCATATATAGTGTTTGAATGATAATATAGTCATGCATGACAGAACTATGCACAGATATGTGTGGAATTAGATATTTATTTTGTGTTCATTTTTTTTAGTAGATGGACTCGAAGTAAATGTCTGGGTGTAACTTTGGGTAATGTCATCATGGTATAAGGATTAAATAGTTTAACATCATATTTTATGGGGAATTATAATTTAACATCATGTTTCATGGACAAATTTTATAATAGTTTAAGATAATAGAACTTATACCAGGAGGTTGTGCATTGTTTATATCTCAGTATGGCCCGAAAAAGATCTATATGCCCATGTGTGGCATGATTAGTGTGGGAAACAAAGAGTGATGTCATGATTTTCCATGTTATATGATAGTTCCAATCAATGGAATGAAAAAATTGATTAGGAAAATATAACCATGAAAACATTCCGACTAGACGTGCATAAATGCATGGAGGGACCAAACCAAAGGTATTGAAGATCTATAACAAAATAAGATGGCATGAATGTATGAATCATAATATACAATATTTGGGACATGGTGAGAGTGGAATAAAAATGGAGGATAACTGCTGACCATGGTTGAAACATAAAATCCACATAATGAACCTTTTATTGGAAGAGATAGATGAGGTTCAATGGCTCCCGATGTTCAAAAAGTAGGACATATCTCAAAATTTCATTTGAAATCCATTTAGATAGTTGAGAAATGATGGTAGGAGAACCATGACGAAAAGCATAAATTCCATTAAGAGTTCCCTTCATACATAAACAATGATAAATACCCAATTGAAGAAACATGTGTAGGATGTATGTGACGCTGAGGGAATGTCTCTTTGGAATCCAATGCTCTAGGTTTTGTACAACCACACATTCAAGCATGACATTGTGGAACATATATAGGAGGAATTATACACATCTTAAAGGATCTTATTCTATAGTTGGTTTATTAATAGTTTAATGGTTTTTTAGACTGGAAACACACAGTTTAATTTCATATGGTGTAGAGCATAGGTTCCAATTTAACATCGTTTGTGAGAGGTATTCCCATGTTGTTTTACATCATGAGCTGGGGATGAAGATGTAACTTATTTCATCATCATGAAACTGAGACACGGGAATCCTAAATGAGAAATACATGTAGATGTAAAAAAACCGATTTGAATGGGGACCAATGAGATCTAAACCACAACACACATTCTCAAATGGGAATAAAGGGAAAACAGAAAAAGGGGCTCCTGATTTTGCTACTGGCCATAGGGAAAAGCTATTCATGTATCTATACATACCCTAATATTGCAGGAATCAAAACACACATAGTTCATAAGTTGAAATTGAATACATCTAGTACCAAATCGGAAAATAACATATCATGTTACATGATCCTGGTTTCGATTATGTTTAATTTCATATAAACTAAGACACTAATGATCATAGTTTTTGTCCATAGAGTTCAAAATAGAGGATGGGGCTTCAAAAAAGTGAATGTGTGATGCAATGACATGAGGAAACATGACAAGAATGAGGATCGATGTGGTCTCAACACCACACATTCCTTAAAGAAAACCCATTCATAATTTAAAGTCATAGGCTTTGGATTTGGATGATCAAAATAATTCCCCATCCATGGGATATAAACTATATGTTCAACGTGATGGAAATTAGACCATGAGGTGGTGTGATTCCACCATGTGCGTACAAACCCTATCAAGAACCCTAAGCCCACGTGATCCGTGCTCATTTAGGGATAGAAGGGGAAATAGTATTTCTAATGCACTAAAAAAATTCACAACATGTGATTGAAGATGATTGGTTAAATACATCCCAATGATGTTGATTATCATATTTAACATGAAAGGGTGAATGGAGAGGTAACACCAAGGGTTTTGAAGTTCATCTAGGATATAAGGGGTAAAAATGAAAGTGAATCACATTGACTGATATTTGGGACATAGTGAGGGTGGAATAATGATATAGGATAACTGTTTACCATGTATGAAACACATCATCGATATCATATAACCTAGGATGGGAAAATAAAATTGAGGTTCATCCACAGTCCACATTTTAATCATGTGAGCTATCTTAATATTTCATCTAAATTACTTTGGGGAATTGGCCAAGGATATAGGTGATTTATGAGGCCAAGCATCCATACTATTAGAGGGATCCCTTAGGACACAAAATAGGAGTAATAACCAAATAAATGGTCATTTGAAGCATGATTATATATCTAAACAATGTCCATGAATGTTATGACCCATCCTTGGAGCCCGTGTCGTGACTACCCAAGCCCGTCTTCCATAGGCCAGGGGTTGGCGACTAGCATCAAAGGCATAACTCCCTAAAAACTGGGAAGGAATTTCCTTTATAAAACATAGACACACAAATAACCAGAGTACAAGTGGAAGCAAACACTAAGTAAAGCAGTATAAAAAGTGTGCTGAATGTAAAAAGGGGCCAGAAATACAAGTCCAACAGAAAGGTACAACTACAACTGAAAGAAATTACAACTAAAAAGATAAACATCTTGAAGACGGAAGCATATTCTGGATCTCCCTTCAGGTTCCTTTCTAAAGGGTAGGTATAGATTTCCTCATCAGCACTCCGCGCCTATCGGTCCACTCTGTGTGCCGTCACATCGAGTGTCCACCTCCAGGTATCGTCCAGTCCTGGAGCACTCTGCCTCGGTTAGTGTTGTCTGTGGTCTGCATCCAACACAACATAGTGCGGGCATAGCCCATATAGGGGTGAGTATAATGATACTTAGTAGTGACCCAGAGACCCTCATGGTCTCACTAAATCCAACAAAGATAACCAAAAATAATGATCTCAACCATTAGGAAAACACAATGGTCATTTACTCAGATCAAACCAAGATTTTCATTATCAAGACCACAACTACTGGAGAACTCCTCCTCTGTCGAGTATAGTGGACCTGTCGCGACTCAAAGGTGCTAGTCACTAACCTTAAACTATTGAGGTACTCCTCCTGTCGAGTACTGTGGGTCTACTACCAAACTGGGCGCTCCTCTGATGTGGGTCTGCTGCCAAACTGGGCGCTCCCACTAAATGGCGTCAGAGATACTCCTTCTATCGAGTACATCATGTCTACTGCCAAACCTGGCGCTCCGTCTACTGTGGTTCTGCTACTAAATCGGGCGCTCTATCTACTAGCTAGTTGAATCACTCCGAGTCGAATCGGTCAAGCAGTTGTTAGGTCTATAGCTACTAGGTCTACATACTCTGTATGCTCATCTCTAGGAGGATCCGCTCCATGATATAATGGTCGATACTCAAAATTTCATTAAGTCTCATGTAGAAGTATCACAAGGAAACTCCACCTCAATGGGTCTCAACGCAATAGACAGCACGTCAATCGAACGCATGGTTTGTGAGTTATTATTCTTTTAGTCCCAGGGCCCAGTTGGTTTCGTGTACGAACCAACCTGACCGTATCTCAACTATACCCCAAACTCCTATGGGGTATACTCAAAGGAACCGTTTCTCAATGATATTACCAATGCCACTAATAGTTCGTCAAATGGACGTTCGGTCTGTGAGTTAATGGCTTTTCTGTTCCAGGGGTATAGTTGGTTTTTAAGCTAAAACCAACCCGACCATACTCCAACTACGTCCAAACCTCAAGAGGAGTCTTCCAAATGAACTGTCTCATTAAGATGAATCCAATGTAGTTGACGGCATGTCAATGGGACGTCTGGTCCTTAAGTTATAAGAGTTTCTGCTCCGAGGGGCCTGTTGGTTTCGGGTTCGAACCAAACCCACTATACCCAAACATCACCAAAACATTGAATTTAATATACCGAAATGACCATCTCGATCCAAGGATTCTGAAACATCAGACGGTGTGTTGATTGGAGGTCTGTAGCAAGATTTATGGGCGAATAACCAAAAACGGTCCGAAAACGGGGGGGGTCTGGGCCCGGTCCAACCCGGCCCAACCAATCCTGGGTCCGCCCGAACCGGGTCGACCCGACCCGGGTCCAGGTCCGGCCCGTCCCGGTAGGCCGGGCGGTGGGGGAGGGGGGACGCAACCCCTCGGTTCCACGTAACGGAGGTGCCAGGCTGGCGCCGCCAGGCCTCCATGGAACCCGCGAGGCGCGGGTTCCATTACTCTGTTGTCACGGCCGGTGTCGCGGAGGACTCCCACCAGCAGCGTGCTAAGCGCTGCCTTCTCCAAGAGGCCAGCCAGTGACGGCCGCCGCCTCCAGTTGTCGGCACCGTCGCATCGGCGCGTCTTTCTATGGGCCACCGGAGTCATTATGGTGGTCCGTTTTATCTCTCGTTTAGGCCTACGGCCTTCTCGGGTCCCGCTCTTCACTGCGATAGCCTCAAAATGTCATTGCCCTTCCGTTCACCCATCACCAAGCAATCCGCACATCAAGAACGATATGGATGTGGGTCCAAACTTGTTCATTAGTCAGTACCCACCGTGTTAGAGGCTCAAACAATTATTCAAAAAATAATCGCCTGTGTTCATGGGTAAGAGACACATAAATTAAAATTTACAAAATCCCCCTACCTCGAAAAGACATCGTACATCATCAAATCGTGGAAGACGAACGTCGCAGTGGTCGGGCATCATGGGGGAAGATGAGGTTGTCATCGTTCATTGTACGCATCCTCTTCTGATCTCATGCGTCAGTCAGTTGATGATGAACAGGAAGATAGAAGAGTCATCGGAGATGTCCCGCATCGGAAGGGGGTTCTGATGAAGAAGTCGGGGAAAAAGCATCGTCACTGGTGTCTCTGTGTTCTTCGTTGGGCGAAGAACGGTGTTCTTCTATTTCTCCATAGTTTTCTCCCAGTTCTCCCAATACAATGTGTGAAAAATAATTATAATATCTTAAGCTATTATTTTATTCTCCACATGAATCTTAAAAATTCAAACTCTTGAATAAATTAATTAATTGTGGATCAATTAATTAATTAAAGGGTGTTGGCGAAATAAATGGAGGGTGGTGGAGAGTTAGAATTAATGTTGGGGTTGTCAAAAATTAATGAAGGGGAGTTATGGGGAGATGGAAAGTTAAGGCTAGTGTGGGCCCCATATCACAAATATCCTCTCATGGGAGGTTATGTGGGTGTGGGCCCCACCAACAACATCCCCATGTAGGATTTAACTACCCATGATAAATAAAATTGTTCAAAAAAATTTTATTAATCTTTTTTATTAAACCCCAAATTTTAACTACCTCATACGACAAAACGCAACTACGGTAAAGGTCCCCATAAGTGAATACGGGCGCTGCAAGTTCATCAGTGCCCTCGAATTTCAATTCTGAGCACTAATTCAAAAGATAGAAAAACCCGCTCGTACGTTCACTGAACGTACCCGAACAAATTTTTTGAAATTAATTCTGGAAACACCGGGAATCAGAATCAAATGTCGTCAGAAACTATAGACTCATAAATTTCAATGAAATTAACAAAAAAAATTCCTTGAAACATTCGGGTCATTACATTACCCCCACCTCATGGATTTATGTCCCTGTGAAGCTACAACACACACTATGGGAAAAAAAATGTGAGTTTTGTGCATGCATTTTGAGGATCCTACTCTCATGTGCTCTCCTAGAGGTTTCTGTGCTGCCAGCAAATTCGCACCATAGGAATCAACCGCCCACATAGGACCTGCTCCTGTTGATCCTCGATATCCACCGGGACCTCCATGAATGTCTCCTTGTCATCGATGATGTGGGACAGATCGTGCACACATATCCTCATCTGAGATACATGGATGGAATCGTTCACCCCGTGGAACAGAGGTTGAAGGGCCAGGCGGTAATCCACCTCGCCTACTCTTCTGGATAATTGGATGAGTGACTACAGATAAGATGAACCATCCCTATGTACAAAGGATATCAGCAACGCGGCCTGCTGCTCTGTCACCTCTCCTATCAGCTGAACGGAAGTCCTCCTGCAGAGCAACACAGGTGGAAGGGCCGACTCAAGAGTGATCAATCGCACCCTCCTAAGAATGAGTTTATCCTGTGATTCCTGGGATTCCCTTTTCACTGACCAACTAAAAACCCCATCCCAACATTGTAGATAAACCACAAAAATTTTTCTTAATATAGTCAATCTGTGTATGAACTGTGGTTTCCTAGTCCATACCCAAAAAAATTTCATAAGGCCTTAACGCTGTCGCTAAGAGGTTCCAACCGAAACTGTCACTACCCGACCCTACCCGATCTCGAGCTGCAACTAGCCTAATCTCGCCTCTATAGGCCAGGGGTAGGAGACTAGCACCGAAGGCTAAACAATTCAGGGAGGCCTTTTCCTGAGTCCCTGTAAATACACACACATCACACTCAATGCATAAGTGCAAAGTAAAAGAAAAGACAAGTAAAGTAAAAGGGGAACTGCTATAAATTAACCACAGAGTGCATCGACCTCTAAAAGTACATTTCAAGTGCTAAACGTAAACAAAAAAGAAAATGGGAAAAACAAGATCCCAATTAGAAAAATGCCAAAACCCGACAATAGGTAATCAAAAAAAACAGTTGGAAGGCTCCCCCACCTAGAACTCGACTCCGACCACCGCACGTGGTCCAAGCTCCCAAACTCCTATGCTCTGCTGAAGACACGAACAACCTGTCCGTAGTCTGCAAGGTCACACCAAGTACAGGCAAAGCCCAATCAGGGGTGAGAATAAAAATACTCAGTAGGATACCCCGAAGGCTCGAGGGAGCAACAAAGGAGGTACCGAAGGGTGATAAGTAGATCGAATATGGGGAAAGTAAAGGAGTACAACTGAAAGTGCAGTAAAGAGTACAGTAAAGAGTCCAGCTCAACCCAACAAGAGGAAGGAAATAGACTCGTCCAAACACAAGGAGCTGGAAGCGATGATAAGATGAACTTCCCATCGAGTCTTTGCTACTTATAGCTGGAGAATATACTTTTCCAACCACGATAAGCTAGACACGGAATGCACGTGGCATACCTTACGCGTCTTGGCCTCCCCTAGAAGGAGAGTAACCAAACCCAAGAAATTGGTGCTAGAACAAGGTATATATATATAAATATGCTCAACAAGAAGCCCAAACAAGGTCGTAAGGGGATCTTAATCCCGTATCTCAACCCAAGAAAGTGAGTCTCCAATAGTCCAAGAAGTAAACACCATCGATGCTCAGCATCCCGCACGTCTGCCCCGAACTGCAAGTCAAGGGGCTCAAATCACCGCACCTCGAAAATATCTGCTTTGGGCGGAAATGACTCACCCACACGGTTTTGGGTCGTGTCGCAAGGACGTGTCTCAGTGGGGAAAGTGACCCTTGTACTTGATAGTTCTGGGGGAACATCAAGCCACACCTTTTCATTGCCCCACAGTCGAGAGGTCTCCTCAAAGTCGATAGGCGACCCCCTGCTCGGCCCCGTTGGAGGGTAATCCCTAGAAGTCGACGAGTTCCCACCGGAGGGAGACCCGACAAGAGTTGATGGGTGCCACACTGCCCAGTCCCACTAAAGGGTAATACACTGGATGAAAAATTGGCTATAGTCATCGACGAGTCCCAATGCACAGTCCCGTTAAAGGGTACTCCACTGGAGGGAGGCTTGGAACTGTCATCGGGGACAACTTCCCATCCCCACTGGAGGTAAACTGGGAACCGCTCTGGCCATCCCTGTTAGATTGTACTGCTCAGTGAACACTGATGTACTGGCCATCCCTTCTGGATGGTAACCCACTGGCCATCCCTTCTGGATGGTACTACTCTGGCCATCCCTGCTAGATGGTACCCCACTGGCCACCCCTGTTGGGTGGTACCACACCGGCCCGCCCTGTTGGAAACAAACTCCTAACCAGACCTACTGGAAACAACTTCTTGGGTAGAGGATCGGTGCCCGCGTAATGTATTGGATACACCTAATCCACAAGAACTCTACCAGGGAACACGAAGCAATGGGAGAAACTCCCCGGCCCTCTCAAGGAATTCACGCTCCAATCCGCTGATTCGCTGTTGAATCGGACTGAGACAACTCATCCCAGAAAGACGGAAAACACAAACACTGTACAAGAACACGTAGTCACAAATGGTGTTGTAGTTTGATGAACGGGGCACGGTACTGAAACCCCTCATAACTGAAGAAACATAGGAACCAAACCATCTCTATCGGCCAAACGAGAATGGAACCAAGGGAAATATCAACACTTCTGGTCAACAAAGGAGAACATGACCAAGGGAAAACTCAACCCTACTGGTCAACAAATGAGAACAGGCCCACGGGAAAACTCAACCCTTCTGGTCAACAAATGAGAACAGGACCAAGGGAAAACTCAACCATATTGGTCAACAAACAAGAACAGAGGAACCCTCTTCGTCATGAGAGGTCAAAAGTACGTAAAGCAGAACACATCAAACACATAGGGCCCACACAACATGTGGCCCATGTCAACCCCAAACGAATGCACAAAATTTATCTGGTATAAACAACCACATGTATCTCCATGCATTCCCATGCACTCCCAGAGTATACCACGTTCCAGCCCAAAGGCTATAGTGCACATAGCACCCAAAGTCAATGCGAAGGGGTAACGTAAAAACTCCAACCTGCCTCCTCAACAGCTGAGGAAAATACAACCACATCTCTTCAAGCATTTACATCACTCCCATGGGAGTGCCCGTGATCACACGCCAAGGGCCCGCTACAAACACGGTAGAAGAACCACCATCGGGGCACCTTCACATTTCCACATTTAATAAGATCACGCAAGAGGCTCCACAAACCTGAAAAGATTACACCATTTTAATCCTTGTAGAAAACAAATGAGATTGACTACTTACTCGGCTCAAATGGATATCCGACGGAAAAGTCACCAACACAGCCTTATGCTCGAATGGCGTCCCGTGGTCCTGAGCATCTGCCCTGAAAACTGTCGGGCGCATCGCACCAATGTGATCCCTTAGGAAAACACTTCAATAGGGTTGCTCACTTTAGTACAACAGATATCCGGAGAAAAAGATGCAATCTGGCGAACCGCACATGAGCGGTGCTTCGTGGGTCCCACATCCCAGTGCCAAAACAAAATGAACGGATCGCACTGTTGCGATCCTCTTGAAAATGCACACATGTTTGACTATTCATTTGTCCAAAACGGACACCGGATGATAAAGATGGAAAAATCATCATCAATGCCCAAACGGCCCTCGTGGGGCCTACACTAGCATGTGGAATTAAAGCGGGCAGATTGCACCATTGCAATTCCCTCTGAAAAACACTCTAAAACGACGACTCATTCACCCCAAACAGATTTCCGATGAAAAAGTTATCAAATTTTGCACATAGCTCGAACAGCGGCTCGTGCGGGCCACACCTCTACTTTGAATTAAGTGTCCAATAATGGACTCAAAATGTCCATCTCATAAACAAGATCATGTCGCCGCTGTTAATGCTTCAATCGAACGTCGCACGGGGGCGTTACGACCAAAAACAATATTTAACAACAAATAATAATAATAACATTTTATGTTATTATTATTTATTAATGTGTTTTTTTAAAATAAATATTCATTCAAATCCCCCTATCCTCTCATGAATCACCTCCATTTCCCTTTCTTATTTTAATTTTTTTTTTATCCCTGTCGCCACCCTTTTTTCCCTCAGTGTTTTTTTCCTCGTCTTCTCCGCTTACACAGGAGTCGTCGCACCCTTTTCCAGGTCAAGAGAGACCCGCTGATTGCGGGTCTGGGTCTCCAAAAAGGTCGCCTCTGGTGACCTCCCTTCATCTGGCCGCGCTCGGCCGAGCCTCCTCTGTAGCATGATGCATAGCAAGCACCGCCCCGGGTCACCCCTGCACCGCCTACTTGAGCCGAAGCACGCACTTCCGCCACACCTCCACGGTGCTCGCCCGACTGAACCGGACACTGCTGTGCCTCAGCGGCGCTCACCCAGCCAAATCGGACTCCGCCACACCTCCACCGCGCTCACCCAGCCGAACTGCCCTCTACCGCCCAGAAGAACTGTCGGACCACCCCAAAACCGCCAGATAACTAGCAAAAACCCACATTCTTCGGCGGGCGATTGCGGAGGTCTCGGGACTCCGAATTCGAAACTGAAAAGTGCGTTAGAAAAGAAATAATTAATACTAAGAAACCATGGGGTTTTCTCAAAGATTTAATAGAACCTATATGATAAAAAGTGATCTCAAATGGAGGGGTTTGAAATTAAAAACGAAACGGAAAAACTCTTACCTGGTGAGGCTTAGCCCGTTGCTTCATGACGATCTGTCGGCCGCCCGCAACACCTTGGAGAGGGGAGGATGGAGGAGGAGAGGTCTTCCATGGTGTGTTATTTCCACCAGGGGTTGCAAAGGAGAAGGGAAGGGGGGGCTTGTTTAAATAATTAAAATTAATTAAAATTTTAATTAATTTAAAACCCCCAAAAATAACCCGCATCTGAAATGCCCAACGGGGTCGAGGTTAAGCCTCCCCTGGGGTAAACGCCACGTTCTGAGCACAATGGAGGTCTCAGAATTTTAATCCCAAGCCCCGTTCAAAAGTTATTACACTCAATGCCCGAGGACGCCAAATTGCTAAAATGCCCCTGTGGCCATTTTTCACAGACGGGCCACACCCGTGAGAATTACACCCCTCTTAGGGTAAACGACATGCTGTGGATGTAACAGAGTCCCCAGTTTTCCAATACAAGCCACCATTTAAGAGATACTTGCATTTCAAAATTAAAAAAATCAATTAATTAATTTAATTATCCATTTAACATTCCTATAGCGAGCGAGGGGTCCCAAAGTCCCGCACCGACATACTTTATGTCGTTCATAGGGAAAACACCCCATTTAGGACCCATTCGTACACTTAGATCTCTGATTCGAAACACCGTTTAGGAGTTATCCCATTTATTTGGCGTTTCCTATGTGAACTCTCTGAAAATTTAATTCCGTCCACACCGGGTCTCGGAATCGCACGCCATCTTAGTGATTTTATGATTATGTTTTTCATACAACATTAATTATTTTTAATAAATTTCATATAATAAATTTTTAATTAATTTTATACATTTATATACTATAAAAATTTCGTATTTTTTCAATATGATAAATAGGTTGAATAAATTAACTATATCAGAATGTTTGGATGAGTTCTTGATTGATGTAAAATTGCATTTCATTATTATTTTCTATATGGTATCATCAACAAAAGAGATTAAAAAAGAATGAAGTATGAAATTTATAAGTGTTAATTAGATTTATATGTTATATATGAAATTATTATTTAATAATCATGTTACATACAAGGATTTGACTCTAGTATATATTGAATTATAACAAGATGATTAATTTCCTTTTCTTCGAGCATGAAATTTATTAATTTCACCATTATAACAATTGGTTCATAATGGATAGATTCTATATACTAATTACAATATTTTGATATATAGATTTTTTAAAATCGAGATGCTATTATTTTTAATTTAGGTATATTAGTTTCGTAATATGTTTTAGTGGATTTCTATATGGTTATTGTAATATATGATATCAATTATTTATCAATTAATATATCATATTCATAATAATCTATAATTCATATTTAGGTGATTTCAAGGTAATTTGATATATAGAGCCAAGTGAGTATCATTTAATATAATCTTTTTTTCTTCAAGGATTCAATATGGATATTAGGTGATTTGGTTTTAGATGTGATATTTTTAGTAGAGATATTTTGACATATGGTTTTGAGGTATATGAAATTTGAGATGGATAGAATTTCACTATGAGTAGAAGTCATTCATGATCATTTGAAAACCCCCATTAAGAAGATTAATAATGATCCACTTGTATTATATTAGGTAAATGGTGTAATAGTTGGATGTATGACTTTAATTGTTTTATATTAAACACTTTATATTAATTCGAAATTATATAAATATTTTCAATTAACAATGTTATTTATTCATATGCAGGATGTATGAAATTGACATTATGAAATACATCAAAGGTGTGACATTTCATTATTAAAAAATAATTTTGAGGCTATATATTTCATCATTCATTGGACTTCATATTTGTATTGTTTTAATTTTATGATCTACATACATCTTCGAGTTAGGTTTTATGAATTCTATTGAAAAAAAATGGGTTGAACTGTTTTTTAAATTTTTTAATATTTATATTAGAAAAGCATATTTTTTTTGAAATTAAATATTATAAATATAGATTTTAATCAACTGATTCTTTATAGAACATTATTTAATTATTTAGTACGGATTTTCTTTTGTTAATCACTGATTTATTTAATTATTTTTTTAATTAAGTGTAATACATAAATTTATAAAATAAAATCTTGTTTTATTGATGAAAAAATGATATGGATGTAATTTTTAATGTATTTATACCACCTAGTTATTTTATTATATTTTTTCAAAAATTTAAAACCATGAGATAGAATCCTATTATTATTGAACATTTATTAATAAAAACTAGATCACTTTTATTTATATTTAAATTAAAATATATGTACATATTCATTTCTAAATAGAAGATTGACATGTATGAAAAAATATAATGAAATAGAGCCTATATAATGTATTTATAATTTTTTGATGAATTCTAGGTGATTCATATTTGAATTTTATAAAATAATGATAGATATTTAATAATTTTCATATTTTGAATATTTTGAAGGATAATATTCAGGATCATTATTGTTAGAGTGATGGTTGAATTTAGTAATGTATATTAAAATTAATCACTTGTCATGCTTTTTTTTAATAATATAAGGTGTAAAAAGAACAATTAAGACTCAATATTTATATAATAGTCTATTGATAGATGATATATTAGTTTTTGAAAATATTAAAAATAATATTAATCTATGAGATGATTTCAGTGAGGGATTTATCAAAGTATTATTAAGAGTCTTGTAATGTGTTCTCATTGATAATTTCCTGATTTATTGTACATATATATTTGTTATAGTGGTTAATATTTTTATAGCAGTAATCCATATAAAAACATATTATACACTTTTCATATTGATATATACAATTTTTAAATAATTGTTATTATATAATTATTCTCTGTTTTAATGTGTGTGTAAATTGAAAACATCGTTAATCATAACTAATGTAGATGGTTGTTTTGATGGAATGATAATAGGAATTTTGCTCCAATATTCATCCCCCCTTTTGTGGTCTCCCATATATCCTTCTAGTTTATCAATGATTGGTTTATAACACTGTATGATTTTTTTCATGATATTAATATGTAAGAAGTTTAATAGTTTATATCTTGATACAAGAAAATTCACATCCTTGGGTGATGTTATAAGATCTATCTGGGTTTCCCAAGGTGTGATGTTTTGTGACTCAATTATGTTGTCCTAATAAGGATGCTTTATGTCTATTATGAATATTCTAGAATGTAATGTGTTGAGTCTTGAAAATATTCTCAAAAGGATATATTTTTATAGACATGATACATTACTTTATTAATTATTTGTGACTAATGTTATTAAGGAATGAGAGACTAATATAATATATAAATTTATTAACATTTTTGAATAAAAGTTTAATTTATTTTTTGGTATATTTTAATATGAATGGATTGTTTTGGTAATCATAAAATAATTACAAAGATAATAATTTTTTATATTATAATGAATATTTTATAAATTTTATTTTATATTAATATATGATAAATAATACAGTTTAATTATAACCATCCCCAAAAGTACATGTTCATGAAATTAAATGATACCCTTTATAATGGAAAAATATAATTTTTTATTGACTATTATGGTTTCAAAACAACATTATTTCATAATTAGGTTACAAAGGTATTGGAATTTAGTTTAATAAATATATTTTTTTAAGATACATGTAATTACACATATGAAAACCATGATATTAAGAAATAATTTGTTATTTTAATAAAACAAAATATTTTTTAGACAATGAAAGAGTCCCATAATGGGTACAATTTTTTCTATATTTCCACAATATGTTATTTGTATTGAATAGTTTGGAAAATACCATGTTATATTTTAGTGTCTTATAATGGTTCCCCAGTTTGATAAATATTTTATGCTATTTCAGTATAATTTATTTGGTTATAATAAGTGGATATCAAATTTAATTTTAATTTTGTTTAACATTTTATACCTCATTGAGGGGAAAAAAATAAAAATGACCCAATTATATTGTGTATTCTAATATATTAGGAGATGAATATAGTTAGGGATGGTATTTCATATGTTTATTAAAATGAGGTGTAATTTCATAATTGAATAATATTTTTTGTTTTAGTCTTGATTGATCATAAGCTACTGTCAGTAATATTGATTGTTTTATAATGTTGGTATTGTGAAATTAAAATTATTTTTGCCTCTCACTATAGCTAATGTAAGGATATTTTAATAGGGGAACCGCATGAGAAGAAAGAGTGATATGGCTATGATGTGTCTTTGAATAATATATATAGGGGATGTAATGATCTTAAATTAATCATAGGGATATATTTTCTTTTTGGAAAATGGTTTTGAACCATCTAAACTATAATATGAGCTTTAATGAGACTATATATTGTGATTCCATCCGTTATTGTGATGATATAAAAAATTTATCCAATGATAATTATTGGATTATTTATATAAATAAGGAATATTTCATCAAAAAAAGATTAAAAATAATTGAATTTACCAATTTGATGCCATGAGTAAACAATCTAATAATGACATGTTCCTTTCAAATTTGAATTCATAATTTATTTATCATTTATATACATAAATAAGTTAGTATGTTATATTCAATAATGTAAATATATTAATACAATAGTGAACTAACAAATTTTCATGAATGATCCATTCAATGATATTATTAAATGCGTATTTGCTTCCATCCTCATGAGACTATGATAGTTTGAATTGATATAGTAGGTTTGAATGAATATATAACGGAATCATAATGTTACCCATAATAAATTTCAATTAATGGAATGTTTACTCAAATAAAATTATGAGTTATAAATTATAATATTTTGGTACTATTTTTATCATGAATCTTATAGATGAGAAAACATAAACATGTAATGTTTTGTTAATGGATATGTAAGATTTATATATCTAAATTACCCACAATATTGAGTCATGGATTGGATAAAAATATATAAGTTATTATTAGGGTTCTTTAAAAACTAATTAGATCATCAATTTAGTATGTGTGTATCTCCATAGAGGCTTGTGGTATTATAAAATTGTACTTCATCATGGAAAAATGATAACATTCATCTATCCATCCATAAAATGTTAGTAATTTCATACTAAAAGGAAGTGGGATTCCCAAAATATAGTTACTAAGGACTAAATTATTGAATTCCACGAGTGTAAGACCGAACCAGATTCACACACATAGAGGAAAGGGAGCCAATATAATTAAATATGATTCATGGGTTATCAAAATTACATAGGGGGGACAATAAGTTTGTGAACTTGTTTCCCTCCATCCATGTGTGAGTAAAATTATTGATATTGGTGATAAAAAATTTGAATTTACAAAAAATAAATGTGAGAGACCATGGGGTATAGATCTCACATTTTATGGAGTTAAGAAAGATCAAAGAGTCAGATTCCACCTGATTAAGGATAATACCTTGAGATTGACATAATAAAAACTATTTGATCAAGGTAGCTTCCACATCCATGAGATAATATCATTGAACATGAAAATCAATTATTTTTAAGTGAATAAAGCCATTAAAATTGATGACTGTCCCACATCCCTGTATATATCCCTCTATACATGATTTATCAGTATTTAATTTAAAAAAACACTCTTTAGGTAAATATGATAACCACTTCCCTTAAGAAGGGGAATGGGGAGGCATGACCCCCACACATCAACTTTTAGCGAGCTAACATATGGATGGTCTATGCTCATAGTATTTTTGCTAAGGATCTTACTCCACATTGATGTAATATTATTTATCCTTCACAACCATCCATTAATGAAAGATACCCATATTTCGATCTCTATTATTAGAATAACATAAAATCTACCATCACAATATAATGATAATCACCTGAACATTTACACAATGGGTATTTCCATCTGATCTATGAATCCATTTTTTGAGGAATGGATCACCAAACAGAATGGAGATGTCAACCATAAAAAACCACAATATTTTTCCATACCACATTTTCCCAATTTTCCATTATAGAAAATATTCGGGGATACCTATTCTTAGGGTAGAAGTATCACTAGAAATTGGAAACCATATTAATACCCTTTCATTAGCCTCCCTCATCTGTTTGAAGGGCATGATTACGAATGATCCAGATTAAAAAATTTAACATCATAGGAATTTCATAACACTACAAAACCATCCAATGAATCATCATCGACATCTGTATATAACAAAAATATATAAACCATAAGGGGATGATTATTGATAGGGTAGTGGTGATGAAAAGTATATATGGGTTAGTATAGATATATATATTTCAGAAAGTCATGGATTTTGATGGCTTGGGAGATGGAGATATTAGGCACCAAGAAACCAAGAAATCTAAAAAATCTTCCTAACTAATTTTATTTCCAGAAGATAGTTGAGCCATCTCCAACAATCCATTTGAATTTTTTATTGATATTGTGGATGTACCCTAAGTTATAATCCAAATCATATAGTTACCACCAACTATGATATCTAAACATGAAAAATATTTCATGTAGGTGAACATTTCAAAAATAGATTATCCAACCATCG
The DNA here is from genome assembly GCA_963277665.1 of Viscum album. Lineage (NCBI taxonomy): Eukaryota > Viridiplantae > Streptophyta > Magnoliopsida > Santalales > Viscaceae > Viscum > Viscum album. Next base: position 267,739,580 of record OY728166.1, read on the forward strand.
CATCCAATGCCAACCTTGCATGAAGAAGATTCATAGTGATTAAGACACTTCTAATAATGATTCCAGAATCCTCATTATAATGGGACAATATATTCCATTATTCTTAATAGTATCCCTATTCTACTTCAAATTCCCAAACAAAGATAACCATAATATACTAAATGTTCAGAATGAACATCTTGGGTACATTGGTGGATTCCAAAACCTACATAATAATTGATGTTAAGAAAATTTTAACTAGGGATATCTATAAGTCCCCATCCCTAAAAATTATGTAATCTTGAGTCATTTCAAGAATACACATTAAGGATCTTTTATGGTTCATAGTTATAGAGAATTAGATCAGAAATCATACATTACATTCCACATTTAAACAAGGTGGTTACATCAAAGACAATATTAATTTTTCCCATTAAAGGAAACATATTTAAAATAAAACATGGATTCTTTCTTAACACTTCCTCGACACCATCATCACATTATGTACCATTCCCTTGACCAGTGAAAAACATTTGAAAAACATGGGATGAGCATAAAAAGCTCAGTAAGGGATATAAAAGTACGGAAAGTAATCATTAGTCCATGTATACATATGAATCAATGAAATCATACTTTATTAATAAAATATAAGCAATATAACATTCCTAATAAAATCATAAGATTTATTAATAAATCATAGAAAACATAAGACATAAAGTTAACTTGAGGCATTCATAACATTCATACGTATGGAGTAACCTTCATGGTTATGTTTGGAATACCCATTAAAGTATATTCCCTAAATCTCTTCGGAGAAACCTTATAGTTTAAACCCATCGCATTACCAAATTAATTGGAGAGATATCGTGGGCTCACCTACCATTATTTTATCACGAAACTACCAGTCTTCATAAGAAATGCCCAAGAACCATAACATAATCGTATCAAATAAAACATGCATAAAGGAAACATAAAATTTCCTCCTTTCAATCACAATATATCCAAAACACATTCATACAATAAAAACATTATAAAAACCATTTTCAATACCAAAATAAAATAAAATTAAAACATGGTATTTAATTTTCATTTAAAAATATGTTATGGCTTGTAGAGGAATCTGAAACTCAAATAATGGTCACGGCGGCGGAGAAGTCGTCGTCGCCGCATACGTAAGACAAAAAAAATTACATTTTGTTGTTTAGTAAAATTCTTCATGTAAAAAGATTCCTTTTGAATTAAAAGTCAAAAGGGTTTTTTATACAACGAATAAAACAAGGTCTTATATAAATTGAAGTATGCCTCAATGAAAGGAGATTGAGACGAAGTCCCTTACCTCCTGTCCGACTTGACTCGATCATTCTTTAATCTCTTGAATAATAAACTAGAGTTAATTTCTACTTTTTTAACAACATTTTTCAAGTTAATTATTCCTTTTATATCACTTATTACCATGTTATGAACATTATGTCATCATTTAAGTTAATAACAGTCGTTTTGTCGATCCTCGGTACTTGAGTAAAAAATAAACTTCTTATAATTACAAGTTGTTCATGTGGTAAAATATGCATTATCTACAGAATTATATTCATTATTTAGATATCACATATATCATAAATATCTAGTATATAAATGCATTTATAATATTACATAACATTTATAGGTAAGAAAATAAATGCACCGTTCATGGAGACGGTAAGTTGTACATACGCATGAACGCTACTTTCATTTCTAGTTTGTATTTAATGGACCGAAATAGAAATTATATAAAGGTATACTATAATTATAGTATAATATAATATATAATATCATTATCACCATCCTTTATATGTCACACATATGTAATTTAATGATTCAAATCACATTGAGGGGGCAGTAGTCCGCACTTCCAAAAAACTGAAATTTTCATGTTTACCCATAATGGATACCATAAAGGAATTTGATAAATGAAAAATAAATAAGCATATGGAAAAAATAAACATAATATATATCATATATAAATATAGTGACATCTTAATGGCCACCATGAGAGGTGTTAAACAAATATTGAACAATCATCGTTTCGTGAGGCAGTAATTCGCCACCCACATAAACAGTATGTTCTTTAAACATTAGACAGGAGTGTGTGTATGTGTAAATAAAATACTTCTCATAAAACCATCCTAGTAAATTTAATATACTGGTTTTTTTACAAAATATTAGAATAAAAATGGTTTAGGGGGTTGGATAAGCAAAATAAAACAAAAGAACATAAGAGAAGACATTACCTTTAAATCGGTTAACTCCCCTTGGTTTGAACCAAAAGGTTTTCCTGAAGAGATTTCTTCATAAGTTAAGGCTTCTAGGATGAAAATAGGGATATTGGTATCTTATTTGAGTAGCGTCTGGCCGAGCCAAATGGCTTGAGAAGTGTGATATATGGGTAGGAAGTGGGGTTTTCTTATAAGGGAGAAAAAGGGCTCTATTGGAAATCTTGAAACTATTATTTTATTATAAAATGAAATTCAGTTTCTAAAGCTCAAAAAATCATTAAAGTTGAGGATAATGTGGCCCATGTTCAAAATAAAATCATCCAATAGGTATTGGTCTAGTTTTGGATATTTTTTTAAACTTTATCTTCTTATTTATTTAATTTATTCATTAATGACGTAAACACTACATCATCATTGTGTCATAAATAATTATAATTATATGATGTATAAAAATTATATTAAAATTACCATGTTGTAGTAAATAGTTTTATCTTTCAAATTAATATTTATAGTCAAAAGGATAACTTGTACAACTCTTGTAAAAATTGTTTTAGTAAAACAAAACATGTTTGTGATATTTTTATTTTTACTTTAAATAAAAGGTATTAATGTCATTATCTTACCCATGTGGCTCCATGGGATCCCACAAATTGACCCATGGATTTTCGTGGTCATACATGACTCATCCAATAAGGGTAGGACATGTGTCAAGGTATTTTTATATTTTTTATAATATTATTTTTACCTTTAATTTCCTTAATTACCTCTAATCGCGGTTAGTAAATCTCAAAAGTTACTATTCACCAAAAATTATTTTCATCTCATTAAACCAAATTTTACTTCATAATCATAACCATGTATGTCATATTTTTGAAATTAAAATCACAAAAGTGGTAAGTTTTCATTTAAACAAAAAATCAGTTTTTTAACTACCACTTAGGGGTTTCACTATTCATCAAAAATTAATGTTTTTCATAACATTACCAAAAATTCACCCTAAGATATATTTGATATTCCAATTTAAAAAATGATCTTCATTTTACCAAATTCAAAACATAGAGGTTGCATTAATTAATTTTATAATTAATTCCCGCTGTCAAAACAAATAACGTGTTTTGAAGAAACAATACCTATCAAAAGGTCGACAATTATTTTTGTCCAAATTCAAAGTTAAATTAATTCTAATGACCACCATTGGATTAAATGGAAAAAATATATTCTAATTACTCTTTAAAACTAATGAATAATATAATCAGGCCATATAATTAAATTTATATGAAAAATCAATTTTGAAGTAAACTGTAGTATTTTCCACTACTCAATAAAAAATGAACATTTTCATAAAAATACCAAAAAAACTTCCAATGTAAATTTCAATGTCCCAATTATAAAGGATATGTTTATTTTGACAAATAGAGCTTATAAAATTTTCAATAGTTAGATTTAAAAATGGTTTTCCATCAAAAGGTAGTCAAACAATCTTTTAAAAATATTAGTGTATTCTTTTCTTAAGATTTGATTTATTCTCATTTTAAGCCTCTAAAACACTATCTAATTCCTAAATAGACATAGATATAAAAATCTATTACTCTTTACTTACATGGGATGTTACATCCTTCCCCCTTTTTAAAATTGTGTCCCCGCAATTTATTTACTTATCGAATAAGTGGGGGTATTTATCCCCCATTGCATTTTCAGATTCCCAATTTACTAGAAAATTTTTCCGAGATTAAAGAATGTGTAGACCCTGAATCAAACAACACATTGGAATAATCTGAAAAAACTAACAAAGTACCTGATACCACATCTTATGAGGGCCCATCATCTACTAAAGCAGTTGCAAAGGATTCCACCCCACCCTTCTACTTGTAGTCTGACTGCTTCCCGTCATTCGAGCTCTTTATCGGACACTCATTTGCATAATGACCCATCTAACTGCACTTGAATCATTTCACTAACTGTAAATCAAATTTGGTATTACCATCACCCTGCTCTTTTCCGGTGCAATCACGAGCCTTATTTCCCATCTTACCACATTAGTAGCACTTTCCATAATTCAAAATACATTTCCCAGCATGCTTTTTACCACATTTATCACATTCTTCAAAGTTAGACATCTTACTATCAAACCTTTTTGAAGTATTCTTCCCTTTCTCCTACTTCCTCAGTATTTTAATCTTTTGGTTTTCATAGAACACCTGATCATCGGAAAACTCCATTTCCACCTTCTCATCACATCGAACAAGATTTTCATTACTTTTAAACTCACATGAAGCAAATTACCTTCAATATTTTTTCTTTAATCCTGAGTAAAAACGATTGATTTTACTATCAAGGTCCCGAATAACATTTTGAGCATACCTTGCCAATTGTGTGAACCTTTCTTCATAATCAGCCACTGAGTTGTCCTCTTTCCTCAATTCCAAGAATTTTTTTTCCATCCTATGTCGAACAGCCTTAGGAAAATAATTCTCAAGAAATATACCTTTGAATTCATCCCAATTAAGAGCATAAATCTCATCAGCATCGATGATATTTTTAACCATAGACCACCACCGATCTGCTTCACCCTCCAAACGGTAATCAGAAAGACTATCATTTTGATTGAATGAACACCCCATGACATCAAAAATCTTCTCCAGTGCATTAATCAACCCTTCAGATAGAACAAGGTCATATGAACCTCTGAATGATGGGGGATGTTACCTCATGTAATGTTACACCACTGAAATGTTCCTCTGTGGTTGATCTGGATGATCTCATGCATGGATACCACCACCATTTGTCGTTTGATTCAACTATGTCATTACTACAACAAACTGTTCAGTTCAAATTCTGACTATCTCAGGATGCTGATTTGGAATGTCATTCCCTTCTGTATGACTTCCTAGCTTTGCTTCCCTGTTTCCTCTACGGAAAACCATTCTAAACAAACATGTCTTAGATGATGAAACAAGGTAATATTCAAATTCTATATCATTTCAATCATACCATAAATTTATTTATAGAAATGAATTTAACATTATCCTAACTCCTAAAGTTGTCTAAACTAACCTTTGATACCAACTATAAGGCTGAATCCATAAACATTACTTAATCATGAGTTTTTTAAGGAATACACATTGAGGATATTTTCATGTTTAGAGTTTTAGAGAATTAGATCAAAAATCATGCATTACATTCCACATTTAAACAAGGTGGTTAGATCAAATACAATATTTATTTTTTTCCATAAAAGGAAACGTATTTAAAATATAACATGGATTCTTTCTTGACACTTCCTCAACACTATCATCACATCATGTACCATTCCCTTGACCTGTGATAAACATTTCAAAAACATAGGATGAGCATAAAAATATCAGTAAGGGATATAAAAGTATGGAAAGTAAACATTAGTCCAAGTATACATAAAAATCAATGAAATCATACATTATTCATAAAATATAAGCACTTTAAAATTCCTCATTAAATAATAAGATTTATGAATAACTCATAGAAAACATAATACATAAAGGTAACTTGAGGCATTAATAACATTCTTACGTAGGGAGAAACACTCATGGTGACGTTTGGAATACCCATTAATGTATATTCCCTAAATCTCATCGGAGAAAACATAGCGATTAACCCCTTCGCGTTACCCAATGAATTGGAGTGATATCTCAGTCTCACCCACCCTTAGTTTATCACGGAAAAACCAATCTTCTTAAACAATGCCCAAGAACCATAATATAATTGTATCACATAAAATATGCATAAAGGAAACATAACATTTCCATATTTCAAACACAAGATATCACAAACACACTGATACAATCAAAAAATTATCAAAACCATTTTCAATACCAAAATAAATGAAAATTAAAACATGGTATTTATTTTTCATTTAAAAAAAATGTTATAGCATGTAGAGGAAGCCGAAACTCAAATAATGGTCATGACTGCGGGGAAGTCGTTGTCACCGCATATGTAAGACAAAAAAAATTCCCTTTTGTCTTTTAGTAAAACGCTTCATTTAAAATGATTACTTTGGAATTAAAAGTAAAAAGGTATTATTATATAACTAATAAAAGAAGGTCGTATATAAATTGAAGTATGCCTCAATGAAAGGAGTTGAGACGAAGTCCCTTACCTCATGTTCGACTTGACTCAATTGTTCTTTAAACTCCTGAATAATAAACTAGAGCTAATTTATACTTGCTTAAGAACATTTTTCAAATTCATTATTCCATTTAAATGACTTATTACAATGTTATTAACATTATGTAATCATTTAAGTTAATAACGGTCCTTTTGTCGATCCTCAGTACTTGAGTCAAAAAAACTTTTTATAATTACAAGTTGTTCATGTGGTAAAATATCCATTATCTCTATAATTATATTCATTATGTATATATCATACATATCATAAATATCTAGAATATACATGCATTTTTAATATTACATAACATTTAGAGTTAAGAAAAGAAATGCATTGTTCATGGAGACGGTAAGTCGTACGTACGCATGAACGCTACTTTTATTTCTATTTTGTATTTAATGGAATGAAATAGAAATGATATAAAGGTATATTATAATTACAGTATAATATAATATATAATATCATTAACCCCATCCTTTATATGTCCCACATATGGCATTTAACGATTCAAATCACTTTTAGTGGGTGGTAGTCCGCACTTCCAAAAAATGAAATTATCGCGTTTACCAATAATGGAAACCATAAAGATAAGACATAAATGAAAAATAAATAAGAATAAGGAAAAAATAAACATAATATATATCATATATAAATATAGTGACATCTTAATGGACACCCTAAGTGGTGTTAAAAGAATACTGAACAATCATCGTTTCGTGAGACAGTAATTCACCACCCACAGAATTATTATGTTCTTTAACCATTAAACTGGAGTGTGTGTAAGTGTAAATCAAATACATCTCATAAACAAAATCCTATTATATTTAATATACTGGTTTTGTTACAAAATAAAGGAATAAAAAGGGTTTAGGGGGTTGGAGAAGCAAAATAAAACAAAAGAACATAAGAGAAGACATTACCTTTAAATCAGGTTACTCCCCTTGGTTTGATCCAAAAGGGTTTCTTTAAGAGCTTTCTATCTATGTTAAGGATTCTAGAATGAAGGGAGTTATTTTAGGATCTCATTTGGGTTGATTTTTGCCGAGAAAAAGGGCTTTAGAAGTGTGAGAGATGGGTAGGAAATGGGGTCTTTTTATAAGAGAGAGGAGGGGCTCTTTTGGAAATCTTAAAAATATTATTTTATTATAAAATGAAATTCGGTTTCTAAAGCTCCAAAAATAATTAAATTCTAGGATAAGGTGGCCCATGTTTGAAATAAAATAATCCAATAGGTATTTGACAAATTTTGGATATTTTTTTAAACATTATCTTCTTATTTATGTAATTTATTCATTAATAACAAAAACACTACATCATCACTGTGTCGTAAATAATTTTTTTATATGATGTATAAAAAATATATTAAAATTACCATGTTTTAGGAAATAATTTTATCTTTTTAATGAATATTTATAGTTTAAATGAAAACTTTTATAACTCCTTGTAAAAATTGTTTTAGTAAAACAAAACATGTTTGTGATATTTTTTTTTTACTTTAAATAAAAGGTATTAATTTCATTATCTTACCCAAGTGGCTTCATGGGGTCCCAAAAATTGACCCATGGATTTTAGTGGTCTCAAATGTCTCATACAATAAGGGTAAGACATGTTTCAAGGTATTTTTATATTTTTATAATATTATTTTTACAAACAATTACCCTAATTACCTCTAATCGCGGTTAATAAAACTCAAAAGTTAATATTTACCAAAACTTATTTTCATCCCATTGAAAAAAAAAATCTCTTCCTAATGATAACCATGTATTCTGGATTTTTTAAATTAAATTCACAGAAGCGGTAAAATTTCATTTAAATGAAAAATCAGTTTTTTTAATTACCACTTAGTGGTTTCACTATTCATCAAAAATTGAAGTTTATCAAAACAATTCCAATAATTCACTGTAAGCTATATTTGATATTCCAAATTCAAAAATTATGTTCATATTGCCAAATTAGAAAAATATAAGTTTCATTAATTAATTTTATAATTAATTCTCGTTGTCAAAACAAATAACGTGTTTTTAAGAAACAATACCTATCAAATGTTTGACCATTTTTTATGTCCAAATTCAAAGGTAAATTAACTCTAATGACCACCATTAAATTAAATATTAAAAATATATTCTAATTACTTTTTAAAACCAATAAAAAAGATAATCTAACCATATAATTAAATTAGATGAAAAACCAGTTTTGTAGTAAACTGGAGTATTTTCCACTATTCATTAAAAAATGAACATTGTCGGAAAAATACCAAAAATTTATACAAAGTAAATTTTAATGTCCCAATTCTAAAGGATAAGTTTATTTTGAAAAATAGAGCTTATAAAATTTTCAATAGTTAGATTTAAAAATGGTTTTCCATTAAAAGGTAGTATAACATTCATTTAAAAATATTAGTGTATTCTATGCTTAAGATTGGATTTATTCTATTTTTATGCCTCTAAAACACTATCTAATTCATAAATTGACATAGATATGAAAATATATTAATCTTTACATATTTGGGATGTTACAATATGTGCCCTCCAACGGAATAAAATATATTCTTTTAGTTGAGAATATGAGAGAAAATCATATCAATGATAGCACTATTGTGGTGGATCTGATATTATATGGTAAGATTGTGTCCCCTATGAAATAAATTGTAAAATGAATTCTGAGGACTGTAATATTTCCATCAATTTTCTTACACTATCATTTAAACGTAATATTTATATGTAGACACTATTCTTTTCACTATCAATGAGCTGACCAGTTTATTTATAATATGTATTGTGGATATGATTCATCTCTTGAACATAACTTCTACTAATGTTGGTGAAATTAATTATATCAGAATAAGAGAATCTATGATAAATAAAACTGATGTTTGGTTTAGAACTAAAGGGAAGAAAATGTACTTAATTACACCATTTATTTATATATTTTCCTAATTTTCTTGGAATCATAATGAACACACTGGGGGATAGGGGTTCCCCCTTCCATGTCCCTCAATATGATTTAACAATAATGTAGCTTTTACACATGTATATAATAGAAAATCATGGATAACCAACACATCTGAATAAATTTTCAATCAAAAACTAAAATAAATGCTTGAATCCCTTGAATATAATGGTGACTATCCATTAAACAATATTGCGGGCCTTATCCATAATTATTTCGACGGTTATATTTGACCCGAAGACCTTTATATTTTTGCCACACACCATATCATATGCCAATGAAATGGAATTTTTGGTTGATCACTCATGGATAAATACTTTTTTCATCTAAAATCACCCTATGAATGTGAATATCTAATCATATATTGATCACAGTAGAATTTATTTTGTAAAAGAGGTTGTACATGCATATAGGTCGTAATTTATTTCAAATATTATATATCAATGAACTTCTGAATAAAGATCAATGTGGTGTCACATGACATTCAGGGTAAGCTCCATCATCATAAGTAGTCCTGGATGATTTCCATTATCACCATCCTGGTGATATTCTAGGTATTATTATAAATGGATGGTGGGATGTTTTAGCTACCAATTCAGAAGAAGTGTTTATAGAAAATTCTACTTCTCATGTTTTCCACTTCATCTAGATTATTATACATAACAATTAATTTCATTGGAAATTTTATGAGTTATAACATAAAAAAATTCCATCACAAGAACCTAGATATCTTACTTTAATGTGGGGTTTAGCATCTAGAATTACGAAATTAAAATGGGATTGTTCCATACCTCTAACCACATTGGTATTAATGGAGAATGAGTCATCATTGAAAATAATATATTAATAATGATATTGCTTCATATAATTGATGAAATCCTGAATGAAGGATTCATTTTATCCCTTCTAAATGACACATCACCCATTATTTCTCTCAAATGACCTTTTTTCACCAGAATATGTTCACCCTAATGATTCTTCATACCAATGAAATTACTAAAAAACAACGGTATCCCATTGATCCTATATTTACAACTCATTATTCTCAATATTTTTTATAAGAATATCTAATATGTCTAACTACGAAGGATTTTTCTTATCCTAATTGTCCTGGTCCTCTTTAATTTTTCTATTATTTTTGTGAAATATCTTTTTCAATTTCAATTTCATTCCAAAAAATATGATTACATAGATTGTTATAATAATAAATATTTATTTCCGAAATTTATAACAAATTAATAAAACTATATTTCATTATAGTGATAAAAAATCATATATTTATAGTATTTATTATAGAAAATTTGTTACTTATAAGAGAATTACTCATCAATTATAAGTGAATTTAATGAAAATATAAATCCACCTTTATAAAAAAATTAATTATATATTTCAAGATGATGTGATCAATTTATCACTATTCTTTTGATAGAGGGTGTAATATCCTTATCCCCAGTTGGAAGGAGTTGGTGGTTACATCATGACATTAGAATAATATACACTAAATCACATCTTAAGTTACTAGAAATTATAGTAGTTTTGAAAACTAGGTACATAATTTATACTTACATTAAAATTGTAATTATAAAACATGATATAATGAATCTTCTACGAATAATATTATTCTCTTAAATTATATCTGCATATCAACAATAATAAACATCATAGAATGATGTAGGATAATAAATATTGAAAAAGGGGTGCTCTAAAATTCTTGTAAATAGTTAGGTACATTTTAAGAAATCTTATATAATATATATCAATTATGTCTTGGTAAATTTCATAGAAAAATGTTATTAAATAACTTGATCTTAATATGGACAGTATAAATAATGGTCACATAAAGCCACGTAAATAATCACATGTTTATGAAAATTAACCATCGATATTATGTTAATATTATAATCACATTGAAATAAATTTTAAATATAATACCAAGGGAAATCAAAATTTTAAACATATAAAATATGACATTAATTATTTATCTAAACATCATATGTAGATAGTAAACAATAAACAAATACCATAAATACTTTTTCTCATGAGACCTACTAATGTATTGAGGGGATATAATATGTCCATCCGATTATTTATTAGGTAAACTAAATTATTTATATGAAAGGTGTGAAATATTATTGACATATAAAATTGTATTGAAAACTAAATAAAAAATGTAAATTACTGTCTAAATTTAGTAAGCATATTCATTAACAAAATAGAGTAATATGGTGGATGGTATGAAAATAGTACATCCCAAGTAATAAAATCATTATTTATTTAAGAAAATATATAATCTAACATCACAAAAGATCATTCTCAATGAATCATAATATTCCAAAAAAAGTATGACATTGTTGAAAATATGTTATATGAGTTCAATGAAAAATCATTGATAAATGTACCATTTCTTCATATGGGAAATAAATTATGATTGAAATGCTGATAAATTAGGAAATAAATCATTCATATTGAATATAACATCTTTAAAATTTAATATAAACATAAAAAAATTGATTCATGAATGTAGGAATATATTCTAATGATGTATAAGTTAATAAACATTTATTGAGTAATTGTTTTTCAATATTCCTAACGATACTTATTTAGAAAAAAAATCTCTTAAAACTATATTTTAAAAATTAAAACATGATAAAAATTAACTCAAATAAATAAATACTTTTTGTAAATAATTATATATAACATGGAGATGGAAAAAAATTTATGTATTAAGAAAAACATTAAAATGATAATTTTTTTAAAATCTATTTAAATATCAGATAATTGAAAGGATAATTAATCACATTTTTTTGATTATCTGTATACACTATGAGTAAATATTTTAAAATATTAAAGAAAACATATTGAAACAAAAATTTATTTTACATATAATCATATCATAGAAGAATCATTGATGAATAATTGTAACCTAATGAATGGAAACGGATATTAGAATTCACTTACCTTACATTTACCATTATTTTTTAACACTTAATAACACTATATTATTATTTTATGACTGATATTAATTTATTATAGAATCATATTAATATTTATATAACCATTATTAAACTCTTTTAACATCTTACCAGTCGTTCAATAATAATATTTCATTATTTTCATTCTTCTGGACTCATTAATTTCATGGTTTCATGGTCATTTCAATTGTGTATAATAATGGATGTCTATTTCAAATAGAAATAAAAAATGGATGTGAAATGAAATTGAATAAATTTAATTCTTTATGTTTATATGGTCTCATCTATGAATTTTATTTGTAACATGATTATTATTCAATTGATAAAAGAAAATGAAATATATTTAGTTTATGTTGGCGGATCATCCAATTATCATGAACATGACTGGTTTTTTTATACTATGTATATATATTAGTTATTGAGAATTAAATTTTTTATAATATACCAATTAAAATTTATTTGGCCTGAATAATTTTTCATACATCCATGAAGGCAATATTGGAAATAATAAAATCATTTTTCATAGAGATGGTTATATAACATAATTAAGAAAATGGAATTTTTTTAATTTAATAAAATTAGGTAACAAATAGAGTGGATAAAATATATTCCATTAGAAATAGAAAATTAATGTAATTAATTATAATATTTTTATTATTATATGATTAATTATGTATTTGAGGATATATATATAGAAGAAAATAAAATAAGTGATGTGGTTTGAGAAATTTTCCTCTTTAATATCACCTTAATATAAGATCACAAAAAAACCATGATATTGGTATTTTAGTGAGACTAGAATAACATGGGTGCATGGATAGTGGTGAGGAGTTGTTTTTGTAGATATTTTAGTTTCATTAAGGATTTATAGAAGAAATGGTGTGGTGAGTGGTTGTATTTATACCTGATAAAGTGTGGTTTAATTGTGTTAAATGGGGATTATTTTATATTTAAAACAGGTCACATTTGGGTTGAATTAATTACAAATAATTTTGATGATAATTTATGATTTAAATCATGTTTTTTTCTACAAACTCATAAATATACTATTTAAGGTTCTCTTTTAGATCTATTTTAATATTTTACCTTTTAACTTGATCCTGCTACATTATTTTATATATACTATAGTAAATATATTTTTTAAATGGTAACATTATGATGTTTAAAAATAAAAATGAACTTGTAACCAAATGTTAATATTATTGTTCCAAATTATGAATCCATTTTATGAAAATCAAATTGTAGAATTTAAAAACTATATACCCAATAAATTTTACATATTGGCATAGAAATATATTTTTAAAAGTTAAAATGATCAAAATAAAATTTAGTTTTTGAATTTAATTTAAATATTAAATTGATAAAAAAATATCACTATAATGATTTTGAAGTTACACACTCTAATATTATGTTAATTTTAAAATAAAATTTATAAAAATTTCCAAATATAGTTTTCAAAAATGTTTTCCATGAAATGGTATAAAATTGACAATAATACAAATATAACATTTTAATTTGTAAAATTAGTTTCATTAATATATTATTCCTATGTAATATAATACATTACTATCAAAAGAATTTATTAAATATATAATATATAAATTATATTTATAAAATTCCCAAATTGTGATTAATTTATCTTATTAAATGAAAAAACATCTTAAAAATAAAAAGTAGTTTTTTTATAAAAACATTTACTTTTTATTTAATTTGTTTTTATTTTCAATTACAATAAATTTATAACCATTGAATTAAACAATATATTTTTATAATTTAGTTAATTCTCTTCATAAAAACCAATCTATTTTCTAGTTTAAAACAGTCATTTTAAAATAATATTTTAAAAGTATATTGTGGTCTATTTTATCATTGTGTTGTGTGTTGTATACACTAATGGAAATAATATTCCGTTAAAATCATATAATTAATTCTTCGTAAGCTAATATTGAGAATAAAATATGTTAAAAATGGAAATACCAAATATAATGTGGTTTTCCATTATTCTCTCTTTCAATAAAGTGTGTCATCATAATTTAATGTTTTGATTGGAAATCATGGAGTTGACAATTTAGAAAAAAAATTTAAGTACCACATAATTGAAATAGTTAATAAAAATTCCAACAAAAATATGGCAAATGAAAATGTTATTGTCACCAAAAAAACAAGGTTTATGTATAATATATAATTAATGGGATGTGAAAACATAGACAAGAAAAATAAATATAACTATAAATTTAGGATAGAGAGTGATTGAGATCATAGTCAAGATTAGTATAATGGCTATAGAACCATAGACAAAATTTGTCTATAATGGTACATTGATACAATCCAAAGTGATGATAATAGGATAAAATATTATATCAAAATCATTTTAAAATATATAAATTATTTATTTTATATATAATTAGTATAATATAACACTTTTTGTGACTTTATCATTTTCATTTAATTTATTACATTAAGAAATAACGTTGATATTACAATGCATGAACAATTATTAGATCAAATGATCCATAATGGGAAGACAAGAAATTACTTCTATATCTAGTTATCATAATAATAATATATATTTCACATGTTATTTAAATAAACATAAAAAAATGATGTCTATAAGTGAAAACTATTCTACAAAAACTCATCCATATTTAAATTTAATCAATTTAAAATATTGTTACCCCTTCCAATAAATGTCCATAAGTTTTTCATATTAACTTATCATTGATCAATCAAAAAAATTATTTATATCATATTTTTCACATAGTAGTCATTTTAATACCTTAATTATGTATTCTATTGAAACATTTTAATAACACTAGTTACCGTAAAAACTTATTGAAAGAATACATTCTTCCTTATTCCTTATTTAATAAAAAATTAATGGACATTTTCCTTAAATAGAATTATTTTGTAATCTATAGAAAATATAATTTAACCTTAAAAACCACCAAAAAATTTCATGGTCTCCATTTTTATCCCAAAAAAATTATTTTACAATATTATCTCGACATCAAACACATGTATTGGGTCACCGTCAATGATAACATGATTTTTCCAAATGATAAACATTCAATAAAATCAATTGTCATTGTTACAATTAAAATTCATTACATAAATCAATCTCTTTAATGAGTGAGTATTAAATTTAATTCCTTATATATATTTTTATTCATAAACTCAAAATATCACTGCTAATTTTGAAACATAATTCTTTAATCCAAATTAAAAAAAACATAACCACTCCTCTTCATTCTTAAACCATTATCTACTCTTTGTCATCATATTCCTCATTACTTTTATATGTCATTTATAATCTTATGACCATCTAGAGGTTATTTATTACTCATATAACCTTAAAAATTAAATTCATGAGATTCCCCATATTAAATATATTATTGTAATGATCATATATTCCTTATTTTAAATATTAAATAGTCCATAATACTATAGGGAGAATATTATTCTAATCATTTCAATTTTCATTATAAAATACGTTCATTATATCATTGTTTCCACTCCATAAACATATTTTCCTTCCCTTAAGAAGTCATATTGGTCAATTTTTCATATATTGTCAACATATGGGAATATGAATATTTTTTATCGACTATGTTACCCACTATAGTTCTAATTGAACCCGGTCATTAAATCCTTTATTGAGTCCAAGAGTTTCTGAAGGTGCATATTTTTAATCATATATTTTTATAATTGATTCAGAAAAAACACAATAACATTTATAACATTCTTCATCAAATATATTTTTTATACCACCCATTTCCTATAGAATTCAACATTTTCCCAACTCTTTATGTATCCTACTATTGGGTAAAATTATAAAAAAATGTGTAATAATCAAACAACACTTATTAGAGAGTGATAATATTATTCAATGTATGTCGATATAATGACACATTTTTATAATTCTATTACTATATTTTTTTAAACTTGTTTATCCATATTTATTAAAAAATATATTGGACATTAGAAGATTGAAAAAGTTATAATCAATTTTAATTAAAGTGTTACATTCCATTATCTATTTTTTTGTAAATATAGTTTATAATGTTTCTACTGAACATACTCTTATACAAACTGTAATGCCCAAACCCTAGAAACCTAGAGTCAGTGTTTGGATTATTACATATTAAAAATATAATGGAAATACCATCCCACCAGACCAAAAATATTAGTAGTTTTTGGAAAAAATATATATAATTAATCCATACATTATATTTAAAAAATATAAAATATTACAGAGAAAATTATTTGAAATCACCATTATTCTCCAATCATAACCCTATATGTCATCTATATTAAACATCATTAGATAATTGGGAAATATATAAGAAATTGTTGAGATTCAATTCACAGTAAGGGATGAGGATATATGATGTAATCATAAATAATAAATAATTAAAATATAATGATAAATAAAAAGTCACATTATTTTTAATAACATGAGTGTAATATCAAAAAAATAAAAGATGGTAAAAAAATAAAAAAAATAACCTAATGAGAAACAAAGAATAATTGAAGATATTATAATAATTGAATAATAAAATTTAAATAAAAGTTAATCTCAAAATTAAGGAATTTATATTGTAAGACACTTAAAGGATAAGGCCATGGATTTAGTCAAGAAACAATGAAAAAATGAGAAATAAGTAATCCAATAGTAAAACCAGTTTGTATCATGAGACCTAATGATTCATCTAATGTATATTGGGGGCCTCTCTCATTACATACAAAATCCAACACATTTTACATAGGAAAGAGTTGGAACATAATCAATATTTTTTTTTATTGAAATATAGCACAAAACTGTAAATGACATTCCCCATTAAGTTGAAATAATCACAAACCATGCAGAGAAATATGGTGGATTTGAAAAAAATATTATAATCTCATTAAAACCAATAAGATAAAATTTAACAAAATTTAGAATATGGTTTCTAACAAATTTATCGTCAATGATATATATGATTCAAAAAAGGATGCTAACATGAATGAAAATACCTTAAATGAGATCATTCAAAAATTTATGATCAAAATAAAATTTTTCACTTTGAAAATATCATATTATTAAAAATCCTTGAAATTATAAAATAATTATTATTTTCTTCAACATTATTTACAACTGATTACATATTTTTATTAATTTTATTTATGACAATATTCATATTTATAGTATGATATATGATTCTTTTATAACAACTTCCAACTAGTTTAATAATAATATTTCATTATTTTCACTATTTCTAGAGCATTAATTTTTGGGTTTCTTTGTCAGTTAATCTATGTATAATTAAGGATCAACCTTTCAAATTTAAATAAAACTATTTTATTGAATTCAAAAGGTATTATTTTACATCCGGGAACATAAAATTCCATATATATAATTTTTATTTCTTACATTAGGATGATTAATTTTCTAAAAGTCAATGATAATAAATTAATTTTTTTCATTGTTTCATTGATCATCACATACTAGTATTGTTTTTTTTAATATAGTGTGTAATGTCCTGGACTATGTTACACGTAATGGTGCCCTTAGTTGGTTATTCACATGACTTTTGGTGTGCCTCCCAAAATTCTAGAGCCCACCGACTAGTAGTGAGGGCTGGTGTGTTAGTAATGGGGATACTATAACTTCTTTTTTCTGAGTGAACACTAGAAGATATAATAAACAATATCAGAAACATATATAAAGAAAAACAATACCAATATATTATTATTATCATGTTTTAAATACAATAACAACCTAAAATGGTAAAACATGCCAAGAAAATGTATGAATCAAGTGTTAAAATGAAAACTATAAAAACGACATAAATGAACCCAAGTGGGTCCTGAACCACATTTGGTCCCATCACCATGATTTATCAAAATTCATCAATCTAACTAATGTAATTCAACCTTAACCGGTCCAGAAAAAAAAAATTCCACTCGCATACCAATCTGGAAGCCCAACTAGAGAATAATTACAACTCAATAGGACACCCCCAACAATGTATAATCAAAACAAGTCAACAGTAGCATATGTAATTGTATAAATATTAAAAAATTAATAGTTTAAATAGTTTACATTTCTTCAATTATCCCTTATTTCACCATATAATCTTCTATGTTGTCGTTGTCACCTGAACCACAATAATTGCTTCAGCCTATAATAGATTCTGATATATCCCAAAGGGATATCACAAATTTGAATTTCCATGTTACCAATCATTATCATAATATATATTGAATTTATAAAATACATAAAACATGTAAATCAATCTAACATTAGTAATGATAAATGTGGGCTCTAACCTGAAGGGACTATAGTGAGTATTATAATACAAATCCAAATTGATTCCTTGATTAAAAAATGGGAAACATCTCATGATATTTACCCATGAAAGCTCACATGGTCCTTCGACAAACTATAATAACATCACACATCCTACTTCCCTTAAGGGTCTCATGGTCTTTATGTAAAAAATATTATAATCTCTCTTAGTCTTTTTCCATTAGGATCACACATTCCTTATGTAAACAATATTATAATCTCTATCAGTTTTCTCCTTAAAATATATCTCTCACACCCCGGTTATCCCAATTGCTACTGTATTCCATCTTTATCATAGTTATTTCTCATTTTACCAAACATTCCATTAGTTAATTCACAAATTAATTAATTATATCTAACCATTATATTAATTCAAAAATTAATTGGTCATTCCATCATTATTAATTATTTCTATAATTAATTAACTACATCCATTCTGCAAATTAATTCACTAAATAATTATTCATTCATCAACTTGACATCCAATAATTAATTCTTTAATTAATTATTCACAATTTATAATTCAATAATTTTATAATTAACTCGACCATTGATTATCCAAAAATTCCATTACCATTTCAATATTTAGTTCTTTTAATATATACCCTTAATTAATTAACTAATTAATAAATTACATCAATCCGATTAATTAATTTATTAATTAAAATTCATAAAGTAAAAATTCCATATTTAATTCCAACATTATTTATCTCAATTTTTAATGATTTACCATATTTAATTCCATAATTAATCAATCAGTTCAACCATGCATTTATATCATTATCTTGGGAGTATATCATCATGTAAAACATTATTCTATAAATAATAAATTAGTTAGTTATTTTATTCAATCCAATTAATTTATTTGGAAATTAATTAAAATGATACATTATCATTAATTTATTCATAAATTTGGTAGCCATACATTTCTATTAGATAATTCAAAAAATAATTATTCATATCTTTATCCTTAATTAATTCATAAATTAATTATATTATTCATAATATCAAAAACTCATACCAAATTAATTGATTAGTTATCTTGAATCATTTAATTCAATCTCCAATAATTAGATAATCTTTTAATTTTTCATCATACTACTCTCATTTCGTCATAATTAATTCAATAATTATTTATTCAATCTTATCATCTCACTATTTCATCAGTCCACTTTAATTAATTTACTAATTAAAAAACTAATTCATTCGTATTCACCATCACAACCATAACTATTAATTAATCATCACATTAATTAACCCAACTATGAATTCATAAAATTATATCCATAAATTAGTTTTCCAATTAATTAATCCAAATCATTCCGATTAATTAATTCTAAAATTAAATAATCTAACTCAACCCCTTCAATTAATTTTCCAATTAAATGTTCTCATTAATTTTCCCAATAATTTTACACATTAATTTTCCAATTAATTATTCACATTATTTTTTATTATTTAATTAAATAATTAATTAATTTAACTCATTCCCTTCAATTAATTCCACATTTAATTGCTTCCATAAATTTTATTATTTAATTCAATAATTAAATAAACAGATTTATATATTGATTAATTTTTTAATTAAATTAATCTGAATATTTATTTGAACGAATTAAATAACAACATTTATCACATTAATTAATTTATCAATTAAGTAATCATCCAATTACACTAATTAATCCTATAATTAATTATTCTAAAAATATATGATTATCTTATAATTAACATCTCCAAAAATTATTTTAAAATATAATACCATTATTTATAGAAAAATTCACAAATTATCATCTCAATTAACAATATTAATATCACATAATTAATTATGCAATTAGTTATCCCAAATTTAGGATATTAATATCAAATATTTAGTTCTATAATTAATTATCTGTAAAACCCACAATTTCACATTTCTATCATTATTCAATTCACCCAAATTAATCAATCTATTTCTAATGAAATATATCAATTCTAAAATTTTTATACACATATTAATATAAAGCCTATAGGGCTTGTGTTTTAGACCACATACCTCATAAACAGTGACAGAGACTTCTCGCCAATAGATTACCGCAACTTTAAGTAGATAAATTATGAATGCGGTGAAGAACTTGATTTAGATTTGAATCTTTAGAGTTTCACAGGGGGTATTTGACCGATGATGGTGGTGAAAAGAAGATATTTGGTCCAAGATAGAGATGCAATGATAAATTTTGGTCAATGGAGTAGGTTTGTGGAGGCTATGTGGTGATGAAGAGAGGGTTTTAAAGCCCTATAGTGGTGGTGAGGTGAGTTTGAAGGTTTTCACAATGTCAAAGACATGTTTCTAATATGCTGAGGGGTAGTATTACAGAACGTGGATTTCTATTTCACATCATTTAAACGTTTTAACATTTTCCATTAAAATACTATCACAACTCTTTAGAAAACAAATATTTTAGAAACATTTATCAATTACGTCACAAATTTATGAAAATATTATATTAATTTCTCGCATAAACTCATCATCTCAAAAGGCATTTCATGGACCTTTCCCATCATCTTGAATTTAATATTAAATATTGTTCTAGAGATAACATCCTCAATTTTAGGGCCACGCTGCCACTGATGGTGTGTAATTATGACACCACAAAAAAAATTAATGGTTGAAACTGTGTTTTGAAAAAAATTATTTTCTCAATTTAATAATAATATTAACAAAATAATTAATTAATTTTCTTGTAAATTATATTTCACTATTTAAAGATTCAATAATAACATTCATTAAATGTTGATAATAGTAAATAATTTAATATTAACTCCACATTTTCATTTATTTTGTATTGATTAATAATTTCACCTCTATTTCATTGAACAATAAAAATTATTCACATATGGTGAAATGACTTTTTTCCTTTCTGTGGAAAACTATTTAATAACACATGTACTTTTTCATTTCCATTGTTTTAAAATAATAATTATAATGCATTTTTTTATAATATTTTATTTATTAGTTATAATAATGTTATTAATAATATTAATATTAATAATGATAATAATAAATTTATTATTTTAATTTCATTAAAATCAGATTAATGATTAAATTAATAAAATAAATTCTCTTATATGAAATTTAAAATAACAAAATGTGGCCATTGTGCATAAAAGATATATTCTAAATAGGGAAAACCACCCATACCGAACCCAAAAGTGGTCTTAGATTTCACCTATGATGCCCTGTTTGAGTTGTATTAATTATTTAACATTAAAAAAATGGATTAAATAATTAGTTAATTATATAAAGGATCTTGTCTCAAGCGAGGCATACAAACATCCATTTATTAAAAATGTTACACCCCTCTTAAGGTAAACACCATATTCCAAACACAATGGTTGTCTTATATTTATCATATGTTTCACCATTAGTGAGATGTAAAATATATAATCTTCAACAATACAGATTTAATAATTAATTGATTATAAAAAGGTTATTTTTACATGTGAGGTATCCAAACCTCCAACACATACAAATTTTATACCTTTATTTGGGTAAACACCTTCAAACAGACACAACGATTGCATTGTATTATATATACAATGGACCCTTCTATATTTATTCAATCATATTGAATAAAATGTCTGGGATTACTATATTATATTTAATATATTTTTTATTTATTCTTTTATAGTCCTTTTTGGGCATCAAAATCTACCACATAACACATTGTCGAACTCATAAATATTCAGTTGAATATTCGAAGTTATTAACAAGTATTTATCCCCTAGAACACATTTAACTAAATTTTATTGATAAAACATTTTTTTCAATTAAAACCATGACAACCCATCATCTCTAAAAATTTTAAATGTTTTTTACAACAAAAAATAAAGGTATTTATCATTATGGGTATATATTAGTTTGTGAACATGAAATGGGTTATAATTTAACTATTTAAATTTGATATAACATGAATAAATCTTTTATGACTGTCATTGAAGGTGGTAATGGAAAATGAAAAATCCTTATTCATGGAGACTTTTAACTTCCAATTTTTGGAAAATGGATTCCTATCATTGGATATCGGGAGGTAATAAAAAATATGGATATAAGATATTACATTAAAAACATAAATTTATATTATATAATTTATTCTAGAGTTTTTATTCCATGATATAAAAATAATTTTAGGAAATGGTAGAAGAAGGAAAGTAAGTATGATTGGTGGTTTGATAAAATTAGTAATTAAATATAACCCACTAAAGGGATCCATTAAATGCCTTGAAATTTCAATTTTGGGGAGAATAGAAGCACATGATGTCCATAGAATTTGGTGGAGTGTGTATGGTACTGATTTCAGGACGATCATGTCTTTTGACATGTAATGTGGTGCTGAGGGGTGGTTTGTAAACATGGAGAGGGGTGGTATTACTTGATTAAAAAACATTATTTTATGTTTATGGAACATATTGTTCAAAAGATGTAATCAATATTATTAATTTAAATTCACATAGTTGGAAAAATTAAATTTAAAATCATTTTAATAAACTGGATGAGAATACTTATTTAAATGGAAAAATCATCAATATTTCGGAAATTTATTGAGAAATTATATTTAATAATAATTATAATTAACTAAATTAGATTAATATATGTATAAATGATCTAAAATTACTTTTCAAATTATTACAAATAAAATTTATCCATCTAAATTTTTTAAATGAAAAGTTAGTTTTCAAATAATATTCTGTATTCATTATTTTTAATCAAAAAATGAATCTTCAAATAAAATATAACATATTAAATGTAAGTAAAATATTAAATTATTATTATCAAAATTATGTTTATATTTAAAAAGAAAATTTAAAAATATATAAAAAATTATATTTAGAAAAAAATATCCATTAATAGGTTGAATAAATGCATTATGAAAAATACATATTTTTATGGGTTAAATTGGAATCATTATTATTTTATGATTGTGAAATATATTAGATAAATATTAAAATATTTTATTTTATAAATAATATTTCATTACATTTCTTTAATATCATTCAGTAATAGTTATTAATTTATTTTCTTTAGATAAGACAAATTTGGTTAATATAAATTAATTTTTATAAAAACTTTTAATATATATTCAACTTTTTTTATTTGAAATTATTAACAATTGTAAATAATGAATTCAACCAAATATTTTCTTATTTTATTTAAGCCAAATAACAACCATAATTTTAACAACTATTATATAATGTACCTATTTAGAAAAGATTCTAATAATATATCATGGTACATCTATGATTTGTGTTGTGTGTTGTATTCTCTATTGAGCATATTGTTCTTTTAAAATATTGGACTTTAATGTATCTTATGCTATCAATTGGATTAAATTTTTTAAAATATAGCATATACAAATATCTTGTGGTGCTATTTATGGGAATCACTTAGAGATTTAACAATCCATTTTTAGAATATACACCATATGTAATAGTTAATTATGAGTATTGACATTATAGTTTAATAATGTTCATGTAACACTAATTTGTAACAAAATGATTTTAATATTCTATTTGGTGGTAGTATATGTGGGGATGGGGAATGATTATGTAGATATATTATGATATATTTGGAATCAACAAATATATCAATGTTTCCTCATGTAAAATGGGGTTTTCAATTTATTTTTGTATGATGATGTTTTTTTCCTAAATTTAAAAAATATTTTATATTAATTATTAATTTAATTATTAATGATGTTTATTTTTATGGGTTTTCTTCAAATAGAAAAAAAACAAATATATGTTGAAACTTATTGAAATTTATTTTCATAGAATAGTAATTTTATGAGAATGATGTATTATTTACTAAAATAATATTATTTAGATCAATGGTGAATCATATTTTGACATGTTATAAAATATGATTAAAAATTAATGGATAATGCGCTAATGAATTGATTGATATTATATGGAATATTTTGATGGATCTGGTGTTGTTGATTATGATATAAACTAATGTGATGAGTGGAATTATGTTTAATATGACTCTGTTGGTATTATATTTATTGATGCATATAATACACATTGTCAATTATGAACTATTATTTTTCAATGAGCATATAGTTTTTTAACATATATATACAATTTATTTATAGTTTTTCCTAGAATTAGGTCAATTTTACTATTTACGGAGCACTTATAAATAGAGTAAAATGTAAATTTTAATACACCATATCAGTGATGGAATGGATAAGTATTAATTCTATATTAATATTTAACCCATAAAAACATGTTTTCAAGAAAAAATTATTTATGTTCCAAAATGATTACCATGACTTTCCAAACTAAAAAATATATTATAAGTTCATTTTGTTACATATCTAACACCAACATTGTTATGTAAAATTAATCCCAAATGTCTTTTAATTTTTAATTCCTAATTATACAATACAATAATCAATAATTGTAAAACTTTATTTTAAATTATATACATTTAAATTATTCATTTAAAAAAATAATTAATGTAACAAAATGTTAAAATTGTCATGATGACACCAAAAATATCATGATAATTTTTTTTAAATTTATTATATATTCATTTGTAACATATCATTCAAATTGACAAATAAAATCTAATGAAATATTGTTTTCTATGGGAAATATTAAATTTATTATAATATAAAATCTTATTTTAGTTTTCTAAAAATTAAAAAATTAAATAAGGTTAGCCATTGATATATTTAATCTATTTATATTTTAATCATCTATTTCTAAAATATTTAGTTTCATAAGGGAAACATTTATATTAACCTGTGAATAAATTATTATGAAATTGTTTTCTAAAAAAAATTAATATTTGTAGTTATATAAATTTGGTAATTATGATTAATCATTGAATTATTATTATAAATAACTAATTTTTATTTATACATTGATAGAAAAAAAAATTTATTTCTATTTACACTATAATAATATACCACTATATTATGATGGTTTCAATGAATATATATAATATTTTATTATTAAAATGTATTATGGATTTTTATTGCAATGTCATTTTTGAAACATTTTATATAGTATTTATATAATAGATAATTAAATATTGACAATGAGGGTCTCACATTATTCTTTCATTAAATGAACATCATTCCCACATATTCATTTTAAAAATTAATAATTAAATAATAGATAAATATATCAATAACATGGATACTATTCAAGAAATAGTTTCTAATGATAAAAAAATTTCACAATTATAAGTAAGAAAAGTAAAATTGTATTTTACATCATAGTAGAGGATGAAATAATTCTCATTTAACATAATTTTTTATTCCATATATACTTTTTAATTTTTGTATAAGAGTTTCCATCGATATTAAGGTTGTTGTATCATTTTCCGGATAATGTTATCATCCACATTCTCCAAAAAATCTTATGATAATAATTAAATGATAAGTAGATTTGATAAATAATTCATCAAAGTTATATATTTTGAAATATTTTATTCATTGAAAAATTTCTCAATATTTTTAATTACATTTACATATCATCCACTTATTTTTAGTAACATAGTCTCAAAAATAATTGACCTAAACATACATGGTTCAGTTAATATTATACATAGAAAATAAAAGAAACTAATATTTCTATATATCTGAAAAAACATTATCACTGGATAATTTTATATCACATGTCATTAATTATCTCTACAATTGTAATTTATTCAAGACATATATGTATTCTTTAACAAGTTATACTCGAACACTGTATCAAAAATTCATTTTTCATCTCTTAATTTTTTTATTACTAAATTTATTTTCCCAAAACAACTAACCCATTTTCAAACGTTTTATAATAACCAACGAATATGTTCCTTGAAACAGTCTACAAATAATGTTACTTTCATAATTAAATAATTAAAAATACTAATAATTATAAATCCAATTATATACTTTTGATATCGTGGAACCCAATGTTCTTAATCTTGTGTAATAAATTACATAAATTAAAAATGTATATAATCCCCAATAACATATTGACAATATCAATGTCCTTGATAATATCCAATAATTATATAATTATAGGCAATTTCATTCTATTGGTTTTTAATGATCATGTTAATCAACCAAAAGAATATTACCAATTTATGTTAGACCATGAGTCTATGTAGGTGTCATTTTGAGCACTATGAGCATATTGAATAAATAACCACATATATCTCTAGATTTTTACACCAAGATGCATCTATGAAATACCATACAACTAGTAGTTTGTATCCATATATGGATTTCATTTCTAGATAACTAAAAAATATCTAGTTAACCCAAACTGATTTATGTTTTACTAAATATATCTTTATCCCTATTGTTATTATTGGTGCAATTATTTCTATTCAATATTATAATATATTTTGATCCCAAGAATTCATAAATACATTCTTTAAATCCATCTATAACAATATGATTCTAGTAAATTTTTGATTGTTGTATGTTTGTAACTATAGAATATGACATAATGGATCATATCTCCATATATCAATTTTCCCTTTTTTCAGAGATAAGATAAATATATATTTTTCCATATTACAATTGAATAACAAATGAAGAAAAAAACTTCGAAAAAAATTATTTCCTTTGTCCCATCCATGAAATATTTCAATGATCCATAATCATTACCTTATGTGAGTAAAGAATATAAAAGGTTCTTCTAATGTTATGGTCAATTGAAGATACTAAACATTATCTCACATTGATACAAATTTAATAGACCTTATATTATGTGGAATAATCAATAAATTATCAATATTATAAATAAGGATAGAATTAAACATTTCAATAAGAAAATTTTCAAATTAAATAGCCAAATTGATAATGATAAGTAAACCATGGTGATGGAATTTATAACAGAAGACATATAGATAGTACCATCATATATTTTTGTCATGATATCAAACATATAATCAAGTTTATAACCAAGAAGTTATTCATTCATTCACTGTAATAGGTAAGGGGTCATTTATTCCATCAATTTAAAAGAGAAGTGAACATTTATATTTGGTTTCGAATACACAAAATGCATCATGGGGTGGCATAATTTTAGGCCATTCCTATCAATTAATCATATAAAATTAACTCACCACATGAATTATGTGAATTTAAATTACATATATAATCATATGAACTTATTTATCCAAAAAAAATATTATCCATATAATAACATACTTTACTTTTATAAATTCTGTAGTCATAAAATGTAACAACATTCTTGTGTAGAATTTATAGAAATCTATTGTATGGTATTATTAAAGACTATCTAAAGTCATAAAAAATTGGATTCATGATAAAAATAATTTTTAAATGACCACCATAATCCAGGTAATTATATGATTTGTATTGTAACATCCCAACTAAAATCACTATGAATTTTAATGATTCCATCAGCACCATTAAACCATAGATGTGCATCATCTTATTCCATAGTCTATGGACTAACAATTCTAGTTGGGAAATGTATAGTGGGCATAATATACACATGTATCCCAACACACAAAAAAATAGTTGGATTTTATAGCTGAATTATAATAATAATATTTTAATAGATTAATAAGAACCAATATGAATATGATCCAATAATATCCTGATTTTGAATCACACATTCGAAAATATATAATTGTCTGACCCGGTGGGTTGAATAATTTTTTTTGTAAAAAATTGAAAGGATCCACTATAACTCCAAGATATGATTTATCCCACAATCCATGTACATGTATGAGTTATCCATATCAATCATACCATATAAATATTATGAATCTCATCTTTTAATAGTTAGGATACATGGGTACAAATGTAATATTCATACTTGTGCATGGTGTGAGAAAATAGATCAATTTGTAACCACCAATGTGGTAGTGACCTTATAAAAACATTAATAACTATGTGTACATAAAATTATATATATTATAAATAATCTCATCTAAATAATTGAATAAATAAAAAACACCATCTTTAATAAGGTACATGACTCTGATTGATGGTACCTTCTTTGGCCACTTTCAGAATGTCTTAAAGAATGTTGTGATGACTATTCCATCCATACTAACAACCCAAGGGTATTTAACATCTATAAGAATAGTAAAAAATGGTTACATGATCGAAGTTGATATTTTTTATAATGATAGGGTGATTAATCATTCTAAATTGAAATAATGTGGAATGTTTTATCAATATATATAATGATTCTTACCAATATATTTTCAACAGTGAGGGAGGATCGATCATGCCCAAAGAAGAAGAAACAAGCCACATAATTACAATATTGAATAATGAATTCTCCCCTATATTTAAAGTAATTAGTCACATTTAAGAGATCATATAGTACTCACTATATAATAATAAACAACTAATAAGGGGCTTTTTATTTGAATGATGACCTCCCCATTATTATTAATAATAGTTACGTATTAGTGGGTTTTATATTGAATAAAGATTATCACATTATCATGGGTTTTAAAAATTTAAAAATACCCAAATTCATGCACCAAATGGTGAGCCAAATGTCACATTATCTTTAGTACACCCTATAACGGTCCTATTATACATAAAACATTTCATGGGTAAATTATAGTCACCTAATAGGGAATAACATTAATCTTTAGGGTTATCATGAGTTTTAAAATTTTAAAACTCCTTTAATTTTTAATCAATATACCAAATTATTCTGATCATTTTAAAAATATTAAAATCATCATCACAAGGTCAAATAAGGCCTGTTTATTCCAATTTCTATAACCTATGATACAACAGTACATGGAGGTGTCATAAATTTTCAATACTGTTTCTAGAATTATTAGTACATTGTGGATAACAGATTTATGACCAATCAAGGGGATCAAGATACACAAGGAATATTTCATTTGTAATATCATGGAAATATAAGGTTGGGACTTTTGATCCACATTAAATGTCCATTATTGACTTTAACTTGGGGTAGATTTCATTTTTAAGGGTATTAATTTCATAATAGAATTCATTTTTAGGGTCTCCCACATAATCTAATATAGTTTCCCTCCAATGTTTCATTGAAACAACCCATATACAAAAACAATAAGGCATGAAGTTATAGGGTTATGTTCTAAGGGTCGCCTTCCTCCCTCAAATGATTTACCATTTTATTTGCAATATGAATTTTTATTTCCATTATAATCCATTATCAAGGAAACTCATAATAAATCCTCATATCCCATCATAGTCTGTGATATCCAAAAAAATATTACAACATAAAATATTTACTAATGAAATTAGCTCTAAATAGTCATGTTTCTTATTAAAACATCTCATTGACATTAGGAAATAATTTTTCAAGAAAAACTTTATATATAATCCATGAAACATCACCAAACCTATTATAAATCAAATCACAGAACCATTCTACCTTTTAAAAATTTATTTTATTTAATTTAAATTAAAACTATGTCAAAATTAATTTAACTATTTTCCAAATAGAAATTTATAGGACACTTTGGGCACATATTGATACAATTAATCCACATCATATATAAAGAGAATCCCCCATCATGATTACTAAATTCCACCATGATCTGGTGGAAAGGGATTCATAAATCACTATAATGAAGAAGAATACTATATGAAATTTAGGGAAGGAATAATTTATATAACTAATGGTTGAAAATATTATTATATGACCAACTATATATACAAAATAACTCCTAAAATTAGATTGTTTTTTATTTTGGTTGGAATGGAGTTTCTCTCATCCATATTATGGAAGAATGAGGTTGGGGGTGTATTCACCAAAAACAATTTGATGTGATAATTTTATTTTTTTTATTTTAATATCAAAATTTAGTTATTGTACAAAGATGTATATTCCTATTATCCCAACTTTACCTTCTCTTCCCAAAAGATACTCGGACACGCTCTCATGTTCATAAGTGATCTTATGTTGATAAAACTATGTCCCATATTCATATCAATATAATGCTAACTAATCCATATAGATAAATTATTTTATTATAAAAAGACTACTCTTTAAAAAAAATCGATATTCCTATAGTTATTCTTGGTCTCTGAGGAATGGGGAATTATAAATTCCCATATATAACATGGTTTTTCGTCTCAATTCCATGTGATTTTCCAATAATGCATCATCTTAAATAATAATTATAATTTTAGCATCATTTTCCCTCACTAAATATGAATGTTTAATGATTTTACATTATGTGGTTCATAGAACACATTTCTAACAACACTAAAATCACAACTAATACGTACCACCATTAAAACTCTACTATAGTGTATTCAAATGAGCCCCTCTCCCATTATGAGGCATCACAACCTTTAAAATTATCCATCATGAACATTCAGTTTCTACACACAACAGACTTTCACACATTATGACTTATTACATCACATGTTGATCCTACAACATTGTGTATATATATAATAACACATTCAAAGTGGTCCACTAGACAAATCAATGTGATTTCAAACCCAACACACCCTTATACACAAGATAAAATGTTCATGATGTCCACATCCATGATCATTCCCAATTGGAAACTAATTTTATTGGATATATATAAAATAAGATAATACTATATCATGGCGTCTTTATCTTCAAAATTCTTGGGGACACACAAAAATGAACCCATCATATATGGAATGACATGCACCATATGGGTTAATGGAAAGGATATAATATAATATAAAAACACTTGTAAAAATAATTTTGGTAAAAACCCTGAAAAAGAATCATCAAACCCTCTAATGGACATTAGTATATCCCAATCATGATACCATAAACCACAAAAAGTTTTATAATCATCATAAAACACAAAATAATAACAAATTCAAAAACTTTTTAAAATTCAATAGTTATAGAATCAACTGACAAAAACCATTGTCTTATTGTACCACAAGAACCAGTTAACTATTGTACTATAGAGTACATGTGTTAGTCCATGTTCATCATGATACAAATGCTAACACATATTCTTTATCCTGGTTCATTTTTGACATTCCATCTAGAATAAAATTATGAATCTAGATGAACTATTTTCCATTTAATCAATATAATAAAAATTATCTATCAATACCCAATGAATACTCTCATGAACTATTTTCCCCTCTTATACGTGGGTTGTAGCACCATAAGCTACATATGAATCCCTTACATTAGAGGGTAGTAGTTGTCAAATCACATTTTAAAAACACAGATACGAATTGTGTTCCACCAATTAATATTTGATTAATATTTCTAAAAAAGGAAAAAACACCCAATCATGGGCACTAACAATAAAACCTCAAACACATGTTTTCGTCTTCCCATTAGAATGTCATATCCATATTTAGATTAAATTGAAATGAAGTTTTAATCATTACCATATCATATAGTGGTACCTAAACCATATGGAATTAATTATTCTAATCCACATACATAATTTCAATATAATCCCCAGCGTCATATGTGTATATTTCTTGAGGATCCATACATAACAGTTTCATCCTCATCTAACACTCTCTCAATGATTGACCATAATTGTTCATGCCACCACATGAAATCTATTCCAAATTTAAACCGCTTTATTGAGGAGAGAGTCCAAACTATCATCCATCATTTATAACCCATTCCTAGAATCATCATAGAAAAAATTAATCGATACTCTTCTCAAATATAGCCATATCTAATCCTTATTTACATAAGAAAATCATGTAACCATGTGAAATTATTAAATATCATCTAATAATAATATTCATTTACTATAATATAGTATTCTTTTGTAAACTAAAACACATTCTAATGAGACATAACATATCATAACTATGTTTAAATTATTAAATTACATTACATTTATTAATACAAGTCAATCTCACATAACCAGGAGTACCGATATTTCTCCATTCAAAAATCTAGAATTTATTTTTTCAGACATTATCTCACTTGATCATCCAACATTTTGAATTTATAAAAACTAAAACCCATCCATCGATAGTAAAAATGTGTTGATTCAAGAATATCTAAACATAATGTGCATAAGTAATTGATTGAACCAACTCTCAATTTTCAACAAAAATACTATAAAACATTACTCACTATTTATTCACATTTATGATTATATAAGTAATAAATACTCATATAATATATACCTAATCTCACCAAAACATCATTGTACTCAATATAATCACATTTCCATGAATTTAATTTCAACAAAGAACCAGAACATAATATGACCACACTCACAGTCGATGCTGAACGGCTCACCTAATCTCAAACATTAATGTTTAATCACTAATTAACTAAGTTATATCAACCGAAACAGAATACTATACCACCTAATTTAGTTGTCACATCTAACATAATTCACAACTCAAAATAATAACTATTTTTTCCATCAAAATATTCATAAGGAAACATTCATTATAAACTACTTACTCCATGGGCCTCACATAATATTATTATGAGTCACATTCCTAAATCATCAAGTTAATATGAAATAAATGGTTAACCTAATATGACATGTTCACATGAGGAATCAAAATATTGGAATAACCCCATCATTAATCCATAATATCATCCCGGCTTATAAATGTTAATATATCATGTCACCACCCTACCCCAATAATTTAAAATAATTACACCAGAACATGTTTAATATATGTATAATTCTATTCCATGATATATTGTGACATGAAATTTAGATTTTTACTAAAACATTAAAAATCTAATCACAAATACCGACCTCATAGAATATATATTGTACACCTCTATGACATAATTTTCATCATCATGTTTCTTCTCTCCATAGTCTTCACATGAGATGTCAATAGTGGTAGAGCATTTATATCAGGTTCATTATTAGTTCAATTACACAAATTTTATTAAATAAAAAAGTATACATTATTTATTATTGACACTATAAATATGTACAACACCATTGTCAGTAAAATTTTACACAAGAAACAATATATCATATTAATAAAACATACATAATATAATTATTGACTATATGAATCACACCAATGCTCCAATATCCAATATACTAAAATAAATTAGAATTAAAAAATATATACAAATTCAATAGAAAATCTCAATGAAACTATTATCCAACTATACAATAAAAAAAAGTAAGATCACTCCCATTTCCAATTTTTTCTATAAATCCACTAGAAAAACTGTTAATGGTAGATGAGTCTAACTTCTATAAAATTTTAAGAAACATTCTTAAATCACATATCAATCATTTTAGAATATAAAAATTCTTTAATTACATAGTTACCAATTTTTATGGTACTTTTTCTATCCCACAATAAAAATTAATAGTCCTAGTGGGACCATGAAAATTGAAACACCTCTTGATGTTCCAAATGATGTTGAATAATTGGGGTTGTCATATTTTGTACACATAGAATAATATAACCATTGTATCAGGTAACCTACGAAATCTTTAATCCCCATGTTTTATGAAAAAATAAATATCAATTATTTTAAAATGAATAAATGAATATGGATGAGAAAAATAAAATTATGTTGAATAATACATACATCCATATAGATAACACTCGTCCATTAGGCTGAAACATATAGTGAATATAAAAATTAAATTGGTGCTAATGTAACTATTATCTGTAACACATTATAATATATATATATATATACATACACACTCAGTCTATATTAATCGATCAAGATCCATATGTAATCGTTCCCTAAACCTATAAAAAGTTATAAAAGATCATGTAACAAAGTGTAATGGCTGGCTGAGGATGGTCTTATTAGATGATATATTAGTTAACCACATATTTTTTCTTATAGAAAATTTTTTAATGTTGGGATATGTTCTTATTAAATGAATTTTTTAATAAATAAATTGTTATAATAAACTAATAAGAAATATATAATTAATTATCCTTAGGGATGAAACCTAAATCCATTAACTTATATCATTCTGTTCAATGGTATCTTTGAGTATGTTGTGATGATTGTGAAAAAAATAATAATGAACAAATTCACTATAACTATGGTATTCATGATAATGACCAAGGTATTTGTGAACCATGGTTTACATTGTAACAGAAAATGGAATATTTTATAATTTAATAATAACATGAATAAATCATTATCTCATTACATTATTGTTCCTATCAGAAGAGACCTAATAGTGAATGAGTGTCATAAATTCCTAAAAAATATTCCACAAGACCTTTCTACCAATCACAAAGAATTAACTCTACCCTCCAACTGGAATTACTTAAATTCCATATAATTTTAAAAAAAAATACTATTGCTACACTAGAAATTGTATCTATAGAATCGTGACCTAACAAAAGGTTTTTTTCATGACACTTGTATTTGTATTTTTGTTGACCTGCTCCTGTGGCGTTTTCATAAATAGTAATATAGGTTTTTATTTATCATTACATATAAAGACCACCCCGTGGGAATTTACTATTTCATAAAAAAACACACCATGACTGTCAAAAATCAATATCAATAAATAAAACAAAACTGTAAGCACATGTTAACATAACCTTATCCAGCCATACATACCTTAGATAGCTCCATGGGGCCTACACCAACTCATCACAACCATAATAGTAATAAAATCACTTTTATGAGTTTTAATGTGACATATGTGATAATGTTTAACCATTTAAAAGACACCCCCACTAACTAGTGTCCATATATCATTGGGACACCAATTGGGGTCACTTTATTCATATCATATTAAAATCACCATATTAGGGACCTCTAAAAACAATAAGTATCTCTGGTAAACAAAAATCACATAGTGGGAATCCCATCTATCCTCTGGGTTAACATGAGTATTGATTTGTTAAGGTGTACTACAAGGTTATATATATGTAACCCATCACTTCCAACAAAATGAAATGGTTTAAAGAATATAATCTCAATCCATCAATGCATACTAGTTCTACATTTTCTAATCCATGGAACTCCCCTAAATGATGTTGAATATGGGATCCAAAACTAGGGACTAAATTATTATCACATTGTCGTTAACCAAAATGTATTTATGGGAAAATGAAAAATAATAATTTAAATGTTTAGCATTAAAAGGATGAAAAAATTTATCCAACTCTTCATTCCTACATTAGACTTGAATGGGGATTAATTTTTTTAAAATTGGTTTTAATTTAATAAAATATTTAATTTGAATTAAGGATCCCATGTAAAATTAATAGGTTTTGATAATTTAATGTAGTGACCACATTTCATGATGAACATAAATAGTTTATAAAACCACATGATCTTCTTTTAAGGAACACCAACCACTTCCTAAAAAAATTATAATTTAATTCCCAACTAAGAATAATTTTTAGGGATCAACCATGACAAATAAAAAACATTTCAGTGCACCAAATCTTATATAATGGTATAAAATCCAATGATCTTATTTAATTATCTAATATCAATTAATCATTTTATTTTACAATAGGAAGAATACCTATTAACTCACCATATGTTGAACAGTAATTGATTATTTATGAAACTTGTTATCAACCATCCTCAACAAACCATCAAAATAACACAATGAATAAATTTTCACTGACAACACCATTTACATCTATAATATGAAATATAATAGTTAAAACCATTTTAAAAAATTATGATAAAATCCACCTAAAAACATCATTTATATTTAATATTTATCCTAAGTAAATGGATATATGTCCTTTTCATAGATGAATACCATCATTTTCATCTAATTACCACATTAAGTAGGGGATTTGGATTCAAATTCCTAGATATCAATTAATGGTAATTGGTTATATGTTGGTAAGGAATAAAGGATAAAACCATATAGTGGAAATCTACAGGAATTGCAAACCAATATATATAATAAAATAACTAAAAACCAATTTTTTTTATTATGGGTGGAGGGGATCCATCCCATTATTAAGTGTTAATGAACTAGGGTCTGAGGGTAAAGATTCACATTATAAATATTAGTGTGGTTTTGTGATTTTAAACTTATCCCAATTTTAAGAACAAGAAATTTCAATTAACATTCCACCATCAATTTAGTGGATACAACAATTGACCAGATGCATTGACCCCCCAGGACACCACCATTACACCCATGGGTCATATTTCCAACATACATGTCTCAAAACACATCGAAAATACTTATCTATAAATGGTTAAATTATTAATTTTCTAAATTATATTAAATGTTTAAATGCAACAATATAATAATAGAAAATTGGAATTTGTCCTAAAATTATAAACTCAATTTGGAAATAGAATCATAGGAGTGTATAATAATATCATATTTAATGGATGAGTTAAGTAAAATAAATGAATATTTAAAAATATTTAAAACATAATTTTATTATTATTGGATAAGAAAATATAAAAACTATAATATGTCAATTTTGGTAATTCTAAATTATAATTTAAAACCACTTCATTAATATAGTGTAAAATGATATTGTAAAAAAATTATTTTTTACTCTTTTAAAATAACATGTCCATATTAGAATAATTTGTGGGTTATTTAATGTTATTATATTATAAATTTATTATATAAGGATGAATTGAATGATGATCTGACAATATACGTAATTTCATGTAATTGTTTATAAAGCATTAAAGGATATATATAGGCTAATTGAGTTACATAAATGGCCTATTAAAATATAGTAATGACGAAATGGGGTGATGAATTGATGATTAGTACAATAAATACTATAAAAATATATTATATTGATTGTTTAATTATATAGTTGACTTGTAATATTGTTTCAAGGATGAATTATTTTTAGAAAATGGTGACGAAATAGATGTATGGATTATTAACTACTTATTTTTATTTTTAATTTAAAATGACCATGAATTATTATATTATTTCATTATGTTTCTATTTTAATATTAATAAATTCATAATTTTCATGACTAATTTTTTATGTTTAGTGTCGGTGCAATATTTGAGTGAATAATATGATGATGGGATGATAATTTTAAATGTATTTTCAATGATTTTAAGAGTTAAATATGGAATTCCTTATTTGAATAAGATGTAATTTATATGTCATGTGGTGTATTTAATATGTATTTTAGGGTATTATATTAAATAATTAGTCATTGATACTCTAATAAAGGACCCAAAAAACGACATATTAGACCATGGTTGACCATAAGGGATGCATGTCATATTTTATTTCCATATACAATAGATTTCACTATGGGAATGCATAGAAACCCCAAAAAGAAAATTGTTATTTATATAGGTCACCATGTCTAATAAGTAGGATGTCTAGGTGACCACACATTAGTGTGGTAAGGATAGTAAGGTTGTGATTATATTATTATTTGTGATGATCATGGTATCAACTCTTGAAATAAATGTATTGAATTATATATTTTTTTGGTGCATGGTAGTAAAAAATTTATTTTCGGTAACCACATATTTATGTTAGTGGTCCTTAAAAAAAGGAATACCCATATCTGAGAGTATATATAAAATCATTAGTCTAGATCATATATGTTATCATGTGTTTCCATCATCCTAAAACATTGAAATAAGAAATGTTTCAATATTTCATTGAGGAAATTGAAAATATACACTAGGGATTTCATTTAAAATTTTCATATATTCATGATATATATAATATTATAAATTATAATAATGAGAGGAAGAAAACATTTCATAAAAAAACTAATTTCTCTAAATGATTAATGATTACCACATTGAATCATCTACTTTATAATAATGTTAATCATCCAAAATCCATACTAACTATAGATTTGGAATAACAAGAAATATAGTATACCAAAGATTATTCCACCATTGAAATAAATGGTCCTAAAAATATTGTCAAAACCATGTTTTCACATGATCATGTGATGTGATCTTCTGATCCTCTGCACGTTTTATCCTTCAGTAATATTTGTAATCATAATGAGTTTTATTATTCACCAAGATCATGTGACCATTGGGATTTTTTGAATTATTAACTCACCATGAATATAGAAGGATATAACTGATTGAGAACTACCTTTAAATATATTGTCTGGTGAAATGGATTCGACTTCTATCGATTTAGATAGATCTATCAATTATAACAAATTGAATCACTATTGTGACATATTAAGTATATGGATTAATTCTTGAATTTTTAGTTCACATGAATGATATGACACATATATTCCTTATTAATGTGAATAATATTTCATGATACTCCCGAGATACATTATCCATAATATTTCCTCATTTGAAAAATCACCCAAATGAGATATGCCTTATTCATTTTTATGTGTGGGTGGGGATTCCATAAGATCACACTATTTTTCAAATCACATTTGATAAAAAATTTATTTAAAAAATTTAGAATGAAATGATAAATATAATAAAAAAGTAAGTTGTTGGTTCTTATATAGAATAATTATGAGGGTCACATGGTATATTAATGTGAAGTCATTATGTAGATAATATCATGAATCCACACAATTATTTATACTGAAAATCATTGAGAATGCACAATGTTAACTAATTTTCATTGTATGATATCACTGTAAATTCTTGTGTTCTCAATAGAAAACATTACATACAATAATACTATTAAATATGATATATATGAAATAATAGTATAGTGATAAATAATTTTCCTATATAGATATTTAATTATAATAGAATAATATTGAGAAAATAATATCATAATAAAATCCACAACCATTGTAGATTACATTTTTTAAAGGAAAGATAGTAATTCTTCTTATTTCAGAATCTATCATCAACATCTCTAACACATAACATCCTAAAAAATAATCTTTATATACTATCCCTACATAAAAAAAACTTCATAATAATGGGAATAGAGATAAAAAAGGGTTAGATTAGATTCTCATTGATGTTGTCATGACCTATCCCCCGGGGCCCATGACGTGAATACCCCAAGCCTACCTTCTATAGGCCATGGGTTGGCGACTAGCACCAAAAATGCCTATCCCTAAAACTAGGAAGGAATTGCCTTTGTAACCTGTAATCTCAAAAAAACATGCACACATCAAGATATAATAACTATGTAAATTTTATAGAAAAATGACAGTGTACAATAAGTAAAGGGTACTGAATAAAAACCCTACTGAAAAGTACAAGTAAAACTGAAATCAACTCTTGTGAACTCCCATGAAGGATCATAACATAAGTGTAGGTACAACTCTTGAATGGTCGTCGATGTAGTACGCCTTGTCTATTGTCTACCTCTGGGTATCCTCCAGTCCAGTTACAGTCGTCCATAGTCAACACTACCCACTATTAGTACAAGACACAACATGGTGCATGCATAGCCCGTGCAGGAGTGAGTATAATAATACTCAATAGGGACCCTGAGACCCCCGAAGGTCTCTCAAAATACAGAAATTATAATCCTCAAAGCATGAAAAAAATAGTCAAACCTACTTAGGTATATGCCCATACACAAACCTAAGTTATCAAGTATTCCCATCCCATTCCCGAGGAAACACATGACCCAAATTATTAGGCAAAATCACAACAACTCCATGAACGAAATATTACCACGATGGAATCACCATAAAGGTAAGTACAATAAAGATAATTCCACATAAAATAATACCACAAAGGTATCACCACGAAGGTATATACCACGATGGTAACACCACACAGAAATTACAACCAAGGTAAAGACTT
The DNA here is from genome assembly GCA_963277665.1 of Viscum album. Taxonomy (NCBI): domain Eukaryota; kingdom Viridiplantae; phylum Streptophyta; class Magnoliopsida; order Santalales; family Viscaceae; genus Viscum; species Viscum album. Next base: position 267,779,871 of record OY728166.1, read on the forward strand.
AGCTCACACAAGGTATAACTAAAGTATGAAAGTATGGATGATTAGTTGTATTGTTAGATCATCATAAATCATTGAGAAGCATTGTTTTTGACCCACATAGGATCGAAGATGACCCACAAAATAATAGAAGATTACCCACACATGATCAATGATTACCTAAACAAGATCTAGAGATTACCCATATTGGATCTACATATGAACCACACAAGATTGGTATGCGTTGACCCACACAAGATTGCTGATCGCTGACAAACATAGGATCCGAATATGACCCATATAGGACCTGGAGACTTCACATTTATGTCTAGCCACTGTGTTCATGCACTAAGCATGCTTGATTCCAGAAGGATCCGCCCCTCAATCCATCGGTATATATGGTGAATTCCATGAAGTTCCACGAAAAGGTATCACAATGGACCATCATGTAAAAAGGGACCCAACGCGGTATAATATGCATCAATCAGACGCCTGGTCTGTATGTTATGATCATTTCCATTCCGAGGGCCTAGTTGGATTCAGGTTGGATCCAAACCAGACACACTCCAACATTATCCAAAACTTATGAAGACTATACCAAAATGACCATCTTGATCCAAGGATTCCGGCGCAGCAGATAATTTTTCAAACAGATGCTCAGAATCTCAATATATGACCAAAATGCATATTTGGTCTGGATGGGCCCAGGTCCAGTTTGAACCAATCGGATCGACCCAGCCCTTCCTTCCCTAAGCCGACCCAACTGGGCTTGGGTCTGTCCCACTGGTCTGCGGACAGGCCTGACTCGCAAATGGGGTGGCCCAGCCCACTCAGTGTAGACCACTACGTTGCGGCCCACTGGGCGTTGCCTGGCCCGCTAGGCATGGCCCACTGCACTGTGGACCACTGGTCAGGGCCGGCTAGGCAAAGTCCGCTCGGCTGGGTGCGGTCCGCTGTTGAAGGGTCCACCCTAGCCACAACTCGGGGGGGAGGAACCCCTACTATTCTGAGTGGCCCAATGGCTATTCGGTCGTCGTGGTGGCACACGGGACCACTGGAGCGCTCCCGCTTGGCCTGATACGATCAGCCAGTTCACTTCCTGGAGGCACAATGGGGCTGCTGTCCTCCCCACGGCCGGCACAGTGATGGCTACCCTCCAGTGCACTGTCGCGTCTATGCAGCCATGACCTCCTGCTAAACTGGAGGTGCGGTCGGGCACCGCCCTACCTCCATGCGGCCGACTGACAAGCCTGGCACCATTCTCCTCTGTTTCGGCCAGTAGCCCACTACCTCCTCAGGAGGTGCAGTTGTGATGATGCCTCTATCGCGCCAGCTGGAGTGTCGTCTGACACATTGTGCCCTGATGGTGTCGGACTCCATCCTCCTCTATCGCGAATAACGCATCAACAATACTAATGCAGAGGTATCAGGCCGTGTTATTTTATATTGTACCTTCCATATTGGACCGGTATCCCACGGCTCGAAAAGAATGATTCAACCTAAAAAATTAACGAAGATTAATCATAATCACTCCCCTATGTTGATAATTTGTTGGAGATGGCTAGTGGAAGGAGATGAAAATGTTGAAGGAATTGAAGTCCATTTTTCTTGCAACACACTCCCGATATGAGCTAGAGCATTGTCCTCATTAGAGGATCATTCTACGTTGGAGAAACTTTCTCCAAAGGCTCTACCTAAAGTTATCTCATTACCAACCATCACCAACCAAGAGGTGACATGCCATTTCATTATTTTCAATTATTAATTACATGAATAATTAAAAGGTAGAACATCAATTGGTTGAAACCTAAGAGTTTTCTCACTTAAACGGGAGTTCAGATTGTCCCCACCACCAAGCATTCAAATGGGAAGTTTCAAATAAAAATTAAAGTAGTTGTTTTATATTTATTATTTTTCTTTTAACTCTCCCATGAAAAACTAAAAATCTAACTTCCACCTTTGACTATCTTCAGTCGAGGTGAAGGGATCTTTATGTGAATATTGGCACTACGAGTTCAACGATGTCCTCAGATATGAATTCTGGGCACCAGTTCAAATGTTACAAAATGTCTCTTGTGTGTTTACTGAATGTATCTAAAAAATGTTCAGAAATTTATTTTGGGCACACCGGAACCCAGAATCACATGCCGTCAAATTTTTAAGACTCGTAATAATTCAATATATATAATAAAATTACATGGAAAATATGGGTCTTTATATTCCCCCCACCTTAGGGTTGTGCATCCCCAAAGGCCACCACACAAACTAGGGAATCATGTTTGGGTGCTTAGCAGAAATTTGAGCATACTTCTCCAATGTGTTATCCGAGAGGATCTTGTGATACTAAAAAATACACACTAGATGTATCAACTACCCACAAAGGACCAGCTCCAGTCAATCCCCAATCTCTACTAGAACCTATGAAAATGTCTCCCCATCGTCGATGTCCAGCTCGCCCTAGTAAATAATCTGTGAAGGTTCATGTACATACCTCCACAGCTATGATTCATGGAAAAAATCATTCACTTGGTGAAATTGATGGGTAAGAGATAATAGCTATGCCACCTCGCCAACTCTGATAAGGAATTGAAAGGGTCTGATGAACGTTGAGGATAACTTGCCACCCTAGCCAAATCTCTGCAAACCTCATCAGGGTGAGACCTCTAGAAAGACATGGTCACCATCCTCGAACAATGGATATCTCTATCTCCAGTCAGCATATGGTTCATGCCTACTCTGTGTAGTCTTTATCCGCTCTTGGATGATTTGCACATTCTCTTTGGTAGCATTTACCATCTCGGGTCCCACAAGTGCTTACACATCTTGGTCAGTCCAACACAGAGGTGATCTGCAAGGTCGACCATACAATGCATCAAATGATTCCATACCGATATTAGGGTGATAACTATTATAGTATGTGAGATACTCAAGGGAAATTGATCCTCCCTACTATGGCTAAAAACTAGGATGGATGCATGTAGCATGCCATCTAGCATCTGAATGGTTCGCTCTGTCTGACCATCTGTCTGAGGATAGAAGGAAGTTCCCAAACAAAGTTGTGTCCTGAACGCCACCGGAAACCCCTTCCATTTCTGGGAAGTCAAAATTTCATCAGGATCAGTGAAAATCGTAGATGGAACCCCATGAATCCACACAATTCCATGCATGTAGAGGCATCTCAAGCCCTATACTGAACACTACTCTCTAAAAGGTAGGAAGTGTGATGACTTTGGGAGTAGGTCAAAGATCACCCAAATAGAATCATGACACCTGGTCATGCATGGATGTCCTATCATGAAGCCCATGAAATTTTCCTCCCACTTCCACTCTAGCACCACTAGTGTTTGTACAAAGCATGTTGGAACTAGATTCTCTGCCTTCAATTGCTAACAAGTGAGGCACATAGAGACAAAATCTATTATTGATTTCTTCATTCTTATCCACCATAGATGACACTGATGGTCTTGATACATCATCACCACTCCATGATGTAACACTATAGGGGACGTATGCAACTCCCTCATCCCTTCCTCTCTTAGCGCCACTGGTACCCATCCTCTGAAAATGATGACATGCTCCCAACCTTCATAAAATATATTAGGTGTAGGTCTTATGGATATCTGATCATGTTGAGCCTTGCAATCAATTTCCCTAATCATCGTCTCCCTAAATCATTGAAGGAGTTGGGGAGTGACTCTTAGAGACTAAAGATAAGATTCTCCATCTTGATTCACGTAGGAAATCCACAAAGTGGCTAATTGCTTTCTTTCCTCACTCTGAAACTGTATACCAGATCTCCTGCTGAGTGCATCTACTACTACGTTCCCCTTCTGAGGAGTAAACATTATCTCAAAGTCATAGTCCTAGAGGAAATCAAGCCAATATAGTTGTGTCAGGTTCAGGTCAATCTGAGAGATGATATACCCGTGACTCTTGTGATCAGAGTAGACTGTAAAAGTTCCCCAATCACATAATGTCACCACGTATTCAAGGGGAAGACCACCGCTACTAACTCTTGGTCATGGATATCATTGTTCTACTCATGCTCTCTCAGCACTCAAGAACCATATGTGATCATTTTTCACTCCTACATCTGGACACATCCATGCTCAATCCCTGATGCATCACAGTATACTACATACCCAACGCCCTCATCTAGTATTCTCAAGATGGGGGAACTCATCAATCTTTGCCTCAGATACCTGAAATTAAGATGGAATCTCTCTTACCACATGAAGGGTTTCCCATTATTTTTCAATTCTAATAAGGGTTCCATAACTTGGGAAAATTCAGGAACCAACCACATGTAGTTACTTTCTAATATAAGGAAACATTGCACCCCCATAAAACTCTTGGGTGGCTCCCTATGAAGCACATCCACAATCATCGTCGGATCCACTGCAACTCTAGCCTTTGAGATGACGTGTCCGAGAAAGTGGAACTCTAATATCCAGAACTGTATCTTCATGTGATTACCATTACGCAGGTTCTCTTAGTGCGTATCCAAAACTATCTGTAGATGATTGGTGTGATCCTCCTCTACAGCTGAGTATATTAGGATATAGTCGATGAAGGCTACCACAAAGAAATCATGGTATGGATGGAATATCTTATTCATGTGTCCCATGAACACTGTGGGGGTGTTGTTCACACCTAATTTCATAACATTGAACTCATTGGGGTCATAACAACATCTAAAATCTATCTTATACACATCCTTTTATTTTCTCCGAACTGGTGATAGTCTAATCTAAGGTCTATCTTCGAAAACCTCTGTGATGTCTTCAGCTGATCAAAGAGATCGTCAATCCTCGAAAGAAGGTACTTATTTTTCTAGGTCACTTGGTTCAGGCACCGATAATCCACACTGAGTCTCAAACACCCATCCGCCTTTATGGCGATCAAAATAGGGGATTCCCAAGGAGAAACACTGGTCCTAATGAACCCCTTGCTCTGTAAGTCCTCCAGTTGTACTTGGAGCTCTTGAAGCTCGGCAAGAGCCATCTGATATGTTGGTGTAGATATATATGATGTCACGAGGTACAATATGATATAAAAGTACACCATTCTTTGTGGAGGTAGACTCAGAACATCATCATAAAAAACATTAGCATACTGATCCACCACTATAGGATAGCTCAGACACTCAACATCAATCACTTCTAGGGTATGGTTTTCCAACTTATGTGTGATTGGCTGAACCCTCCTCCGGTTAAGTATATCATGTGTTTCAAAGGTTCCCTTCTTGCCGGTGAAGTAAAACCTGGTCCCGTCCATGTGGAAACACCACACATTGTACCTAATACAGTCAATCTTAGCATGGACTATGGATAAGCGTTCCATACCCATGATGATGGCGTAAGGCCCCGATGCCTCTACTATAAGATCCAAGTTGAAGTTGTCGCCTCCTATAGTAAGCTCAAACAGCCAGAACCAGTGAGTAATCATCAAATCTTCTCCCATAGGATTCTCTAGCCGTAAGGATCGAGCCGATAACTCCACTAGTATCTCTAAGCTCCCAACGAGGCTCATGGAAATAAAAGAGTGAATTCGCCTATGTCAATAAGTACTGTAACTAGGGTGGAGAAGACAAAGATTGTACCTCTTATCATCTCTAGACATCGTGGTCATCGACCTTAGCTGCATAATGTTGAGCTCATCCCTGTCCACTTGCTCCGTGTGGTCGGGGTGGACCACCTGGTGGAGGTGGTGGTAGAACCTCAAATCAACGCCCACTGCTTGACGACCAGCTAACTCACCTACCACGCCCACCTTCTACCTACGGACCTCCTCGATCAAATCTTCGACTCTGCCCAGGGGTCCTTCGACCATCTTCTTGTCATCCGTATGGAGGGTCAAGCAATTGAGAGCTATGCGACCCTACCCGCCACATGGGTAACACTGCCTACTCCTCACCTCTCTTATTCTGTCACGAGAGCCCCGCAGGACTGACTTGGTATCCTGCAATCGTCCAGCTATAGGTCTGGTCCTCTTGGACCTCTGCATCATCTGTCTATTTCTAGTGGAAGATGACTCTGCTACATGATGTTCGGTGGTGGGTCTCACTAACAGTGACTACTCAGCAATGAAACTCTCCATTAAGAGTGTTCTATATAACACCTCTACCTATGTCAGGATGGTAAGAGATATCATATAATCTCTAATGTTTCATTTTATCACCTTCTCGATGGTCCAAGTCCTGAGGAAAGGGTTTCGTACCATGTCATTGGAGTAGCGTGAGAGGTCGGTGAACCTCACTGAATACTGAGCCACAGTCATGCTACCCATCTGCAAGTGGAGAATCTCCTATATACGGACTGAGACTTAGGTCACTATGATGAACTCTACCCTAAAAAGGCTCTTGATTTCGACCAAGATGACTGTGATTTCATCGTGAACCTGGAGAATCAATATCCACCCTCTTCCCAATGACTCCTGAAGATGTCTGTAGGCAAGAATCACTATGAGGTTAGTTGGTGTCACTACTAGTTGAAAAACTTTATCCAAGTCCTCCATCCAGTCCTCAACTTCATGTGGATCAGTCTCTCCCTAGATCCTAATTGGCCTACGGAACTTAAACTCATGAAACACACTCAAGAGGCATGCAACCTCTGCTACTTGGGATGGTGGCATTGTCTACCCACCGAGTAGTGTCGTTGCTGGTACACCACCTGATGGTACAACTGTTATAAGGGGGCCCTACACTGAAACCTCATCGCTCGGTGGGCTATCATCATGTACTCTACCTAGAACCCAGGCTGGCTATCTTTGTGGAGGCATCTAGAAAAAAAAAGGTTGTTCCATGGTCATTAAGATATACCTGGTGAGCTATATCAAGAGATCATAATGAAATTTTTTCAAAAAAACATGCTCGTAATTGGTGTTTTCTTGTACTGAGATGGAAATCAGAAGTCAGGGCCGTGGTTTTTCGATATGTTGGCAACCACACCAACACTATATTCCCAAAACTAAACATTACACTCATCACACATAACACTATTTCTGAATCAAAAGATCATAGTCCATGTTCTTCCGTAAAACGGACTCCTTTGATGCCAATTTGTCACGACTTGTCCCCCAGGTCCCGTGCTGTGACTACCCAAAGCCCGCCATCCATAGGCATGGGGATAGAGAATAGAACTGGAAATTCTTATCCCTAAAACTGGGAATGCATTACCTTTATAACCTGTAAACTCACACAACCAAGAACACAAAATGATACGAGCACAAAGTATACTGTATAGTAAAATGAGAGTGTATAGTACGTAAAGGGGCCGAAATACAAGCCCAACTGAAAAATACAAGTAAAACATAGAATAGGTCCTATTAACACCAACCAAGGATCATACCTAAAAGGTAGGTAAAACTATCAAATGGTCATCTCTGCATTACGCCTCATCTAAGGTCCTCCTCCGGGTAGCCTACAGTCATGGTACCCTCATCCTCAATCAGTGTTGTATGTCGTCTGCATAGGACACAACAAGGTACGGGCATACCCCGTGCAAGGGTGGGTATAGAAATACTCAGTAGTGACCCTGATACCTCACTCAATATTCCCAAAAGATAAACCACCATGCAAGGAAACAACAGTCAAACCTATGTAGGTATATTTCCATACATATTCTTAAGTAATCATGTATACCGATCTCATACATGAGGAAACACAAGGCCCAAATCTTAAGACAAAATCACAACTACTCAATGAAAGAAATATTACCACTAAGGTAACACTATAGCATCCCACCTTTTTATAACATAAACTTTCATTACATTAACCAAAACTGAGGATCTTTAAGGTTTAGTGTCTTGGAAACTAGGAACATAATGCATGGAAACAACATAAAACATTCTAATTAAACACTTGAAAGGCTTCTCCTTAAGTTCATCCTAGGTTCATTACTGCATCTCATAACCTTGGGACATACATCAAAAGAAGGGGTGAGCAGAAGGCCCAGTAAGGGAAACAAGAGAAACATTTTACATGTGAACTTGAGATACTTCAATAAGGTCAAGAAAAGAACTTTAAGGCCTGAGAAAGAAATCATGAGGAATTTCATAATAAAAATAAAATTTTTCATAACTTGAAGATTTGGCTACATCATTTAACATAGAAAATCATGAACATATCACCAAGGTCCATCCCCAAGGTGTCATTTGAAAATTACCAAGGTTATTCACCAAGGTATCGTGAAAATTGTAATCTCTAGTGGTTACATCATTACCCAATTCATTGGAGTGCTATCAGTGTGCACCTTTAAATTTGCCTTTATTATCATGTGAGACACATATATCATCATAAATCATTTCATAAAAAACCCATATATCATAAAAGAAATGGGTTTCATTTCATAATCATAAAATTTTAAAAACTGCTTTAAAGACATGATCTTTATGTCACTTTAAACCCACGGAAGGGGAGACCGGGTCTCATGTATGTAAATCCCAGAATTTAAAATAAAAAATTTTGGTATATATGTGAATACCCCTTTTTAATAATGATCTTTGAGTTTTCACTTAATAAAATAAAATTACTTTAGAAAAAGAGAGAGACATTTTGAGACGGAAATTCTGCAGCATAACGGCTATGTTTCGGGGTTTTAGAAAACATTGAAAAGAGAGGGGACATGGGTCAAACACTCATAAATGACCCATAAAACAGTATAGGGACAGAATATAAAGTAATTGAGAACATGGTAATGAAATCTAAAAATATACCATATGAAATGAAGAACATGAAAGGAAGACAAAAATAAGATTTCTCTTATGAAAATTCGGCAGCCTAACGGCGTCACATAAACTTCAACCAAAAATGAATTGATGAGATCAAGTAGGGTCTCTCATCATAAGAACATAAAATATCAGTATGATATATATAGAGATCATACCCCAACATAATAAAAAGGTACTTTCAATACTTGACATGGAATTAGAACTTTGAAAATGGAGAAAGGATAAAGAACCACTTAAAAATTCGGTAGCCTAATGGCGCCACTTAAAACTTCAAAATACTGAATTGAAGAGATCAAATGGGGTCTCTCATCATATGATCATAAAAGATCAGTATAATAGATATAGAGATAATACCCCAACATAATAAAAAGGAACTTTAAAGACTTGACATGAAAATATAACATGAAAAATGAGAAGGGTGAAAGAATCCCTTAAAAATTCGGCAGCCTAACGGCATCACTTAAACTTTCATAAAACGAAGTGATGAGAGTAAGAGGGGATCTCTCATCATATAAACATGAAAAGGGCAGTAAGAGGAATATAAAATAACATACTCCCATATAATAACATGGAGCATAAAAGGAATTACATAAAAGATATTACTTGAAAAGAAAGAGAGAGGTTGGATCCCTTACCTTAAAACGTAACTCTTAAAACTCAATGGTTTGGACCTTGAGGGCTTGGGGGCACCTTGGGAGGACTCCTTGGGAGGTAAGAAGACCAGAACTTCGTTGGGGGAGAGTTGGGAGTGAAAACTAAAGGAGTAAAGGGTGGGTATTTATAGGGAAAGTGAGGGGACAAGGCATTAATGGCCAACGGACACCTCACAAGTGCTTTTCTCAAAAGCATGTGCTCTCCCATGGAATTTACCATGGAGTTAGGCCACATGGGGCCCCCAAAACAATAATTCATCACCTTTGTCCGGCCAACCCTTAAAATATCTCATGACATCATCATGAAACAGTTATGATGTCATTAAACATACCGAAACCCTAAAACTGAATTTTTACTATTCACTGAAAAATTCAACTTTCTCAGAAAAATACCAAAATTTCACCTTAACCAAATATCGATGCTCTAATTACATTTATGAACTCCATTTTATAAAAATAATTTTCTAAATATTTTTAATTTAATTTTTAAATAAAAACACTATTCATCGAGAATTCATTTTTTTCAGAAAAATCCCCAAAAATTACCATAACATAATATCGATGCTCTAAGTTCAAAAATAAAGCCCTTTTTATAAAAATAATTTTCAAATTATTTTTAATTATATTTTTAATTAAAAAACACTATTCACCCAAAAAAACTAATACTTGATAAATAATTTATGAAACCGTTATTTACCCATTTTATTGAATCACATTACTTAATCTAGGTGTCTAAATTATATTAAAACTTTCTTTGAGTGAAATTACTAATCCATTTGGTCACATTACTAATCCTAAGTGTAAAATCACTATTCATAATTTACTATTCATCAAAAATTAAGTTGATCTTATTAGACTCCAAATTCCGTACTAAACACTTTTGTAGAAGACCATTTTTTGAAAATAATTACACATCATTAATTATTTAGGGTTTACATAAATATTTTAAAATATAATTTTTTTTAAAATTCATTAATAAAATACATCCTAAAATTATCCGGAAATTTGAAGTTTCACAAACATTACTAAATGAAGAAATCTTAATTCATTCATCCCAAAGGATTACACAAAGAAGCTAGGGTCTCATCACATAGCCCCTTATAACACAGGCATATGACCTAAGTGTAAGGTGTGCTATGGTGAGAGAATCTGAGGGAGGATCAGATAACATTGCCCTAGTAGTAATCTCTACTAACTTGAACTTCTCTCGTAGGCGTTTCCGTTCAAGCTTGATACGCTGGAGTTCGGCTTGGGCTTGGTCCAAAGTGAAACCCACAGATGATACCTCCTTCCCAAGCTCTAATAAGTGGGCTTCATAAGGTTTGAGTCTACTGGATGAAGCCATCGACTCCTCTTTCTGCATTAACCATTAACATCTCTATTAAATCGTAAAGAGTAAGTTAATATACTATTTAAAAAGTTGGGTCGTTACATTCTTCCCCCCTTAAGAAATTTCATCCCCGAAATTTTATACTTGAGTCCTAGTCGAAAAGGTGAGCGTACTTTTGCTTCATTGTTTCCTCAGGCTCCCAAGTAGCTTCTTCATATTTATGATTCCTCCACAACACTTTCACAAGGTGGGTAGTCTTGTTTCGTAGAACCTTGTCTCTATGGTCCAAGATCTTCACTGGCTGCTCCTCATAAGAGAGGTCATGTTCCAGTTGTACCACCTCTGGGTTCAGTACATGCGAAGGGTCGGGTATGTACTTCCTCAAGAGAGATACATGGAAGACATCATGAACTTGAGCTAGGTTCGGTGGAAGTGCTAGGCGATAGGCCACTGCTCCTATGCGATCAAGGATTTCATAGGGTCCAATGTACCTAGGGTTGAGCTTCCCTTTCTTCCCAAACCTCATGACTCTCTTCCATAGAGAAATTCGAAGGAAGGCTTTGTCGCCAACACCAAACTCCAAGTCCCTTCGATGGTTGTCAGCATAGCTCTTCTGCTGACTCTGAGCAGCCTTTATGTGTTGTTGGATGGCATGAACCTGTTCTGTCATATCTTGTACAAGATCAGGCCCAAGAAGCTTTCTCTCACCAACTTCATCCCAATAAGTATGAGTTCTTCATCGCTTTCCATATAGAGCTTCATAGGGTGCCATCTGAATACTCGAATGGAAGCTGTTGTTATAGGAGAACTCAACTAATGGGAGGTTTTGATCCCATCCACCTTTAAATTCCATTGAGCATAATCTCAGCATGTCTTCGAGTGTCTGAATAGTCCTTTCAGATTGTCCATCAGTTTGAGGATGATAGGCCGTACTAAAATTCAATTCAGTATTCAGAGCATGTTGAAGACTTCTCCAGAATTTTTATGTGAATCTTGGATCATGATCAGACACGATGGATAGTGGTACCCCATGCAGCCTCACCACTTCCTTTACGTATATCTTGGCATGTTGATCTAGAGAGGAATCTTCCCGAATAGAGATAAAATGGGAGGTCTTGGTGAGAAGGTCCACAATAACCCATATCGCATTATTTTCTTTGGATGTTTTCGGGAGACCAGTTACAAAGTCCATGGTGATATTATCCCACTTCCATACTGGTATGGTTAGCGGTTGTAATACCCCCTTGGGAAGTTTTCATTCTGCCTTTACTTGCTGACACATCAGGCACCTTGTAGTGAAATCAGCAATCTCCCTCTTCATGTTATCCCACCAATAATGATCATGAAGGTCTCTATACATTTTAGTGCTTCCCAGATGTATAGAGAAAGTAGAGCTATGATCTTCATCCATCAATTATTTCTTTATCTCAAGAATAGATGGAACACATAGTCTTGTACGAAATTTCAATACACCTTCTTGATCAATATTGAAATCAGGGAACTTCCCATCCTTTACAGCCTCAAACTTCTCCTGCAGCAAAGGATCTTTTTTTTGAGCCTTCTTGATCTTCTCTAGTAATGAAGGTTGAGAAATCATTTGGGATAAGGTTGATGATGTCCCTTCCCTTACAATTCCCATGTCCAATTTTACTAGATCTTTAATCATGGGATCTCCTAGGATCCTCATTGCCGCTAGAAAAATAGGATCTTTCCTTCTTAACGCATCTGCGGCTTTGTTTTCTCTTCCAGGGTGATAATGAATTGAACAATCATAGTATTTAATAAGCTCAAACCATCTCCTTTGTCTCATGTTCAATTATTTCTGCGTGAAAATATCCATTAAACTTTGGTGGTCGGTGTATATATCACATTTCTCCCCATAAAGATAGTGCCTCCATATCTTTAGAGCAAAAACAATTGCCGCTAGCTCTAGATCATGCGTAGGATAATTCTGCTCATGAATCTTTAACTGTCGAGATGCATAAGCAATTACCTTGTCATTTTGCATGAGGACGCACCCAAGCCCTTTTAGAGATGCTTCGCTAAAAATAACGAATCCTTCTCCGATAGAGGGTAGTGTTAACACAGGTGCAGTAACCAATCTCTTCTTCAGCTCTTGGAAACTTTCCTCGCATTCCTTTGTCCAGATGAACTTAACCCCTTTTTGAGTCAACTTGGTTAGTGGATTAGAAAGCCGTGAAAAGTTTTTCACAAACCTCCTATAATATCCTGCTAAACCAAGGAAACTACGAATCTCAGTTACTGTTGTGGGTTGAGGACACTCCTCCACAACCATTGTCTTTGCAGGGTCAACTGAGATTCCTTCATTGGTTACGATGTGCCCCAAGAAAGCCACTCTTTGTAACCAAAACTCACACTTGCTGAACTTTTCAAAGAGCCTCTCCTTCCGCAGAGTTTTCAAAATAACCCTCAGATGGTCTTCATGCTCCTCACGACTTTTTGAATATATCAAAATATCATCAATAAAAACTACCACAAAGTTATCAAGGCCGTCCTTAAAGACTCTATTCATCAAATCCATGAAAATAGTAGGAGCATTAGTCAAGCCGAAGGGCATAACAGTAAACTCATAATGCCCATATCTTGATCAGAAGGAAATCTTTGGAATATCTTCCTTCTTCACCCTCAGTTGATGATAACCAGATCGAAGGTCAATCTTGGAGAAGAATTGACCCCCACAAATTTGGTCAAATAAATCATCAATTCTTGGAAGAGGGTATTTGTTCTTCACTGTGGTCCCATTCAGTTCTCTATAATCAATGCATAGCCGCATTGATCCATCCTTCTTCTTCACAAAGAGAACTGGTGCTCCCCAAGGATACACACTAGGACGGATAAACCCCTTCTACAACAAGTCTTGGAGTTGTTTCTTTAACTCTTATATCTCCACATTTGACATTCTATACGGAGTCTTTGATATCAGTTGAGACCCAGGTACGAGTTCAATGGAGAACTCTACCTCTCTTTTTGGGGGAGGTCCACGTAACTCCTCGGGAAATACATCCATGTATTCCTGAACAATCGGAACATCTTCTATTTGTATGCTCCATTTTCCTTCTTCATCATCACTGATTAACTCCATAAAGAAAGCTATAGGAGGTGCTTCTAGATAGGGATCAGTTCGGGATATCTCTCCTTGGAAGATAATTGTAGGTCGTTCATTCAAGACTACTGAGATTTCCTTACTTCTGCATTTGATCTTAGCATTATACTTTGAGAGCCAGTCCATCCCTAGTATAATGTCTAATTCCATAATGAGAATGACTACTAGATTTGCGATAATATTGTGCTCACCAAAGTAAACACTAGAGTCTCTAAATATTGTTGATGAAAGGATAATCCCACTTGGAGTCTTGACTGACAACTCTACCTCTAGAAGTTTGGGGATTGATTCTATATTCCTTGCAAACTTGGAGGAAATAAAGAAATGCGTAGAACTAGAATCAAATAAAGTACTTGCTAGTTTTGAGAGGAAGACAAGAGTACCTGCTACCACATCGTTCGGAACTTCAACTTCGGTTGTTGTGATAGCGAAAGCACGACCTTTCTCCCTTGGCCTCTGCTAAGGTTGATGGTGATTCCCCTCCACCACCCTCGGATTTGGACATTGATTAGCAAAGTGCCCAAGATGTCCACACTTGAAGCATGTGACTTTGGGTATGTCCAGAACCATCTTTCCTCTGTCGTTAGTGTTGGGAATTTGAGGCTTCACATCTCTACGACAATTCCAAGAAATATGGCCTTCTCTTCCACACCTTTAGCACTTACCACTTCTGATCAAGCAATTCCCCGAATGCTTCTTCCCACATTTATTGCATGTGGCATGTTGCATATGCTTTCCACCTCTTTCCTGATCAAAACTTCTTCCCAGGCTTGGTTCTAGAGTTCTCTTCTTCTCATTAGATTTGTGAGACCACTGTGTCTCCCCAAACTCTAGTTAAACTTTCATAGCACTTCGAACTATTTCTTCATAGCTATCATAGTCCCTGTTGGCTATATTCTTCCGCAGATGAGGTCGTAGTCCACCAAAAAATCTATCAACCTTTCCATTAGGTTCCATGACGAAGCTTGAGTTATAACGGTAAATCCATGTGAAGGTCATCTCGTAGGTTCCAACTAAATCGTTCTCCTTTTGCTTCATCTTGAGAAATTCTTTCTCCATTCTCGTTCTCATCGAACGAGGGAAATAGTTATTAAAGAATATTCCCCGGAACTCTTCCCACTCCATAGCTTTCATATATCCTCGTGGCTTCGTGTTTTTGATCAGTGACCACCACTGATTAGCTTCTCCCTCTAGGTGGTAAATAGAAAGGGTGACTTTTTCTTGTTCCGAACAATGAAGTACAGAAAAGATCTTTTCAATGGAGCTTATCCATTGTTCTGCAACCAATGGGTCAGTAGATACACTGAATGTTGGTGGTCGTTGACGCATGAAGGACTCAATAGAATGTTTTTCCCTTCGTGGTGAGATCGGCCACTCAGCTTGATTCAAGTTATTACTCATAACTTGAGTCAGTTGGTTCATCATTTGCATGAATGTTTCCATTCCGGCTTCCATCGGAGGGCTGTCAGGACATGGTGCATTGCGGTCACCATCTGCACAGTTCATCTTATTGCCCGCCATTTTCTAAAAGAATAAAACCTTAGTGAGAAACTTATGTCATTTATGAATCTTTTAACTAAGACTTCATGCTTAGAAAATTACACTTCTCTATAATTCCTTCATAATGATTCATAAAAAGCTTGTGATTAACCAAACATATCCCCCGGGAGTGTCATAACCAAGAGTGCAGCAAGGCCCGTTATCGTGCACCAGTTCCTATTCGAGTCTAGCTCAAAGCGGTGTTTTCGGGTTTTACCCCTATGTACATCTGTTCCAGAGCCGCCTCTAACTGCTCGTATCCAGACAGGGATGTATTTTTCTGATAAACCACTTACTCAGTACTTACCAAAATACCAGGATGTTTTCCTACATTTAAACTTTTCTATCGGGTTCTTCCTAAAGTTTTTATATCCTAATTTCCACAAATAACTAAACTATCATTTGATACCAACTATAGCATCCCGCCTTTTTATAACATAAACTTTCATTACATTACACAACACTGAGGATCTTTAAGGTTTAGTGTCTTGGAAAACCAGGAACATAATGCATGAAAACAACATAAAACATTCTATTTAAACACTTGAAAGGCTTCCCCTTAAGTTCATCCTAGGTTCATTACTACATATCATAACCTGGGGACATACATCAAAAGAAGGGGTGAGCATAACGCCCAGTAAGGGAAACAAGAGAAACATTTTACATGTGAACTTGATATACTTCAATAAGGCCAAGAAAAGAACTTTAAGGCATGAGAAAGGAATCATGAGGCATTTCATAATAAAAATAACATTTTTCATAACTTGAAGATGTGGCTAAATCATTTAACATAGACAATCATGAACTTATCACCAAGGTCCATCCCCAAGGTTTCATTTTAAAATTACCAAGGTTATTCACCAAGGTATCGTGAAAATTGTAATCTTTAGTGGTTACATCATTACCCAATGCATTGGAGCGCTATCAGGGCGCACCCTTAAATTTTCCTTTATTATCATGTGAGCCACATATATCATCATAAATCATTTCATAAACAGCCCATATAGAATAAAAGAAATGGGTTTCATTTCATAATCATAACATTTTAAAAAATGCTTTAAAGACATGATCTTTATGTCACTTTAAACCCACGGAAGGGGAGAGCGGGTCTCATGTATGTAAATACCAGAATTTAAAATAAAACATTTTGTTATATATGTGAATACCCCTTTTTAAGAAAGATCTTTGAGTATTCACTTAATAAAATAAATGTACTTTAGAAAAAGAGAGAGACATTTTGAGACGGAAATTCTGCAGCATAACGGCTATGTTTTCGGGTTTTAGAAAACATTGAAAAGAGAGGGGACATGGGTCAAACACTCATAAATGACCCATAAAATAGTAGAGGAACAGAATATAAAGGATTTATAACATGGTAATTAAATTTTAAAAAATACCATATGAAATGAAGAAAATGAAAGGAAGACAAAAATAAGATTTCTCTTATGAACATTCGGCAGCCTAACGGCGTCACATAAACTTCAACAAAAAATGAATTGATGAGATCAAATAGGGTCTCTCATCATATGAACATAAAATATCAGTATGATAGATATAGAGATCATACCCCAACATAATAAAAAGGTACTTGCAATACTTGACATGGAATTAGAACTTTGAAAAAGGAGAAAGGTGAAAGAACCACTTAAAAATTCGGTAGCCTAACGGCGCCACTTAAAACTTCAAAATACTGAATTGAAGAGATAAAATGGGGTCTCTCATCGTATGATCATAAAAGATCAGTATGATATATATAGAGATCATACCCCAACATAATAAAAAGGAACATGAAAGACTTGACATGAAAATAGAACTTGAAAAATGAGAAGGGTGAAAGAATCCCTTAAAAATTCGGCAGCCTAACGGCGTCACATAAACTTTCATAAAATGAAGTGATGAGAGTAAGAGGGGATCTCTCATCATATAAACATGAAAAGGGAAGTAAGAGGAATATAAAAGAAAATCTTCTCACATAATAACATGGAGCATAAAAGGAATGACATAAAAGATATTACTTGAAAAGAAAGAGAGAGGTCGGATCCCTTACATTAAAACGTAACTCTTAAAACTCAATGGTTTGGACCTTGAGGGCTTGGGGGAACCTTGGGAGGACTCCTTGGGAGGTAAGGAGACGAGAATTAGTTGGGGGAGAGTTGGGAGTGAAAACTAAAGGAGGAAAGGGTGGGTATTAATCGGGAAATTGAGGGGACAAGGCATTAATGGCCAAGGGACACCTCACAAGTGCTTTTCTCAAAACCATGTGCTCTACCATGGAATTTACCATGGAGTTAGGCCACATGGGGCCCCCAAAACAATACTTCATAACCTTGGGCCGGCCAACCCTTAAAATATCTCATGAAATCATCATGACACAGTTATGATGTCATTAAACATACTGAAACCCTAAAACTGCATTTTTACTATTCACTGAAAAATTCATCTTTCTCAGAAAAATCCCAAAATTTTACCTTAACCAAATATCGATTCTCTAATTACATTTATGAACTCCATTTTATAAAAATAATTTTCTAAATATTTTTAATTTAATTTTTAAATAATAACACTATTCATCGACAATTCATTTTTTCAGAAAAATCCCCAAAAATTACCATAACATAATATCGATGCTCTGAGTTCAAAAATAAATTCCTTTTTATAAAAATAATTTTCTAATTATTTTTAATTAGATTTTTAATTAAAAAAACTATTTGCCCGAAAAAAACTAATACTTGACTAATAATTTATGAAACCGTTATTTACCCATTTTATTGAATCACATTACTTAATCTAGGTGTCTAAATTATATTAAAACTTTCTTTGAGTGAAATTACTAATCCATTTGGTCACATTACTAATCCTAAGTGTAAAATCACTATTCATAATTTACTATTCATCAAAAATTAAGTTGATCTTATTAGACTCCAAATTCCTTACTGAACACTTTTGTAGAAGACCATTTTTTGAAAATCATTACACATCATTAATTATTTAGGGTTTACATAAATATTTTAAAATATCATTTTTTTCAAAATTCATTAATAAAATACATCCTAAAATTATCCAGACATTTTAAGTTTCACAAACATCACTAAATGAAGAAATCTTAATTCATTCATCCCAAAGGATTACACAAAGAAGCTAGGGTCTCATCACATAGCCCCTTATAACACCGGAATATGACCTAAGTGTAAGGTGTGATATGGTGAGAGAATCTGAGGGAGGCTCAGATAACATTACCCTAGTAGTAATCTCTACTAACTTGAACTTCTCTCGCAGGCGTTTCCGTTCAAGCTTGACACGCTGGAGTTTAGCTTGGGCTTGGTCCAAAGCGAAGCCCACAGATGCTACCTCCTTCCCAAGCTCTGATAAGTGGGCTTCATGAGGTTCGAGTATACTGGATGAAGCCATCGACTCCTCTTTCTTCATTAACCATTAACATCTCTATTAAATCGTTAAGAGTAAGTTAATATACTATTTAAAAATTTGGGTCATTACAAACACCAAAAAGGTATGTACCATAATGGTAACACCACATAGAAGTATACCAGAAAAGTATCACCATGAATGTAAGTACCACAATGTTTACACCACACAAAAATTGGAACAAAGAAAATAACACATCATACACCTGGTATAACTTAAGTACATAAGTATGGATGATTAGTTATATTGAAATATCATCTTACTTCATTGAGAAGAATTGTTGTTGACCAAAATAGGATAAAAGATAACCCACACAGAATTTGAGGATGACCTACATAAGATAAAATATAACCCACACAAGATCTTGAGATAACCCACAAAGGATCTGGAGAAGACCCACACATGATCGGTAAGCACTGACCCACACAGGATTGCATAGCACTGTCCCATACAGGATCCAAATATGTCCCTCAAAGGATATGAAGACTCTTCAAGTACAGACAGCCACAGGGTTGCCAAACTAAGAATGATTTATTCTGGGATGTTCTGCTCCTCATTCCATTGGTCGATATTTCAACTACCAGAAATTCCCATGAAGAGTTATCCAAATGGTCGGTCACGTAAAAACGCATCCAACATGACAGACAGCATGTCAAAGGATTCCTGATCTGTATGTTATTAGCTTTTCCATTTCGAGGGCCCAGCTGGATTCAGATTCAATACAACCCCACCATACTCCAACATTATCCAAAACTCAAGTGAAGTATACCCAAAATGAAAATCTAGATACAACGATTCCAGAGTTGGAGACGTTTCTTCAAACGGATGCTTGGAAATCAAGACATGGAAAAAAGGCGTATTTGGGTCTAGATGGGCCTAGGTCCAGTGGGACCCGGTCTGGGTCGGGCCCGAATGGGTAGGACAGTGGCGGGCCTGGCCCACTGGGTTGTATCCTGCCCTACTGTGGTGTAGCATGCTCGGCTAGGTGCAGTCCTCCATGGTGGGTACCGCCCTAGGCGCAACCAGGGGAGGCTCCCTAGGTATTTTGAATGGCCCAAGGTTCGTTCGGTCAACCTGCTGGCACACGAGACCACCAGAGCAGTCCCGCTAGGAATGATGATGTTGGTCGGTTTCCCAGAAAATTCTCCTCCCAATGGCGCGATGGTGCGATAGCGCCGCTATCCTCCTCGTGGCCGACCGAGTGTTGGCCGCCCTCTAGTGCTCCGTCGTGGCTACGTAGCCATGTCCTCCTTCTCATCTGGCGGTGCAGATGCATGTCACCCTGGATCAACGCGGTCGGCCAGAGTGTCGACAATAATTTTACTTCGTCATAGCCGATGGGTTACAGCCTCCTCCGGGGGAACAGTTCCACCATCGCAGCCTTAGGCCCTGCCAGCGTCGGTCGTCGTCCTCCTCTTTCATGAATAAAGCATCAACAATGAAGATGAATAGGGATTTATTCGTGTTTGTTTGGCCAGTACCCTCTGCATTAGACCGGTAGCATGCGACTCGAGGAGAAAGATTCAACATTAATAATTAATGAAGAATAATCATAAATACACCCCTAACATGATTTTTATTTAGAGATGCCATGAGGAAGGAGATGAAAACGAGGAAGATGTCGACATTCTGTGTTCCCGCAACACGCTCCTGATATGAGATCAAGCTTAATCCTCGTTAGAGGTTTGTTTCTCATTAGAGGATCTTTCTCCAAAGGCACTCCCCCATGTTCGCTCCATTCCAACAATACCCAACCAAGAGGTTCAGAGCCACTTAATTATGTTCAAAAATTAATAACATGATTAATTAAAAGTTGGTAAATCGATTGGGGGATACCCAAGTGCTTTATCACATTAAATAAGAGTTCGTGTGGTCCCCACGACCAAGCATTCAAATTGGAGGTTTTATATAAAAATAAAAGTTATTGTTTTGTTTTTATTATTTTTATTTTTATTTTAACTCTCCCACAAAAAACTAAAAAACTAACTTCCACCCTCGACCAACTGTGTTCGAGGTGAAGGTCTCCTTAAGCAAATATCAGCATTTGCGGGTTCAACATTGTCCTCAGATTTCAATTCCTAGCACCAGTTCAAAAGTTACAAAACGTCACTCACGCGTTTGCTGAATATACATACAAAAGATCAGAAATTCACTTCAGGTACACTGGGCCTCAGAATCACATGCCGTCAATTTTCACAAACTCGAAATAATTCCATATGACTAAAAAAATTACATGGAAAATCTGGGTCTTTATAGATTCTAAAAAAGAGATATATCAATTATCATTTATATAAAACAAGATATTTGGGTTATGAGATCACGAGAAAACAATTTGAAAATATATACGCTTAGTATCATTGATAATAATTTATAATAAAGGATTAATTCATATAAATTCTTAAAGTATGAATCATTAAAAAATCAATGAACGGGACTGACAAGTGAATATCATTTTCCATAATATATAATAGTTTTTCATAAAAATAAATATGAAGTATCATTTCCATAGTAATGGTTCTCTATTAGTTCTATATTATATTATTGAGTTCACTTCCAATTGAATAATATTCAGTGAAAATTATCAAAACTATGAATAACATAATGGACATAGTACAATACCATATTGTGTTTACTCCCCAATATAATCTATTTTATATAATGATATATACAACCATATGAAATTAATTTGAGGGAGATATAATTTGGGTCCAACCCATAAAAAATAAAAATGAATTTAGATGAGTTCTTTAAGATCATAAATAATTTATCACATATCAATACCCATTGATAGAAACGTGTTTCATATAATATTTAACATTGGGACATATTATATGGAAATTAATTCGGTTTCACAGAATTTTCAACAATATAATAATAATGGATAATAAATAATATGGAATACATCCATTGATAAAAAAAATTAGTAAATAATTTTTAACAATAAATAATTTTATCATAAATGAATATTAAAATAAAACATCACATTGATTATTTATGATGATGACACAATTGCAATATTAGGTTCTAATTTTTAGAAATAAACATTTTACAAAATAAGTTCTAAAAAATTCATTAAATTTAACCATGATAGAATTTTATAAAATCATTAAATAATTGAGTATTAATGATATTAGTAAACAATCCTCCATATTGATAAGATAAAAAAATAATTCTTTTCACATATTTTCTAAGAATTCTTGATATCCTCATTCATAAAATTAGAAATTGAATCTATTTGAGGAATTAGAAAAAAAATCCATCATCTGTGAAAAAAAATATTTAATCTTATGAATTGTAAAAAAAACCTGAAAATTAGAAATAAATCACTATCATGGAATAAAATGATTACCAAATAAATAGTAATACATAATCCATTTTACAAAAAAAATATTTTTATCACCTGACCACTATATGTGAGGATAGTTAAATGAAAAATGTATTCTCATAAAAAAAATTATTTTGAAATGTAATTAGAATTATCACACAATTATAATATAATTATCTCAATGAAAATTGAAGCATAAAAACACCAAATATAATAGGATTGTAATAAAAATTCCTTACATGATGTCTCATCACATTTCATAAGCATTATAAATTTTGACATTGTAAATATATATTTATTATTCTTCAAATTATATATATAAAAAATTATATATATTTTTAATAAAATAAATTATTATTTATAATATTATATAACTTGTGTACCGACAATTAGAATCACTATTAATAGTGATAACTTCCTTATTTTGAATGATATTTTGGTTCAGATGTTCTTGTACATTGACAATGAAAATAGTACCATTATATCAAAAAAATTATAATGATATAAATATAAAAAAAATTACTATAAATATTTATATAAGATTAATCCATAAATGATATATATATATAAATGTGAATTATATTGTTTATTGAGATGAGAGAGCATACATACACATTAATGTTATTTTCTCTTCTTGAAAGATTGATGAAATTAAATATATATAATAATTTACATTTATAGAATCATTATCTAATAACATATATATATATATATATGATAAATAACATAATTAAATCTTTTGTATTAACATCATTAAAAATTTTAACGTAAGAAAAACACAATGCATCATGGGTTGGGTGGTCCACCTCTAATCATGAGTGATGTAATTATTTTCAAATGGTTTGCATAGTAATAAATAATATAAGATAATATAATTACAATGTATTATTAATATCATAAATATATTTTATTTAAATTAATTATATTATAATAAACCTCCTATAATATGGTAATAAAAAAATTACACAATTACTTTAGATAAGAAGTCATATGTACACATGATTAAAGATTTAAGATTTAGTAAAATGGATAGAATAAAAAAATGGTTGTTCATCATTTAAAATTATAATTCAATATATTTATTAAAAAAAATATAAATTTAAAATATAAATAATTAATTTTTGGGAGGTAGAAGAAGAAATAAAATTTAAAATAACTGGTTAAGAGTAATAACACTTCATTGAGAAACCCCTTTTGAATTACAATTTATTCATCGAATTGATTGTGTTTTAGATAGAAAAAATATATAGTATATTTTTAATAAATAGTTGATGGTATTATGGTAGGGAATGAAATATATAGAAGGAAAAATAATTTTGTGTAACAGAGGAAAATGGGTGAATTAATATAGGTATGGTATGGGGATCTCTTGGAAATATATAATGAATAAAATTTATATAAATTTAATTTTCATAACTCAGGGACTAATAATTTATATATTTCTAATATGATATGAGAATAATTATAATTCCTCAACTACATTATTTTGTGATGTATTCGGTGATTTTTCACACATATATCATATTCTTTACCATTGTTTATTCTTGTTAAAATTACTTCAACTTCAATGTTTATTATAATAAAATATTCACGATTTTTACTATAATATGATAAGTGACACAAAAAGATACCATATATTTTTTGATCAACTATATCTCCTTATATACTATGAATATATGGTTTCTATGTATTTTATTTTTTGTAAAAAGATATTAATTATTAGAAAATATCATTAATGTAATTTCTTAACTAATAATTTCTTTGGATATTGAGGACAATATTATATTTATATAATTTTTATGTAATCCTTAAAAATCTATACTACGTTATATTTCTCTTCAATATTTATAAAAAAATAATTTATCCATATTTTTTTATTAGTATTATTTTTCAATTCAATTGTTTTATTTTCTGATTACATGAATAAATATTTTTTCAATGTTGTGAATGTATTTACGGTAAATATATTGTCATAATTAAATGAAATTAACAGGATAAAAAATATTTTATCATTCAATTATTGATTTAGAACATATTATAATCTCTTTTTATCGACATTGTAATATATTATAGATATTAATTTTAAGAGAGTGATAATTTCAAATTATCATATCTAATTTTTTTCTGTAATTCATAATATAAGAAAGATTCCACCAATTGCCCATATTATGGATATATACATTGGAATGGTTAAACAATACACATATAGTACACTAATTTCATGTTCACAACAAGTTTTAATTCTGTATCCAAATATATTTACTTATATTTGAAAATATAATACCTATAAACAGGAAAAATATTTACCATGGTTTTAATTCAATTATAGCAAATATTAAAAGGGCCCTATTAACAAAATTTAATCCATTAAATTAAAACTATTTGATCCATTTTTCATTATTAAATATATATAAGAGGTATTATTTTATTTTAAAAGAATTATAACAATCAAAGTGATAATTATTAGATAGAAAAGCAAATTTGGAAAAATAAAACTAGTTTTACTCTCATCATATGACTTAAAAATATATTAACTAAATCAGAAAACAATTTATTTACTATATTATATAAATATTTCATTAGAATTATTCACCAAAAATAATCAATTTTTTTTGATAAAAAATATTTTGATGCATAAAATTGTTATTATGAAATTATAAAATTTACTTTCAAATGATTTTTATTTTAATTTTTAATCATTCGACAACAAATGGATTAATTTTAAAGATGTGTAAACAATACATTTTTTTAATGTAGTAATTATTTCTCAAAACATTAAATCTAGTGGCTATGTTATGATTTTCCAATCAAATAATAATATTTAAATACAATAACTTGGTGTTTTTAGACATGGTGTTTAATGTAAATAATAATATCATATCTATATAATATGTTTATAGAGAACTATATAATAAAATCACCTAGTGTTACATAATTCCCCAATTTAAATTAATTTTTCCATTTAAATTATGTATCTTCAATTAAAAAAGGTGGTTATGTATATATCTTCTCATACATAGGATCCATTGTAACATCTTTGAATTTTTGATTCCTATAGATAAAAATAAATAATTTTAGATTTTCCCAAAACTCTTTATCTCTACACATAATAATTTAAATAATATTTTTATTATATATAAAATGAAATTGAAATGGTATAACCTCTAATTTCTACGCATGTACTAGATCATGTCTGTTTCTCCCTACACATGAAATAAGAAATACATTTTTAACATAATAGATGTTTGAAGGGTTGTCCATGAAATAAATCCCACATAAGAAATAAATTTCGAACATCAACATACATGTTTGAAGTTATAAAATGATTGATAATGGGATAAAAATCAGTAACTATTATGATAAAATATATTATGGTATTAAATGAATCCTAAAAAAATTAATTTGTACTCTAGATATATTATCAAGAGAGATGTATTCTAGGATACTAAATAATTATATCGACTATGTTTTGTTATTAATAACTTCAAATATAACTATATTACATATATATTTTTGTGGGGTCAGAGGGAAAAATTCAATTTAATATTTCCAAATTCAATTCATTTAAATTTAATTGTTGTAAAATCCACAGAGACATTTATCTATTAGCATTAACTTATTAACATACTTTAATTTAACAAAAATACAATGAAATAACTCTTATCATGTTATCACTAAATGGATAATCTATCGAGTATCCATATATCATGATACATTGTGGATGAATAAAGAATTATTGAAACATCCAAAGTGTTTAAAAGATAATAAAATTAATTTTTATAAGATTTTATAATTATTTTATTCTTTGAACTTAATTTTTAAATTAAATAAAATGTAATGAATAATTTAATAACTTTTAGTAAGGGTAAAAACCAGGTTATCATCATGATATATTATTTTTAATATCATTGGAGATAGTTTCTTAGTTAGTGAGAAATTCCCAGGCCAATAAAACCCTAGTATATACGAAATAATAATATTAAATATATTTTTTATGCACAGGTTATTTTTCCAATGAAATTTAATATCTCCCAAAGGGTGTGTTTTATTACATATATGTGAATACTATTAGGTCTATGATGTGGTGATCTCTATATGTGGTGCATAATTGTTTTCATGTTCGTACTTTAGTATGATCACATGAGAATATAATTTATTTAAACATGTTATTATATTATTTATTAAAATAATTTTTATCATAAAAATGGTGTATAAAATGATAAATTAAAGACTTATATTATGTCTATAAAGTGTCATTTATCCAACATAGTGATTAAATTTTATATGCAATAGAAATTTCATCACATCACACAAATGGATATGTTTTTTAATATTTTTATTATATTCATAATTTCATAAATAATTTAACATATCTTAATATATGCATTGTTTGATAATGTTGAGACTACAATTAGGTTCGAATTGCATAGTTAACCCTACGTGTGACATAACATTTATGGACATAGTGATTTTGGATATATCACTAGTTTGGATAACTTATTTATTAATTAATTTTATTTTTATTATTAGATATAAAATTAAAAATATTTTTTTCCCAACTCATCAATGTAAAGAGAATTAAAACCTAAATTTTCACTTTGTCCCCATCAAAATCATCCATTTCATAAACATTTATATATAATTTATTTTAATACATTAATAATATAAAAATAAAGACTCTCCAATTAATTATTAGTTGAATCATGGTTTAAAAAATGAGTTTTAATTCAAGGGTTTTAATTATATGTTTTTTGGATTATTTATAACATACTAATTGAACTGTTGTTTTTGATTGATCTTGATGAAACTAATTTATTATGGATCCTCATTAAACATGATAGGTGAATCTTATTTTTTCAGTCTGGGAGTTCCTGGTGATAGGAAACCCTGTTAATCTCTCCCAATTGTGTTGTACACATGTTTACATATGATTCTTGCTTTTATTTTTTTATTTGATAAAATTATTTGTTTTTATCATTATACCACATATAATTATGAAAAAAAATTAAGAAAAAAATAATAAAATCTGTTTTTAATAAAAGTAATTTGTATTATACTATAAAGTGAAAATTTATTATAAAATTCTCAAAGGAATAATTATTAAGATCAAAAACAAAATATAATTACAACGGATTTTCAACGGATAATAATAAATTGTTTTCATGTAATAATTACAATGACTTAATAATTTCATGATATTTTTTAAGATAATAATATAATAAATGTTAATGGATAATTATATACTAATTATCACTTGAAAATTCATATAAAAATTATCATGGGACAATTATGCTATCGTCGATGTATAAATATTATTACTATAAAATTACAATTGAATGAATATCAAAGGATTTTTATTGAAATTTTAAAGTGATATTTTCGAGATTATAAATGAATAATTTAAATATTAAAAAAATAAATCGATGATAACATTGATTTATTGATGGATATTTTTTAGAATTTATACACAATAATTTCAATGAATTATCAAAGAATAGTTATTACAATTTTCAAAAATAGTTATAATATTGTCAAGGATATATATTAGATGTATTATTTCAATGTTTCTATATTACTAAAATATAATTTATATAATTAATATTATCAAAATATATTTTACATTCAAATTAAATTTAAAAAAAAATTATGATGAATTATTAAAAGATAATTATAATTTGGTGATTTATAATAAAATACCATATTATTATTATATAAATGAAGTTAAATTATCAAAAAATAATTATAATTGATAATTTAAAATTAATAATCAAAAAATATTTCTAAATTAAAATTTAGTTTTAATTGTCTATGTTAATAATGAAAGGGCTATTTATAATAAATTTTCAATATATAATTATATACGGAAATTTATGTGAATATATCTAAATATTATTATTAATTATTAATTATAAAAAAGTATCTTATATAATTATAAATTTATAATTTACAGATAATTCTTAAATGGTAAATAATAATATAGATAATAGTGTCAATGTATGTCTTTGCATAAAATTAAAATTAAAAAATTCCATGAGAGAAAATATATTATCACATGTGATATTATATACATTTTAAAAAATTGATTAATATTTTAGGGACCCTTAATTGAACTTGAGAATTTACATGTTAATTGTTACAATAATAAGGTTGCGGAGTTTTTTTCATAACAAATGATATTTCTAGATATTGAACCACATAGGGTGTTTTTCCATTTCCTTGGACATCAAAATTTTTTAATGGTGGGTGTCCCATAACATTTTTTTCGTATTAGACATGTTATATTAATATGATTTACATGAATAAATTTTTAATAATCATTATTTACATGTGATTGTATATGGGTGTGTGTGGTGAATTATATAGAAATCCCAGATTCAATGAGATTGATTTGACTACTGGATTTCATGATGCTATTTCATTCCCATGTCGGTGTTAATGATAATTATAATCTTCTAGTTATGTATTTTATCAATTTCATCATGTTATGATTGTCTTGTTTTTATTTTAGGGGATTTATATTTGTATACATGATAAGAGTATAGAATTTTATGATTGTTTTCTATGTTGTATATGCATGGGGTTGGGTGATGATAATAATGGATGATAATATACATGAATCAAGTAATATTCGTGAGGATTTTTGGATTCCGAGTAGATATTTGATACTTTAATCTTGTTGATTCTGAGTTTCACCTGATGCATTTTGGTTTCAAAGTATATTCTTCATCATGAGGAACTATAGATTTTGAGCATTTACGGACCCCTTGTGAATTTTTTGTTGGTTTTTTTTCATTCGATGCTTTATGGATTAATATTGAATAACTAATATCCATATGGATTTATGAATTATTATTGACACATGGAATATTTTAGGCATTAACCAGAATCAGGTACATCCAAGGGCTTTGGGTGTATTGGTTTGTGAAGTAATATTTTGTTTTGGAACAATTGTTAATATTTTTTATGAATTGGTTTTATATGGAATATACTATTATACATGAGAACATAAAATTAAAGAATAATTGTTGGTGTCTGACTCAGTCATATACTCGCACACTACATGGGAAATTAAATGAGTTTGTATATTTCATTAGTGGTTTAGTGAATGTATAGGGACCTATAATGGAATGTTGGGTAGTGGATCATAGAGATAGTAATAGATGAGGGGGGAATGGGGACCCATTGTTTACCAATTATTTTTCTACTGTATTTTACATTTGGTTTTCTTACCACATTGGGATATAAATTATCATTTTTTTTCTTGTATGTCATTTATACCTTTCCTAATGTTCACTCTCATTATTTATAAGATTTTTTACTATTGATTTTTAATCCAATGATATGAAATTGAGGGTATAGTTTCCCCACTAATTGATACATTACATCTCAACGAATCGATATTCTTTTGTATATGGTGAAGATCTTATGATATATTTCGAGATTCCAACTCGAACATGTTTTTTCTAATTGATATGTTACAAAATAGTATCATAGAGTCCTGATTTACTAAATTTTTAATATCTTTGTATTGGTGTGGAAATGGATCAAGAATAGATTTGGTTAATGGGACTCCTAAATAAAAATAATACCAGTGTCTATCCACCACTATTTAGTGGACCTTAGATATCCCACAAATTGGAATATTTATATATTCATTTTAATGTTGATTAAAATCACTATGGGTGATTCATATATGGTTGATATGTTATTTATGAGATTTATGGTGCATTCATGCATCATTATTAGGAATGTTGGATTACATTCAATATATATAAATGTTGTTCTATTTTATATTATATCATTAATTAAATGCATTTTTATTATTCTAACTATTACAGATAGTTTCTTTTGTGTGATATATCAGCTTTTTTATAATTTTTAGTATATATTTATTGACTTTGATTAGTTGAACTAATCATGATATTGTGTTACAATATATATCACTACTATAATTAATGTTCTATGATAGAAACAAAGGATATTTATTGGAATCGTATATAATTGGTTAAGGGTAGACTCCTCTAAAAACTATGTTTCATCCAATTAAATTGTTAAATTTAAATTTTTTTCATCCCATAGATTAATTATGTTTTATCCAAATTAATCATCTTTCTTTGTTCAATTGCTTCCTTCACATTTTGGAAATAAAACCTCGTCGTTGTCAAATGAGAATACTTGGAAAGTGGGTTGGAAGAATTTAAATGGGTAGTATGCTTTTTCATTACCACTATTTTTTAGGAAAAGTTTGTTGATCATGCTCCCACACATATTTTATGGTTTATGAAATAGGGCCACATTAACTGGAAGTCTTTATCTTAGTGAATGTACTGTGTTTATGAGTTCAGAACTATGAATATATAACCCATGATTTATAAATCTATATTTCATCATTATTTATGTGCACCATAATCCCTTATAATTTTGATGAATGGGTTTAAATTATTTTGGAATACTTTTACATAGTGTATATTCGACATAAAAGTTTATTTAATCTAATATTTATAAAATCAAGGAGTGAATCCATTTAGATACCCCATATCATATTTAACAAACCAATTTATAGAATAATCATGATTAGCTAGATTAATGTGAG
Organism: Viscum album; assembly: GCA_963277665.1. NCBI lineage: Eukaryota > Viridiplantae > Streptophyta > Magnoliopsida > Santalales > Viscaceae > Viscum > Viscum album. The sequence goes on from OY728166.1 coordinate 267,810,564, forward strand.
AGGAATGGTTTTATATGTTGGAGTACATCCCCCTGGGGTGAACTTGTATTTTTCTATAATATGGAGGATTGTAATTTTTGATATGATTTGAATGTTCTAATTGGAGACAAGTGACAATGAAGAACTAATATCCATTTGTACAAATAAATGATCTTTTAAATTACACATAAGAATTATGATGGTTGCTTATGATTTATTTTCGTTTAGGCTATCAACAATTATGATTTTGAGAGGAGGATATTACAAAGATGATTTTTTTGGTGTATATATGTAGAGTATGAGTACCAGGGGATGTTTTTTAGGCTGAGGAACATATCAACAGATTTTTTTGCTTCATGACAAAAAAAAATCCATCCATACTATAACAAGCATGATATTTACAGAATGATAAATTTTTATATCTATTAATATTTATGAATAAGATATTAATTTTATATTAAAGAGGTCACTTTTTTATAGTGTACTCAACATACAATAATTAGTTTCATTGAAACATTATGTTACACACAATATTAAGTTATACAAAAAAATAATATATTATTATTATTATTTTTACAAGTAGTTAACACCCTGGCGTTGTATTGGTGGGGATGAATAGAATTAACTATATTATTATATTATATTTTTATTAATTTTATTTCCCTTTATCTGACAAATATTAGATTCTTAAAATAAGAATAATTATGATTTTAAGGATGAAATAAACTAATATTTATAAAAACTATCTTTACATACTTTTGATGGTGATTCCTATTAAATCATGTTTTTGTAACAATTATATGATATATTTGAAAAAAATAATCTTCTTAATTAGAATAGTATCATTAAAATTTAATTTAGATTAAAATTTCGTATTTTTCTAATAAAGACAATTTTTTATGAATATTGAAATATACTGAATTTTATTTCAAAATATCATTTTCATCAGATTTATTTATAAAGATAGATTTTTATTTGAATTTTTTTAATATATAATTGGATTATATGTTAATATTTAATCCAATTTTGTCATTAGATTTAAATCCTCATTTATATGGTACATTAACACATGTCAATCTTCGGATAGTTATTATTTCTTATAAACCCGCTTTTTGGTTTTCATAATGGGAATTAATTTTAAATTTGTTAATGAAACTTATGTGTTTAAAATTTGTAAAAATGAATTCCATATTCTTACTCTATATTTCCAAATTATGTAAATTGGAACCTTCTATTTTTTGACATTATGAATAGTAACATCAGTAATTATTTTATTTTAAATCGTTAAAGGATAATTATGAAAAACAAGGGTAAGAAAGTAATATTACAATTATATTAAACTACCCTTAAACATGTCATAATCCTATTTTATATGATATATCTTACCATATGCATCATTGGGTCAATTCTGGGACCCCATGTTGCCACATGGATGTGATAATTACATTTTATAAGAATTAATTTAATGTAAAAAAATATTTTACAAAACAATTTATCACTTAGTAAAAAAAATTATATGGGGTTATATAAGTTATATTATAGAATATAAAAAGTTATAATAATGATAAAAAGATTTTAGACCTCAAGTTATTTTATATATAATTCTTAGAGATCATATAACTGTATTTATTAATGAAACAATGATTATGTAGTGATTACCTTATTAAAGAATGATTTAATGAAATTTGATTATAAATATTAAAATAAATTTTTTTTGAAATTTTTTATGGAATAATCGAATTTTATGGTTAAATATTACTTTTTATCTTTTATTTTTTGATGTTTTTTCAAATTTATCATGTTTTTATAGATATAAAAAATCCCAGGATGTGAATAGTGTTAGCATTTACATAAATGGGTTTTTAAAACAAATATTATTTTATTAAATTATATAATAGTCATAAAATATAGTATTCGTCCAAATTAATTAGATAATATTGAAAATTTCATTAATGAACTACTTTATGTTCAATTGGAATTTTTTAGTAACCAAATTAACCCTATTTTATGAATATACAAGAAGACATGGTAAGATTCAAAATAGTTAACTAATTGTTAATGTTCAAATATAAAGTTGTATGTTTTACCATGAATTGTCAAAAACCTATTGGATGGGAGGTTTTTGACCCAAAATCTTATTATATTTGAAATAAATGAATTTAGGACCATTTGAATTTGAAAATAAATTCACATTAATATAATATTTCATGATATTCCTAAATTGCCCCTCCTCCATCTTATAAAAGTGAATATCCTCTATCCTATTAATCACACAGCTCAGTCTCATTTTATCATCCATGTTATTTATAAATAAGCTCCCAACATACCTACCATACTAGTAGAATCCTCACCATAGTTATAAGGATAGTCAAGAACACTTTTTTCGATCAAATCAAAGTGAGTTACATGATTCAAGAGGTAGCATCTTCTACAAAGTTCCTTTCCATTATTTTACATTTCGACTCCCTATTATATTCTTATTATTTTATTACCTAAAAATAACATTATCCTAAATAATCTAGGATGTAGTTATCAGAATGATTCTAACTACACATAAACATACCTCTAGCTAATTGATATGAACATACTGTTTCTGTGTACAATGAACTATTGCCTCACGAAATGATGATTATTTGATTTTCCCCTACCACGTCGCATAATATAAACAATGATGGAAATTTATTTTTATATAATAGATAATATATTTATATAGTCTCAATGATACGTTAATTTTATTTAAAAATATTCCATTATGACTGTCCTAATTTGTGAATATGATAATTTTATTTGAGGAAGTGAAAAATACCGCCTCGTCAAAGTAATAGGACACGTACAAGCCATAAATAGATGGTATAAAGGATTTCATTAATGAACATATGGAACATATATATATTATTATATTATATTTTAATTATAATATACCTATTTATAGTTTTGTTTTCATTTCAATATTATGAAAATAAATGAATGTAGTGTTCAGGAAAACGTACAACTTACCATCTCCATGGATGATGCATTTAATTTATTATCTTCAAATGTTATGGACTATTATAAATACATATACACTGGATATATATGTTATTTAAATAATTAATAATATTTTGGATATAAGGTAATTTTTACCACATAGAAAACTTTTTATTATAACAAAATCAATTTCGAGTCAAGTACCCAATATCTACAAAATGACTGATATAAACAAAAATATTTTTTTTATAACATGATAATAAGTGAAATAAAAATAATAATAAACTAGAAAATAGATCTTAAGAATGTAGAAATTATCTTATGTTTATTATTCTGGAATAATAATGATTATAAGTGACATATCAAACTCAAGGTAAGGGACTTTGTCTCAATATCCTTTTATTGAGGAATATTTTGATAATATATACCTCTTAATTTTATACGGTGTATAATAAAACCCTTTGACATTTAATTTCATTCAAACAGATTCATTTTCATAAAAATAATTTTACTAGTTGAAAAAATGAATGCTTTTATCATTTATGCTAAAAAATGACTTTTCCTACACAGTAACATTTATTTGATATTTGGTTTCCTCTACAAGACATAATGATTTTAAAAGGAAAAGAAATACATATTTCACTTTTTGGGTATTTTGGTTATGAAATTTTTTTTAAATGTAATTACTATTAAAATATCTTAAAAATTATTTATTATTATTTCAAATGAAATGTTATTATTGAAATTTTGATATTTTCAATATTTTATATGTTTTGATAATATAATGGTACTTGGACAATTGACGCATGGTTACGTGATAAACCAATGATGGATGGTTATGTGATAAACATAATGATTGGTGGTTCCATGATAAAACAAGGAATGGATGTCACATTATTACGTCTAATGAATTTGGTATGGAAGTCGGGTGTATGTATATTCCATTTAGTGATGAGTGTAGAAGTTTACCGTTTGGTTATTCCATTTAAGTATGTTTATGTCCCAAGTTACCTTTATATGTTATGTGTTTCTTTCTATGGTCTTGTGTTATTATTTTGGTTTCTAAAAGGGTAAATAGTTAGCTTATATTCAGTGAAGTATATTTACCACATCTAAAATTCAAAAAGTATTACATTATAATTAATTATTCATGATTTTCATATTATCCCAAGAATAACAGTTTTCTTTATTTATGTATCCCTCACTAGGATATTTATCCCCATCCCTTGTTTTGTAATGTATTTCACAACACATAAAGAATTATAGATTCATGGATTGGATCTGAAACAGTTAGTCAATTAAAACATGAAACAATGTCATGCATCTTTTCAATGAGTTTTTTTTAATGACTATAAGTAAAAGTGTCTACTTGTAATATTGAATATGATATATAAAAGTTATATTCTAATTATATAAATCTATAAATTAAAAAATATACTTTATGTGAATTAAAATAAAAAAAAATTACTTATCTCAATAATTAAGAAATTTTTATGGTTAGGCCTTATAGTTGGTATCAGAGGAAGGTTAAGATAACTTTAGAGGTTATGAAGATGTTTATGAATAAGTGACACGTTTTTTATAACCACATTGATTATAATATTAGATAGAGTCATAATTATTTTAGACAAATTGAATGAGTTTCTGATAACATGAATAAGTCTATCTTACAATATAAACTAATAATATGATAGTATATTAGGATTTTACTAAAATACCCACACTGAAAATTTTTTTAGTACATGTTTGGATCTAGAATGCTCCAAACTAATTGTGGATGTGGAGAAAATTGTGATGGTTTTTTGAATAATCAACTAAATGAAATGGTAGATGAAAGGATAACTCTAGTGGTCATTCTCAGAAAATTATATTGTGTCATTATTGATACCTTGAACCTTGATGATTTTTATAAGGCATCATATATGCTGGAAAATAATCCCCATGGAAGATTTGGCAATAATAATAAAGATAAGTATATTAAAAAACCTATATGTCATGGATGTGGAATGAAACACCTTGGAATATGTTTTAAAGGGATGAAAAGATGTTATAGATGATGTAATGAAGTCCATAAAAATAACCTATAATTGAAAAAGGAATCATTCAGTTGATTCAAGGAAATAGAATGATGTTCATTCTAAGTGAACAATTGTATTTTTTTAAATGTGGTGTGCATGGTCATTAAAAAATTAGATGTTGTATGAACAATTTTTAGTAATTAGATATTCATGAATATATAAATCTATGTTTACCAATTCCAAATTCCATTTCATTTGATAATGAGGAAAATGACAATGAATTATTAAAGTTATTAATTATTTCTTAGATGATGATTTGAAATTATTTAATAATAGGATATGATTCATGATATTTGTTTTTATGAAATAATTATTATGAAATTATTTGAAAAAAATGGTTTAGGGGTCATAATTATTATTGGATGGTTAATATTTATACACTTTAGAAATTAGATAGTTATGTTAGATATCTAGGTGATGAAATATTTAAAATTATTAATGCTCTTTTGATGATGTGATTACATTAGAAGATTTTTATCTTGTATGTGTACCCCTGATGTTTGTTATATGAAAATGATTTTTGATGAAGTAGTGTCTTTTATATTGTTGATATAGTTATAATGAACCATTTTGTTATATATGATCCATGAATTAAAAACAATTAAGTGTTATTACTTTTTGGGTCAAAAAATCAAGTGTGTTAGATAATCATTGAGTATAAAAAAATTATGGTTATTTTTTATGAAATTATCTTATTTATGAAAATGTCATAAGAATGATATGATTTTAGAAAATGAAAATCCCATAGGATGGGTGATAACCTCTCGCGTCTGGAAGATCCATGAGAATAAAACCCACAATTGAAGGGTGAGAACAACACATCACCTACCACTGACCTAGTTGAAGTCTGTGGTTAATAAAACTTGTTAATTTTAATTAAATGATATTTTGTATAAAAAAAAGTTGATTTTGGAACTTATGTTTTATAAAATGGATATAAGTAGTATAGTAATATGATTTGGGGTAATGTTATAAATGATATTTTAGAAGACGTTCACTCATTTGGGAACACTATAATCATAATGAAAATAAAATACTATGGAATTTCATTTTAAGAGTAACATATGAATTTTTTTGGAAGAATATATTTTTTGTAGACATATGGATTTTTGGGTTATTTATTGAAATGATTAAACTATCATGGAAAATATGTTATTATGTTAATTTCTTTTTAAGTATGATACTTTAAGAGTATTTTATATTATTTGGAGATAAATTTTATGATTTCCCAAGGAATATTAAGTGATTATATTCTTCTGAGTTTCAGGGTTTAACAATAATTCAGATTATATGGAATAATTATAAGCACTATTGTGTATTTAATGGTCTTGTTGAACATTTTATATTGGTTGTTTAATTTTATAGGTTAAGAGTAGTATTTTTTATAAATTATTATCCTTTTGGGGATTATCTGATCTTGTACTAACCATTTTGGATTTCATTAATGTCTAAAGACATGGAAAATATATAGTTAATCTTTTTTGATTATGTTATTCTCTAGATGTTGATTCTAGTACTTCATGTGTTACCATATCATCCTTAATACTCATCGTTCAGAGAAAATATGAGACTATAGTAGAAATTTATTAAAGGATAAAACCCTATGTGAATGGTATGTATATTTCCTTATGCTATGAGTTAATATAATAAATAAATTCATCAAATTTATTAAAAGGAACATAAATAAAAATCATTTTCCATTCATTTATCCTATTGGGGAATCCAAAAACCTTTATACCATTAGATATTTATGGTTTTATGGTAGATAACATTCTCTTGGTCATGTTTTATATCTTCCTACATATGAACATGACACATATTTTCTCTTCCATATCCACATTTTCCAATATGGAATTCAAGTATGTGATATCTTAGATGTCATTTTTTACATCATATTTCATATTTTAGAGTTATATTTTTATTGATTATTTTATCTGAAGTGAGATTTTAAATGATGTTTCTGAGCCCAATTTTAAAATTAGGTGGAAGCAATTACCAAAAGGGGGGAAGGATGTAACGGCCCAGGTATTTATAAAATTATTAATTTTTATATATATTAATATTTATGAATATTATATTAATTTTATTTAAAATAATACACGTTATTTGATAGCATACTCAAAATGAAACAACGGGACTCATTCAAATGTTATGTTTCACACAACATTGAGTTATAAAAAAAATAGATATTATTATTATTATATTAAAAGGTAATTAACGTCTAGCTGTTTTATTAGCATGAAAAAATATAATTAAATATATTATTATTTTACATATTTACTACATGTTTTTACAATTATCCAATTGATATTAGGGGTTTCAAATAATAATGAATTTGATTTTAAGCATGGAATGCTCTGATATTTTTAAAAGGGCATTTTACCATTTTTGATGGAAAATAGTTTTTAAATCTATTTTATGTCACATTTATATGATTTATTTGAAAAAATAACCTTATTCATTAAAATCATAACATCAAAATAAACATTGGACAAAATTTTTGTATTTTTTTAAGTTCATTTTTAATGAATAGGTAAAATATTTCATTTTAATTCAAAACTGCCTTTCCATCTAAGTAATTTATATAGTTATATTTTCCTTTTTATTTTATTAATATATAATAGTATTATATTTTTATCAATTTCATTCAATTATGGTCATTGGATGTCAATTAATATCAAAATATGAAATAATCACTTGTCACTCTTTTTGTAGTTATTATTTTTCAAGAACGCACATTTGGGATTTGACAATATGAAATATTTTTAAATTAATTACAGAAACATATGTGTTTTGAATTTAGAAATATGGATTCCATACTTGTAATCAGGATTTCTAAATTGTGTAAATGAGTAATTTTTATTTTTAGAAATTATGAATAGAAACATCAATAATTATTTTACATTCCATGGTTATAGGTTAATTTTTGATATAACTGTAGAAATAATATAATAATAATATTAACAAACCCTAAAACGTGCTCTAATCTTAGTTTATGAGATCTGTATAACCATGGGAATCCTTGGGTATATTTTGGGACCCCATTGTGCCACTTTTATGTGAAAATTATATTTTATTAGAATTAATTTAATGTAAAGAACAATTTATCAGGATAATGTATCTCTTAGTAAGGAACTTTATATGGGGTTGTATATTTTATATTTTCAAATATATATAGTCAATATAAATATAAAATGATACTCAAAATCATGGTATTTTATTTATAATTTTTAGACATCATATATATAAATTTATTTATGACATAATGATAATGTAGTGAATGCCTTATCAATGAATGATTTAAATAAATGAGATTATAAATATTGAAATAATTTTGTTTGGAAACTACTTATGTCATTCACGAATTTTTTGGATGTAAATGTATTTTTTATTTTAAATAATGATGATTTTTTGAATGAGTCAAGTTGTTATTGACTTTTTAAAAATTAATGATATAAATAGTTTAAAAATTGACCTAAATGAGTTTAAAAAAACACATTTTATTAAATGATATAAAATTAAAAACTATATATTATTTTGAAAAATGACATAAATAATGATGAAAATGTCATTAATGAAAAATTTTGGTTCTATTTTAAATTATAGTAATTATATAACCATATAATATGAATATACAAGAAGACATGGTAAGATTCAAATTAGTTAACTAAGGGTTATTGCTAAAAGTTAAGGTTCTAATTATGACCTTGATTTGTCTAAAACCAATTGGTTGAGATATATATAATTGAAAGGAATGTTATATTTGAAATAAATTACTTTGGGTCCATTTAATACCTAAAATGAATTTATAATAAAATAATATTTAAAGATATTCCTAAAGATCCCCTCCCCCTCTTATAAAAGGGAATGACCTATACCCATTTAATAACACATCTCTATATCATTGGATCATACAAACTCTTCTCAAATAATCTCCCAACATCCATCCCTTAAAATTTTAATCCATTCCCAATGTTGAAGGAAATTTAGGAGATCATTTTGGATCAAATCAAATGGAATTACATGTTTTAAGAGGTAGTGTCTTCTATAAAGATCATTTCCATTATTTTCCTTCTCCACTCACAATTATATTATTTTTAATTGATGAATTAAAAATGGTATTCTTAATATATTAGAATGATTTTATGATATGGATTCAAATTATACATACAAACACCTCCATCTATTAGATACAGACATACTATTTCAAGGTACGGTGAACTGATGCCTCGTGAAATGATGATTGTTCGATTTTTCCCTACCACCTCTCATGGTGGCTATAATGATTGAACTATATTTATATATGATATATATTATATTTATATTGTTTCTATGTTACTGTAATTTTATTTACAAACATAGCTTCATGTTTCTTATGATGTTTAAATACAATAATTTCATTTGGGGATGATGGGACTACCTCCCCCTCAAAGTGATATGATCTGTTCATTCCATACATGGAACATATAATAGAAGGAGATAATGTTATTATGTAATATATATATATATATATAATATGATATAATATTGTAATTGTAATATACTAATGTATCATTTATTTTTCTTTTCATGAATATTAAAAATAAATGAAAGTAGTGTTCATGCATACGTATGACTTACTATCTCCATGAATCGTTAATTTCATTTATTATCTAAAAATGTGATGGAATATTATAAATACATATATACTGGTTATATATGATATTTAAATTATTAATACGATTCTGGAGATATACTTTTGGAGATGTGGACAATTTTAAATTATAACAAGATCTTTTTTTAATCAAGTACCCAATATCGTGAAAACGAATGAAATTGACATAAATTATTTTTTAATTTTCATAACATGATAATAAGTGATATTAAAGGAATAATAAATTTGATAAATGATCTTAAGAAATTTGAAATTAACTTATGTTTATTATTCAAAAAGAAAAATGAATATATTTGACGAATCAGACTCAAGGTAATTGACTTCATCTCAATATCTTTTAGTTGATGCATATTTAGATAATATATCTCTTTTCCTTTTATACGATGTATAACAAAACCCTTTGAATTTTACTTTCATTTAAAGGGAATATTTTTTCTATGAATCGTTTTACTAAATGAAAAAATGATTTTTTTATCGTATGTGGTGACAATGACCTCTACATCGTCGTAATATTTATTTGACAACTGGCTTCGTCTATAAGCCTTAATATTTTTAAAATGAAATAAAATAAATTATTCCATTTTTTGTTTCATGGTATTGAAAATGGTTTTTAAAATGGATTTAATATTTCAATATCTTGAAATGATTTATTGTGATTTGAAAATAATTGATATTATTTAAATATTGATATTTCCAATATTTTATGTGTTATGATTATAAAATGGTACATGGACTTTTGACAGGTGGTTGCATGATAAACCAATGATGGGTGGTTATGTGATAACCCAAATTATTTGGGATTTGGGATGTACCAAGATGGGTGGTTATATTAACCTCCAATACATTGTGAATGGAAGTCGGTCATATGGCAATTTCATTTAGTGATATATGTGGAAGTTGACCGTATGGTTATTACATTTAAGTATGTTTATGGGCCATGTTACCTTTATATGTAATATATTTCTTTCAATGGGATTTTTGTAATATTTTGATTATAGAAATGGTAAGCAATGAGCTTATATTCTATAAAGTATATTTACAACTTCTAAAAGGTGAAAAGTATTAATTAATAATAATGTATTGATTGTTTTGATGTTATCCCACGAATAACCATTTTCTTTATTTATGTATCCCTTACTAAGCTTCTAACACTCATCCCATGTTTTGAAATGTTTTTTATGGGGAATAAATGAGAATATAGTCAAGTATGGGATCATGGAAATTTTATGCTGTTAAAACAAGAATAGTTTCATGATTCTTTTAAAAGAGTGTTTGTTTTATAAAAAAATGGATAGTGAGTAAATATGTCTTCATGTAATATTCAAGATGTTATGTATATGATATGAACTAATTATCTAAGCATATAATCCTAAATATATCTTTTACGTGAATCAAATTCAAATTATTGACTCATCTCAAGAAATAAGTAATGTTGAAGGTTTGTGCCTTATACATACATGGATTCATTCACCGTGTTTTTCATAAAAGATATCCTCATATATTTACTTAAACAAGATAAAAATTCAATGAACCAAGACATAACTTTGTGTACACATCAAGCTCACATTATTTACAACAATATATTTATGTATAATGTCTATATAAAATATTATTTTATTATAGTTCATGTGATAACTAAAACCAATATACCTATAGATTCAGAGAAATTTTAGGTAGTAATATTCCATATATGTCCCCATGTGTTTGATATTAATAGAATTTTGGATTAAATTAAACAATAATAAAAATTGATCATGTAATTATCTCAATTATTATCACCCATGATATAACTAACAAATATGGGATAGAAATCCCAATCGTTATATAATTGAGAAAAATATTCTGATGAGATAAGAAGTAAATTATATATATCTCCAGTATTGACCATACATTATCATGGGATTGATCACGTTGTATACTATGATATATTACGAATCGTATTTGGAGTGATGATGATGTGAATATTATATATAGTAGCCTATGGTTATTTTTATTTATCCCATGAGATGAAATACGCTACACATAACCTAGAAATTGATGATATTGAAAAAAATGAAATGTTTATGATGTTTTCTCTTAAATGAGATATTTATTGATTACATCTACTATTTGATCCTTAAATATATATTAACATATAGGGAACTCAACCATATATATTGGATATGGGTTCATTATATTTAGATAATCAAATTTTATATATAATATACACATAGGATCGATAATGTCATTACAGATGATTTTAGACATAAAACACATGTGGAGTAGTAGCATGGTTAGAGGTCCTTATATGAGAAGTGGTTATTGTGGGTCATTTTGGATTAATGGTGGATATATGAATCCCATAACTACAGTTATATAGAATTTTCTCCCTATAGTGATCATTTCCTCACTTGTGGACCAAGTGAATACTTTTCATTAGTTAGACATACAATGTTCAACAATTATGGAAGATCTTGTTCGTGGTATCATGATACCAAGATTGTTGAAAGATAACTACTATATGATCATGTTACATGGGAGTTTATTACTACCTACATACATCATATGGTAGATAATGATGTATTACTATACCCCTATACGTGAATCACATCATGGTGTAACCAACATGAATCATGACACTGTGTGGTAGTATTGGTTTCCAGATATGATGAGATACAATGATTGATTTTTCCCCCAATGACATAATAATATAGAGATAAAGGCCAATCAACAATATCTATGTGGGCTATTACAGCCACTTCCGATCCATTTTTTGAAGAGGTAATAATTCAAAATGGGAATTCTGATATGGTTCCGTGGACCCAGAGGATTGTTGATGCAGTATGGTGATTTATAGATCATCTAATGAAATATGTGCACTTCTTAACGATTATAGATACTCACTCAATTGAGGAGATATTAATTATATATGTATGAGCGATTATACACATAAAAATAGTTCCATTTATAATTATTTAGGTTTGAAAAATGTTTTTACATCATGATTCTAGTTAGTCCTAAAAAAATACCTATCAACTCATCCTAGATTTAGAACAAAGTACAATCAAGTGGTCGATAGATGGTATGAGAGAAGTATATGAATATTATAGTATATGATTCAGTCTTTTGTTATGGAATTAACAGGAATTTGGAATTATCATCTAAAATTAACTGAGTTCAAATTCAATAATTTTATGGGGATTCAATTAACATGCAATCTTATAATGATCATTATGGGATTACTTGATTTTCAAACCATGTTGTTGTGAGGCAAGGGACATAGAATTTGTGGGAATGGATTTTTTTGGGATTCATTCTAGATATTTCATATAATTATATGTAGTATGATCCCCACTTAGAGAATATGGAGTACTTATACTATCCATAAGGGATAACCTTGGAGTTCACAATAAGAAATCAATTTTTCATTCAGAGTGACTCCCTAGTTAGAGTATGGATGTATGATGATATAGGGATGGCCAGAACAATGTTTTGCAGGACCTATTGAGATCATCGATTTAGTGGGTATATTGGTTTATCATTTGTCCCTTCCTCCTTGATATTGAGTAGTGCATGAGTTGTTTCGTGTTTCATGGATTCATAGCTACACGACTAATCATGCCCATGTTATAGATTGTTATAAATTTGAGCTGGAACATGATGCATGTTATGAGTAGTTACTTTTTATTCATAAATTCTATAGTTCAAAAATTATGATGGAAAAAATTTCAATGTTTCTAGATTCTACATTAACATGAATGAATCCAATATAATTCTTGAGAATGAAGAGATGATTTTTGAGTTCAATGGCATGATATGTTCAAAAAAGATGTATATGGATACTTTAAATGAAAAATATTTCATTTGAGGGTGAGACTTATAAGATATTGTATTCATAAAAGATAAAAATCCATTTTTAAACAATTTATAATTATATTTATGTGAAAATGTAAATTTTCAATAAATAAATACTTAATATATGATTCAATGTATTTTTGTATGGGTAAAATTCCAATAAGCATCATAGAATATTCTATAAATATTTATCAAATTTATTACCTAACATACTATGATAATCATAGGCATGTAGATCCTAAATGAATATTAAATAATAATATTAAATATATTATATTATAAGTATATTCATGATTTATTAAAAATATTTTAATATATCTCAACCAATGCATAATTTGAGAAATATGTGACTGTCGTTAAGTTCGATAGGTGGGTTTTTCCCTAGGTAGGATAAAACAATGGTGTGTGCCACGATATTAATAAGATCTCACATATGCTAAAATTATTAAATATTTTTAAAAAAATGATTCAATATCCACAATATGAAGTATCATATCTAAAATTAAAGAACACTTATCAATTTATGAGGATGGGTTTACCTTACGCAGTTCATAAATTTTATGAGTCGGTGAGGATTCTTCAAACCACACTTAATGATGAGTGATTTATAGGTTTTCATATATTTTTATTTTTGAATATAATTTAATATAACTTAAATATTTTGTCAAATATAAACTAGGACAACACATATAGTATCGTGACCTCGATATTGACCAGTTGGAACATATGTTTTATGTCCGTTAGGTGTTTGGTCAGTTTAATAATAATTTTACATTATTTAATATTTTTATTATATTTTTATTGTTATTAATATACATATAAAAATTTTAAACCATATTAAATGTGAATACTTTTGAAAAATCCATTTCTTCTTATGGGCCTCATAAAAATCCACTATTTCAGCACTATTTTAATCTATTTAAATTAGATTGCATCATTTATTATAAAGTAATGACTCCACAATGAAATTTCAGTTGAATTTTTGACTAAAATGAATGTTTTAATTCAAGGTTGTTAATTCTATTATTATAGGATATTTATTACTCAATCACTCTTAGGTTTTTTGAATCTCTAAGATCCCAATAAAAGCTGGTACCCATTTACATAGGATTGGTGAAAACCTATAGAGTTAGTTATATTGTTTATATTAAGTGTGTTTTACGTTATCCTCTCCCTATGGTGATGCCCATATGTGTATATGTGATTCATGATTTTGATTTGTTTTTAATTTATCTCTAAAAATTTTTCTACTACTTGTAATATTGAATAATTATGGATAATATATAAAATAATAATACATATTTTTAATCAAATATAATTACATTAGATTACCAAATAATAATTTAATTAAAAAAAATCAATTGACGAATTATTAAAACTATATAAATATAACTATAATGTATAATCAAAATATAATACCAAATAAATACCATGAAATAAATTAATTTTATATTAAAATAATATTTTCATGATAATGTCATGCAAAATATTTTACAAATTATTAAAGGTTAGTTATTTAGTAACAATAACATGAAAAATATTATTGTAACTATCATATGATAATTACATGAATTTTGATTTGATTATTATTAAAATTTCATGATATATTTTAAAATTATAGAAACAATATTTTTTATATTATCAAATGATAATTTAGAGGACAAAAATTGTCAAAAGATAGTCAAATTTTTTTATCGACGGATAGTTTATAAAATTGGTAAAAGATAATTACATAAAATTATCAATGAATAATTATTAAAATTTTCAAATTATATATGAAATATTTTAAAAGATAATTAGTAAACCTATTAGTTTATTTTTAATAGATTTTCATATGATAATTTATATAACAAAAATTTTGAAATGATATTGTTTTTTAAAAGATAATTATAATGGATAATATATGGCTGATTATTAGATGATATTTATTGGATTAAATTTATAAGATTTCATCATAAGTAGGTTAAAATTGAAATTTTAGGATAAAATATCAAAATATAATTATAATGGATAATTTATAAATAATTATCAACTGTTAATTATAATGGAATTTTTGGATAATTTGTCTGAGATAATTATGAATGGATATTTTTTGATAAACTGTGAAAGGATAATAATAAAAGGATAGTTTATGATATATTAACAAAATATTGTACGTAATGGGTATTTTATAAGAAATTTTCATAATATAATTATATATGGAAAATTTAAGATTAATTATCAAATGATGATAATTATTATGAAAAATATTGTGAGGGAATGCATTCACCTAGAATGATAACTAAAAAAATATCATGTATAGAAAATGTATTATCACATAAAATATATTATTTATTTATGAATTTAAATTTATTGTTTTAGTTTTAATAACTATTGATGAACATTTATTTTTCATGTGTTTATATTTACTATATAATGGCATGGAAGAGGTGTTCTTAACTGCTGAAATTTCCAACTATACTACTAAGAGGATGGTTTACCTTTGATATTGAAATTGATGACTTTTTCATAGGTTTTTTATCCTTTTTTATATTTGTAACATGCGATTCATTAAAATATTTTATTCGTAGACATTGTTAATATTCATATATTAAATTTAATGACATAAGGGTGTGTCTAGTGTGATTGATATGATATGGCATGACTCCCTAAGATATATGTGGTAGTGAGATTCCAAGATGATTTCATGAGCATGATGATTCCTTTATTTATCATCATGTGTGCTATGGTTTTTATCATGGTATGAAATGTCATGTTTTTCTTTGGAGGATGGGTATGATTATACTTGATAGGTGGTCGTTGTGGTATGATTACATCTTGGGTAGTGTTTTGGTGGTGTGCTATGAGGACAATAGAACAACATGATTAATGTGTAACCTTAAATATACCTTATTCTATTAAAATTTGATGTATATGGACACCACATTATTCCATGTGGAATCATAGTGTTACCTAATGCCTTTTTTATTCTTGTAATGTTATATATACATGATGCCATGTGGATTTCGAGTATAAAATGATGCCTTGTGGATTTAGGGGAGGTTGTTTTCACAAGATACCTTGTGATTTCTAAGTGAAATTCCAACAACCTTGTGGATGGTATGAATTCAAATAAACATATAGAAAATTTTGGTGTTGAGCCAAAGAAAGTATGTTAGTGGGTTTGTGATGGACATGTGTGTGCGTGACCACTATGTTTTGTATTTTCATGTACAATTTTTGTTATTTATTTATTATTACTATCGAATACACTTGTATACATGAGAACATTGTGTTATGGATTCATTTTGTGTCTCTTATTGTGTATTAAAATCAAACTATAATCATAAATTTCGATGATCCTATAGATTTCATTATGGGTTTGATGAACTGAATGGGCCTTGTAAGGGATGGATGGACAGTGGAGCATTGAGATAGTAGTAGAAAACATAATAATATAGAGGGATCACTCTTTATAAGTTTTTCTTCAACCATTTATTATAATTGTTTTTCATTACACTTGGAAGAAACATTATTTTTATGAAATGTATATCATCTTTAACTTTCTGCATGTTTACTCACATTATTTATTATATAATTTAATACTTATTATTGATTTTAAGATGTCATATTTACTATAATGTATCCCCACTTATGGAAGCAGACCCTTATGACCAGTGGATAACTTCATGGATATGGGGATGCAAGCATAAGTATGTGCGACCATGGTCATGGACCAAATGGTTTCGGTTGGGATGTTACAATGATGAATCATGTGATTTATCCAATATATACTTTTTTCGGACCATTGTTATCCAGAAAAACTCATAGTTCTTAAAAAATATTTCAAATGAAATGAGGAATGAGAAAATGAATTTTTTTTATCATTTATAGCTCTATATATTATATATATATATCTACATAATCTTAATTTATATATATGGTTGAATAGTAATTAGAGAATGTTCTAATTTCAAAACATATATTAATAATTCTACCTCATTTCATTGATAATATAGAAATATTATATATATTTTTATCCTCATGTAATATAATATATCATGATACTTTCAACTCAGTTCATTGACCACCCATTTCTACTTGAGAATGTAGTAATGTATTGAACAGTCATAATCCATAATAAATTACAATTATCTTATCTAATTCACATTCAAATCACTCTATTTTAATATATACCTTAAAAAATAATGATCAGAATGTTTGTGAGAAAATTATCAATAATGATAATTCCTAGTTGTAAAAAAATGTAAAAATTATTGAAGGGGACTCAAAATCATTAATTTGTTAATAACAATGGGGAACCATAAATTTTTTAGGTATATGTAATAATCATATTATTCTTTATATAAACTCAGCTCATCCAATTCATAAATTGATTACTATAGAACACAAAACTGTTTCCACTAAATTTTAATTGATAAAAAGGTATTATAACAATCCTAGTCTATAGTTACATAAATTTTCATCCACATTTATATTTCTAATGTTACATTAATAAATTTTCAATTATCTTTTTAATATATTATATAGAGATGAGTTATTCATCATATTGAATAGATATTATCAAACCAAACCATGAAAACAATGAATCTACATCCTAGTAGTTGGTTTGGTCCAAATATAAATATCTTTTTTTCATTGATATATATATTTATATATATCGACATAACCTATAATTTTATTATATATCTAAATAATACATATTTTCCTTTCCAATCTTAACAGTTAATACATTTTTCATTCTAATTCACCATTATTATGATATTTCGTAGAATCCATATATGACCTTATTTATCTAAATTTTTGTGTTGTTAAAAAAATCATCTATAAACATCATATGGTATGTTTTTATTGCTTATATCCACCATCATGACTTTCAATTGTCAATATCCATAGTGTTCTTAAATCTTTTATGAGTATTTATCTCCACACAGTTGATCAATAATATAATAAATATTGTATATAGGAAAATTATTCTTGATAGCGATCTTACTCAATTCCTATAAGTCATCATATAGTTGAATTGATCCATATTTCTTATTAATGAAATAAATAGGTGCACCACATGGTAATGAGAATGGGAAAATAAATCTTTTGTAATTATTATCATAGTGTTTGTTAATTTATTCCTATATCTCAATCAGGGATATTCTATTTGAAATTTTCAAAATAAGTGTATTACCATGTGTGGTTTATATTGAAAACTCAATTACTGTGAGTTGGAGGTTGAATCAAGAAATATTATAGTATGATAAAGTTAAGTTATAATACAATATTCCCATCATTGATTTTGGGATTATCTCTAACCATCTATTATAAAATCATTTTTAATAGGAAAAAGGACACTGATGATTGATGTAATTTCTATTTAAATTTATTATTTATTATCTCACTAAAATATGGGAATATACTGATTCATAATATCAAAAATTAATTCCACTCCAAGTAAAATTTTGTTATATGTCTATAATTAAATTTAGTCCATGGCTAAATAAAAATTCAAATTAACTACATGAAGAATAGTGATGTTTTATGGAAGTATATTCCAAAACAATCAATTAGAGATCAATCATATACTTTTTAAATGTTCGGAATACCATTAAAATATTTCACTTGTAGTTCAAAAACTATTTTTTGGGGTGGAGTTCGGATGATCATGGAAAATTATTCAGATATTAAAGTGTTGGATGTTCTTGAATAAAATAAAACATTTTTAGTTATGGAGTGATTGGTTTGATAGCATTTCACCACATTAATATCATAACCGAAATTATAAATAGAGTTCACATGAGATTTCCAATTTTCTCAAGGTTTAAATGGTCACACACATCAATTATTATTGTTAACCATCATAATTTATCACTTGTTATAGTAATTTTAAAAATCCATGAATTTCAAATGTTGTAGTATATATGGTGTATTTTAAGTTCATTTTTTCCATCATCAACATAATTATGCTTCACATTACTTCAAAATTAGTTTTTTAATGAAAATCCATTCCAAACAAAAATTATTCCCTTAATTTATAATGAAAACATCAGCCAAATATCCTTCCACTCAATATGATTTAATGAAATTTCATATTCTTCACTATATTGGTTTCATACATTCCTATGAATTAAAAATTTTATTATCATATAAAAACCATGATAATATCAAAATGGCATCTCCCACTAACTCTAAATGTTTCCTATTATGTATTAAAGGATTCATCATCCTTCTTATTTGGATCAAGGAATTCTTCAGCCTTTTCCACATACTGAATACGAGGAATATAATTTTTGAAAAAAAACTCTTACACTCATCCCATTCAATAAAGTAAATAAATTATGTTCTTCCTCTTTTATTGATATGATTCCACCATTTATCTACTCCACCATCTATATGATAAACAAATAAAATAGAATGTTCATCTTCTTAAAATTAGGGAAATGTAAAATTATTTTTAGGGGTACTAATACATTTATAAAAAATTATCAGACTCTCAAACCCACAAAAATAAATTGGTTTTAATGTCATGAATAACTCAACATATTTTTTTCATTCCATTTACATTCCGAATTTCATCATTATTTATAACATGATAGTTTTTTATAATAAACACTAAATAATTTTTTATTCCATATACTAAACATTTTTATTTTTATGATGTTAATGATTACATTTCAAGTTATATCAAACACTAAATTGTTTACATCATTGTTTAAAAACTAATTAAAACAAAAAATCATATAATGAGATAAAAAATCAAATAAAAAACTATAGTCTCAATATTATGTACCGCTTTTTATGTTATACTATTCATAATGTTATTCATGGGGTTCTCATTTTGTTTTCTCTCCAAAATATATATTAATTATATAAACCATTATATTATATAAAATATAACAACCCATTCTTTTCATATAGTTTTATAATATCATAACATACTATTATTCATTACATAACAATAAGATAATTCAATAATAGTAAATAATTTCTGAAATTTATAGAGTACATACCCAATAGTTTTATTTAATGAATGACACTTAACATCTCCTATAATAAATATAACACATTTTACTCTGAATAGACATATCCTACTTAAAACACATATTCATATACTAGGGAAAGGATATATATAAATATGTTAGATCAGATGAACATTAATGGTAAATAAGTTATATATCATTGAAAACATGAGAATGACATGAACAAAATTTTATGATAACATGATCATAACAATTGAAGTTTGATACACACTAAATATTATATCATAAAAATTAATCATTGAATAAATAATTCTATTTGATAATAAATGTATCGTATATAAATAAAATAACATGATTCATAAGATTATATCATTGGGATATGAAATAATATTTTGGAATAGAAATAACCACAGAAAATCATTTCCACATTCAATAGTCACTGATAAGAATATCATAATGGAATATGGTCACACATATTAAATTATATTCATAGTCAAAGTTCAATCCCAATATAATCAATGAAGACATAATTCCATGAGGAGTTGGGCTCAAACATCATTCATATCCTTACTATCTCATGATATATCCATATAAATCAATTAATTATAGGGATACATTGTAACACCCCAGGTAAATAAAGAATATGACATTTTCTTATTTATACATATTTGTGAATAAAATATTAATATGAATTTAAAGGGGAAGCTATGCTCGATGGCGTACCCAACACGCAATAACGAGTTTCTTGGGAATCTTACGTTGCACTCTAATAATAAAATAATATTATTTTAAATGGTAGTTAACATGTAGCCGTTGTATTGGCGGGAATGGATAGAAATAACTAATATATGATTATATATGTTTTTAAATGTTTTTACATTTATCCAATAAAAGATAAAGGCTTAAAATACGGAAAGAATTCAATTTTAGGCGTATATGCCCTAGTTTTCACTAAAGGTTCACTTATCGCCTTTTGATGGCGAACCGTCATTAAATATAGTTTTTTTTTCACTCTTATACATTCTATTGGACCAAATAAAACTCTTCTTAAGAATTGTGACATCAAAATTTACTTTGTGTAAATTTTTGGTATCTTTCCGATAAAGTTCATTTTTTTAATGAATAGTGTAAAATGTTGTATTTTAATTCAAAACCTCTTTTTAATCTAATTAATTTATATGATTAGATTATCTTTTGAATTGGATTTAAAGTTAAATTAGAATATATTTTTACCATTAAATCCAATAGTGGTCGTTGGAATTAATTTCACTTTGAAATCAGACTTAAACTAGTGTCAATCTTTTGATACTTATTATTTCATAAAAACACGCTATTTGCTCTGACAGTGGGAATTAATTATTAAATTAATTAATGTGACTTATATGTTTTGAATTTTGTAAAATAGACTTCATTTTTGAATTCATAACATCAAATATAGCTTAGGGTGAATTTTTGGTAATTTTCTGAAAAACTCCAATTTTTTATTAATAGTGAAACCACTAAGTGGTAATCAAGCAAACTGATTTTTCAGTTAAATGAAAGTTTACCACTAATTTGTATTGAATTTTGAAAATCCTACATACATGGTTTTCATTAGTATGTAAAATTTGGTTCAATGGGATGAAAATAATTTTTTGGTGAATGGTAACTTTTTTTCATTAATCGCGATTAGAGGTAATTAGTGAAATTTAAGGTAAAAATGATATTATAAAAATATGAAAACACCATGACACTTGTCCTACCCCTATTGGATGAGTCATGGCCGACCAAGACAACCCATGGGTCGATTTAGGGGACCTTATTGAGCCTCTTGGGTGAGATAATGACTTTAATGCCTTTTTTTAAATAAAGGTGAAAATGACAATAACATAAATTGTTTTACTAAAACAATTTTTAGAAGGGGTTATACTAATAATATCTTTGTCTATAAATAGTCTTTGGAAAGATAAAATTATTTCCTACATCAGGATATTTTTGTTATAATTTTTAGACATTAAATAAATTAATTTAATTATGACATCATTATGATGCAACGATGACCTCATTAATGAACAGTTTAAATAAAATGAAACGATAATATAAAATCTAAGACCTACACATGTCCAAAAACTATTGGATGGGAATATTTATAAGCCTTGTCATCTTATATTAGAAATATATCAATGTGGGACCTTATAAATTCGAAACACTTTTGAAAATAAAATAATAGTTTCATGATTTCCAAAAGTGCCCCTCCTCTCCTCTTATAAAAGGCCCACACCTCTACCTCATTTCACACACTCCTCAAGCCTTTGGCTCGGCCATCCCCTGCCCATTTACTCTCTACACATCCCTCTCCTCATCCTAGAGGATTCCCTTTGGGCATAATCCTCTCCAAGGAAGCCTTTAGGCTCAAATCAAAAGGAGTTACACTTTTAAAGGTAATTCATTCTCTCATGTTCATTTGTTTTATTTTGCTTCTCCAACCCCCTAAAATCTTTTTATTTACTTCTTTTGTAACAATACCAGTATCTAAAATATACTATGATTTTGTTATAAGATTTATTCGATCTACACTCTCACACAACTACATCAAATGGTTAAAGAACATACGGTTTCCGTGGATGGCGAAATTCTGCCTCCTGAAAGGATGATTGTTCAATACTCATTCAACACCTTAAAAGGTGGCCATTATGATGTCACTATTTTTATATATGATATATAAAATGTTTATTATTTCCTTAATCTTATGTATTTTTCATTTATGTCATACCATTATTGTTTCCATTATGGGTAAACACGATATCTTCATTTTAGGAAGTGCGGACTACCGCCCCCTGAAAGTGATTTGATTCGTTAATACCATATGTGGGATGTGTAAAGGATAAAGTTAATGATATTATATATGTTATTATACTGGAATTATAATATACTCTTATATCATTATGATTCCATTCCAGAAAATACGAAATAGAAATGGAAGTAGCGTTCATGCGTACGTACGGCTTACCGTCTCCATGAACGGTGCATTTCATTTCTTACCTCTAAATGTGATGTAATATTATAAATACATGTATATGGGAAATATATATGATATATATTTTATCCAAATCATTAATATCATTCTGGATATAACGAACCTTTGACCAAATTAACAACATGTAAGTGTAAGAAGTCTATTTTTGACTTAAGAACCAAATACCGACAAAATGAACATTATTAACTTAAATGATTACATGATGTTCATAACATGGTATAAAAGAAATAATGAACTTTAAAAAGGTTCTTAACCAAGTATATATTAACTCAAGTTTATTATTCAGGACGTTAAAGAACGATCGAGTCAAGTCGGACCCGAAGTAAGGGATCCTACTCCACTCTTTCTTTTTAAGTACACTCTTTTATGTCATTCCTTTTAAAGCTCGTCTTTCTTGTTATTGGGATGTTCTTTTATATTAATCTTACTGTAATTTTTATGTTCATGTGATGATATACCCTATTCTCTCTCATCAATCCATTTTGGAAGTTTTGAATGGCACCGTTAGGCTGCCGAATTTTCGTAAGAGATCCTACTCCTCACTTTCTTTTTAAGTACACTCTTTTATGTCATTCCTTTTAAAGCTCATATTTCTTGTTATTGGGATGTTCTTTTATATTAATCTTACTTTAATTTTTATGTTCATGTGATGAGAGTCCCTATTCTCTCTCATCATTCCATTTTGGAAGTTTTGAGTGGCACCGTTAGGCTACCGAATTTTCGTAAGAGATCCAACCCCTCTCTTTCTTTTTAAGTACTCTCTTTTATGTAACTTCTTTTAAGCTCCTATTTGTTATGATGGGGTATGTTATTTCATATTCCTCTTGCTGTAAATTTTGTTGTAATGTGATGAGATACACTATTTGATATCATCAATCCATTTTTGGATGTTTTATGTGGCGTCGTTAGGCTGCTGAGTTTTCGTAAGTGATTTTTCATCTCACTTTTATTCCCGTGAGATTTATGCTACATTTGCCACAATTTCCTTTGAGTGGTGTATGTACTGACCATTATTTTACTCATTGTGTAATATTCTCTCATTTATGAGTATTTACATCAATGATGTATTTTACTTCTTTCACAGGGCGTATGTTTCGAAAGATACCCATGTCGGTAAGGGAACCTTTCACCCTAATCTTTTTAAAAGAATTCTTTTGTTGGGTCTTTTAATTTACATATTGTTATTTTGGGATATGTTCTCATATATCCTTATTGATGTAAATTTTATTTCCATGTGATGAGATACCCATTCTTTTATCTCTCATCAACTCATTTTGATGTGACGCTGTTAGGCTGTCAAGGGAACTTATTATCCCAATTTCGATTTCTTGGGTTTCAACATGTATTTATTGAATATGTCATCTTTTGAATATGTGTGAATGACATTTGATTATTTTACACTTAATATCCACTTATATTTGGTGTATTCGTTTGTCACACATAATTATTTAATTGATTTATCCTTAAACCAAGGATACTGTCTTTGTATGGGACTACGTCTCAATCTCCTTTCATTGAGGCATATTTTGTTTTATACACAACCTTCTTTTATACGGTGTATAAACCCCTTTTACTTTTACATTTATCCAAAAGGAATCTTTTATACGAATCGTTTTACTAAACGACAAAAGGGAATGTTTTGTCGTACGTATGCGGCGACAACGACTTCTCCACCGCCGCGACCATTATTTGAATTTCGGCTTCCTCTACAAGCCATACCTTGTTTTTAAAAGAAAAATAAATATCATGTTTTACTTTTCTTTTATTTTGGTATTGAATATAGTTTTCATAATGTTTTTATATCAATGTGTTGTATTGATATCTTGTGATTGTAAGGTGGAAATGTTATGTTTCCTTTATGCATATTTTATGTGATACGATTATGTTGAGGTTCTTGGGAATTATTATGAAGACGAGTGGTTCCGTGATAAACTAAGGGCGGGTGAGCCCGATATAGCTCTCCAATGCATTGGGTAACGTGAAGGACTGAAACGTTAAGGTTTCTCCGAAGAGATTTAGGGAATATACTGTGATGGGTATTCCAAACGTAACCAAGAGGGTTACTCCCTACGTAAGGATGTTATGAATGCCTCAAGTTACCTTTATGTCATATGATTTCTATGATTTTATGAGGTATGTTAAAGTTCTTATGTTTTATGGGTAAAGTATGATTTCATTATTATGTATACATGTACTCATGTTTCCTTTCCATATTTTTATATCCCTTACTGAGCTTTTTATGCTCATCCCAAGTTTTTTTTGAAATGTTTTTCACTGGTCAAGGGAAGGTTACATGATGTGATGATAGTGTCAAGGATGTGTCAAGAAAGAATCCATGTTATATTTTAAATATGTTTCCGTTGATGGGAAGAATGAATACTGTCTTTTATGTAACCACTTTGTTTAAATGTGGAATGTAATGCAAGTTTCATGATCTAATTCTCTAAAACTCTAAACCTGAAAAGATCCTCAATGTGTAATCTTGTAATAACTCAAGATTAAGTAAGGTTTAAGGATGGGTCCTTATAGTTGGTATCAGAGGTCGGTTTAGATAACTTTAGAGGTTAGGGTATTCTCTAAGCACAAGTGACATTACCATAATGGTTAGGATTTCAGAAAGAGTCCTAGTTTTAGATAAAGTGAATGAGTAAGTATATCTTAGTGTTTATCTTCCTCATTAGTACGTGATGGTTATGTTGATATACTCACACTGACCTTTTTGGTTTTAGTAAATGGCTGGATCTAGCAGGCACCAAAGTGACAATGGGTTTGAAAGAAACTGTGGTGGTTCTCTGATTAAGAGACTGGATGAGATGGGGGATTCAATGAGGAATCTCATGGTTGTTCTAAACCAACTATCAAGGAGTCATGATCAACCACTTCAACCATGGTGAGTTCTCTAATGCATCATGTACGAGATGGCCAACACGATGTGGAAATTCAGGTAATAATTATTAAGGTAACCATTAGGGTTTATATGATCCTTACTTTTTAGGTAATTATGGGTTGCTCTATGATATGATGGAAAATGAAAGGAATGAGACAAACTTGAGGTTAAAATATGTTATGATCATTTTTGAAGATTTTATCTCATTTTGGGGGATGTTTTAAGAATTATATAGTTTTGGAAAAAGGATAACACGCAGACCGTGTGACAACCCGTTGCGTCGGACAAAGCTGCGGGAATCGAACCCACAACCAAAGTGCGACTGGTATTTATCGCCTACCACTGGACTACGTGAAGTCCCTGGTTAGTTTGACTGATTCATTCTAGTTATATGATTTTATGAATTAAGAGTAAGTTTATTTTGGGTTATTTATGAAAATGATTAACCTATCATGGAGGATATGTGATTAGGTTAATTACTTTTCAATACGAGACTTTAGGAGCAACTAATGTTGTTTGGAGATAAATGTTACGATTTAACTTGGAAGACTATGTGACTAAATCCTTCAAATATTTTTGTTTCAACCATAGTTTGGTTTACGTTGAAGAATTTTATGGACAAATTGTTTATCTAATGGTCCTCGTTGAACTTTGGGTTTTGTTGGACAAATTTTGGAGGTTAAGAATAGATTTTCTTTTTATAAAGGGTTATCCTTTTCTAGATTATCTGACCTTATACTAACATTTTTGGTTTAGGTTTTGGTTAAATCCTAAATACATGGGATGTATATAGTTCTCCTTGGTGGATTAGTTGATTCTCTAGAAGTTGATTATAGTACTCTTAATGCGAAAAAGTCTCCCTAAATACTCGCCTTTTGGAAAAAAATATGAATTTGATTAAGAAATCTAGTAAAAGTTGAAAGTCAACATGATAAGTCATTATGTTTCCTTATGAATAAATTCCTCAATAAAAAGTAACTTAAAACAAAAATGTTGTCTATCAACTTTTCCTACTGGGGAATCGAATACCGTTTAACCCATCACAAGTTTGTGATTTTCTCGTGGTTAACTCTCTCCTAAATATGTTTTCTATCACTCTCCATCAGAACATGACCCTTTGTTTTTTTCCTCCATGTCCATATTTTCATACTTGGAATCCTAGTATGGGTTAACTCGGGTGAACTTTGTACTTATCTTTCTTTTTTTTAAAGTGATTGTTTTACCGACTCTTGTTCCGATGTGGGACTTTCAAGGATGTTTCCAAGCGCAATTTTAAAATTGCGAGGACGCAATTCCCAAAAGGGGGGAAGGATGTAACACCCCAGGTAAACAAAGAATATGACATTTTCTTATTTATCCATATTTTTGAATAAAATATTAATATGACTTTAAAGGGGATGCTATGCTCGATGGCGTACCCAACACGCAACAACGAGTTTCTTGGGAATCTTACGTTGCACTCTAATGATAAAATAATATTATTTTAAATGGTAGTTAACATGTAGCTGTTGTATTGGCGGGAATGGATAGAAATAACTAAAATATGATTATATATGTTTTTAAATGTTTTTACATTTATCCAATAAAAGATAAAGGCTTAAAATACGGAAAGAATTCAATTTTAGGTGTATATGCCCTAGTTTTCACTAAAGGTTCGCTTATCGCCTTTTGATGGTGAACCGTCATTAAATATAGTTTTTTTTCACTCTTAAACATTCTATTGGACCAAGTAAAACTCTTCTTAAGAATTGGGACATCAAAATTTACTTTGTGTAAATTTTTGGTATCTTTCCGATAAAGTTCATTTTTTAATGAATAGTGTAAAATGTTATATTTTAATTCAAAACCTCTTTTTAATATAATTAATTTATATGATTATATTATCTTTTGAATTGGATTTAAAGTGAAATTAGAATATATTTTTACCATTAAATCCAATAGTGGTCGTTGGAATTAATTTCACTTTGAAATCAGACTTAAACTAGTGTCAATCTTTTGATACTTATTGTTTCATAAAAACACGCTATTTGCTCTGACAGCGAGAATTAATTATTAAATTAATTAATGTGACTTATATGTTTTTAATTTTTTAAAATAGACTTAATTTTTGAATTCAGAATATCAAATATAGCTTAGGGTGAATTTTTGGTAATTTTCTGAAAAACTCCAATTTTTTATGAATGGTGAAACCACTAAGTGGTAATCAAGCAAACTGATTTTTCAGTTAAATGAAAGTTTACCACTAATGTGTATTGAATTTTGAAAATCCTACATACATGGTTGTCATTAGTATGTAAAATGTGGTTCAATGGGATGAAAATAATTTTTTGGTGAATAGTAACTTTTTTTCATTAATCGCGATTAGAGGTAATTAGTGTAATTTAAGGTAAAAATGATATTATAAAAATATGAAAACACCATGAAACTTGTCCTACCCCTATTGGATGAGTCATGGCCGACCAAGACATCCCATGGGTCGATTTAGGGGACCCTATGGAGCCTCTTGGGTGAGATAATGACTTTAATTCCTTTTTTTAAATAAAGGTGAAAATGACACTAACATAAATTGTTTTACTAAAACAATTTTTAGAAGGGGTTATACTAATCATATCTTTGTATATAAATACTCTTTGGAAATATAAAAATATTTCCTACATCAGGATATTTTTGTTATAATTTTTAGACATTAAATAAATTAATTTAATTATGACATCATGATGATGCAATGATGACCTCATTAATGAACAGTTTAAATAAAATGAAACGATAATATAAAATCTAAGACCTACACATGTCCAAAAACTATTGTATGGGGATATTTCGAAGCCTTATCATCTTATCTTAGAAATATATCAATGTGGGACCTTAGAAATTCGATACACGTTTGAAAATAAAATAAAAGTTTCATGATTTCCAAAAGTGCCCCTCCTCTCCTCTTATAAAAGGCCCCCACCTCTACCTCATTCCACACACTCCTCAAGCATTTGGCTCGCCCATCCCCTACCCATTTACTCTCTCCACATCCCTCTCCTCATCTTAGAGGATTCCCTTTGGGCAGAATCCTTTCAAAGTAAGCCTTTAGGCTCAAATCAAAAGGAGTTACACTTTTAAAGGTAATTCATTCTCTCATGTTCATTTGTTTTATTTTGCTTCTCCAACCCCCTAAACTCTTTTTATTTACTTCTTTTGTAACAAAAACAGTATCTTCAATATACTAGGATGTTTTTATAAGATTTATTCGAGCTACACTCTCACACAACTACATCAAATGGTTAAAGAACATATGGTTTCCGTGGATGGACAAATTCTGCCTCCCGAAACGATGATTGTTCAATACTCATTTAACACCTTCAAAGGTGGCCATTATGATGTCACTATTTTTATATATGATATATAATATGTTTATTCTTTCATTAAGCTTCTGTATTTTTCATTTATGGCATACCATTATTGTTTCCATTATGGGTAAACACGATATCTTCATTTTAGGAAGTGCGGACTACCACCCCCTGAAAGTGATTTGATTCGTTAATACCATATGTGGGATGTGTAAAGGATAAAGTTAATGATATTATATATGTTATTATACTGTAATTATAATATACTCTTATATCATTATGATTCCATTCCAGAAAATACGAAATAGAAATGGAAGTAGCGTTCATGCGTACGTACGGCTTACCTTCTCCATGAACGGTGCATTTCATTTCTTACCTATAAATGCGATGTAATATTATAAATACATGTATATGATGAATATATATGATATGTATTTTATCCAAATCATTAATATCATTCTGGATATAATGAACCTTTGACCAAATTAACAACATGTAAGTGTAAGAAGTCTATTTTTGACTTAAGAACCAAATACCGACAAAATGAACATTATTAACTTAAATGATTACATGATATTCATAACATGGTATAAAAGGAATAATGAACTTGAAAAAGGTTCTAAAGCAAGTATAGATTAACTCAAGTTTATTATTCAGGATGTTAAAGAACGATCGAGTCAAGTCGGACCCGAGGTAAGGGATCCTACTCTACTCTTTCTTTTTAAGTACACTCTTTTATGTCATTCCTTTTAAAGCTCATGTTTCTTGTTATTGGGATGTTCTTATATATTAATCTTACTGTAATTTTTATTTTCATGTGATGAGAGACCCTATTCTCTCTCATCAATCCATTTTGGAAGTTTTGAGTGGCACCGTTAGGCTGCCGAATTTTCGTAAGAGATCCTACTCCTCACTTTCTTTTTAAGTACACTCTTTTATGTCATTCCTTTTAAAGCCCATCTTTATTGTTATTGGGATGTTATTTAATATTAATCTTACTTTAATTTTTATGTTCATGTGATGAGAGATCCTATTCTCTCTCATCAATCCATTTTGGAAGTTTTGAGTGGCACCGTTAGGCTGCCGAATTTTCGTAAGAGATCCAACCTCTCTCTTTCTTTTTAAGTACTCTCTTTTATGTCACTTATTTTAAGCTCCTATTTGTTATGATGGAGGATGTTCTTTAATATTCCTCTTTCTGTAAATATTGTTGTAATGTGATTAGATACACTATTTGATCTCATCAATCCATTTTTGGAAGTTTTATGTGGCGCCGTTAGGCTGCCGAGTTTTCGTAAGTGATTTTTCATCTCACTTTTATTCCCGTGAGATTTATGCAACATTTGACACAATTTCCTATGATTGGTGTATGTACTGACCATTATTTTACTCATTGTGTAATATTCTTTCATTTATGAGTATTTGCATCAATGATGTATTGTCCTTCTTTCACAGGACGTATGTTTCGAAAGATAGCCATGTCGGTAAGGGAACCTTTCACCCTCCTCTTTTTAAAAGACTTCTTTTGTTGGGTCTTTTAATTTACATATTGTTATGTTGGGATATGTTCTCATATATCCTTATTGATGTAAATTTTATGTCCATGTGATGAGATACCCTTTCTTTTATCTCTCATCAACTCATTTTGATGTGACGTCGTTAGGCTGTCAAGGGAACTTCTTATCCCAATTTCGATTTCTTTGGGTTCAACATGTAGTTATTGAATATGGCATCTTTTGAATATGTGTGAATTACCTTTGATTATTTTACACTTAATATCCACTTATATTTGGTGTATTAATTTGTCACACATAATTATTTAATTGATTTATCCTTAAACCAAGGATACTATCTTTGTATGGGACTTCGTCTCAATCTCCTTTCATTGAGGCATATTTTTTTTTATACACAACATTCTTTTATACGGTGTATAAACCCCTTTTACTTTTACATTTATCCAAAAGGAATCTTTTTTATACGAAGCGTTTTACTAAACGACAAAAGGGAATGTTTTTTCGTACGTATGCGGTGACAACGACGTCTCCGCCGCCGCGAACATTATTTGAGTTTCATCTTCCTCTACAAGCCATACCTTGTTTTTAAAAGAAAAATAAATATCATGTTTTACTTTTATTTTATTTTGGTATTGAAAATGGTTTTCATAATGTTTTTATATCAATGTGTTGTATTGATATCTTGTGATTGTAAGGTGGAAACGTTATGTTTCCTTTATGCATGTTTTATGTGATACGATTATGTTGAGGTTCTTGGGCATTATTATGAAGATGGGTGGTTCCGTGATAAACTAAGGGTGGGTGAGCCCGATATAGCTCTCCAATTCATTGGGTAACGCGAAGGAGTGAAACGTTAAGGTTTCTCCGAAGAGATTTAGGGAATATACTGTAATGGGTATTCCAAACGTAACCAAGAGGGTTACTCCCTACGTAAGGATGTTATGAATGCCTCAAGTTACCTTTATGTCATATGATTTCTATGATTTTATGAGGTATGTTAAAGTTCTTATGTTTTATGGGTAAAGTATGATTTCATTCTTATGTATACATGTACTCATGTTTCCTTTCCATATTTTTATATCCCTTACTGAGGTTTTTATGCTCATCCCAAGTTTTTTTGAAATGTTTTTCATAGGTCAAGGGAAGGGTACATGATGTGATGATAGTGTCAAGGATGTGTCAAGAAAGAATCCATGTTATATTTTAAATATGTTTCCGTTGATGGGAATAATGAATACTATCTGTTATGTAACCACTTTGTTTACATGTGGAATGTAATGCATGTTTCATGATCTAATTCTCTAAAACTCTAAACCTGAAAAGATCCTCAATGTGTAATCTTGTAATAACTCAAGATTAAGTAAGGTTTAAGGCTGGGGCCTTATATACATAATGATGATTCCACTAGTTTAATAATAATTATACATTAATTTAAATTACACATCATCAAAAATAATTCAGTTTATATCATAACTGGTGGAATTTAAACAGAATAAAATAAATGTAAAATATTTCCCCATAAACATTACATAATAATTAGTTTTTATAGTCATCACAAAAATATAATCAGAACCATATAAATAATGTCTAATTATGGTATCAATAAGTCATATCCCCATTAAAGAATAACTAATATTTCTGGATGTTATCACAAATAAATAATCCTTCAATGTATCGAACAGAATATTATTTAAGGAAAATGTAATTTATTTTTTTGAAATAGTTTTTAATGTAACATCCCAGGTAATTAGAGAATAAAGAATTTTCATATTTATTAATATTTACGAATTAAATATTAATTTTAATTAAAAGGGGTTTCTACGTTCGATAGCGTACTCAATACGCAACGATGAGTTTCTTTGAAAACTTACGTTGCACACAAGTAATAAAATAATATTATTTTAAATGTTAGTTAACAAGTAGCCATTGTACTGGAGGGAATGGATAGAAATAACTAAAATATGATTATATATGTTTTTAAATGTTTTTACATTTACCCAATAAAAGATAAAGGCTTAAAATACGGAAAGAGTTCAATTTTTTGGCATTTATACCCTAATTTTCACTAAGGGTTCACTTATCACTTTTTGACGGCGAACCGTCATTAAATATAGTTTTGATCAATATTATAAATTCTTTTGGACCAAAAATAACTCTTCTTTAGAATCGGGACATCAAAATTTACTTTGTGTAAATTTTTGGTATCATTCCGATAAAGTTCTTTTTTTAATGAATAGTGTAAAATGTTGTATTTTAATTCAAAACCTCTTTTTAATCTAATTTATTTATATGATTAGATTATCTTTTTAATTGGTTTTAAAGTGAAATTAGAAAATATTTTTACCATTAAATCCAATAGTGGTCGTTGGAATTAATTTCAATTTGACATCGGACTTAAACTAGTGTCAATCTTTTGATACTTATTTTTTCATAAAAACACGCTATTTGCTCTGACAGCGGGAATTAATTATTAAATTAATTAATGTGACTTATATGTTTTGAATTTTGTAAAATAGACTCATTTTTGAATTCTTAATATAAAATATATCTTAGGGTAAATTTTCGGTAATTTTCTGAAAAACGTCAATTTTTTATGAATAGTGAAACCACTAAGTGGTACTTATAAAAACTGATTTTCCGTTTAAATGAAATTTTGCAATCATTGTGTTTTGATTTTCAAAAATCCGACATACATGGTTGTCATTAAGAAGTAAAATGTGGTTCAATGAGATTAAAATAATTTTTTGGTGAATAGTAACTTATTAAGTTTTTAATCGCGATTAGAGGTAATTAGTGTAGTTTAAGGTAAAAATAATGCTTTAATAAAATGAGATGAGCTTGAAACATGTCCTAACCCTATTGGTTGTGTCATGGCCGACCATGAAAACCCATGGGTCGATTTAGGGGACCCCATGGAGCCACTTGGGTGAGATAATGACTTTAATGCCTTTTTTTAAATAAAAGTAAAAATGACACAAACATAATATGTTTTACGAAAACAATTTTTTACATGGGGTTATAAAGATCAGATTTTTTATTATAAATATTAATTGGAAATCTAAAAATATTTCCTACATCATAGTATTTTTTTATAATTTTTTAGACTTTAAATAAAATAAATTATTTATGACATCATTATGATGCAGCGATGACTTCATTATTTAACGATTTAAATAAAATGGAAAGATAATGTAAAATATATGAACTACACATGTACAAAACTTATTGGATGGGTTGATTTCGAACCCTTATCACCTTATCCACGAATTATATTAATTTGGGACCTTTTAAAACCGAAACACATTTTCAAATAAAGTAATATTTCTTTACTTTCCAAAAGTGCCCCTCCACTCCTCTTATAAAAGGCCCCCACCTCTCCCTCATTTCACACACTCCTCAAGCCTTTGGCTCGGCCATCCCCTGCCCATTTACTCTCTCCACATCCCTCTCCTCATCCTAGAGGATTTCCTTTGGGCATAATCCATTCAGAGGAAGCCTTTAGGCTCAAATCAAAAGGAGTTACACTTTTAAAGGTAATTCAATCTCTCATGTTCATTTGTTGTATTTTGCTTCTCCAACCCCCTAAACTCTTTTTATTTACTTATTTTGTAACAACACCAGTATCTTAAATATACTAGGATGTTGTTATAAGATTTATTCGAGCTACACTCTCACACAAATACATCAAATGGTTAAAGAACATACGGTTTCCGTGGATGGTGAAATTCTGCCTCCTGAAACGATGATTGTTCAATACTCATTTAACACCTTCAAAGGTGGCCATTATGATGTCACTATTTTTATATATGATATATAATATGTTTATTCTTTCCTTAATCTTCTGTATTTTTCATTTATGGCATACCATTATTGTTTCTATTATGGGTAAACACGATATCTTCATTTTAGGAAGTGCGGACTACCGCCCCCTGAAAGTGATTTGATTCGTCAATACCATATGTGGGATGTGTAAAGGATAAATTTAATGATATTATATATGTTATTATACTGGAATTATAATATACTCTTATATCATTATGATTCCATTCTATAAAATACAAAATAGAAATGAAAGTAGTGTTCATGCGTACGTACGGCTTACCATCTCCATGAACGGTGCATTTCATTTCTTACCTATAAATGATTATGTAATATTATAAATACATGTATATGCTGGATATATATGATATATATGATATCCAAATCAGGAATGTCATTCTGGATATAAAGAACTTTTGACCACACAAAAAACATGTAATTGTAAGAAGTCCACTTTCGACTTAAGAACCAAATATTGACAAAACAAACATCATTAACTTAAATGGTTACATAATGTTTATAACATGGCAATAAGTGATATAAAAGGAATAATGAACTTTAAAAATGTTCTTAATAAAGTATAAATTAACTCAAGTTTATTATTCAGGACGTTAAAGAACGATCGAGTCACGTCGGACCCGAGGTAAGGGACTTCGTCTCAATCTCCTTTCATTGAGGCATATTTCATTTTATACACAACTTTCTTTTATACGTTGTATAAACCCCTTTGACTTTTACTTTTATACAAAAGGAATCTTTTTCTACAAATCGTTTTATTAAACGACAAAAAGGAATGTTTTTTTAACGTACGCGGTGACAACGACCTTTTCCGCCGCCGCGAGTATTATTTGGTCTTTGGCTTCCTCAACAAGCCGTAATGTTTTTAAAATAAAATAAATACCATATACTCTTTTATGTATTTTGGTATTGAAAATGGTTTTGATAAAGGATTCTATTATGTCAATATATTTATGATATATTGTGATTAAAATGTGGAAATGTTATCTTTCCTTTATATTGGTTTTATGTTTTATGATTTTATATTGGTACTTGGACATTTTAACGGGTGGTTACGTTATAAACCATATGACGGGTGGTGCCGTGAATACCAGGACGGGTGGTTACGTTATAACCTCCAATGCATTGGGTATGGAAGTCGGACGTATGGCTATTCCATTAAGTATGTATGGAAATTGGCCGTATGGCTATTCCATTAAGTGATATGTGTGGAAGTCGACCGTATGGTTATTCCACTTAAGTATGTTTATGTCCCAAGTTACCTTTATATATGTTATGTGTTCTTTATATGGGTTTTATGGTAATCCTTTTGTTACAAAAAGATAAGTAATGATACTTTATTCAGTAAAGAGTTTTTACTACTTCATGAAGGTGAAGTTATTACTTTGATAGAGTATACATTGTTTACTTGATGTTTGAAAAACTAACAGTTTTCATTCATTGTGTATCCCTTACTGAGCTTTTTATGCTCACCCCAAGTTTTTTTTGAAATGTTTTTCACAGGACTTAATGTGGAATAAGGTCAAGGATGGGATCAAGGGAATGTCATGCTATATAAAACATGGAACTAGACATGTTTCCTTTTAAGAGTTTTTTTTTATTATGGAAACTTAGTAGAAGTGGCTACTTTGTAATCTTTTGAGATGTAATAGTTATGTTCTAATTCTCTAAAACTCTAAACCTGAAAAGATCCTCAATGTGAATTATTCATTTAATTCAATATTAAGTAAGTTTTAAGGCCGGGGCCTTATAGTTGGTATCAGAGGTCAGTTTAGACATCTTTAGGAGTTAGAAAAGTGTTAAATTATAATATGATTGAAATGATATAGCATTTACGGATTACCATGTTGCTTCGCCTAAGATATTTCTGTGTTCAGAATGGTTTTACGCAGAGGAAACAAAGCATCTATGTTGGGATGACATCAGGAGGAAGACAACCTTCCAAATCAGCAACCTGAGATGGTCGGAATCGGAACTGAACAGTTTGTTGCAGTGATGGCACAGTTGAATCAAGCTATAAATGGTGGTGGTATCCATGCACGAGATCATCCAGATCAACCGCAGAGGAACATGTCAGTGGTGGAACATTTCATGAGGCAACATCCCCCATCATTCAGAGGATCATCTGACCCTGTGCAAGCTGAAGGGTGGATTAAAGCATTGGAGAATATTTTTGATGTCATGGGGTGTTTAGAACATCAAAAGGTTAGTCTTTCTGTTTACCGTTTTAAAGGTGAAGCTGGTCAGTGGTGGTCGATGGTGAAAAATGTCAGGGATAGTGATGAGATTGAGGATCTTCACTTGGACGAATTCAAAGGTCTGTTTCTTGAGAAATATTTTCCTAAGGTGGTTCGTCTTAGGATGGAAAAACAGTTCCTAGAATTGAGGCAGGAGGATGATTTAGTGGATTCTTATGAAGCAAAGTTCACTCGATTGGAAAGGTATTCTCCAAACATCATACGAGATCTTGATAGTAAAATAAACCGTTTTTACTCAGGGTTAAAGCCAAAGTATCGAAGGTCTTTAGCTTATCGTGAGTTCAAAAGTTATGAAAAACTTGTTTGATGTGCGGAGAAGGTGGAAATGGAGTTTGTCGATGATCAGGTGTTCTGTGACAAACAACAGAATAAGAGGTCTAGTTGGCAGGCAATGGGGAAGAATTCATCAATGAAGCAAGGAGGTAAGAAAACCAAATATCCATCCTGTGAGAAGTGTGGTAAAATGCATCCTGGAGAATGTTTATCCAAGTCTGGTAAGTGCTTTCGGTGTGGTAAGTTTGGTCATATTGCTCGTAACTGTAAGGAAGATGATCAAGCAGGCAATGAAAAGCCAACGGTAAGATGTTTTAAGTGTAATTAAATGCGTCATTATGAAAACGAGTGTCCAACGAAGAACTAAACTGGGGGAATGCAGCTAGACTACAAGCAGAAAGGGGTGGTGAAATCCTTTGCAACAACTTCAGCAGATGTTGGGCCATCAAATGAAGTGGTATCAGGTACACTGTTTGTTTGTTCAGATTATGCCAATGTGTTGTTTGATTCAGGGTCTACACACTCTTTCATTTCAGAGAAGTTTTCTAGTAAATTGGAAATTCCATATCAAGATATGAATCATGAACTTATGGTAAAAACACCCGAAGGGAACGTTGGGACAAAAATGAATTATAAGAACCTTCCTATCCTTGTGTGTGGAAAGAATCTACCAGCAAACCTTATTGTTTTGCCTCTAGTAGAGTTTGATGTTATTTTGGGCATGGATTGGCTTTCTGTTTATCATGCTAACTTTGACTGTAGAGCTAAAATGGTTTCTTTTCAGAAAGATTTTCAGTTTGTGTACAACAATGAACCCTTGATTTTGGTAACATATCAGGAAGTTGAGAAACTAGTAAAAGATGGAAATGAATGTTACCTTGCACATATTGTTGAAAATAAAGGAACTGTTCAGATTAATGATGTGCCAGTGGTAAATGAGTATCTTGATGTTTTTCCTGATGAGTTGCCTGGTATTATTCATGATCGGGAAGTTGAATTTACTGTTGACTTAGTTCCTGATTCTAAGCCAATTTCAAAACCCCCTTATCAAATGGCTCAAGTTGAACTTTTAGAGTTAAAGAAACAATTGCATGAGTTATTAGATAAAGGTTTCATTCGACCTAGCACATCACCTTGGGGTGCTCCTGTCTTGTTTGTTAAAAAGAAAGATGGATCAATGAGACTTTGCATTGATTATAGAGCCTTGAATAATATTACTATTAAGAACAACTATCCTTTGCCTCATATCGATGATTTGTTTGATCAGCTCCAGGGAGCTCAGTATTTTTCGAAGATTGACTTGAGGTCGGGGTACCATCAGTTGAAAGTAAAAGGAGACGTTCCGAAGACTGTGTTCCGTACTAGATATGGCCATTATGAATTTGTAGTTATGCCTTTTGGGTTAACCAATGCACCTTCTATATTCATGGACCTTATGAGTAGAATTTTCCATGAGTTCTTGGATAAGTTTGTGGTTGTTTTCATCGATGATATTTTGGTGTTTTCTAAAAGTAAAGAGGAGTATGAAAGTCATTTAAGGGTTATCTTGAAAACCTTAAAAGAAAAGAAACTATATGGAAAATTCAGCAAGTGTGAGTTTTGGTTACAACAAATTTCTTTACTGGGTCACATTGTTTCAAAAGATGGCATAACTGTTGATCCTACTAAAACAAAAGTTGTTGAAGAATGGCCAAGACCCACAAATGTAACCGAGATCCGTAGTTTTCTTGGTTTGGCAGGTTACTACCGAAGGTTTGTTGAAAATTTTTCACGGTTATCTATTCCAATGACTAAGCTAACTCGTAAGGGTGTTAAGTTTATCTGGACAAAATAATGTGATGATTGTTTTCAGGAATTGAAAAGAAGATTGGTGAATGCTCCAGTTTTGGCACTTCCTTCCTGGAATGGTGAGTTTGTTATATACAGTGATGCTTCGTTGAAGGGACTTGGTTGTGTCCTTATGCAGAATGATCAGGTAATTGCTTATGCTTCACGACAGTTGAAAACTCATGAGGTAAATTACCCTACACATGATTTGGAATTAGCTGCTGTTGTCTTTGCTTTAAAATTTGGGAGGCATCATTTGTATGGAGTAAAGTGTGAAATATATACTGATCACAAAAGTTTAAAGTATATATTCACTCAGAAATAATTGAACATGAGACAGAGGAGATGGCTGGAATTAATCAAGGATTATGATTGTACAATTCATTACCATCCGGGAAAATCAAATAATGTGGCTGATGCTTTGAGTCGAAAAAGTAATTCTTCATTAGGAATGTTGCGTTTAGAACGTGATCCTTTGGTTAAAGATTTGATGAACTTTGGCATAGAAGTTGTTGGTACAATATGTTCTTCTGTTTTGTTTCAGGTATCAGTGAAATCTTCTCTATCAGACAGAATCAAGCAAGCACAGAAGCGAGACAGTGAGTTGAAGAAAAAGGTAGAGATGGTTCAGAAAGGTAAGTTGCCTGATTTCAACATTGATAATGATTGTGTTTTGAGGTTTGGGAAGATATTATGTGTGTTGGGTCGGAACAAACGGGGAATGATGGCAAGAGGGGGGGTGAATTGCCTTTTAAAAAAAGATTGACAAATTAAAATCAAAGTGAAATGCAGCGGAAATAAAGAAGGCAATCACAAAAGAAATTGATAACGGAGTTCGGCCAAAACCCGGCCCACGTCTCCGCTCCCAACTCAACCGTTGAGAGATTCCTACCGCTTGCTTTTCAATGGTTTTAGCAAGAAACCCACTAGGCTTTGAGGTAGCACTAGGACCTATTACAGCTTTCTTTTTGTGGTTTAGCAAGAACCCACTTGCTTTTAATGGTTTAGCAAGAACCCACTAGCCTTTTTAACGGGTGAAGGCTAGCTCACCGAAAACTCAAGCTTTTTAGAGGAAAAGCTTGTGAACCTCTTCACACCTTAATGGTGGTGTGAGAACCCAAAAGAAAGAGGGGATGAGAAATAGAGTGGTTTGTAGACACAAACCCAAATTAAGCTCAAAATAAATAAAGAATGAAAAACTGTAATGGAGGAAGTCTTGGGCGCCTTTGATTGATTGGAGATGTTGAAGGCCGCTTCCAAGCTTCTTTGAAGGAGCTCCTTGGATGTGGAATTGGATGGAGCTAGGTGGGTTCCTTTGAGGAAGTCCGCCGGAGGTACGCCAAATGATCAACAAGGTGTCTGTAGGCTTCACAAATGTTCTGGTGGGTGTCCGGGGATTCCTTAGCCTTTATTTATAGGCATGGAACTCATTGGGGGCCTTCGGAGCCGTTGGAGAAGTCCTCGGAGCCGTTGGAGGCCAAAAGAGGGTTGACTGGTCAAAGCCAACGGCTAGTTTGACTGGGCTACCGGCTGGCCGGTACAGCTCCACCGGCTGGCCGGTGCCTTGGCAGAGGAGAAGCAACTTGGTCCAGGCTCTACCGGCTGACCGGTGGAGGAGCCACCGGCTGGCCGGTGGTGAGGCAGTAGCTCACACTGTTGCATCTGGGTGCCACCGGCTGGCCGGTGAGAGAGCCACCGGCTGACCGGTGGAACCTGGCAGTGGGCAATGCCTCTGCCAGGTCCACCGGCTGGCCGGTGCTATCACACCGGTTGGCCGGTGGACTGAGTTTCAGTCCACTCCTTGTCCTTTCTTGGGCCAAACTTTTGGCAATCAATTGCCTGTCATCCACAACACTTAAAAACAATGTTAGACAAAAATGAAAGTGATTGTGATCATGAAAATCAAAGAGTGTGGGGTACAACAATCTCCCCCTATTTTGATGATCACAATCACTTATCTAAGCAATGTAAAAGATTAAATGAAGGCATGCTTTAAAAGAGAAATTAAAAATAAATACTAAGCATGATGAAAAGGATTCTCCCCCAATCAATCAAGAAATTTCTCCCCCTTTGTGATTATCAAAATAGCATGGGGCATAAAACTTGATTGAGGGAAAAATTGAAAATCAAGATTTTAAACCAATTGAAAATAATACCAATTGTTGAAAATTTTGAAATGAAAATTGAATAACAGTTTGAATTGAAAGTTTTGAATCAAAAATTGAATAGAAAATTTTGAATTGAAAATTTTGAAACCAAGAGTTGAAATTGAAAGTTTGAATCGAAAATTTTGAATTGAAAATTTGAAATGAGAATTTTGAATGAAAATTTTTAATTCACAAAAAGGCTTAAAAGAACCTAACTCCCCCTAAATAAAAACAAAAAGTCACCGGGGAGAGGGATTTTGAAAAGAGATGATTTTAGGCCCGGAGAGACTCGCTAAGAGGGATTTTTCAATCCACACTTGCCTTGTAGCGGGTCTTCTCCTATAGAATTCATCCGAATAAAAAATCGATTTGGGCCTTCCATACCGGGCGTTTTTTCTATTACATTCATATATCATGTGCCCGGGTTTTTTACAATAATTACAAAATTTGAATTCAGAGCTCCCCCTTACAAAAATAGTGGGTGCATGGGAGGAGGAAGCTTGGTTAGTATAGCCAAGTCCATTGGTGGTCCGGGATATGCGTTGGGAACCTAGCAAATTGTTCAAATTTTGTTCCCCTTGGGTGAACTTAGCTAGGGTCTCCCTAAGGTCTTTGATGGTTGATTCCATAGAATCAACATTTGGAAAATTTTGGATTTTAAGGGACAACTCTTCCTTCTCTTTGAGAAGTTGTTCTTTTTCGGAAGAGAGTTTTTTGAAATTCTTTTTCAAAGAAACAAATTTTGAAGAGAGTTCATGAAAACCATTTTCTAGTTGGTCTCTAGCGTGAGAGAGTTCTTCATAAGATAAATGATTTAAAGAATTAGAATTTGAAGAACAAGAGGAAGATGAGTCGGAAGAGGAGGAAGATGATACCTCATGATTTTCCATTAGGCATTTTTTACCTTGGTCGCTCGAGGAGAAGGAGGAGAATGAAGAGGTGGAGCTATCACTCCATGTTGCCTTTGAAGCCTTCTTCTTTTTCTTCTTGGCCCTTATCTTGTGAGGTGGGCAAATGGGCACGGATTTTTC
This sequence comes from Viscum album, assembly GCA_963277665.1. Taxonomy (NCBI): domain Eukaryota; kingdom Viridiplantae; phylum Streptophyta; class Magnoliopsida; order Santalales; family Viscaceae; genus Viscum; species Viscum album. Next base: position 267,853,175 of record OY728166.1, read on the forward strand.
ATCGTGTTCTTGCTTGATGTCGGTTTCTTGCTTTTGAGCCTTCTTAGTACCTTCATGGGTTAGCTCTAAACATTTCCAAATATCATGTGAAGTAGAGCAAGAAGAAATATGATCAAAAACATTTCGGTCTAAGCCACAATGAATAGCATTCATGGCTTTGCCATCAAGCTCGAAATTTGCAATGTCGGCGGCGGTCCATTTAGACTCATCGGGAGAAGAGAGCGTAAAACCATGCATAACAATTCTAAAAATTGGATAACCAATACTTTTTAAAAAAGTTGACATGCGGGTTTTCCAAAAAGTATAATCGGCTCCATCAAAGAATGGAGCACGATCCAAAGAATGTCCTTCGGGGGATTGAGAGGAAGAAGCGGTAGAATCCATCAAAAAAAAAATAGGATCTTTAATTTGAAACCGGTAAGGGAATTATTCAAATACGCCCTCTGATACCAATTGTTGGGTCGGAACAAACGGGGAATGATGGCAAGAGGGGGGGGGTGAATTGCCTTTTAAAAAAAGATTGACAAATTAAAATCAAAGTGAAATGCAGCGGAAATAAAGAAGGCAATCACATAAGAAATTGATAACGGAGTTCGGCCAAAACCCGGTCTACGTCTCCGCTCCCAACTCAACCGTTGAGAGATTCCTACCGCTTTCTTTTCAATGGTTTTAGCAAGAAACCCACTAGGCTTTGAGGTAGCACTAGGACCTATTACAGCTTGCTTTTTGTGGTTTAGCAAGAACCCACTTGCTTTTAATGGTTTAGCAAGAACCCACTAGCCTTTTTAACGGGTGAAGGCTAGCTCACCGAAAACTCAAGCTTTTTAGAGGAAAAGCTTGTGAACCTCTTCACACCTTAATGGTGGTGTGAGAACCCAAAAGAAAGAGGGGATGAGAAATAGAGTGGTTTGTAGACACAAACCCAAATTAAGCTCAAAATAAATAAAGAATGAAAAACCGTAATGGAGGAAGTCTTGGGCGCCTTTGATTGATTGGAGATGTTGAAGGCCGCTTCCAAGCTTCTTTGAAGGAGCTCCTTGGATGTGGAATTGGATGGAGCTAGGTGGGTTCCTTTGAGGAAGTCCGCCGGAGGTACGCCAAATGATCAACAAGGTGTCCGTAGGCTTCACAAATGTTCCGGTGGGTGTCCGGGGCTTCCTTAGCCTTTATTTATAGGCATGGAACCCATTGGGGACCTTCGGAGCCGTTGGAGAAGTCCTCGGAGCCGTTGGAGGCCAAAAGAGGGTTGACTGGTCAAAGCCAACGGCTAGTTTGACTGGGCTACCGGCTGGCCGGTACAGCTCCACCGGCTGGCCGGTGCCTTGGCAGAGGAGAAGCAACTTGGTCCAGGCTCTACCGGCTGACCGGTGGAGGAGCCACCGGCTGGCCGGTGGTGAGGCAGTAGCTCACACTGTTGCATCTGGGTGCCACCGGCTGGCCGGTGACAGAGCCACCGGCTGACCGGTGGAACCTGGCAGTGGGCAATGCCTCTGCCAGGTCCACCGGCTGGCCGGTGCTATCACACCGGTTGGCCGGTGGACTGAGTTTCAGTCCACTCCTTGTCCTTTCTTGGGCCAAACTTTTGGCAATCAATTGCCTGTCATCCACAACACTTAAAAACAATGTTAGACAAAAATGAAAGTGATTGTGATCATGAAAATCATTGAGTGTGGGGTACAACAATGTGTGCCTTGTGATTCACAGTTGAAGAATGAGTTGTTATGTGAGGCTCATAGTTCCCCGTTTTCAGTTCATCCTGGCAGTACTAAGATGTACAGAGATCTGCGAGAGTATTACTGGTGGGATGGAATGAAAAGAGATATTGCTGATTTTACTATGAAGTGTCTGACTTGTCAGCAGGTTAAAGAAGAGCGGAAATTACCGAAAGGGAGGCTTCAGCCTTTACCAGTGCCAGAGTGGAAATGGGAAAACATGTCCATGGACATTGTTGTGGGATTACCGAGGACATCTCGAGGAAATAATGCAATCTGGGTTATTGTTGATCGCTTGACTAAATCTGCTCATTTCCTTGCTATACGAGATACATTTTCCCTAGATCAACTTTCCCGTTTGTATATTAAAGAGGTAGTCAAGTTAAATGGAGTTCCTCTCTCCATTGTATATGATCGTGATCCCAGGTTCACTTCTAACTTTTGGAAAGGCCTTCAGAAGTCATTGGGTACTGAATTAAATTTTAGTACAGCTTTTCATCCTCAATCAGATGGGCAGTCAGAACGAACAATTCAGACCTTTGAGGATATGCTACGAGCTTGTTCGATGGATTATCAGGGAAGTTGGGACCAACATATTTCTTTGGTTGAGTTTTCTTATAATAACAGCTTTCATTCCAGTATACAGATGGCACCATTTGAGGCATTATATGGGAAGCGGTGTCGAACTCCAGCATTTTGGGATGAAGTGGGTGAAAGGAAGCTGATGGGACCAGAATTGGTAGAAGAGATGGCAGAAAAAGTTCAGTTGATTCAGAAGCACATGATAACAGCTCAGAGCAGGCAGAAGAGTTATGCGGATAACCGGAGGAAGGATCTATCTTTTGAGGTAGGTGATCATGTCTTTCTCAAGGTTTCTCCTTGGAAAAGTGTCATGAGATTTGGTAAGAAAAGAAAGATGAGTCCAAGGTTTATTGAACCATATGAAATTCTGGAGAAAGTTGGATCAGTTGCTTACCGAGTGGATTTACCTCCGAGTTTATCTCTGGTACACAATGTTTTTCACGTTTCGATGTTGAGAAAGTATATGCCAGATCCATCTCATGTTTTGAGTCCATAGGTAGTTCAGCTGGAGGAGAACCTATCTTATGAAGAACAACCAGTCCAGATTCTTAACCACAGGGAGTAGGTGTTACGGAATAAGGTGATTCATCAGGTAAAGGTTTTGTGGATAAACCATGTGATTGAAGAGGCAACGTGGGAATCTGAAAATGCTATGAGGGATAAATACCCCCACTTATTTTGATAAGTGAATAAAATTGCGAGGACGCAATTCCCAAAAGGGGGGAAGGATGTAACATCCCAGGTAATTAGAGAATAATGAATTTTCATATTTATTAATATTTACGAATTACATATTAATTTTAATTAAAAGGGGTTTCTACGTTCGATAGCGTACTCGATACACAACGAGGAGTTTCTTTGAAAACTTACGTTGCACACAAGAAATAAAATAATATTATTTTAAATGTTAGTTAACAAGTAGCCGTTGTACTGGAGGGAATGGATAGAAATAACTAAAATATGATTATATATGTTTTTAAATGTTTTTACATTTACCCAATAAAAGATAAAGGCTTAAAATACAGAAAGAGTTCAATTTTAGGCATTTATACCCTAATTTTCACTAAGGGTTCACTTATCACTTTTTGACGGCGAACCGTCATTAAATATAGTTTTGATCAATCTTATAAATTCTTTTGGACCAAAAATAACTCTTCTTTATAATCGGGAAATCAAAATTTACTTTGTGTAAATTTTTGGTATCTTTCTGATAAAGTTATTTTTTTAATGAATAGTGTAAAATGTTGTATTTTAATTCAAAACCTCTTTTTAATATAATTTATTTATATGATTAGGTTATCTTTTGAATTGTTTTTAAATTGAAATTAGAAAATATTTTTACCATTAAATCCAATAGTGGTCGTTGGAATTAATTTAAATTTGACATCAGACTTAAACTAGTGTTAATCTTTTGATACTTAATTTTTCATAAAAACACGCTATTTGCTCTGACAGCGGGAATTAATTATTAAATTAATTAATGTGACTTATATGTTTTGAATTTTGTAAAATATACTTCATTTTTTAATTCTTAATATCAAATATATCTTAGGGTAAATTTTTGGTAATTTTCTGAAAAACTTCAATTTTTGATGAATAGTGAAACCACTAAGTGGTACTTATAAAAACTGATTTTCCGTTTAAATGAAATTTTGCATTCACTGTATTTTCATTTTCAAAAATCTGACATACATGGTTGTCATTAAGTAGTAAAATTTGGTTCAATGAGATTAAAATAATTTTTTGGTGAATATTAACTTATTAAGTGTTTAATCGCGATTAGAGGTAATTAGTTTAGTTTAAGGTAAAAATAATGCTTTAATAAAATGAGATGAGCTTGACACATGTCCTAACCCTATTGGTTGTGTCATGACCAACCAAGACAACCCATGGGTCGATTTATGGGACCCCATGGAGCCACTTGGGTGAGATAATGACTTTAATGCCTTTTTTTAAATAAAAGTAAAAATGACACAAACATAATATGTTTTACGAAAACAATTTTTACATGGGGTCATAAAGATCATATTTTTGATTATAAATATTCATTGTAAATATAAAAAGATTTCCTACATCATAGTATTTTTTTTATAATTTTTTAGACTTTAAATAAAATAAATTATTTATGACATCATTATGATGCAGTGATGACTTCATTATTTAACGATTTAAATAAAATGGAAAGATAATGTAAAATCTATGAACTACACATGTAAAAAACTTATTGGATGGGTGGATTTCGAACCCTTATAACCTTATCCAAGAATTATATTAATGTGGGACCTTTTAAAACCGAAACACATTTTCAAATAAAGTAATATTTCTTTACTTTCCAAAAGTGCCCCTCCTCTCCTCTTATAAAAGGCCCCCACCTCTACCTAATTTCACACACTCCTAAAGCCTTTGGCTCGGCCATACCCTGCCCATTTACTCTCTCCACATCCCTATACTCATCCTAGAGGATTTCCTTTGGGCATAATGTATTCAAAGGAAGCCTTTAGGCTCAAATCAAAAGGAGTTACACTTTTAAAGGTAATTCAATCTCTCATGTTCATTTGTTTTATTTTGCTTCTCCAGCCCCCTAAACTCTTTTTATTTAATTCTTTTGTAACAACACCAGTATCTTCAATATACTAGGATGTTGTTATAACATTTATTCTAGCTACACTCTCACACATTTACATCAAATGGTTAAAGAACATACGGTTTCCGTGGATGGTGAAATTCTGCCTCCCGAAACGATGATTGTTCAATACTCATTTAACACCTTAAAAGGTGGCCATTATGATGTCACTATTTTTATATATAATATATAATATGTTTATTATTTACTTAAGCTTCTGTATTTTTCATTTATGGCATACCATTATTGTTTCAATTATGGGTAAACACGATATCTTCATTTTAGGAAGTGCGGACTACCGCCCCCTGAAAGTGATTTGATTCGTTAATACCATATGTGGGATGTGTAAAGGATAAAGTTAATGATATTATATATGTTATTATACTGGAATTATAATATACTCTTATATCATTATGATTCCATTCTATAAAATACTAAATAGAAATGAAAGTAGCGTTCATGCGTACGTACGGCTTACCGTCTCCATGAACGGTGCATTTCATTTCTTACCTATAAATGATTATGTAATATTATAAATACATGTATATGCTGTATATATATTATATATATGATATCCAAATCAGGAATTTCATTCTGGATATAAAGAACTTTTTACCACACGAACAACATGTAATTGTAAGAAGTCCACTTTCGACTTAAGAACCAAATATTGACAAAACAAACATCATTAACTTAAATGGTTACATAATGTTTATAACATGTAAATAAGTGATATAAAATGAATAATGAACTTTAAAAGGGTTCTTAATCAAGTATAAATTAACTCAAGTTTATTATTCAGGACGTTAAAGAACGATCGAGTCAAGTCGGACCCGAGGTAAGGGACTTCGTCTCAATCTCCTTTCATTGAGGCATATTTCATTTTATACACAACTTTCTTTTATACGGTGTATAAACCCCTTTGACTTTTAATTTTATACAAAAGGAATCTTTTTCTACGAAGCGTTTTATTAAATGACAAAAAGGAATGTTTTTTTAACGTACGCGGTGACAACGACCTTTTCTGCCGCCGCGAGTATTATTTGGTCTTTGGCTTCCTCAACAAGCCGTAATGTTTTTAAAATAAAATAAATACCATATACTCTTTTATGTATTTTGGTATTGAAAATGGTTTTGATAAAGGATTCTATTATGTCAATATATTTATGATATATTATGATTGAAATGTGGAAATGTTATCTTTCCTTTATATTGGTTTTATGTTTTATGATTTTATATTGGTACTTGGACATTTTAACGGGTCGTTACGTTATAAACCATATGACGGGTGGTGCCGTGAATACCAGGACGGGTGGTTACGTTATAACCTCCAATGCATTGGGTATGGAAGTCGGTCGTATGACTATTCCATTAAGTATGTATGGAAATTGGCCGTATGGCTATTCCATTAAGTGATATGTGTGGAAGTCGACCGTATGGTTATTCCACTTAAGTATGTTTATGTCCCAAGTTACCTTTATATATGTTATGTGTTCATTATATGGGTTTTATGGTAATCCTTTGGTTACAAAAAGGTAAGTAATGATACTTTATTCAGTAAAGAGTTTTTACTACTTCATGAAGGTGAAGGTATTACTTTGATAGAGTATACATGGTTTACTTGATGTTTGAAAAACTAAGAGTTTTCATTATTTGTGTATCCCTTACTGAGCTTTTTATGCTCACCCCAAGTTTTTTTTTTTTGAAATGTTTTTCACAGGACTTAATGTGTAATAAGGTCAAGGATGGGATCAAGGGAATGTCATGCTATATAAAACATGGAACTAGACACGTTTCTTTTTAAGAGTTTTTTTTTATTATGGAAACTTAGTAGAAGTGACTACTTTGTAATCTTTTGAGATGTAATAGTTATGTTCTAATTCTCTAAAACTCTAAACCTGAAATGATCCTCAATGTGAATTATTCATTTAATTCAATATTAAGTAAGGTTTAAGGTCGGGGCCTTATATTTAATCTTATAAATTTTAAAAAAACATAGAACTATATAAATGATATGATCAATGGAAACATTTAACGGAATAAAAAAGTTGGGTGGTCTTCATAACATGAAATTATATTCATTTAATATATGTTACAACAAGATTTTCTTCACATCATTTATAAAAAGTCAAATTTAAATCATTTAGAAAAGGGAAAAATTATAATTTTTTAAAAAAAATTATTATTAAAAAATGTTTATAATTGAAATTGAATAATACATTGAGAAATATAATATTATTGTTGAATTGTTTTAATTAAATCAGTATGATTTGAAAAAAAAATCCCAAATTAATCCAAAAACATATATATATTTCAATAAAAATCTTATTTTGGTATCAGGAGTACATAATGAGTTGAAAATGAAATGAAATAATTTATCGAAATGAAATATCCAAATGATATGAAATGAGATTTGGTTTTTTTTAAGTATAATTTAATTTTATATATAGAATTTCCATCATTATCTGTCTCTATAAAAATATGAATGATACTTAAATCCAAATCCCTATGTCAAATATCACTTCGAAGGCACAAAAATATCATATATAATATGTATATTTATTTATTATAAATATACTCTAGAACCCTTAATATATATATCATACCATATATGAATCACATTTAATATTTCATCACCCCTATATTAATATTTAAAATCATCATTCAAGGTGATAACATCCCCTTTTTATGAATATTTCATTTTTGTAGTTCAATTACATGTGCATTGGTCCTAGTTCAATCCCCACCATGTTGTTAATAATTAAGTTAATATCATATAAAAATTCATTATATATTTATATATATTCATATATAATATAAATAAATATAATAATGAGTCACACATTTTATGTGGGTGAGAAGTCGTATATATTCATGAACGTTGTTTCTAATTATCAAGGGAGGGAATCAAATGACAGGATAATACTACTTATCTTAAAAATAATTATTATATCATTTATATTCTTTAAAAATATTTTTTTACAATCCATGAAATGTAAAAATTAAAAATGAATCACAATTCTTCATAGTGGTGGTAGTCCACAAGTATGCATGATTGACAATATCATTTTACTTCATATTGGAATATAATAAGGATGGTATGAAATCATAATTATTGAATCATAATTATATAACTAATATAATATTTAATATTTAATTCGACAATAATTACCATCTCTGACAGATTATGATAGAAGATAAATTACACCACTATAATAGCGATAGTAATCTGTATGAGCACATGAAAACTGACTTCACTTTTTTGTAAAGGAAATAATTTGTTTAATGGTTCCTACAAGATTATAATAAAAAATAAATAAAATGAATATTTAGATATATAATTAATTATTTTATAATGTATTACATGGATTTAGAAGTGGTATATAATGAAATAATATATAAAACACTTCGATAGGAGCCATACATCTTCATCAAGATACCTTTTTTTACATATATATTAGGACATAAAAGGATAGTCTACTGTTAATAGAAAAATATAGATAATGTGTTGGAGGAATCTAGGAAGGAATTATAATGTGTATATTATGATATATATAGATAATGATTTTTAGTAATATACGAGAATAGGTTCTCTTAAATTGGTGTGGAGAGGGTCGCTCTTTGAATTTCGATAACTAGTCAATTATTATAAATATTTATAAAATATACAGTGATGATGAATTATATCATTTATAATATGAGATGTTTATTTTTTTCATTTAATCTCATCCAATAATATTTAAACACGTTTATGTAGTGTTTCAACCATTATATTTTATTTATTATTTCCATTAATTTTATTGACATATTCAGAAATATCAATGTTTTCTACCAATTATGGGTCATCAATTGTACCATAAATGAAAAATTGAACCATAATTGGATAATTGAGGATATTTTAATCCATATAACATTATCAAGTCCATAAAATGGATTTTTATAAATTCCAAATCACATAAATAATAACAGTTTTTCTAAAATATCATTATTATAATTTTTTGTACTATTTATTATCAATGACATTAATTCAATACATATATTTATTTAATTAAAATATAAAAAAATTATAAAAAATTAATAGTATATAATTATCTTAAAAATTCATGGAAATAAATAATAATATCAAATTTTATTTCATTTAATATTCTAAAATTAATTTATATTATATTACTATAAATTTATTCAATACATTGTACATGTTGTATAAGTATTTAATGTAATTTTTAACTCAGTAAAAATTTAAAAAAATTATTTGAATAAAATTAATTAATCATTAATATAAAAAATATATAGATTATTACCTATTTATATTCATCGGAGAAACCATTTTAAAAATTATTTTCAAGAGAAGGAAATTTTTGTATCTATAATTTTTTAAATTAATATAATCATAATCAATGACAAAGTGATCAAAATCTCCATACTATCAATACTTCTTTAATATTTCATAAAATACACTAAATAAAAGGATAAATTATGGGGTTAGAAAAAATTCTATTTTCTTATCCCATTTTTAATTGTATTTAACATGTTTTGTGCTTACTGAGGTGGGAAATATTTACCAATGATATTATTCACAATAAAAAATAATAGGAATTATATAACTAGATTTGGCCATTATTATTCCAAAAATGACATTAATTTCATATACTTAAATTTCATTATATGGAATAATTTTGTTTTAACATAACTGCACCAAACAAAATAATTTTTTTCAAATACATTTTAAAACATAAAATAATATTAATTATTTGTATACTCTTCTAAAATAGTATATTAATTATACAAATAATTAAATAATATATAATATATAAAATTTATTCAAATCAATATAATTAGTTATTTATTAAATTTATTTACATAAAAACACATTGTGCACATAAAAATACTAAATCAAGAAAAATAATTCACATTAAAATGTTTTTTTTTGTTTAATAAATTAATAAAAAATAATTGTTTTTATAAATTTTTAATCAATTAATTTTTCAATATTTAAATAATAATATTCATAACCACCATTTCATTAAATACTGATAATGATAACATTATTTAAAAATATTTCTAAAGTATAATACAATACACCTAAACCAGGTTTTATAGTAAATAATACTATGAAATTATAAAAACATATTTCTTAGAAAATATATCATATTACCATGTAGTGTTACAAAATATATAGTGCATTCCATTAAATTGAGATGTCTCTGTATTTTATATAAAATATTCATGATCATTTAATATGAAGGAATATTGAATGACGAAATAATACAATCATTTATAAAAATAAAATAATGTTGACCAAATAATATTTTCTGTGTGATTGGAGTTATATATTATTGAATCCCATTAAACCCATTACATAAATGTGAGGTTCTCGAATTAAAATAGATTCAATTTTTAAAATTTAATATTGTATGAAATTTTATTTGAAAAATTGAGTTCATCATTTGTTAACATGTTATTAAAGGATAATTCATTATTTAAAAGAGAATATCCATTCACATGTATTTAAAAATTGATAAGAGACAAATTTTTTGTGATACCTGTTGGGGAATACATTCGTATCTATGTATTAAGTAATCTTAAATGAACTATATAATTCAACATCTTGTGTGATGGTTTTCCACACCAAATATGATTGTTTAAAGATGATATTTACTGTAGTAAATTTTTATATGAGAAGTGACTGTACAATACTATTGATGACGATTATAAATCTAATGATGAATAAAGAATTTCTATTTCAATATTCCGAACATGAATAACAATGAATTGGTCAAAATATCATATATTTATTTACTATAGACAATCTAATATGGGCTTTATAACCGGTTAATGATAAAAAAAATTGACTGGGGAGTCTAACAAGCCATGGAAAAAGAGTCAAAATAATGGGGTATATAACTAATATTAACTACTGGATAATTTACATGGATGCATATCCAGTTTGTTATAATATATTTAACTAATTGTGAAAATTATAGTGGTCAAAATATTATAGGGAATCTTACAATATTGGAATGGAGTGGATATTTATAATATACCTTTTTTATAGAATGTGTTGTGTATTAACGAATTTTATATAAATATGAGATGATAAATTTAAATATTTTTATATTGAATAGTTTCATTTTGAAAATTGGGATATAAAATTTAAATGAATTAAATTTACTTAAATATTAGTGATATTGAATTATTGATTATGAAATCAAATACCTTTATTCAATTTGTTTAGAGGGTTACCCATTACACATCCCCAAGGATAGAGAACATTTGTCCCATGAACATGGAGCTAAGTCCTAGTGCACCGTCATACATGAATCATCCAGCTTGCAACACCAAACATGTGTCATTACTACATCATTAACGACCCACATCACACCAGTATCACAACTTACCTATGTTATAAATCCCTTTTTAGGGTATCCTTGATTTTAACCATAGTCATTTAGAATATGGATTGTAGGGTTTACCACTTAGGTTCCACACAAACAACATTAAAAAGAAAATAATTTTTAATTGTAGTGAACTAATTCACCCCCATCCATAAAAGATTCCAATGTCATCTATGGGATTACGATTTGTATTACATATTAGATTATATATATGGATCGATGAATATTATATTTCATTGAGAATCATAAATTAGTCAATATTTGGGATATTCCCAAACTATATGGGAAATATTTTCCATGTCGTAAAATTGGAATCAATAATAAATTTCTATATGATTCAATGGAGGACTAGTTTTTTAATCCTTAGTAATATTATTTCATTTATACATATGAGAAGGTAATAAATTCATTTATTACATGGAATTTTTATATTTGTTCTTCATTTTTGGTATATTATATATCTTATGGTTTAGTCTATAATTTATCACTTCATGTTTTCTGACTAGAAATTACATTAGATACAATAATGAATCTTGCTAATTCCATATTGAATAAGAAATTTTCAGCTATGATACAAATCAAATATATATTTTTAACTCATGTACTGATTTAATAAATAATTTTCTACTCATCATTAAAAACAACAACTAAAAAATGATATACTTTGATAATTGTACATTATGTACAACATCCATCATAATTAGTTATGATTTAACATCTTCATTGTTTTTTATACTCAACAAACATGATGGTTATGTTAATTAAAATGAATAATAATGATGTTTTATAATTCATAGTAAAATAATGGTTTGTTTATAATAAAATTCTATGAGTTGGACCATTTAATACATTATTTAGGGAATATATTTCATAGTAATTTACACTCAATAAATATGATATATTTTTAAAAAACATCAATCATATTTAATATAATAATATAACTCCTTAACAAGTTCCATCAATCCCATTTTAATCTTATAAAGATAATTATGATTAATTATATATTTCAAACACTTATGGTTGTTTTATATAACATATATAACCCCAATGAGATAATGTATCGTTACCATCAGAGTTTTTTCACAATTTCTAAATACAAAAAATCTTTTTGATAATTAATCTCATATGGTTTTCATTATCACTATGAAAAACCAACAACACTAACTATTTTAATTATATCACATTTAATAAAATCTCATATACAAAACTATAAAATAAAAATAGGTAATTTAATGATTAAAGAGTTAATATATATTCCTTTTATAACACACTATTCAATTACTAAATGATTATATATATTTGTTATATATATTTTTATGTCCATATGTGTTAACATTGTTAATAGAATATGGAATTTGTAGATTTTTTAGAAAATGTTATTATGTATCTAGTAAATCCATGAAATCATAATATTTCTTTTATTTATATTGGTATTTTCAATGACTTTTCAACAATTATTATATTGTTCATCATATATTCATTATTTTAATAAATAAATATAATTTTTGAAATGTGATATATCCCTAATTAATGTTTTTTGATGTTTCTATATATTTTTTATAATGAAACAATATTTGGAAAATAGGTTCGGGCCCATTATTAAAAATATTTTCTATAATATTATATTTATTATATACCACCACCAAATTTTAAATATTGTCATTTAATACAATATTCTAAGAATTTATTTATTAGGCTTCTATTTATTCGTAATCTGAATGGAATTTCATTAAATTCAAAATACAAATATATTAAATAAATTTATGTCATTAGATATCTCACTTTTATTATTTAAAATATGATAATGAGAACAATGTTCAATATTTCAGTTTTATTGCTCCATATGAAGTAGATCAAATAGGTATTTAGAATGTGTAAATAGATACTTTATCATTAGTATAATTTAAATTATATATATTTATTAAAGGGTTATCCTCATGGAAACATCCCTAATCATCTCAAATAATTAATTTGATCCACTCATTGTCATATTTTGGTTATTGAAACATGTATCAATTTTTTCCAAAATACTCTTTTAATTTATGAAATTCCACTAGTTCCATTAAAAATGTTATCATAAATATAGATTTATTCTTATGTATAAATTCAATTTAAAATTTAACTTATCAAACATATGGAAAATGGGATAAATTCTAACTAAATATATAAATACATTTTCATTATGTTTATGTATACAAATCTCCAAAACGATTCACCATACATTGATTAAATTTAATAAATTTGGTCCATAATGATTAATTTTTTCTGAGATACTTGGGTTGCATCGTAAGATGATATATAAAACTACATTTTCCATCTAAAAATGTCTGAATGCATAAAAACCTCACAAATTATAATATCATTATCTCAATAGTAATACTTTCATTTAAATTTTAGATCTAATCAAACAAAAATATTACAACAAAACTCACCTTGGTTATTATAATTTTATACCCATGATTTATAATTTGAACACAATAATATATCATTATTGTAATAATTGTTTTAATAGGTTTTCAAAATGTAAAATAATTAGACATTTAATCAAAAGGTTATTGAATATTCATTTAAATTATTCATTATAAAAATATTCCTATGTGTAAAACATTATAAAACGTTTTAGAATAATATATATATATATTCAATTTAAATGAAAAATTTATTTTGGAATTTCATAACTATGAATTTTTTCTATAAAATACTACACATGATCTAAATGAAATAACATGGGTATATTCTATTGGATTTTTTTTATTTAAATATACTAATTTTCCATCTACATGTAGTTATATTATTGAACATTGATTTCTACTGTCCAACATTTTCACTAATGTGGTCCTTGACCATTATCTATCTATTTAAATCATACAAAAATCCTTTTATCAATACCTGTTATTTTTTAATTAAAAAATTAAAACATATTTTTTACTAAAAAATTCTCTTAATTAGAATAATGGGATATAATTCCAAATAAAAATATGGCATCCCTTTCTTCTTAGGACTCTCGTTCAATGATTTTTTAATCACTATTTCTTTTACTATTTCACTCATAAATATAACATTATATAATGAAAATAATTTAGAGGCTAATGATAATTTATGGCCATAAATTAAAAAATAAACAAATAAATATATATAACATATCAAGATGCATTGTAAATTTTCAATAACCATTGTAGCCTTTAGAAAATACTCTTAATCCTTGGAAATGCATTTTCTTGATTTTATTAAAAGTTAAAAAAAATTATTCGTTCACTGGATGCTTATCCAAAGGAAAATAAAATTCTATAAATTCACCATTAATTTATTCCATTCAATGTTATTGTATCGTCTCCACCATTATAGTTTTAAAAATATGGGAAAGCATAAGTCATCATCGCTTATTAATTAATACACAACCATTAAAAATTTTTCCTTATCAATATACCACGGTAAAATAATGATATATTCATTATACATTCTCAATTTTTATTACAAAAATGATTGGTTTGACTCATGAAATGATGGGTATTTTAAAACAATTAAATAATCCAACATGATAGATCATTGTTAGCGGTATTCAAAATTCTCTATATGGGAAATGATATTTTTCATGAGAATGATGTTATTACCTTATAATAGTAAAAAATATTTTAATTTAATAGTATGAATATTATCCTAATTATTTTTTAATATCCACATTATCTATGATTACTATATTTGTTTCTCGTATTTTTTACATGCTGAATATCTAATAAATTGAATTTATTCAAAAGTAATATTTTTAGTTAGTAATATAGAAGACCTAAATACTATTTCATTTTTCTTTAAATGAAATCATATACATAGTTTAATAAAACTACCCCAATAACCATGTTTGAGAAAATAGTTTACATTACATCATGTGTGCCTCCCCATTTGCCAGAGAATAATGAATATTATTGAATGTAAAATTCTATAAGTGGGGAGACTAAACCATCAGTATCATATAATGTGACAAAAAATTGATATATTTAATTATCATAATTAACATGTAGAAACTATATAAAAGAAAAAAATATCATATAAATTAAACAAATCTAAATTTTTAATGACAATAATGTGTAATAATAAGAAACTAATAAATAAATAACAACTCTCTAGGGGTCCTCTGGAGTCAATATATGACTGTGAGTTGCTCTATAATCCACTTCTTAGTCATTCCCCCCAAATAATTTCCATTATCCATATATCACATTAAATATACAAGAACAATTAAATTCCCATATAGGAGGTGGGCACAATACTATAAAAGATACCACATATTCATCCATAACAAAGTATTAAAAATTTTACCTGTGTATTAAATATTTATAATTAATTTTTTTATAGTAAATGGGAAATATAAAACCAAGTGTTTGTGATCTAACCAACCTATCACAACTCACTAGATTTACATCCCTTTTCGTAATGCATAATTTTACTGTAATGTGCATTTTTAAGCAAACCATCCCTTTCATAATGTAAACACATTTTCATGGTGATTATACTGAGAATCTGCTTTCACTCATGGGGACCAAGTCACCCTAGACCTATGGATGATAATATCGATTACTCACATCATACAGGCTACCATGTGGTCTATGAAATTTATAAAATCAATGTTACATTGAAAACAACCTCAATAAGACTTAACGACTTTAATGAATGCACCCTATGCTAGGGTCCCACATTGACATCATCACAATAAAATTTCCTAACCTTATAAGGGATAAACATTCAAGATAGACCACCTATAATAGATACAAATCACAGCCTCCAAGATATGGGTATCAAAATACTAGTTGAGAAAAAATAAAAAACAACATATCATCTAGTGTATGTAGTACCATAAATAAAATCATGTTATCACAATCAAACATGGGTAACGTTACACTAGATTAGCTTATATAACAAGAAATAAAAAAATTTATCCCATTCCCAACAACCACACCAACATGTGAACATAATCAATCATGTTCCATAAAAATTCAAAAAATAGATTCATTATGGAAACAACTAGATTCATGATATAAAAATGTTAAGTAACTTTTTATATCAATGTCATCATAATCACAAAGTAAATCCACCCTTTTTTATTCTAATACTTCAGTTGAAACATAAAATGTTAATAACACTTCCTCACATTAAATATTATCATATATTTCAATAATTCAATGAAAATGATTTCCAAAAGGATCGTAAAACCTAAACCAATTTTTTATTTCAAGAATTAAGAAATATATTCACTCAATAAAACATGTTATTCCTAATATAATATCAAATAAAATCATATGCCAACCCATGTACTCAGAATTATCAAATTATGGAAAATTATAAATCAATAATGATTTTTATATTTTATATAAATTATTTCTATAATATATTTTTTATTCCTTTATATATATTAACTGACAATCTATAATAATTATCTGTTAATAATTTTCATAATTACCATCTGGGAATAATAATAATTTTTAATTTTTCAAATAAATATAATTATCCATTTTTAATACCCATGGTTTTAGGTATTTAAAATGTTTCTATGTATTTTTATGTATTTATATTGATTGGGTAATTTTTATTAGATTTTTGAGGGATTTCAGAAAGGTTTAAAGGATTTTCTTGGGCGTATGGTTTAAGCATGGTTCAGGGAAACTGTACAAATCTCTAAGAAAACATGTAGTTGGAGGTAGTGGAATTCTCATAGTCAATGAATGGTTTGTCTATAAATTCTGGAAAACTATGTGTGGTCCCTCTTGAAGAAGTATTAGGATCACAGTTATCGCACGGTTTGTTTAACCGTGTGATCTTACTATATGCCTCTTTAAAATAATGATTAAAACAACAGAACAAATAGGGATTAACATTAATCACCCCATTTCCTCTACCACTCGAGACACACTCGATATATCCTCTCCTATTGGGTTAGGGAACCTCTTACAACCATAACTGAGGCATTTAGAATGGATTTTTTGGTTCTTGGATATTAATTCGTCTCTGATTAGTCTTTTCTCTTGGTGTGTTCATGGTTTTCCTTAGATATTGTTATCTCTATCTCATTCCCACTCTCTAAGGAGTTTATATCTACATCAATGTCAGGTAAATATAGGTTTTCTTCCATAAAATGTTGAGATTTTCGATTTTTTTATATGTAAAGTGTTCTAGTACATTTTTTTTAATTTTCACTTGGATATTATAGTCTGGTTGTGTGTTGGTCGATTTCAACAGAACCCTAAGGTCAGTATCATCACTATCATATCAATGTTTATATAACTAGAAAGCATAAATTTCAAATTGAAATGTTTTTCTGGAAATATATAGTAATTTTGATGTATGAATGTTGGTGGAAAACCAATTTGTGTTGATTTTGGGATTTTGGGCAAAATTGGTTATTGTTGCTAAAGGTTCTTGTGGTTGGTTTTTAAAATTTTGATTTTGTAATAAATGGCATGGTTTATTTATGTAAAACAGTTTATGGAATATGGTTTTCAATAAAATAACAATTTTTTAGAAATTTGGGGTGGGATGTAAAATTTATTAAGGGGTTTTTTATTTAATGGGTACATAATTGATGAAATTCAGAATTATGATAGGATTTTAGATGTTCGTAAAGGATATTTTGGGTTAGAAATTGTGGTGTCATATGTCTTAGAATATGAATGTGTAAATGAATTGGAAATTTTTTATTTTATTGTAATTTTGTATTTGGTAAATGTTGTTGGATTATTTATATTATTATTTGGTTTTTCATGGATGAGAGTGATGAATAGTGGGAATAAATAACTTACTTTAATGAATAGTGGGAGTGAGGTTCCACTATAAATGGGGATGGGTTTTGATGTAAATTTCGACAACCATTGGTAACACTGAGCTTTTGTGTTTGTGGGAAACATGAGTATGTGGAGGCATATTCATGCAGCCATTCAATTTATAATTGTTTATGGCTATGAGAAATTGTTAATAACATGTTTGTTTTTATTTTTTTTAATTGGGTTTATTTGGGATAATTTCATTGGGTGACAATGTGTTTGACTTGTGTGAATTGTAAAATGTTTCAATGTCATATTATAAATTTCTTGGATAAATGTGTTAATTTTCTAATCCTAGTGGCATGTGTAGGTACTTAATTTGGGGAAAACCTACTGAGTACTATTACTCACACTCATCTTTGGAACATTGGTGCATGTGCAGATGTTGTAATTTGGGACATAGATAAATGTAAGGAATCTCATTTCCATAGTGTTTCATTGGGATGACTTGGAAGTGATGAGGTATTAAGAGTATCGTTCTTGGTCTGGAACTTTGGAGTTATGTCATGGCTTCTTCGATTTTTGGTGTTTATTATTCTCCATGGTACAATAATTTTTAAGGGGCATGGTTTAGTGGGATAGACCTTTGGGTATTTTTATTGAAAAGGTTTGATTTTATGGTTGTATCTCAGAAATTTGTGGGGTTGGTTTAAATTTTTGGAATTCATCATATAGATTTGGTAGGTTATGGCATGTTTTTTTTTGTTAATTTTATTCTAGGTTAAAATAATTCTTCAATTTTTCTTGAATCCATAAGAAATTTATTCCCATCATTTGGGTCATTTGGAAGGTTGCTTATGGCCTAGTAACACCTCCACCTCAAATCATTCCAAAGAGGAGGGGCGATATGTTACAACTTTTATATTTTTATTATGAAAACTATTTTAAATAATTATTTTATAATTAAATGATAAATTACATTTGATAATTCATTAAAATTATATTCTTATAATTTCAGAACAATTATCTAGTGGTTTGTTTAATACTATCCATTAATAATATCATATGTTTTTATTTTGAAAATTGTTTTAATTATACATTATATTATATTAGGTTATCATAGGTACAATTAAATCAAACACATAAACACTCAACCAAGGATAAATGAAAAGTTGGTTATATATTTTATTCACACCTTAACCATGTAAAAATTATCATTTTACAATATCATTAATTCAACTCCCTTATTAATCTATGAATTAACAAAAAAAATTATGGTTGATTAAATATAAAATCACTAATATTCATATTTTCATAAATAGTTTTAATAGTTTATAAAAAAATTAACAATACAAAGATTTATTCCCCTAACCCTTCTCACCAAGAGTTTTTGGATTGGTTTATAAATAGTAATCAGATAACATAAATTCACATGTCCAATATCATGTTCTATTAGTAAACTATAGGGTAGATAAATAATAATTCCACTATATTAATGATATATTCAATTACACATATTTGATCATATATTGTAATATAATTCATTAAATTTTCATCTAATAAACATAAACAAGATTTAATAACATAAAATCAAAAAGGGGCACAATTCAAGAAAATAAAAAAGTCTCAATAATTGAATTAGAAATATTGTATAAATGACAAACATATAATGTAATATTAATCAATATATATGAAATAAATAATACATGGATAAGGAAATAATTATATAATATCATGTAAATAGTTTTATTTTTTTCATTATGATTGAAATAATGGGAATTAATAATTTTAAAAAGTATTTCTTTGGGTCTATATTTCAAAAAAAACATACAAAACATTTATAAAAGTTTTTAATAATATATCCAAGATGGTTAATGTGACATAGATGTACCTTCTGGAACCATATTATTCTAATACTCTCTGATTCCCCAAAAATAATAATGCATTCGATTATATAAAAAAGATTATGAATAACTATACAGGATAATTTATAATATTAACCTATTTAACATAGTTTTTCAGTGAATCTAAATTCAAAGATTTTTATTGTATATACTAAATTAATACAAAAAATAATATTATCATTCTATTTTAAATAAATTTAAAAGGTCTATTAATGTTATTTTTGTGTGTCATATATGGAATAATGGTTGATCCATGTTATTCAAATATGTTCTCTTATTGTGTAAAGAATATGAAATTTTATTTATCAGTGTTTATTTATATTATTTTTATCCATGATTTTAGTAAAGTAATTACAATTATTATTTATTTTAGGAGACCAAAGTAAGTATGGATACGTACTCTATATAAACAAGGTTAACATGATGAAAATTTATTTTAGGAAAAGTGTCATGCCCGGCTAATTTTAATAACCTAAGAGGGGGATGAATCAGGGTATGACAAATTAAAACAATAACCCCTTTGGATATTATTTTGTCATTAGAATACATTTCAATCTCACATTATATTAGTAGAATATGAATTGAAATTAAATCATTTAATAGAAATAAAAATTTTATTATGTTCACCCACAATGGGATACATCGAATAATAACAAAATGGAAATGTTTCGATGTACTAAATCCACTAAAAGTGAACTACAATTTAAATGTTCGGAGTGAACAAAATGGCCCCTAGTTTACAACCACTCACAATTTGAAATATCTCTATTTATCAAATAAATTATTCTCAATTATTCGTCATAACATACTCATTATATTTATTGAATCAATTCATTTTACTATTCATTTAGTGTACCACTGAGTTCCACTTTCATCCACATTATGAATTCAGACTCATCATTGATACACCGGGAAACATAAATATTTTTTAGAAACATTTTTTTACTTCAATGAAACTCTATTACATACATAAAACATAATAATTTATTCCATAAAAAATAAATACCCTACTTATACCTTTCACACAACTCCATTCTTACGAGAATCTCAATACTTGCACCCTAATCCCTTCTTGCGTGTGACTCCCTACTTTTGTTGAAACTCTCTACAAACATACACTCACTACATTCATCATTTGAAGATGAATTTTCCTATATGTATTGATCATATTAACATGAGGTGTGTGGACTCATATTTATTGTCATTTTAGTTACCATGTGTGCAACTTGCACAACTTTTCCTGAGAGTGCCAGTCTTATTATCACAAGTCTCATTCACACATACTCACCCTTTACAAAACTCCAAAACTTGTGTTATCCTCTATCAATTTCCAAATTTTTATATAATAATCATCAAAAATGGATGGCACACAACTTTAAAAACCTCTTCATCACATCTAACCAAATTTCCTTTACCAAAAATATTCTTTATATTATCCTATTTATGGACCCAAAATTTTTGAAAACACTCTAATATTGATCCAACTTATATACAATAATTTTGTATGACCTCCAGATCATTCATTCCATTATCATGGATACTTTTAAACATTTTTTGTCTACGTCGTCCTTATAACTCCACAAATAACCATGGAAACATTCTTTATCAACAAACATATTCAATCCAGAAATAATTCACTTTTACCTTGTCACATACATAACTTATTTTAAATTTATTTTTAATTTATTTTCCATTCATGCTTTGTTTTGGGGGTTTCCAAAGGTTTTATGGAGAATAGGTGAGTTTTCATGAATTGGGCCAAACCGTGAGCCCAATTCCAGATTTAAAAATAAATTTTGTTTCTTTTATAAAATTTTCATTTTTTAATATTTTTCCGTAATTCCAACTCTTAAATGTCCTCCCCTAATATATTGACACAAAATTTAAATTTTTAGCCTTTATAAATCCATAATCATGGGGGATATGGGTTTTTATTTGAGAATTGGGCCAACCCAAAAGCCCATTTTCCAGTTTTAAATTGTTTCTTTAAGTTTTTAATATCTTATTCATTATAATGAAATTTTCGGTGATTCTACCTCCCCCTAGACCCTAAGAAGACCATGAGCGCTCCCATTCATTTTCCCCATCTTTGGAGCTCGTTTGCATCGAGATTGAGTGCTGAAATTCTCAGGGTTTTAAAATCGGGAAGATTTGAGTAGGTAAGTTATTTCCATCATAACACTCTCAATTCTTACTATGTTTCCCCCATTCTAGTTCCTATATGATCTCATAATCCTTATTCGAACATCCCTTGAATGGTTGGATGTTTTCAAATTCAGATTCGGGTGGATTTTGGGTCGTTTTATTCAAGATTGTTTCGAGTAAGTGTTTCTCTCTTCAATTTTTCATTATCCTTAGGGTTTCCTCCCTCTTTAATTATGTTCTAAAATGTCCAGATGTTAGGGTTCGATCCTCAAGTCTTATATGGTATCTTTTGGGTCATTTTTTTGTGGTCTAGGTCTGGATTTATATTCCTTGTGGTGCGGCGGTGGTGCGCTTAAGGTTTCGCACCAAGTTTTGAGGGTTTCGACTCAAAAGGTAGGTGATTCCAAGTGTAACCATTTTATGATGAGTTAGCTTGCTTGGTTTATTAATTTAGTATATTTATAATCTTCTTTTGGTGGTGTGAAATCTATTTTTTGATGAATTTGGTTAAACATTTAATTTTTAGTTGTATTTTAGCTTGAAATTGGGTACTTTTCATGTGTGACTCTTGGGGTAATGTTTGGGTTTAGTTTATAACATATGAAAGTGATTTATTAGTCTTGAAAGGGGATTCCAATTCTGGTTTGATAATTCCTTATTATCATGTAATCCTTGAAAAGAGATTTTTGATTGAGTTTAAGGTGTAAAACTATGTTGTACTTCTTGAAGGTGATTTATGAAAACATGTGTTTTTCATGTGTATATTTGTGGTATTATTTGATGTATTTTTATAAAACTTGGGGTGCTTTAATAATTGTTTTAGGGATGAAAATTCTATTTTGGATTGTTATTGGTATGATTTTGGTTTTTAATTAGGGGTTTGAAATGGGTTTAGTGTGCAAACAATGGTTATACCTCTTGGGTTTGTTTTATAAAAATTGCAAATGTTTTATTTGGTTAAACAAAGTTGCGAAAGGGTGTATATGTACTGTTTGGGTGAGTGTGTTCACCTAATGTGGGTTTTTTAATGGTAAAGTGGTGATTTGATATGTCAAACATTTTTAGAATGTTTTATAAATTGCTGAAATGTTTTACTAAATTGTATTTTTTATGAGAAACATGGGTGTGGGATATTTCATGTGAGTTTATTGATAAAATGAATTGTGAAGGTGAGAAGGGTATTATGTGAAATGTGTGTGGGCTGTTATGTGAGTTTAATTTCTTGTAATGGTTTTGTAAAATCGTTTAAAGGATTTGTGGAAGTGTTAAAGAAATGGGAAAAGTGTTGTAGGGAATTTTGGTGTGAGTTTGATTTCAAAATACATTTGAATGAAAAGTGGAATTTTTGACTTGTGTGATGTACATGGGGCTGTTTTGTTAATGTGTGATTTGGAAGTGATATTTTCATGTGAAAACTATAATTCTTGGATTTTTGAACTTGTTTGAGAACAAAGGGAAAACCCGGGTATCTAGGTGGTTGGACGTGTACTAGTATGCTAGTGAATCTGTGAGGTTTGGCCTCAGTTTCACTTAGCAAGATTGACAGTTACAACTCTAACTAAACTATGATGATGATGATTGGGGACCACTAGGTTATATTTATGATACCTACTAGTGGATCGTTCATGAGAATAGATATTTTTGGTGGTTACTCTCACCGAGATATGAGGTACCTGGGACCCACAGCTAGCTAGTTCCTAGGGGTTATTTCCTATTACTTTTTCTCATTAGATCCTTTGTACTTATCGTCGGCATACGGTATTGTTGGCTAGAAAATTCAGTAGCTTTGTTATTTATTTTAAAAAATTTGGTCCTTTAAAATTATCCCACATGAAAACTATTTTCATTTATTATTCCATCCTTTAAAAAATTGTAACTAGCATTTCTTATATACAAAACTTGCAATGATTTTTGTCATGAAATGTTTATCACATGGAATCTCTTAGAGGTGGTATCCTACTGTGCTTTCTCTCACACACTACTTACACCTTTGTGTGTAAGTAGATTTTCTTATTTTATGTCACAGGTTTGGGTACAGGATTATGCCATTGGTTCAGGTTTTTAGCTGTCCATTGGGATGCAGTGTCATGGAGATGGCTTAAGGGCGGTGCCTCTTTCCATGTGGAAGTTCTTGGGCTGTTTTTATTTTGTTATGTACCATTGTAATGGTCTTTAAACATAGTTTTAACTTATGTATTTTAGTTCTGAAATTTTTTAAAAGACGGTTTTAGTTGAAAAATCCAGATTTGTTTTATTGAGTTTGTTTCTTGTTTAATGTTTATAAAATTAGGTAAATCGTTCCCAATTATAATGATATGATACCCGGGCACTTGTTCCAGCCCGTGGGGATCAGTAATGCCCTTCAGGCCTTGGAAAGGTTTGGTTTTGGTGTCGTTTTGATGGCGACCAGATCCGGTTCGTGACAAAATGGTATCAGAGGAGGTTCTTGTTAACTCTTTGGGTCACGTTATTTAGGGAACAGTCAGGATAGTATAAAGTTAGGATTGATGGGACTTGGTAGTTCAGTTATGGGTAGTGTGCCTGATCACCACACCTCATGATGGGATTCTAGTCACCAGGGCATGTCAGGATTTATCTAATTCCATTGGTTTTCTTGGTTTGATTATGATTAGGGGAAATGAAAAGGGAGTCGGGTTAATGGTATCAGTGAGCTCACAGGGCCTGGAAAGCCATGTGAAGCCGGGTATATTCTCTAGAAAACTCGTTGTGTTAGTGAAGTGATTGGAAAATGGCTGCCAACCATATTTCCAAGTCACCCACTGAAACTATTTTCCTCTCCCATTGTTTTGTGCTTTAGTTTTGAAATCTTGGCACTTTGGTTTTAAGGTGACTTGGTTTTAAGAAGCGTAAAGTTTTTATGAAATGATTTTCAAATAAAGAGGGAATGGTTTGGTTTATTAAATGGAAGAACTGAATTTTCAGAATTGTTTTGAAATTTAAAATGGTGTGCTTACACCTCTTTGAAAGCAGGAACTATATTGAAGTTGGTTTTGAAAAGTGTTTCCAATAGAGTTTTATAAAAAATCTGAGTGTGTTTCAATGGGATGAGATGTTTTGAAATTGATTTGAATATCTTGAAAGTGAGTTATTTTCTAAATGGTTGTGACTTTTTGAAAATTTTTATAAGATGTGAGTTGGGATTTTGATCTTGTGGTTAGCGGTTTTGAGAAAAAAGGATGTGTTGGTTGACCGTTTTGGTTTTGAAAAGTGGAATGAATTTTTGTTTTAACCTTTGGTATTTTCGTGAGCAACCACATGCATGGGGTGATATGGGAAGATGGATGTTTGATGACATGACTGGATGAGTGTCGAGATGGATATGAGGAGGGTGCCCAGTGTGGCACAAAATCATGCATGTGTAAGGCCCATGGGATACAATTGGTGGATGTGCTAACCGCTGAACCATTTGTTTTCAAAGAAATGTTTTTAAAGAGAAACATGAAGACTTGATGAATTGTTTGGAATGGATAATATTATGTGTTTTTTAAATGTTGATGTTGTGGGATGTTTTGAGTCCAAGAACCCCTCATGTTTGAACTGTGTTTTGGGTTTGGGTTTGGTTAGTAAGTTGTGTTATAGGGACAGTTAGTGTTCTCTTATGAAAAATGTTTTGGGAAACCTTTATGATGGTTCCCTTCATGTGTTTGGATCTGGTCTGTGGTATATCTTGACAAATGGACCATCTTGGTTGGGTCCTTGGGTTCAACAGTTGGATAAGGTACACCCCCATTAAAGGTTAGTTCACAACTCAAGTGCAACCAAGATTGTTTCGCCGTTTGAAGACCCTACAGTTGATCAATATAAGGAATATTTTTCTTGAGATTTTTAGATTGAGTCTACACCCATTCCTTTCTTTGATTTTTATATCCTCTTGTAACATGAGAGTTCTCGTGGAAGGGTTAATGAGACCATAGTTTCTTATGTTTCCTGATTCGTCTAAGGTGGATGTGGTCTAGGGTTGTTAGTGTGGATGAGTGTCTTGATGGTGTCTAAGAGGGCCTTTGGGGTTCTTCAAAGATTCTTTGAAGCATGAGTTCATGTTAAACCACCAGTGTGGGAAATATGGTCACGATAGGTAATTGTGGACACTTTCTAGAATTGTGTGTTTTTTGGGGATGTTGTATAAGGTTCCTCTCCATGCATTGTTTATATCAGTCGCAATGGCCATGTTTGGTGATGCCTTATGATGTCATGTGCTCGATTGACCATATAGGTGAAAGTCGTGAAATCCTCCGAGAGTGTCTGTTGTGTTGGGTGAATGTATCCCTTAGAAAAACATCAAAATCATCCATTTTAGAGGAAGGTGAGTGTAGGTGTTCTTTACTTCTATTGTTTCTCACCTGAAGAAACAAGGTGTGATGTGTGTGCATCTTCTTAGCCCTTGTTTCAGTGAAATATCAGGATAGGGTAAAGTGAATATGGAATTTTTTATGTCTGGAAAACTTATCTTGGGTTGCGGTGTAGTTTTTGGTGTCACCGAAATAAGAATTCTCATTCAGTGGGTTTCTGAAAACTAACTGCAAGGCCGAAGATGCTTCAATCATTTGAGCTCCAACCATAGGTCTCGGAGAGAAGCTGGCTCGTAGTCAGGGGAAATCACAGGGTCATTTAAACCTTTGTACAAAGTCTTATCCTAAATATGAAAGATATGATGAGTTTAAACCTCTAGTATCATTATCTTTATTCTTCTTTTTTAACGTTTGGTGGAAATAGATGGAGGGCCTTGTACCCATGGCATCGCCCAATTTCATTCCCTCCCCCTTTGGTTTCCATTGAGTCATTGGAGAATGGTTGGAAAATTGGATAGACATGTTGAGCACATGGTTTGTGAATGATTAAGAGAGGCTGTGTGCCTGGAAGCCATGTAGGAAAATTGTTCAGCACAGTTAGTTCACGGTTTCACAAACTGTGCGGACTAACTGTGCGACCTTCCCAAATCTTGAAATTTTTGGGTCTTTCTGTGCCGGCCCATACTGGTCGATTAAGATGGTTGGTTCGTATGGTGGGGAGAACCACTATGATTCTCATTTATGTTCCTTAGGAAATTTTGAATGGAAGTCTACCCAAGGTACCAGGGAGTCCGTTCAGGCCTCCCCCTATTAGTGTCCTGATTATGTCTCAAAAAAATATTGGTTGTCTCTTATAGTGGGGAGCTTATTTGTGTCCCCCCGTACCAGTAACATAGATTTATCTATGGTTTGTCTTGGTGTAGATAGTCTCGTTCATATATATATAGCTACCAACATCTTCCTTGAGTAAACATTGGGACTGGATAGAACCCAATGGTTTAGTTAAAGTAAGGTAAGTGTAACCTTGTTCAAAGTTGTTGTTCGTTTGGGTGAATTGCTTGAGTCTTGTTCGGATAGTGTTTGAAGAGTTTTATTTTGGGATAAAGTATGAATGTTATTGTTCCTTTCAGTTAAGTGTTGTATGTTATGTTTGTGAGATTAATCCTTCCTTAATTGATCACTGGAGGTGTTTTGGCCTTTGGGGGTGAAACCTCGCAAGGGAGTACCTATTGGTTTCTCAATGGGTTTTGGTTGTTGTTTTAACCTTGCTGTGACATTCCAGGGCGGAAAGTTTTCAAGGTGGAGAGAATTTTCACATACATAACTTATTTTAAAGTTATTTTTAATTTATTTTCCATTCATTCTTTGTTTTGGGGGTTTCCAAAGGTTTTATAGAGAATAGGTGAGTTTTCATGAATTGGGCCAAACCGTGAGCCCAATTCCAGATTTAAAAAAAAAATTTCTTTTATAACTTTTTCATTTTTTAATAATTTTCTATAATTCCAACTCCTAAATTTCCTCCCCTAATATATTAACACCATATTTAAATTTTGAGCATTTATAAATCCATAATCATGGGGGATTTGGGTTTTTATTTGAGAATTGGGCCAACCCGAAAGCCCATTTTACAGTTTTAAATTGTTTCTTTAATTGTTTAATATATTATTCATTAGAATGAAATTTTCGGTGATTTTACCTCCCCCTCGACACTAAGAAGCCCAGGCGCGCTCCCATTAATTTTTCCCCTCTTTGGTACTCGTTTGCAGCGCGATTGAGTGCTGAAATTATTAAGGTTTCTAAAATCGGGCAGATTTGAGGAGGTAAGTTATCTCCAAAATAAATCTCTCAATTAATACTCTTTTTCCCCCATTTCAGTTCTTATATGATCTCATAATCCTTATTCGAACATCCCTTGAATGGTTGGATGTTTTAAAATTCATAATCTGGTGGATTTTGGGTCGTTTTATTCAAGATTGTTTTGAGTATGTGTTTCTCTCTTCAATTTTTCTTTCTCTTTAGGGTTTCCTCCCTCTTTCATTATGTTCTAAAATGTCCAGAAGTTAGGGTTAGATCCTAAGGTCTGATTTGGTATCTTTTGGGTCAATTTTTGGTGGTCTAGGTCTGGATTTATATTCCTTGTGGTGCGGCGGTGGTGCGCTTAAGGTTTCGCACCAAGTTTTGAGGGTTTCGACTCAAAAGGTAGGTTATTCTAAGTGTAACCATTTTATGATGAGTTAGCTTGCTTGGTTTATTAATTTAGTATATTTATAATCGGATTTTTGTGGTGTGAAAACTATTTTTTGATGAATTTGGTTAAAAATTTAATTTTTCGTTGTATTTTAGCTTGAAATTGGGTACTTTTCATGTGTGACTCTTGGAGTAATGTTTGGGTTTATTTTATAACATATTAATGTGATTTATTAGTCTTGAAAGGGGCTGCCAATTCTGGTTTGGTAATTCCTTATTATCATGTAGGCCTTTAAAAGAGATTTTTGATTGAGTTTAAGGTGTAAAACTATGTTGTACTTCTTGAAGATGATTTATGAAAACGTGTGTTTTTCATATGTATCTTTGTGGTATTATTTGATGTATTTTTATAACACTTGGGGTGCTTTAATAATTTTTTTAGGGATGAAAGTTCTGTTTTGGATTGTTATTGGTATGATTTTGGTTTTGAATGAGGGGTTTGAAATGGGTTTAGTGTGCAAACAATGGTTATACCTCTTGGGTTTGTTTTATAAAAATTGCAAATGTTTTATTTGGTAAGACAAAGTTGAAAAAGGGTGTATACGTACTTTTTGGGTGAGTGTGTTCACCTAATGTGGGTTTTTGAATGGTAAAGTGGTGATTTGAGATGTCAAACATTTTTAGAATGTTATATAAATTTCCGAAATGTTTTACTAAATTGTGTTTTGTGTGTGAAACACGGGTGTGGGATGTTTCATGTGAGTTTATTGATAAAATGAATTGTGAAGGTGAGAAGTGTATTATGAGACATGTGTGTGGGCTGTTATGTGAGTGAATATATTTTAATGGTTTTTTAAAATCGTTTAAAGGATTTGTGGAAGTGTTAACGAAATGGGAAGTGTTGTAGGCAATTTTGGTGTGAGTTTGATTTCAAAATGCATTGGAATGAAAAGTGGAATTTTTGACTTGGGTGATGTACATGGGGCTGTTTGGTTAATGTGTGATGTGGAAGTGATATTTTCGTGTGAAAACTATACTTCTTGGATTGTTGAACTTGTTTGAGCACAAAGGGAAAACCAGGGTATCTAGGTGGGTGGACGTGTACTAGTATGCTAGTGAATCTGTGAGGTTTGACCTCAGATTCACTTAGCAATATTGATGCTTAAAACTCTAACTAAAATATGATGATGATGATTGGGGACCACTAGGTTATGGGTATAATCCCAACTAGTGGCTCGTGCACGATAACGGATATTTTTTGTGGTTACTCTAACCGAGATACGAGGTACCTGGGACCCACACCTAGCTAGTGCCTAGGGGTTATTTCCTATTACTTGTGCTCATTAGATCCTTTTTACTTACCGTCGGAATACGGTATTATTGGATGGAAAATTCAGTAGCTTTGTTATTTATTTTAAAATTTTTGGTCATTTAAAATCATCCCACATGAAAACTGTTTTCATTTATTATTGCATCCTTTAGAAAATTGTAACTAGCATTTCTTATATACAAAACTTGCAATGATTTTTGTCATGAAATGTTTATCACATAGAATATTTCAGAGGTTCTATCCTACTAGGCTTTCTCTCACACCCTACTTACACCTTTGGGTGTAAGTAAATTTTCTTATTTTATGTCACAGATTTGGGTACAGGATTTATGTCATTGGTTCTGGTTTTTAGCTGTCCATTGGGATGCAGTGTCGTGGAGATGGCTTGAGGGCGGTGCCTCTTTCCATGTGGAGGTTCTTGGGCTATCCTTATTTGGTTATGTACCATTGTATTGGTCTTTAAACATAGTTTTTACTTATGTATTTCAGTTCTGAAATTTTGTAAAAGACAATTTTAGTTGAAAAATCCAGATTTGTTTTATTGAGTTTGATTGTTGTTTAATGTTTATAAAATCAGGTAAATCATTCCCAATTATCATGATATGATACCCGGGCACTTGTTCCAGCCCTTGGGGATCGGGAACGCCCTTTGGGCCTTGGCACGGGCTGGTTTTGGTGCCGGTTTGATGGAAACCAGATCCGGTTCGTGACATACCTTTTGTTGTTTTCCCCAAAAAAAACATCCTTCATGTTGAAATACATTAATGAAATATGTGATGTTCTCCTAAAGTCATGTTTGATTCACTTGAAACTTCTTAGAGCCTATATGAGTTAGTTCATAAGAATAATACCATAGAAAAATTCAAGGAACTATGTAGAGACCTGAATACTGACGTGCATGGACATTACATTACTTTTGACGAAAACTTAGTACATAACAAAAACAGACACACAAAGACTGTAATAGTTTAGTGTCTTTGGAAACTCGGAATATAATCTTCTAATCGTGGTGAAAGATCTTCCAAATCTCCCATAAAGATCTTCCACTTTTTGTTTCCTTACCTAAAACTTTTATTTTAATCCTGGGGGAAAATAAAACATAAAAAGGGTGAGCTCAAATGCTTAGTAAGGGTGAGTATGGATAAAATAAAACATACCATATACATTTGAACATAAAAACAAGAACATAATGTTTAAACATCAAAAGCTTGAGCAATGACATAAAACATGGAAGTACCTAAGGCATAGATCATAAAGAAACAATAAGCATGATAAAATAGCTTGGGAATAAAACATGTAATTTTGGAAACCATTAAGCACATGATATGATTTCCATATTATCCAAGGCATTGATTCCAAGACCATCTTAGTGGGAAAAGTCCCTTTCTGAATCGAGTTCACTCCTTGTTCCAGTCCTGTATTACTAAACCGGTTTGACTTGCCATTCCATCCATGTCTATCTCATGAGATATAAATCTTTACCCAATGCATTGGAGGGAGATAGAGGTTCCACCCATCTCATAATGAAATCATTATTACTTGTGACACAAAATAAACATACATCATTCATAATAACCCAATAAATAAAAAGGGTTTCATAAACATCATCCCATTATCACATAATCCAGATAAAAGAAATGGATATCATTTCATAATAAGAAAAGTGAAACCATGTAAATCTTAGAGACATGATACTTGAAACATACACATATGAAATAATGTCATCTTAGATGAAAACTAGTTTTGATAAAACACTTGAAATGAATTCTTGAGGAAAATATCCTTTCTTCTTCAAAATCATTCTCTTTTTACAAAATGTCATGCAATTTTAAAAGAAAAGGATTTTCTTGAAAATATTAATGAAATATTTTTGAGGAAGCTTCATGAAAATAAAGCTTTATAAAACCGTAAAAATGCATTCATGTCGTATAAGTTAAAAAAAACATTCTTCTCATACTTTTGCTGGAAAAGTCGAAAAGTACCTCGTACGAAAAATGAAAAAGATTCCTTTCATATCCTTTACTAAAAACTCACAGAAGGGTAAAATTGGATTTAAAAAATTTTAGGTGGATGGAAACAATATTACATAATGAGGTAACATAGATTTGGATGATAAAATACACCCCAGTAAATACCAAAGTATAAACAATCTCAGATAAAAATGAGATTGAAAATTTATCCCTTACCTTAGGTCTGATATGCTTCGTACGTATCCGAACCTCCTGTATAATGATATAAATAATGTTATTGAATTATTAAAGAATCATATTAATTGTTATTATATCATATATGTTTCACTTATGACTTTATATTACCTGTTCTTTTGTAAATTCCATGTTAAAGCAGCATTTTGGGTAAAATCATTTTATTTATCGTATGTCTTTCGACTTGTCTTTCTGGATATTATTACTTATATACTGATTTACATAATTCCAGAATGTAAAACATGATTTATATATAATATATATTCATCATATACATATATATTATAGATCGATAAAAGGAATGAAATACACCGTTCATGGAGACGGTAGGCCGTACGTACGCATGAACGTTGTTTTTGTTTCCCTTTTGAATTGAATGGAATTAAGTAAATGACATAGATATATATATATAAATAAATCCAATATCATTATTATGTCATATATTTCATTATTATTCATTATATATACTTTATAATCATTCATGAATGGTTAACATGGAGAGTGAATCTCATCGCGTCGTGGAGATGGTAGTCCGTACGTACGCACGAGCGATGATATCATTCCCAAGATCGTGGAATTGTATTAAAGTGTATGTATAATATTACAGAATCAATATAACTTTACAATAATCATATATATTCATTACTTTCACCATTATACCCATCCATGTAAGGTGGTGGTGGAAAATAGATTACACCACGGCGTGGAGACGGTATTCTGTACGTACGCACGCGCGGTGATTTCATTTTCCGTTGGATGGATAGATGGTGAAATATAGTTGTTTCATAATTATAATAACATATCATTATATGAGTGATACTTATGTTATTAGTTCATAATGAAACAACTAAATAAGAATAAGTGGAAGAAGAAATAAAGATGAATGAATCGGTAACGGGCATTACCTCTTCTTTGAAATGCCTCTTTGAGACCTTCTCTTAGGGCACTACAATTGGTCTTTGAAGAAGACTAGGACCTCTAAGATGTTTCTAGGGAAGTGTGGAAGTGAAATGGGCAGGGTTTGGCCGAGCTTGAAGGCTCAAATTGGTGTTAGGAGGAGAGGGAGGAGGTGCCCTTTTATAAGGGAGGAGAGGGGCACCTTTGGAATAACTAAAAATATTATTTTATTATAAAGTCAAATTCGGTTTTTAATAGATCCAAATTGATATATTTATAAGATAAGGTGGGTATGGGTTTAAATCCTCTCATAAAATAGAATTTAGACAAGTTTAGGTATCAATTTTAACCTTATCATTTAGATTTAACTTTAAGTTAGATAATTTAACTTTTACCTTGTCTTCTTGTTTTCTTACACTATAAGGTTAATAAACTTACTATATCAAGACAAACGAACCCCAAGTTGTTTATTATTAATATATATAACCTTATTTAAGTCATTTTCCAAACCTTAGATTTTTAGGAATAAAATAACAATTAATAATATAATATTTGTTTTAAAAACAATTTTATGTCAATTTTGACACTATTTGGTGATTGATTTTTGTGAAAATCATAACAGAATGATTAGTTCGAAAAAAAATTAATTAAATCAATACTAACATGTCATATTAACATATAGAATTTATTAAATTCATAAAAAGTCTCAAATTACATTTATTTGGGTATTTATAACCTCAATTATGTCAATATTTCATTAATAAGATAATTACTGCATCATCATTGTGTCATAAATAAATTAAATTATCTAATGTCTAAAAATTATAAATAAAATACCAATATGTTGGAAATATATTTAGCTTTCTAATTAATATTTATAGACGAATTTATCTTATGTATAACCCTATATTAAAAATGATTTAGTTATTAAATCTTGATTTTAACTATTTCAACCCTTCTTTAAATAAATTGATAATAAATGTCATAATCTAATCCAAGTGGGCCTAAATGGTCATATTTTATTCCTAAGGTTGTTTTTCGTCTAATTACACTTATCCAATAGAATTAGGACATGTGTTAGGGTAATAATAATATCATTGTTACCCTTAACTACCCTATTTACTTTTAACCGTGGTAAAAAAAAGTAAAAAGTTACTATTCACCAAAAATTATTTTCATCTCATTGAACCAAATTTTTGTCCTTGATATTAACTGTGTCTCTCGGATTTTTGAAATTCCACTCACAGAAGCGGTAAAATTAAGTTTTATGAAAAAATTCTGTTTTTTAACTACCACTTAGTGGTTTCACTATTCATCAAAAAATGAAAGCTTCTAGAAAAATACCAAAAATTTGGCCTAAGCTATATTTGATATTATGAATTCAAAAATGATATTTATTTTACCAAATTCAAAACATATTAGTTACATTAACTAATTTAAAAATTAATTCTCGTCGTCAAGACAAATAGCGTGTTTTTAAGAGATAATAACTATCAAAAGATTGACACTTGTTTATGTCTGGTTTAAATGTGAAATTATATCCAATGACCAAAATTGTATTAAATTGTAAAAATATATTCTAAATATACTTTAAAACCACTCAAATTAATAATTTATCACTATTAATTATTTCGATTAAAAAAGTTGTTTTTAATTAAAATTTAGTAATTTTCACTATTCATCGAAATATGAAAGTTATCCGAAAAGTACCAAAATTTCACCCTAAGCTAATTTTGATATTCTGAATCCAAAAATGAAGTCCGTTTTGAAAGATAAAATTTATAAAATTTCAAAAATTGGGTATTACTATTTATAACAGATAGTTCATAATAATATTATAATAATATCTCATTTAGTGAAACTCGGTATTGCGTACTACACGCGCTATCGTGGAAGGTCGTAATTTCATGTAATGAAAGCCAAGTCAGGGATGTTTTTAGTGCAAGCTCCTTTTGGTGTATCATACAACACAAGACATCAATAAAATTAAAAAGAATATTTTTCATAAAATCTTAGGGTGTTACATTCTACCCCCCTTAAAATGAATTTCGCCCTCGAAATTCGTCAGGGTTATAAATGGTTTACTACCCGAAAGTTTCTTTAATAGAAACCCACATTGTAAAAAGGAATACAAAAACTTGGTTTTAAAAACTAAAGTATGAAACGTAACGGTTACCCAAATTAACTAATCACTGGGTTTCTACATAGGAGAACATAGGTGAAAATATGGATTTGGAAGAGAAATCTAATAGTCATGTTCTGATGGAGAGTGGTATAGAACATGGCTATGAAAAAGACAAAAATCACAAAGCCATAAATTTGTGATGATCTAGGGTACCATCTGATTCATCGGATATAAGGGCACTATGACAACATTTTTGGTTTTCAAGATCATTTCCCTAAAGTCGAAGAATTTGAATTAGAATAAATACATACTTTATTTTGGAACAATCTCACTGTTGTTCGTGCCTTGAACAATTTCCACTTCATCTGTTAAAGAAATGAAGTTGAATTTGTTATTCGTGAAGTGTTAGCAGATCATGTGATAGAATGACGGCTCATTCCATCTATCTCGAACAAAAGGTTAGCAAAAGTTATTAAATATACATAAGTCGATCTATAGTGAGATTAATCATATATGGTTTGTAAAATGGACTTATACTTCATAAATCATACTCCTTAATAAAATAAAACTAGTTTATACTAAACAAGGACTTCATGTAGGCCAGTGGTAGGCGATAAAGGTCAGTCGCACTTTGGTTGTGGGTTCGATTCCCATAGCCTTGTCTGACGTGATGGGTTGTCTCCCATCCTGCAGGTTGTCCTTTTTCTAAAACTACATTACAATAAAATCCCATCAGTAATATTGAAAAAAATTATATCCTTAAACAATACTAACATATGTCCAACATAATCCATTCCAACCATTAGGCTTATCTAAAATACTTCGGTCCAAGCTCGTAGTATAAGAAAACGATTACTTGAAATGTCATCAACCAAGCATGTGAATACCATCATTTATCCCCAATATATCTTGTTGGTCACATTCCAAACATTTGAAGGCCTTAATCATGTATTCTCTTGAAAAATGAATACCCATTGAATCTTAGTGAAAACATGAGTGCTGTCAAATGTTAACTCTTTTCACATACCAAAACCTCAAACCATGATATAACTATTTCCTTATATCAGTCATGAGCCCATGAATACTGTCAAACATTTCATTTTCTCCTTATCCCTTCATTATGCGAATATCATCTTTTTTCCAAAAATATCTCAATCACTTTCCATGGTTACCGGTACCATAAAATTATTGAAAACCACAATATACCAATACATAAATATTCTAATATTCCACGATACTATATACAACATTATTTTGGAATCCCATTATATAAACACTTAATCATTCCACCACATCGTTTTCATATTCAACATCGCCAATAGTGATCGCATGTTACTTCCCTTTGTCCTTTTCCTTAAGTGGTTTCTCATGTTGATCATCACTAACCCTTGGATTAGGGAATTTATTAGCATAATTCCCCATTTCCTTGCACTTGAAGCATTGAAGTTTTGGTGGTGCGTTCTCTATAGTCTTTTCTTTATTCACATCATTAGAAACCCTATTTCCATTACTTCAACACTCAGCTGCTTGATGACCTTCTTTTCCACACTTAAAACATTTTATAGTCCCTTTAATACAATCTCCACCATGCTTCATTCCACACTTTGAGCGTAAGGAAACATTCGTCTTCTTTTCACCATTATTTTGAGATTTCTCATTGAACTCCATCTTTCGTTTCTTGTCAAAACCATGAGATGGATATGTAACTCCAACTTCCATTTCTACCTTGATAGCACAACGCACAATTTCTTCATATCTAATGAAGTCTCTTATAGCTAATTCCCTTCGAATACTTGGTTTTAAGCCACTGAAGAATCGATCAACTTTACTTTCAGGTTGGATGATAAAGCCAGATGCATACCTTGAAAGCCTTGTAAAATTCTCTTTATATATACCAACAGATTCATCATCCTTTTGCTTTAGTTCAAGAAACACTTTCTCCATCTTTGTAAAAATAATACGAGGGAAGTACTTATTGAAAAATAATTTCATTAACTCGTCCCATTCCATGGACTCAATTTCATCTCTTGGCCTCGTATTCTTGATAAGATTCCACCATTGATCAGCTTCACCTTCCAAATGATATACTGATCAGATGACTTTATCATGTTCATAACATTGAAGAACTGAAAATATCTTTTAAGTGGTACTGATCCATTTTTCAGCAACAAGTGGATCAGAAGACCCACTGAAAGAAGGTAGACGTTGCCTCATGAAGGACTCAATAGAATATTGTTCCCTTCTCTACTCATTTGGAAGTCCAAAATGGTTTACAGTTTGTGTAAGTATAGCAATAATATTTTTCACTCCATCTCCCATAACATTTGTTTGTTCAGGAGGACAATCATTGCATTGTCCATTGCATTGATCAACACTGTTCCTTCAGGTTCCAGCCATCGCCTAAAACCCAAAAAGAATAGTGTGAGAGGCAAAAATCATGCTCGGGAAAACAACATAATAAAGGGGGAGTACCTTCAATATCTAACATCTTAGGTTTAATTATAAGATCGTTAGGGAAATTCCAGGACTATAACCTATACTTATACTTAACCTTAGGGACATCCCTAGACATACCTTAGAAATATCTCTAGGGATCTCACTAAAGTTCCCACATCCTAGTTTCCAAAGGTTGACTAAACCTTTCCTCTAATACCAACTGTAGAGACCCAAAGCCTGAAGTACATGGACATTACATTACTTTTGTGGAAAACTTAGTACATAACAAAAATAGACACACAAGTACCATAATAGTTTAGTGTCTTTGGAAACTATGAATATAATCTTCTAATCGTGGTGAAAGATCTTCAACATCTCCCATAAAGATCTTCCACTTTTTGTTTCCTTACCTAAAAACTTTCTTTTAATCCTGGGGGAAAATAAAACATAAAAAGGTTGAGCTAAAATGCTTAGTAAGGGTGAGCATGGATAAAATAAAACAAACCATATACATTTGAACATAAAAACATGAACATAATGTTTAAACATCAAAATCTTGAGCAATGACATAAAACATGGAAGTACGTAAGGCATAGATCATAAAGAAACATTAAGCATGATAAAATAGCATGGGAATAAAACATGGAATTGTGGAAACCATTAAGCACATGATATGATTTCCATATTATCCAAGGCATTGATGCCAAGACAATCTTAGTGGACAAATTCCCTTTCTGAATCGAGTTCACTCCTCAGTCCAGTCCTGTATTACTGAACCGGTTTAACTTGTCATTCCAGCCATGTCTATCTCATGAGATATAAATCTTTACCCAATGCATTGGAGGGAGATATAGGTCCCACCCATCTCATAATGAAATAATTCTTACTTGTGCCACAAAATAAATAAACATCATTCATAATAACCCAATAAATAAAAAGGGCTTCATAAACATCATCCCATTATCACATAATCCATATAAAAGAAATAGATATCATTTCATAATAAGAAAAGTGAAACCATGTAAATCTTAGAGACATGATACTTGAAACATAAACATATGAAATAATGTCATCTTAGATGAAAAATAGTTTTGATAAAACACTTGAAATGAATTCTTGAGGAAAATATCCTTTCTTCTTTAAAATTATTCTCTTTTCACAAAATGTCATGCAATTTTAAAAGAAAAGGATTTTCTTGAAAATAGTCATGAAATCTTTTTGAGGAATATTCATGAAAATAAATCTTTATAAAACCATAAAAATCCATTCGTTCCGTATAAGTTAAAAAAACATTCTTCTCGTACTTTTGCCGGAAGAGTCAAAAAGTACCTCGTACGAAAAACGACAAAAGATTCATTTCATATCCTTTACTAAAAACTCACCGAAGGGTAAAAATTGGATTTAAACAATTTTAGGTGGATTGAAAAAATATTACATATTGAGGGAACATGGATGTGGATGATAAAATACACCCCAGTAAATACCAAAGTATAAATAATCTCGGATAAAAATGAGATTGAAAATTTATCCCTTACCATAGGTCTGATATGCTTCGTACATATCCGAACCTCCTGTATAATGATTTAAATAATGTCATTGACTTATTACAGAATCATATTAATTGTTATGATATCATATATGTTTCACTTATGACTTTATATTACCCATTCTTATGTAAATTCCATGTTAAAGCAGTGTTTTGGGTAAAATCATTTTATTTATAGTATGTGTTTCGACTTGTCATTCTTGATATTATTACTTATATCCTCATTTACATAATTCAAGAATGTAAAAAATTATTTATATAAAATATATATTCATCATATACATATATATTATAGATCGATACAAGGAATGAAATACAGCGTTCGTGGAGACGGTAGGTCGTACGTACGCATGAACGCTGTTTTCATTTCCATTTTGAATTGAATGGAATTAAGTAAATGACATACATATATATATATATATATACATAAATACAGTATCATTATTATGTCATATATTTCATTATTATTCATTATATATACTTTATAATCATTCATGAATGGTTAACATGGAGAGTGAATCTCATCGCGTCGTGGAGACGGTAGTCCGTACGTACGCACGAGCGATGATATCATTCCAAAGATCGTGGAATTGTATTAAAGTGTATGTATAATATTACAGAATCAATATCACTTTACAATAATCATATATATTCATTACTTTCACCATTATACCCATCCATGTAAGGTGGTGGTGGAAAATAGATTACACCACGCTGTGGAGACGGTATTCCGTACGTACGCACGCGCGGTGATTTCGTTTTCCGTTGGATGGATAGATGGTGAAATATGGTTGTTTCATACATATAATTACATCTCATTATATTATTGATACTGATGTTATTACTTCATAATGAAACAACTAAATAAGAATAAGTGGAAGAAGAAATAAAGATGAAAGAATCGGAAACGGGCATTACCTCTTCTTTGAAACGCCTCTTTGAGACCTCCTCTTAGGGAACTACAATTGGTCTTTGAAGAATACCAGGACCTCTAAGATGTTTCTAGGGAAGTGGGGAAGTTAAATGGGCAGGGTTTGGCCGAGCCTGAAGGCTCAAATTGGTGTGAGGAGGAGAGGGAGGAGGTTCCCTTTTATAAGGGAGGAGAGGGGCACCTTTGGAATAGCTAAAAATATTATTTTATTATAAAGTCAAATTCGGTTTTTAATAGCTCCAAATTGATATATTTATAAGATAAGGTGGGGATGGGTCGAAATCCTCTCATCCAATAGAATTTAGGCAAGTTTAGGTATCAATTTTAACCTTATCATTTAGATTTAACTTTAAGTTAGATAATTTAACCTTTACCGTGTCTTCTTATTTTCTTACACTATAAGGTTAATAAACTTATTATATCAAGACAAACGAACCCCAAGTTGTTTATTATTAATATATATAACCTTATCTAAGTCGTTTGTCTGAACCTTAGATTTTTAGTAATAAAATAACAATTAATAATATAATATTTGTTTTAAAAACAATTTTATGTCAATTTTGACACTATTTGGTAATTGAATTTTTTGAAAATCATAACAGAATGATTAGTTCGAAAAAATTTAATTAAATAAATACTAACATGTCATATTAACATATAAAATTATTTTAATTCATAAAAAGTATGAAATTAAATTTATTTGGGTATTTATAACCTCAATTATTTCAATATTTCATTAATAAGATAATTACTGGATCATCATGGTGTCATAAATAAATGAAATTATATAATGTCTACAAATTATAAATAAAATACCAATATGTTGGAAATATTTTTATATTTCTAATTAATATTTATAGTCGAATTTATCTTATGTATAACCCTATATTAAAAATGATTTAGTTATTAAATCTTGATTTTAACTATTTTAACCCTTCTTTAAATAAATTGATAATAAATGTCCTAATCTAATCCAAGTGGGCCTAAATGGTCATCTTTTATTCCTAAGGTTGTTTTTGGTCGAATTACACTTATCCAATAGAATTGGGACAAGTTTTAGGGTAATAATAATATCATTTTTACACTTAACTAACCTATTTACTTTTAATCGTGGTAAAAAAAAGTAAAAAGTTACTATTCACCAAAAATTATT
This sequence comes from Viscum album, assembly GCA_963277665.1. Taxonomy (NCBI): domain Eukaryota; kingdom Viridiplantae; phylum Streptophyta; class Magnoliopsida; order Santalales; family Viscaceae; genus Viscum; species Viscum album. The sequence goes on from OY728166.1 coordinate 267,894,404, forward strand.
TTCATCTTATTGAACCACATTTTAGTCCTTGATATTAACCGTGTCTCTCGGATTTTCGAAATTCCACTCACAGAAGCGGTAAAATTAAGTTTTATGAAAAAATTCAGTTTTTTAACTACCACTTAGTGGTTTCACTGTTCATCAAAAAATGAAAGTTTCCAGAAAAATGCCAAAAATTTGGCCTAAGCTATATTTGATATTATGAATTCAAAAATGACATTTATTTTACCAAATTAAAAACATATCAGTTAAATTAACTAATTTAAAAATTAATTCCCGACGTCAAGACAAATGGCGTGTTTTTAAGAGATAATAACTATCAAAAGATTGACACTTGTTTATGTCTGGTTTAAATGTGAAATTACATATAATGACCAACATTGTATTAAATTGTAAAAATATATTCTAAATATACTTTAAAACCACTCAAATAAATAATTTATCACTATTAATTATTTCCATTAAAAAAGTTGTTTTTAATTAAAATTTAGTAATTTTCACTATTCATCAGAATATGAAAGTTATCCAAAAAGTACCAAAATTTCACCCTAAGCTAATTTCGATATTCCGAATCCAAAAATGAAGTCCGTTTTAAAAGATAAAATTTATAAAATTTCAAAAAAGTGGGTATTACTATTCATAACGGCAAGTTCATAATAATATTATAATAATATCTCATTTAATGAAACTCGGTATTGCGTACTACACACGCTATCGTGGAAGGTCGTAATTGCATGTAATGCAAGCCAAGTCAGGGATGTGTGTACTGCAAGCTCCTTTTGGTGTAGCGTACAACACAAGACATCAATAAAATTAAAAAGAATATTTTTCATAAAATCTTAGGGTGTTACAAACTATAAATCATAAATCAATAATATAATAAAGTATAGGAATACATATGTATTTTGAAAATGGATTTTATTATTATTAGATTTTTAAGGCATAATAATGTTATATTTCTGTATTATATCATGTGTGAAATTATATGTCACATTTATAGGATATCATATATACAATACCGGTACTGATATTTTGAAATTAATTCAGTATGAAATTGTTTATCGCAAAGAATAAATCCATGAAAATGTAAAATGGAATTGGAAAACGAGAGAGAAAAGTAAACCTTACCTCTCTTAAAATTATTATCCATGATTTGAAACAAAAAAAAACTCAACATTATTGAAGCGTGGGATATAGTTGATATTCAATAAGTTGGACATGTAGAGAGATACTACTATTTCATAATGAATAATTTGAATAAAGTGTTAATATTTATATGTTTAGTGAGGTAAATTTAATGGAATGATGAATTTAATAATTTTTAATTCATCATAGGTTCTCATCTATATCCCCACAATCTCCCATTATTTCATCCCCTAATGCTCCAATATAAAGGGGATTTACAAATATATGTTAAGGGAACTACCTTAGTGAGTTTGAGTCATTATTACATATATGTGATGTAATAAATAATATATTTAACCTTTTCAAAAATATTTTAAAATTTATAACAAAAACATTTAATGATTTTTAAAATTATAAATCATGAAATAATTATCCAAAAAATTATATTTGTTTTACCAAATACATACTCTAATTATTTTCTTTTTATTTTTTAATAACTAAGAAGTATATAATAAAAATATTGTATCCATGAAAACACCATTAAATTTAAAAAAATATTTACTCTGTAATTATTATTAAATCTAAGATAAATTACCCCTTATCAAACAAGTATAATACATGTATGTGATGTCTAGAATTATGTAAGAATTATTGGTATGTTCAACATACATTGAATAGGTAGTGATAACAAGTAACTTGAACATCTTCAATAGATGAATATACTCAAACAAAATATTTTGATTCTATACTTTTTTGTGAATGGAATTTTTCATTGACACAATTTCATTCACATGATCTGATTAATGATCATTTTAATGGATGTTCAATTTGGTCAAGGCCATGATTTCTCCCATATTTATCAATTATATATTGTTTTTAAAAAAATCAATAATATTAATTTTTAATTTATAAATTCTTTATTGATAATGGTCATAATCATCAATTTTTAGAATATCCCATGGTATATAGTTGCAATATTTTTACTCAATTCCTATAAACTCTTTAGATACCATTTTTAAAATAATACATTGAATATTTTGTCTATTTAATAAGATAATTATGGGGAATCTATTATTATTTTTAATTATTCATGTAATTTCTTTGATTTATATTTAGGGAATATAATCCCTGAGATTCCTATATTATACAATCATTATATATTTTTCTTATGTTCCAATCATAGTAACAATGATTATAAATATATGTATATTTGAATTGTTGAACATTAATAATAATAAAATTCGTGTAGTATTTACTTTATTTTCTTGTGTACTATGTAAGGAGTGCCTTTAAAATGATATAAGGAGTAAATTAGCCTGAATATGGGGTGTGATAACCATACCAATTCCCATAATGACTCTATATGGCCTTTTAAATTACTCTTCCTTGGCATGCATTAACACCGAAGATAAAATTTCATATTTTGGGTATTATGAGGATTACACCGAAGTGTTGGGAAATTATACTAACTCATGGATACACCTTGGAGTGAATACAATTTAAGATGTTTCATAGTGATCTTAAAAAATATTATAATTTAATTATCATGGATCTATAACCAATATTGAATAAAATTATATATTCTTAATATATATAATACATAGTTAATTAATTTTTTATGGTGATCAACAAAATGAAGATTATAAAGTTTTCCAATATATTGGATAGATTTTGATCAATACCTAGAAACCAATTTTTTGTTTCAATGATTTACCATTCTTCATAAATCTTTAGATATTGTTTAACTAATTAATAAATTATATATCATAGTAAATTTGTATTTATTATGTAAAAAATATATTAAAAAAATTAAATATCTATCCTTATAACATGTAATGTAAAACTATAGGATATGGAAATGCGATGTGGTATTTGATATCCAATTATGTGTCACATATAAAATAATTAGTTTTTATATATAAAATTTCATAATATATTGTTTCAAATAATTGAAAATAGTGTTGGACTGTAACTGAATAACAAAACAAGTAAACCATATATAACATATAATATGTATCCCAACATATGATGTCCCATGTATCAAAGGATATATAATAGTGATGGATTATTTGTCATAAAATACATATTATTGTATTGGAAAGCCATAGAATATGACATAGGCATGTTGTAAAATATTATATTCATGGATCAATTATACTATTTATATTTTCAATTATAATTAGATTTATAATATTTAAAAAAAGTATTTTATATTTTGGAAAACACACCTATGAATATATATTTAATACATCAATTTATAGAAATACATCAATTATAAAATATATAAAATTAACTATTAAAAGTATATGAAACAAAAATTAAATAATTATTTGTATTAATATGTTCAAATATAACATCAATTTTATTCATATGTAATTACATATATATTGAGTATTATATATTTAAAATTTTATAATAATTAAAATTTAAATGTTATTGTTAAATTAAAAGATGTGGCTAGAAAAAATTGAATTATTATTTAACATTTTGATTTATTCATATTATTAAAGATGTAATGTTCATGATAAATAAACTATTTTAGACAATTATTTGACATACATGAAAACATGATTTGATAAATAATTTTTGGAAGGTATAAAAATAAATATTATATCTGATAATGTGATTGTATGAAGTATTTACATTGTGAAATTGGAATAATTATATATATATATATATCTTTAGATAACATTTTAATCCTAAATTATAAAAAAATCTAATATGTCATAGTTTATATTAAAAATATTATATATATATATATATATCTACTTTTTATTTTCAATAAATCATTAATGTATAATATAGTGTTTATATTTACTTATATATGAATTAAATGAATTAATTTACTTTGCATATGTATTTGAATTGATCATTTATATAATATACCATTGTTTAATTAATTAATATAATTATTATGGGTGTATTAATAATTCATGTTTTTTAATTATTTAAAATCCAGGTATAAATATTCACACGTGAATCATTTAAATTTCTATATTAGTATGTAATTGTATTTTTTTCTTATATATTGACATTGAATTTTACTTTGTTAAATTATTGAAATAAAACATAAAATGTATTTTATATATATTAGGTGTTAGTTTTATGATGGAAGTGATAAATCTCTTGAGAAAATTATCCTTCACAATACTAAATCTAGGACCAAAATTCTAGTATTCTAAAGTCTTATGACATGTATAAAAAGTGGGGGTAGATAACCATATCACCAAGAATGCATTATTTGGGATTTTATTTTTTATATGATTCTAATACATATCAAAATATAGTTTCATATTCCATTATCATTGGTTTATTTTGGAAATTTGTGAATGTTGTTGATGTTTAGATAATTTGTTATGAAATAGTATGATTTTATAATTTTAATCACATCAATATTGTTTGATGATTTCAGACTTATTAATTAGAATAATTTAATTATAATTCAGAATAACAAAATATATGATGGTGATTTTTATATAGCCATCAAAAATATAAATTATTATTTTCTATCTAATAGAGCCCCTATTCAGACATAAATCATCATACTGGGTGGGTCATACCATTGATAGGTTATGTTAAATTATCTTGTATATGGAATTAATGTTAGGTGGCCACATAACATACAAGTATCCACTATTTTTTGTGTTTTTATGGGTTATATATGTATGTAAAATCTTAAATATTTATTCATGAAATGAATAGTGGGGTTTGAATTAATATGGAAAATTTAGATAAGGAGTTATCAAGTAAATTATTCAAATAAAATATAATATTTTATTTTATTTAAATATTAATAGATATATAAATTACATAATTTGGATTTGGATTTGTGTGTATCAAGAAGAATTATATATTTTTTTCTAATAATGGATATTTTGGTTTTTAAAATGGGTCCTCCTTTTTGTTAGGGAGAATTTAATAAAAACTGTTAATAAATAAAAATAAAATATGATTCTAATTTTAAGAAAAAAATTTGATGAATAGAAAATTATATTATAATTGGTCATTTATAAAATTGATTTAATAATATTAATATTAAAAGAATAAATAACATATTCTTGGACATAAAATATGAGAATAGTTCATAAGTGTGTTGATAAACAGTAAAGACCAGACCCCATTAGCTTTGAGATAGTGCCTTATTTAATTACAATGTTACTATGAAAAAGATATCACATCAAAAATAACCAAATATTATAATAGAATTTGAAAGTAATATACACAATATGTTTTAAATTACAAAATGAATGAAAAAACAACATTTACACTCCAATAGAAATTTCCATAAATTTCAATATTATCCATGAATGACAAACATAATAAAAAAAATATCATCCTAAGGAAAAATAAATCATAATAAAGTGGTGATATAGGATTATTATTAAGGGTAATAATGTTAGATGAAAATATAAATAACATTCATTTAAGGTGAATAACTACAAACTGAAGCTGTTTAATCATAATCATTGGAATAATATGTATATAGTGAATTTTTTTATATAATTTCATTATTAATTACATGAGAAAAAATAATTAATCATGGATATTAAAGTAGTAGAATATTCACATGAATAATTAATTATAAATATAATTATTTGTGAATTCATAGGACCAATCGTCTTAAAACATACCATGAAGGCCTCAACAGAGACATATGAAAATAAATGGTTAAGCCCTTAACCAAATCCATATAAGAAAATAAATGTGCACGGCTTCAGAAAAGACCATATCTATAATTTTCATTAGAACTGCTGATGCATGGATTAGATATAATAGGCCCCATGCATCATTTAGTATGTCCAATGAATTCCTCATATGAATGACTTGAAACATAAAAAACACATACATATTAAATTCAAATTACATTCCACAATCAGTAAACATTGTCAGTAACTATTTGAGTCATATGGTGAATGATTTCAAGATAACACATCAACATTCAAAATGATCATAAAACATTTTAAAAAAGTTTATAAATTCTAATAATAATATATAAATATCAATAAATTATAAGATTCAACTTATATTAAAAAATAAATGAAAATAATCTGATTAAATCATCGAAAAATTATCGAGATAAATACAATCTTAGCTTTCCAAATAAGATTTATATTGCAAAAATCAGTTATATTTTTTTATCATTGATTCTATAACAGTATAAATTATCAAAATATATTTTTTTGTGATCATGGTGGGCATATTTTAAAAATAATGCTATATTGAAATAGATTTTTAATTTTAGATAAAAATAAGAATGAAACTAAGACATTCCCTTAAATTGGTCTTTCTAATCATGAATAATTGTGAAGGGAACATTATAAAACATGTATTAAATAATAAAATAAAGATGAAATGAAATTAATATATGATTTTAAACATATATATATATATATAATTTATAATAATTATATAGAAATAAGTAATAATTAAATTTGGGTAAATAGAGAAATAGCATAACTCGTATGAAAAAAAGAGGTTCGAGGATGAACCCTTACCTTACGTCTAAATGTGTTCTTCAAAAGCACTTAATGTCCTAGATAATGAAACCAAGTTCATTAATAATTTAATTTCGTACTTATTAAACTTGTATTTGTTTTATTAAATTTTAATTAATTTCATTTATTTCACTTTCGATGAGTCATAAAATTAAATCTCATTATCAGAGATCGTTATTTTTCCTTGGGTTTCTTGATCAGTTTACTTTTATACACATCTGGATGATCATGTGGAATAAAAATAGTTTTCCATAAATTATATTTTATGTTATTAATGATCTAACTGATGATTAAATGTTTTTATATGTCATATTGTTATTTTGGGTGCATATTAATCATTAGATTATATGTTACTGATAATCATTTAGTTTATTTTTGTGAATTTTTGATCATCAAAAACCAGTTTTGTTTCAGTAAATAATATTATATATATATATTAGTTCCAGAACGTTATATAAAATCCAATACATATATTATAATCATTTTAACCTTAATTTGGTCTTATGGATATACTTGAAGGCAGAATTCATAAAACAACACCATGTCATCCAAGAAGGCGGTATATCAGTACCTCATGGACGGTATTTCAATCATTAAAATAATATGAATAAGGGAAGGGTGTTCATGGGGGATTTTACATTTAAATAATTAAATTACACTATATAAATGATATTGTAGTTATGATGTCAATTTTTACTTGGGATGTGATAGAATTATACTAAATGAAATTAAATTGATAAGAAAAAACTAAAATAAAGTGTATTTCACCATCTTGAATTATTCTCTATGATAACTATAAGGCACAGGCCTAAAACATTTACATAATCTTTAATTAAAAGAATAATTCACATTGAGGGTCTTTTCAGGTTTACTGTTTTACAGAATTAGGCCATAACATATACATGATGACTTGAATAATACATGTAGACACATCTACAGAGTTTCCATTTTTTACAAAATAAAAACTCTTAAATAAAAGTGTCATGTCTAGTTCTATGTTTTAGACAGCATGGCATTTCCATGATCCCATCCTTGACCCAATTCCACTTTATGTTTTGTGAAAAACATTTCAAAAACTAGGGATGACCATAAAAATCTCAGTAAGGGATACACAAAGATGGAAAACTGTTAGTTTTTCAAAAGAACATGTAAACCATGAATATGTTGTCATAAGTAATACATTTCTGTGTTATGAAGAAGTAAATACTCTACAATAAATAAAAGAACATTTCATACCCTTCTGTAACCAAAATATTAACATGCAACCCATATAAAGAACACATAATATATAAAGGTAACATAGTATAAAAACATTATTATATGGAATAACAATACGATCCACCTCCACACATATCACTAAGTGGAATAGCCACACGGCCGACTTCCATACCCAATGCATTGGAGGTTATAACATAACCACCTGTACTAGTTTATCACGACACCACCCATCATTTGCTTCATAATGTAACCACCCGTCAAATGTCTACGTACCATTATAAAATAATAACACACAAAATATTAAAAATATAAACATTTCACTAATAAAATTTAATTTTCAATCACAAGAAATCATTTTAAAATATTCAAATAATAAATCCTTTTCAAAAATAATTTTAAATACCAAAACACCCATATATATAATAAGGGATTTCATTTTCTTTATTAAAAACCATTAAGGCTTATAGAGGAATCCAAATAACGATAACGACGGTGGAGAGGTAATTTTCGCCAAAAATGTTAAAAACATATTGTTTTTCATTTAGTAAAATGATTCATAGAAAAATTATTCCCTTTTAATTAAATTTAAATTCAAAGGTTTTTATTATACACCGTGTAAAAGAAGTTATATATTATCGAAATATTCCTCAATGAAAAGATATTGAGATGAAGTCTCTTGCCTTATGTCCGACTTGACCCATTCGTTCATTAATCTCCTGAATAATAAACTAAAGTTGATTTATAATTTTTTAAGAGAATTTATAATGTTTATTATTCATTTTATATCACTTATTACCATGTTATAAACATTATGTAATCATATAAGATAAAAATGGTTGTTTTGTCGATATTTGGTACTTGAGTCACAAATGAAAACCATATAATTACCAGTTGTCCATGTGGTCAATAGTCTATTATCTATAGAATTATATTCATAATTTAGATATAGTATACATCATATATATTCACTATATATAAGTATTTATAATAGTACATAACATTTTGGAGATAATAAGTGAAATGCATCATTTATGGAGATGTAAGCGGTACGTATGCATAAATGCTACTTTCATTTTTTTCGTACTTTAATGGAATTAAAACATAATGATACATAGGTATATAATAATTCCAGTATAATATCAAATATAATATCATTAACACTATCCTTTATACAATCCATATATGGCAGTAACGAGTCATATCACATTGAGGGGGTGATAGTGCACTCTTCCTCAAATGAAATTCTCATGTTTACCAATAATGGAAACCATAAAGGTATGATATAAAAGAAAAATAAAAAAGAAGAATGAAAATGTTAACATAATATATATTATATATAAATACAGTTCCATCATAATGGCCACCATAAGAGGTTGTAGGAGATAATCAAAAAATCATCGTTTCGTGAGGTGTTAATTTTCCATCCACAGAAACAATATTAATTTCACCTATTACATGGTGGTGTGTGTAATTGTAGTTCCAATACATCTCATCATAACATCCTAGTATATTGAGGATACTGGTGATATTATAAAATAACTGAATAAAAATATTTCAGGGTTTGTAAAAGTAAAATAAATGAAAATATGTTAAGAGAATCTGTTACCATTAATTTGGGTCACTCCCGTTGAATTGAACCAAAAAGTCTTCTTGAAGTGCCCTATACCTATGGTAAGGAATCTAGAAAGATGAGAGGGATCTTGAGAGATTATTTTGTTGTGGGTTGGATGATCCAAGGGGCTTTAGTGGTGCGAGGAATGAGTAAGCTCTGAGGGATTTTTCTAAGGGGGGGCTCTTTAGGAAAGTGTGAAAATATTATTTTTATTATATCATGATATTCAGTATCTAAAAGTGAAAAGCTAATTAAAGTCAAAGATAAGATGACTCATGGTAGAAAAAAATCATCAAATAATAATTGGACTGGTTTTGGATATTGTTTTAATATTTATAATATTATTTATTTAAATCATTTATTAATTATGTAAATGATGCATCATTTTTGTGACATAAATGATTTAATTAATTCAATGTCTAATAATTATTTAAAAAAACCATGATATAGCAAAATTTTTATCTTTACAATGAATAATTATAGTTTAAATGATAGCCTATATAACCCAATGTAAAAATTTATTTACTAAAAGATATTTGTTTGTGTCTTTTTTATCGTTACATTAAATTAATTAATCTAAAGTGTCATTATCAATCCCAAGTTTCTCCATGGGGTCCTAAAATAGACCCATACATACCCATGGTCATAAATGACTAATCCAATAAGTTTAGGATAAGTGTTAAGGTAATTTGGTATTATTATAATATTTTTTTTACCTTCAATTACTCTATTTACCTTTAACTGTGGTAAATAAAAGTTAAATGTTACAATTCAACAAAAATTATTTTCATCTTATTGAACCACATTTTACATACTAATAAAAACCACATATTTCATATTTTTAAAATTTTATTCACTGAAGTGGAAAATTTTCATTTAAATAAAAATTTCAATTTTAACTACTACAGAGTGGTTTCACTATTCATCAAAATTTGAAGTTTTTTAAGAAAAATACCAAAATTTCATCCTTTTTCTATATTTGATATTCCAAATTAAAAAAATGATGTATATTTTACCAAATTCAAAACATATATGTTTCATTAATTAATTTAATATTAATTCTTGTTGTCAAAACAAATATCATGTTTTTAAGAAACAATAACTATCAAAAGATCGACACATGTTTATGTCCAATTTCAACGCAAAATTAATTCCAATGAACAACATTGGATTAATTAGTCAAAATATAATATAATTACAAATTTAAACACAATAAAAAAGTTTATATAACCATATAATCAAATTATATTAAATGGATCTTTTGAATAAAAAAACATTATGTTTTAATTTTCATAAAAAACGAACTTTACAAGAAAAATACCAAAAATTTACCCAAAGTGAATTTTTATGTCCCTAACCTAAAGAAGATTTTTATTTTGTTGAATAGTACATATAATTGTGACAAAAACTATATTTAAAATGGATTCATCATTAAAAGGTGGTAAATAAACCTTTTAAAATTAATTATGATATAAACTAGATTCAATCACATTTTAAGCCTCTAACATTTATTTAACAAACATGTATTATCATATTTTAGTTAGTTTTGTTCATTCCCTCCAACAAAATGTATAGGCATTAACTAAAATTTAAAAACAATTTGTTATATTATTAGAGTCAAACATATTATTTCAAAGAAATATGTTGTTGTGTATCAGGTAATCCATCGAACATTACAACCCATTTAAAGTAAAATTAATATTTAATACACAAAATATTCATAAAAAGAGAAGTTATTATTTCTTTATTTACCTAGGATGTTACATCCTTCCCCCATTTTGGGAATATCATCCTCGCAATTATATTCACTTATCAAATAAGTGGGGGTATTTATCCATCATAGCATTTTCAGATACCCACGATGCCTCATTAACCTTATGGTTTTTCCACAAAACCTTTACCTGGTGAATTACCTAATTCCACAACACTTTCCATATACGGTCAAGAATCTGGACTGGTTGTTCCTCATAAGAGAGATTCTCTTCCAACTGAACTACTTATGGACTCAAACATGAGATAGATCTAGCATATACTTTCTCAACATTGAAACATGAAAAACATTGTGTACCTGCGATAAAATTCGAGGCAAACCCACTCTGTACGCAACTGGTCAAAATTTATCTAGGATTTCATAAGGTCTAATGAACCTCGAACTCATCTTTCCATTCTTACCAAAATGCGTCACACTTTTCCATTGAGAATATTTGAAATAGCATGATCACATATCTCAAAAGATGTATTATTCCTCTGGTTATCTGCACAACTTTTATGTCTGCTCTTACCTGTTCTCATGTTCATCTGAATGAAATGATCTTTTTCCACCATCTCTTATACGAATTCTAGTCCCATCAGCTTCCTTTCACCCAATTCATCCGAAAATGCTAGTGTTCAACAACTCTTCCCATATAACACCTCAAATGGAGACATCTGTATACTCGAATGAAAACTGTTATTATAAGTAAAATCAACCAAAGAATGATTTTGGTCCCAACTTCCCTGGTAATCCAGTAACAAGCACGTACCATATCCTCCATGGTCTGTATTGTTTGTTCTGTCTGTCCATCTGATTGTGGAAGAGAAACTGTACTAAAATTTAATTCAGTACGCAACGACTTGTGAAGGGATTTAAAAATGTTTGATGTAAACTTGGGGTCATTATCAGATACAATGGAGAGGGGAACTTCGTGCATCCTGACTATCTCTTTAATATGAAACTGAGAATGTTGACCTCGAGACAATGTATCTAGAATAGGAATTAAATGAGAATATTTAGTCAACCGATCAACCATAACACAGATTGCATTATTACCTCGAGATATATTTGGTATTCTTACAACAAGTCCATGGATATGCATTCCCATTTCCACTCTGGCACTAGTAAAGATATAAGCATCCCTTTTGGTAACTACCACTCTGCTTTAACCTGCTGACGTGTAAAAAACTTCACATTAATATAAGCAATCTCACTTTTCATTCCATCCCACTGGTAATACTTCCAAAGATATATGTACATCTTTTTACTACCAAGATGAACGGAAAACGGGGAACAATGAGCCTCACATAACGAAACATTCTTCAACTGTGAATCACAAGGAATGCATAATCTTTTTCCAAACCTTAAAACACAATCATCGTCAATGTTAATATTAGGCGACTTATCCTTCGGAACTAACTTTTCCTTTTTCTGAAACTCATTTTATTCATTTTGAACTTTGTTTATTCAATATGATAGAGATGATTCCACTGACCCTTAAACAATACAGATGAATTTCCTGCACCAACAACATCCATGCTAATGTTCATCAAATAAAAATTAAAAGGATCTCCTTCCAAATATATCATGCTTAATGAAGCATTAATTTTTTGAATCAATGCATCAGTAACATTATTTGCCTTTCCTGGATGGTAATGATTCGTTAAATCATTATCATTGATTAATTCCATCAATCTTCTCTATCGCATGTTCAATTATTTTTGAGGGAATATATATTTCAAACATTTGTGGTTAGTATATATTTCACATTTTACTTTATACAAATTATGCCTCCAAATTTTTTAAGCAAAAACAATAGCAGCTAATTCCAAGTGATGTGTTGGGTAAATTAATTCATGAGGATTCAACTGATGTGAAGCGTAAGCAATGACCTGATCATTCTGCATAAGGACACTTACAAGTATTTTCAACAAATAATCACTATAAATAAAAAACTCACCATTTATGGAAGGCAATGCCAAAATTGGAGCATTAAACAATCATATTTTCAATTCCATAAAAAATCACCACATTATTTTTTCCAAAGGAACATAACACGTTTTCAGGTTAACTTAGTCATTAGATTAGATAACTGGGAAAAATTCTCAACAAACCCTCGGTAATAACCTGCTAAACAAAGAAAACTATAGATCTCGGTTATATTTATTGGTATTGGCCATTATTCAATAACTATTATTTTATCAGGATCAATAGTTATTCCATCTTTTGAATCAATGTGACCAAGGAATGAAATTTGTTGTAAACAAAACTCACACTTGCAGAATTTCACAAACAGTTTCTTTTCATTTAAGGTTTTCAAGACAAACCTTAAATGAATTTCATGTTACTCATTAATTTTGGAATAAACCAATATATCATCAAAGAACCCAACCACAAAATTATCCAAGAAATCATGGAAAATTCAATTCTTAAGATCCATGAATAAAGAAGGTACACAGGTTAACCCAAAAGGCATAACTACAAATTCATAAATGACATATCTAGTACAAAATGCGATCTTCAGAATGTTTGGATCCTTTACATTCATCTGATGGTATCCCGACCTCAATTCAATCTTTGAGAAGTATTGTGCTCCCTAGAGATGACCAAAAAAATCATCTATATGAGGCAAAGGATACTTGTTCATAACACTGATGTTATTCTATGCTATATAATCAATGAATTGTCATATTGATCCATCGTTCTTCATAACAAACAAGACAGGATCACCCAATGGGGATTTTATAGGTCGAATGAAACTTTTATCTAATGACTCATGCAATTACTTCTTTAACTCTAAAACTTCAATTTGTGCCATTCGAAAACGGGGTTTTGAAATTGGCTTAGCATTAAGAACAATGTCAACAGTAAATTCAACTTCCCAAAAAGGTATAATACCCGGAAAATCATCAGGAAAAATATCAAGATACTCATTTACCACTAGCACATAATTTATCTAAAAAGTTCATTTCTTTTTAAAAATTTGTGTAAGGTAACATTCATTTCCATCTTTTACTATTTTCTCAGCTTCCTGCTATGTTATCAAAAGTAAGGGTTCATTATTGAATACAAACTAAAAATTATTCTGAAAAGAAACCTCGTTAGCCCTGCTGTAAATCTTAGCATGATAAACAGGCAGCCAATTCATGCCCAAAAGAACATCAAACACTGCTAGGGGAAAAAATAAGGTTTGCAGGTAGATTCATTCCACACACAAGTACAGGAAGGTTCTTATAATTTCTTTTTTTTCAATGTTTCCTCCAGGTGTTTTTACCATAAGTTTAGTATTCATATCATGAGATGTAACTCCCAATTTACTAGAAAAAATTTCTGAAATGAAAGAATGTGTAGACCCTAAATCAAACAACACATTGGCATAATCAGAACAAACAAACAGTGGAATTTAGTCTTTTCCCAACGGTAGTATACCAACGGTTTACTTAAACTGTTGGTATAGTGAGCCTTTTCCAACGGTTTAACAAAACCATTGGCAAAGGGAATTTCGGTGGACCCTTTCCCAACGGTTCACTGGAACCGTTGGGAAATGTGTTCCTTTGCTAATGGTTTTTATAAACCATTGGCAAAGGTTTCCCCCAAATTCCAGATCGCGATCTCCTCTCCCCATTCGGACAGAGCCCTAATCTATTCGCTCCGCTGCTCTCGCGAACCCCATCCGACTCCACTGCTCTCGCGAATCCGAACACCAGCACCCCCCATCCCAACAGGTACACCCCCATACGAATAGGTAAAATTTGATCTCAACCATATTGTTGTAGTTGTTTTAATGAATAGATTGTTTCCAGGTGTTGGTGGTTTAATTGATTATTGAAATTAATGTCTAAATAGGATATTGTTTGTGTTTGTGAACACTTCTTTAATGTTTTTGTATTCTATGTTTGGAAGGAGAGTGTTCAAAACATGTAAATCAGAGTTGGGGGAGGCTATCGTGAATGTTTACATGTTTTGGATAATGGATTGTGGGAATTATGGATTGTGTTCAAACCAATTTGATATGTTTTGGATAATGGATTGTGGGGGTAGGGGGTGTCCACGGGGGTGGGTGGGTTGTCCACGGGGGTGGGCGGGGGTGTCCACAGGGGTGGGAAAGGCTATCCAAGGGGGTGGGTGGGGCTGTCCAGGGGGTGTGGGTTGTCCTGGGGGTCTGGGTGGGGTGTCCTGGTGGGGGAGGGGTGTGTGGGGTGTCCAGGGGGGTGGTATGTCTAGGTGGTGGTGGTGGGGTTGCAGGGGAGGGGGGTGTGGGATGTTTGGGAGGGTGGGTTGGGCTATCCAGGGGGGGTACGGGGTGTCCAGGGGGGTACGGGGGTGGGCGGGTTGTCCACAAGGGTGGACGGGCTGTCCACGGGGGTGGTCGGGCTATCAAGGAGGGGTGGGCGGGCTGTCCAGGGGGGGTGGGTGGGCTGGCCACGGGGGGTAGGGGTGTCCAGGGGGGTGGGCAGGCTATCCAAGGGGGTGGGGGGCTGTCCATAGGGAGAAGGGGTGTCGAGGGGGGTGGTTGGGCTGTCTAGGGGGTAGGGGGTGTCCACGGGGGTGGGCGGGGCTGTCCAGGGGGTGTGGGCTGTCCTGGGGGTCTGGGTGGGGTGTCCTGGTGGGGGAGGGGTGTGTGGGGTGTCCAGGTGGGGTGGTATGTCTAGGTGGTGGTGGTGGGGTTGCAGGGAAGGGGGGTGTGGGCTGTTTGGGAGGGTGGGTGGGGCTATCCAGGGGGGGTACGGGGTGTCCAGGGGGTACGGGGGTGGGCGGGCTGTCCACAAGGGTGGACGGGCCGTCCACGGGGGTGGTCGGGCTGTCAAGGAGGGGTGGGCGGGCTGTCCAGAGGGGGTGGGTGGGCTGGCCACAGGGGGTAGGGGTGTCCAGGGGGGTGGGCGGGCTCTCCAAGGGGGTGGGGGGCTGTCCATAGAGAGAAGGGGTGTCGAGGGGGGTGGGTGGGCTGTCCACGGGGGTGGTTGGGCTGTCTAGGGGGTAGGGTGCGTCCACGGGGGTGGGTGGGTTGTCCATGGGGGTGGGAGGGGCTGTCCACGGGGGTGGGAAAGGCTGTCCACGGGGGTGGGTGGGGCTGTCCACGGGGTGTGGGCTGTCCTGGGGGTCTGGGTGGGGTGTCCTGGTGGGGGAGGGGTGTGTGGGGTGTCCAGGGGGATTGGTATGTCTAGGTGGTGGTGGTGGGGTTGCAGGGGAGGGGGTGTGGGCTATTTAGGAGGGTGGGTGGGGCTATCCCGGGGGGGTACGGGGTGTCCAGGGGAGTACAGGGGTGGGCGGGCTGTCCACAAGGGTGGACGGGCTGTCCACGGGGGTGGCCAGGCTGTAAAGGAGGGGTGGGCGGGCTGTCCAGGGGGGGTGGGTGGGCTGGCCACAGGGGGTAGGGGTGTCCAGGGGGTGGGCAGGCTATCCAAGGGGGTGGGGGGCTGTCCATAGGGAGAAGGGGTGTCGAGGGGGGTGGGTGGGCTGTCCACGGGGGTGGTTGGGCTGTCTAGGGGGTAGGGGGTGTCCACGGGGGTGGGTGGGTTGTCCATGGGGGTGGGCGGGGCTGTCCATGAGGGTGGGAAAGGCTGTCCATGGGGGTGGGTGGGGCTGTCTAGGGGGTGTGAGCTGTCCTGGGGGTCTGGGTGGGGTGTCCTGGTGGGGGAGGGGTGTGTGGGGTGTCCAGGGGGGTTGGTATGTCTAGGTGGTGGTGGTTGGGTTGCAGGGGAGGGGGGTGTGGGCTGTTTGGGAGGGTGGGAGGGGCTATCCCAGGGGGGTACGGGGTGTCCAAGGGGGTACGGGGGTGGGCAGGTTGTCCACAAGGGTGGACAGGCTGTCCACGGGGGTGGTCGGGCTGTCAAGGAGGGGTGGGCGGGCTGTCAAGGAGGGGTGGGTGGGCTGTCCAGGTGGGTGGGTGGGCTGGCCACAGGGGGTGGTCGTGCTCTCGCAAACCCCCCGTCCGAACATCATCGACCCCCGTGGACAACCCACCTTTTATCCCAAATTCCATAGATTTATACATTATTTTATTATATTATGTCTCAAATTATCTAAAATATGTGTTTGATGTTCTTCACGTGACCAATCATAATTCCTTCTCATAATCTGTAGTGATCATGGGAAGATCCAATGAATGATTCATGATCACTCAAATTATTCTGCAGATCATACATAATGGAAGCCTTACAGGATGTGAGATGATTATATCTATGAAATCTACTCAGGTGCCTGGTGAGGAAGTGCGTATTAATTCAAAAAGGTAAATCGCATATGAGGATACCCTACTAATATGGTTATGGGATGAGGCATGCTTTGATGTGATAACACATTAAGTTCTTGTTGGTTTTACATTTTTTCAATAACACATTAGTATGTTTTTTTCACATGTGTAGTTGATACCATGATTATTTTCTTCCTTTATTATTTACTTAAATGTATTTTCTATTAAAGTTCAATCCTATTGAATTGTTTATGACCAAATGACTTATATGGATTCTTTTTACAGAATGGACAGAAGTTGGATGTATGAAACCGATCGTATCTCAAGCAATTTTCAAAACAATTTGGAGAGCTTTATAGATTTTGCATTTTACAATGCTTCAGATAGTGGTCGTATACACTGCCCATGTTCCAATTGTGTTGGTAGACCTTGGTTGAGTCATGAAGAAGTCAGCTACCACATAACCAAAAATGGTTTTCAAGAAAACTACTTTGTGTGGTATCACAATGGGGAGAAAATGAAATCTCAAATTGGTGATGATCGAAATGAAAGGACTGGAATGGAGAATTTGTTAGATGATCGGTTTCCATTTATTCGTCATCATGAAAAAGAAAGGATTTCGACTCAAGAAGACGTCGATATGAGGACAACTGATGCATCTAGTGAAAATGATGATATTGATAGGGTGAAAAAATTGAATGATGCTGTCACGACTCTAGTATATCGACAATGCGATAAAATGAAAAAGCTAGAATTTTTAATCTGATTGTTTCATGGAAAAACTATGTATGGGATTTCTAATACAGAAATCGATTACATTCTTACCCTCTTGAAGGATTTACTTCCAGATGATGCAGATATTCCCTCAAACCACTATATGGCATGGAAGTTAGTTGAAGAACTTGGATTTTCCAGAAACAAAATTCATGCTTGCCCGAAAGATTGCAGTTTATTCTGGGAAGAAACCGCTGAACGAAATGAATGTATAAAATGTGGAACATCCCTCTGGAAGTCAAAATCTGATGGAACACCATCCCGCGTTCCACAGAAAGTAATGTGGCACTTTCCATTGATCCCCAGACTCCAGAATCTTTTTATGTCTGATGAAATATCAATAAAAATGAGATGGCATGATACCGAGAGAAAGAAGACTAATGATGAGTTGGTTCATCCTGCAGATGGATTTGCATGGCAGAGATTTGATGCTCGACATCCTGATTTTGCAGCTGACGTGCGTAATGTGAGGCTGGGTCTTTCATGCAATGGTTTTAATCCGTTTGGGCAGATGCTTACTTCGCACAGCACATGGACAGTTTTTATACACATTTATAATCTTCCCCCATGGTTGTGTATGAAAAAATATTTTACTTTCATGAGTATACTCATATCTGGTCCTTCTGATCCCGGCATTGATATTGATGTATACATGCAACCTTTAATAAAAGCGTTGAAACTTCTTTGGGATGTGGGTGTGCGCACATACGATGCATGTTCGAAAGACATATTTAAGATGCGTGCTGCGCTTATGTGGACGATCAATGATTTTCTGGCTCATGCAATGATGTCTGGATGGATCACGAAGGGAAAACTGTCATGTCCAGTTTGTATGAAGAATACACGATCCAGAAGACTAAAACATCATTGTAGTTTCAGTTTTATGGGACATCGACGATTTTTGCCAAAGGATCATCCATATAGAATGAATCGTCGAAGATTTGATAATACTATAGAGACCGATGATCCACCTCAGCGTATGTCTGGAACTGATGTGCTTAATGAATTGAAAGATTTCAGTTTTTCGTTCGGGAAGGGTCAAATGAAATCTGGAAAGAGAAAGAATGTTTCCACAGAAACCTGTTACAATTGGAGGAAGAGGAGTATCTTTTTTGATTTGCCTTATTGGTCAACCAATTTGCTACATCATTGCTTAGACGTAATGCATATTGAAAAGAATATATGTGAAATGTTGCTTTCAGTTCTTCTAAATGTCAAGGGGAAGACAAAAGATGATTTACGATCTCGACGTGACTTGGTGGATTGGGGCATCAGACCAGAATTGCATCCTGTGCGTATCAGTGAAAATAAATGGCAACTTCCATGTGCTTCTTATGTGATGACACCTACTGAAAAAAAACAATTTCTAGAAGTATTAGAGACTATTAGAGTTCCTGATGGCTATTCAAGAAACATATCTAAACGGGTCAACAGAATAGAGTTGAATCTAAAATCTTTTAAGACTCATGATTATCACGTTCTACTGCATGAGTTGCTTCCAATAGCAATCCGTCATCTTTTGTCCAATAATGTAAGGGTGGGTGTTATTCAGTTGTGCCATTTGTTTAGAGATCTTTGTGCTAAGAAGTTGTCCAAGTCTTTCTTGCAAAAAATGTTGACAGATGCCCCATTAATTTTGTGTGAGTTGGAGAAAATATTTCCCCCATCATTTTTCACATGCATGCTGCATCTGACTGTCCATATTCCAACTAAAATACTTCTCGGAGGACCTGTTTCTTTTTGTTGGATGTATCCAACTGAAAGAAATATGTTCACATTAAAGTCTTATGTTTGAAACAAGAATCATACCGAAGGTTCTATCGTGAACGGTTACTTAGCTCAAGAATGTATGGATTTCTGTTTGATGTATTTTTCTGGTCTTACTACAAGAATGAACTGACCAATGAGAAATGAAGAAGAACAATATGAGCAAATTGAACCCAGTTTTCCATCACTTCCTCAAACAGGAGGAATTCCTGGATCATATACATTGAAGACATTAAGCCATGAAGAGCGGGAGATGGCACATCGCACAGTTTTGTTCAACTGTGATTTGTTTGATGACTATATCAGGTAACAAAATTGAATATGTATATCTTACATATATATCTGTTAAACTATTCATATTTTTTTATCTACAGGGAACATAAAACAATGATAAATAGGAAGCATCGTTCTTTATCTTTGAGAAGGAGAGAGACTTTGCATAGCAAAGAGTTTTCTGCTTGGTTAAAATTGAAGGTAAAAATATTACTGTTTAAATTAATTATTTCAATATTTACTTAAGTTTAACTGTCATTTATATTGTAGGTATTGAGTTTGTCTGTTGACTCTGTCTCTGAGGAAATAAGAGCTTTGGCTTTTGGTCCTAATACCGTGGTTCGTGACTGTAAATCAATTGTTATCAATAGGTACAGATTTATTGTCACTGAACGAGCCAAAAACATGAGAACAAAAAATGATGGTATTATGGTTACTGCCACAACAGATTGTTATGCCAGTGCATCAGATAGTAGATCGCGACATGAAAATGTGGGTTATTATGGAGTCGTTGATAAAATAATAATATTGGATTATTACTCTCATGGACGAGTCACAATGATGAAATTCCATTGGTTTGATTCGATGACGAGACATGGCACATTTATTGATGATTGTGGATTTTGAGTAATTAATATGACCCGCACTCTTGCTATCGAAGAACCATATGTGTTGGAATCAATGGCTAAACAAGTTTTTTATGTCAAAGATCAACTTCAACCTGAATTTGGTGTCATAGTTGAAGTAATTCCAAGACATATTTTTGATGATGCTGATGATGGAATTAACACTGTCCCTATTGCCATTGGAACCAATACATTTATTTCTTTTGATGACTCCAATAGCTCAATTTTCAGAGTTGATTGTGAACCTGAAGTTGTGGTTGGAAATATATAGAATCATTCATCCATGTTCTCAATTCTTTTGGTTTACCTCGATTTGGGTTGTTAAGGTTGGTAATATTCATATTTATTTAGTATTGATCACAAATATGTTTTAGCTGACTTGACTGTTATGTGAATTTTCAATGTTTATTGGTTGCTGTTTTATTTGAATTGCATTTTCTAATTTGGAATTGAACTGTATTCAAACCAAATCAAACAATATTTCTAACTTGGTGAACATTACAACTTGTATGTTTTATTAAATTCATTCAAGCTCTTCTAAAACAATTGATAGCTAAATTACCAATGAATCCCCTCATTCCCTCATATATTTAGTTTTTTGGTTTACACATTAATTTCCTTTTTCTAATTAATTACATATTTGTTTTCAAATGCAGGAAATGCAGCCAGTTGAAGAGAGACGAAGAAAAAAAATGGCGGAGAACAATCGTTGGATGGAGGAGCTGGGCGTTCCACCATTAGTGCCTACAGTGAGTACTTTATTTCAAATATATATATATATATATATATATATATATATATATATACAGAATATATA
The DNA here is from genome assembly GCA_963277665.1 of Viscum album. Classification (NCBI taxonomy): domain Eukaryota; kingdom Viridiplantae; phylum Streptophyta; class Magnoliopsida; order Santalales; family Viscaceae; genus Viscum; species Viscum album. Next base: position 267,916,057 of record OY728166.1, read on the forward strand.
ATGTCATGTGATTAATTTTTTTGTAAACTTTTTTGTAGGATCCACCGTTACGTCGACAGTTATTCGACGAGGAGCCTAGTACTGGTCCTAGTACTCAGGCCGGTGGTACGAGGAGGGTTCGTACCAGAGGTGGACGTAGAGCTACGCATGCCCGACTAGACCCTGCCCCTCCCACTGACGTTTCAGCCTTCCCACATTCTGATCCTGGTGTGTCGTTAGGGACACACGGGGTATTTAGGCCTCCCATGTTTTCACTACCTTCTGCATCTTCTGCCCCATCATTTTCACATCCCATGATGATTCCCACTCCCCAGTCAGCATCAGGTCATACAGCTATTCCATCTTCTTTTCCTTCTACTTCTGTCTCTCCGAGCTTTTATATTCCATCGTCTTCGACTCCTGTTCCACCAGAGGGAGTTCCATCAGGTTCTGTGGATCCGGCGCCACTCATTGATCAGACTAGCGCAGGTATATTTATAAAACCCTAACAAATTTTTATAGCAATATTTATTTTCATTATAACATGTTTTGATAAAATATTTGTTTTTCTTTCATGACAGATACATCTATTGACAGGAGGCGGGGGCGGGGCCGTACACGCATGCGTTCGGTGTGGAACCGTCGCACACAGGTTATGGTGGAATATAATGAAGACAATCATATGGTTGAGAAAACAGGGCAGCAATGTCGGAGTTTTTTGGCGACGCTTGCCAAATACTCCGACATCATTCCCGTCAGCCCGCTGTCATGGAGACATTTTCCACATGAGGTCAAAGATAGAGGCAGAGATATGGGTAAAAAAATCTGTTGTATTTAATTCCATGAATTATTTTTGTATTTATATGAATTAATATTTTGATTTCAGCTTCGATTTAATTTTCCTGATGGTGAGGGTGCACGACTGGAACGTCTAAAGGATTTAGGCGAGCTTTGGAGAGCCTACAAGCATGAGATGTATATTGGCTGGCGTGCTAGAGTTGGCACTGAGTTAGAGGTGGTACCAGTCGTGGATGATTGTCCTATAGATCAGTATCGTCAGATGATTACTCATTGGATGAGTACCCAGTTTAAGGTATGAATTACCTTTGAGGTATTTAAATAATAACTTTCAAGTTTTGCATTAATATTATCCTTTTAATTATCGAATTTTATTTAGGAATCATCTGGAAAAAATAAAATAAAAACATTGATGCAAAAAAATACCTCCATACACTAGGACGCACGACGATGCCGGATCATGAGAGGCAGAAGGTATGACAATTGTTTATAAGTTTTCTTTACGACTTACATTTTCTTTTGTTTCCTCAATTATTTAATCATTTTATAAAGTTTTTATATAACTTTTGTTTTCAATGTCATTGTAGAGGAAAGTACAAAATATTGAAGGACGTGTGCCTTGAGCAAAACTGTTTTGCTCGAGTTGACGAAAAAAGGATGGAAGTGCTGTCAACGAAGCGACTGAGCAGCAGATTGTAAGTTTTAATCTGTTGATTTTATATTTTAATATCTATTTTGTAACTTAATAATATATTTATATTTGTAACAGGATGCTTTAGAGGCCCTTGATGCCCAAGAAGCAGACAATTTTGGGCCATCTGATCACTTACATCAGGTGTTGGGAGAGGATCATTCTGGCAGAGTACGCTGCCGACCTAGGATAGCCCCGACGAGGTATTGGACTGCCTCAGGTACGAGTTGTAGTGCCACCGAGCTGCAGCAAGTTAGGGCACAGGCAGAACAGGCTGAGAAAAGGGCCACAGAGACGGCAGAACAGTCTGCTAGGGAAAACAGTGAATTTATGAAATTTATTGAAGTTCTACGTCCAACACTTCCAGCAGAGGCCAACCCAGCAATTGATGAATACATGTCGTCGATACATTCTATATATGGTGCACCAGGTGGCAGTTCCAGTAGTGGTCAGGCCGATGTCCAGCTTGAAGATGATGATGGTGAGGATTCTGATGCGGAAGAGGAGGGAGATGAGGAGGGCGAGGAGTAGGGTGAAGGCGAGGAGGAGGGCGTTGTGGAGGGTGAGGACGATGAGGAGGACGATGACGAGGGTGATGATGATGATGATGATGGTGATGGTGATGCTGATGTGGGACATATTGATCTGTTACATTTTTTACTTATATTACTGAGATTTTATGTTTAATCTATTCTAGTTGTTGGTTTTATCTAGACTCGTAGTATAGTATTGGAGTTGAGTTATTTTTATATATTGTCTGTTTTTATAGATGTTGTTGTCTTTTAGTGGTTGTGTGTTTGAGAACTCCCTGGAAGACCCTCCTCATTCTTGGACCCTGGACAACCCCCCCCCCCCTCCCCCTTGGACCCCGAACACCCCCCAAACACCCCCCGGACAGCCCCGTGGATAGCCCCCCGTACAACCCCCCACCCTCCACCCTGGACCCCGGATAGCCCCCCAGACAACCCCCCGGACAACCCCCCCCCCCCCCCCCACCCTCCCCCTTGGACCCCGGACAACCCCCCAAACACCCCCCGGACAGCCCCCCGGATAGCCCCCTGAACAACCCCGGACAACCCCCTGAACAACCCCTCAACAACCCCTCAACAACCCCCTGAACAACCCCCCGGACAGCCCCCTGAACAACCCCCAAACACCCCCCGGACAGACCCCGCACAGCCCCCCCACCCTCCTCCTTGGTCCCCGGACAGCCCCCCGGACACCCACCGGACAGCCCCCCCGGATAGCCCCCCGGACAGCCCCTCCACCTTCCTTAATTTCATTAGCTCTGAAATGTTTCATAGCACGATCAACTAAAATCTAATCCATACTAAATATGATATAAAAATATTCTATATGAATTTCCATAATATTTTAAGTGAAAACAAAAAGTGACATACGAAAAACTGACCAAACGCATTAGAAATGTGTTGATGCTTTAGGACAACGATCCATGGGTCATATGTGACATGTACGAATCAACCCCGCCTCAATCTGAGGCGCGGTGTGGCCGAAATAACTCAAAGTGTATGTATTTTGTTTCAAAAGGACATCATTTTAATTGAAAAACATCAACTGGCATACGGAAAACCGGCCAAACGCATACGGATTGTGTTGATACTTTAAGACAACGATCCATGGGTCATTTGAGACGTATATGAGTCAACCCCACCTAAATCCGAGATGCGTTGTGATCGGGACCACTCTAAGTGACTTTCTTTTGTTTAAAATGGACAGTATTTTAAGTACATACGGAAAACCAACCAAACGCATTCGTTTTCTGTTGAAACTTTAGGAGAATGATCCATGGGTCATATGTGACGTGTACGAGTCAACGCCACCTCAATCCGAGGCGCGGTGTGACCGACACCACTCAAAGTGTCTCTATTTTGTTTAAAATGGACTTCATTTTTAGTGAAAACAACAAATCACATACGGAAAACCGACCAAATGGATTCTGATTGTGTTGATACTTTAGCACAATGATCCATGGGTCATATGTGACGTGTACTAGTCAACCCCACCTCAATCCGAGGCACGGTGTGGCCGGAACAACTCAAAGTGTATGTCTTTTGTTTCAAAAGGACATCATTTTAAGTGAAAAACATCAACTGGCATACGGAAAACCGGCCAAACGCATTCGGATTGTGTTGATACTTCAAGACAACGATCCATGGGTCATTTGAGACGTATACGAGTCAACCCCACCTAAATCCGAGATGCGGTGTGGTCGGGACCACTCTAAGTGACTTTCTTTTGTTTAAAATGGACAGTATTTTAAGTACATACGGAAAACCAACCAAACGCATTCGGTTTCTGTTGAAACTTTAGGAGAACGATCCATGGGTCATATGTGACGTGTACGAGTCAACGCCACATCAATCCGAGGCGCGGTGTGACCGACACCACTCAAAGTGTCTCTATTTTGTTTAAAATGGACTTCATTTTTAGTGAAAACAACAAATGACATACGGAAAACCGACCAAACGGATTCTGATTGTGTTGATACTTTAGCACAATGATCCATGGGTCATATGTGACGTGTACTAGTCAACCCCGCCTCAATCCGAGGCGCGGTGTGGCCGGAACAACTCAAAGTGTATGTCTTTTGTTTCAAAAGGACATCATTTTAAGTGAAAAACATCAACTAGCATACGGAAAACCGTCCAAACGCATTCGGATTGTGTTGATAATTTAAGACAACGATCCATGGGTCATTTGAGACGTATACGAGTCAACCTTGCCTAAATCCGAGATTCGGTGTGGTCGGGACCACTCTAAGTGACTTTCTTTTGTTTAAAATGGACAGTATTTTAAGTACATACGGAAAACCAACCAAACGCATTCGGTTTATGTTCAAACTTTAGGAGAACGATCCATGGGTCATATGTGATGTGTACGAGTCAATGCCACCTCAATCCGAGGCGCGGTGTGACCGACACCACTCAAAGTGTCTCTATTTTGTTTAAAATGGACTTCATTTTTAGTTAAAACAACAAATGACATACAAAAAACCGACCAAACGGATTCTGATTGTGTTGATACTTTAGCACAATGATCCATGGGTCATATGTGACGTGTACTAGTCAACCCCCCCTCAATCCGAGGCGCGGTGTGGCCGGAACAACTCAAAGTGTATGTCTTTTGTTTCAAAAGGACATCATTTTAAGTGAAAAACATCAACTGGCATACAGAAAACCGGCCAAACGCATTCGGATTGTGTTGATACTTTAAGACAATGATTCATGGGTCATTTGAGACGTATACGAGTAAACCCCACCTAAATCCGAGATGCGGTGTGGTCGGGACCACTCTAAGTGCCTTTCTTTTGTTTAAAATGGATAGTATTTTAAGTACATACGGAAAACCAACCAAACGCATTCGGTTTCTATTGAAACTTTAGGAGAACGATACATGGGACATATGTGACGTGTACGAGTCAACGCCACCTCAATCCGAGGCGCGGTGTGACCGACACCACTCAAAGTGTCTCTATTTTGTTTAAAATGGACTTCATTTTTAGTGAAAACAACAAATGACATATGAAAAACCGAACAAATGGATTCTAATTGTGTTGATACTTTAGCACAATGATCCATGGGTCATATGTGACGTGTACTAGTCAACCCCGCCTCAATCTGAGGTGCGGTGTGGCCGGCACAACTCAAAGTGTATGTCTTTTGTTTCAAAAGGACATCATTTTAAGTGAAAAATATCAACTGGCACACGGCACGTCCGATTGACGTGCCGTCTTCTCGACCACTTCATAAATCACTCACCCGTATTTGTCGTCTGATTTCAGGCCATTCCGAAATCGTTTGGCCCGTTTGGACCACCCTCACGCGCGTTTACGAAGCGCACGCATCACTTAAAACACGAATATTGAGCCGTACCGTGCAAACCGCACGTCCGATTGATGTGTCGTCTACGCGTACACGTCACGAATAATAATTAGAATGTTGCACGGTGGTTTCAGCTCAATCTAAGGTCGTTCGCTAGGAATTTGACCGTTGGACGCCCGTTTTGGCCGTTTATGACACCAGAACTGCGTTGTCGGTCACTGCGGGCACACGGCACGTCCGATTGACGTGTCGTCTACTCGACCACTTCATAAATCACTCTCCCGTATTTTTGGTCTGATTTCAGGCCATTTCGACTTCATTCGGCCCGTTTGGACCCCCCTCACGTGCGTTTACGAAGCGCTTGCATCACTTAAAACACGAATATTGAGCCGTACCGCGCAAACCGCACGTCCGATTGACATGTCGTCTGCGCGTACATGTCACGAATAATAATTAGAATGTTTCATGGTGGTTTTAGCTCAATACGAGGTCGTCCTCTATGAATTTGACCGTTTGACGCCCGTTTTGGCCGTTTATGACACCAGAACTGCGTTGTCGGTCACCGCGGGCACACGACACGTCCTATTGACGTGTCGTCTACTCGACCACTTCAGAAATAACTCACCCATATTTGTCGTCTGATTTCAGGACATTCCGAAATCGTTCGGCCCGTTTGGACCACCCTCACGCGCGTTTACGAAGCGCGCGCATCACTTAAAACACGAATATTGAGCCGTACCGCGCAAACCGCATGTCCGATTGACGTTCCGTCTGTGCGTACACATCACGAATAATAATTAGAATGTTTCGCGGTGGTTTCAGCTCAATCTGAGGTCGTCCGCTATGAATTTGACCATTGGACGCCCGTTTTGGCCGTTTATGACACCAGAACTGCGTTGTCGGTCACCGCGGGCACACGGCACGTCCGATTGACGTACCGTCTACTCGACCACTTCATAAATCACTCTCCCGTATTTTTCGTCTGATTTCAGGACATTCCGACTTCGTTCGGCCCGTTTGGACCCCCCTCACGCACGTTTACGAAGCGCGCGCATCACTTAAAACACAAATATTGAGCTGTACCGCACAAACCGCACGTCCGATTGACGTGCCGTCTACGCGTACACGTCACGAATAATAATTAGAATGTTTCACGGTGGTTTCAGCTCAATCCGAGGTCGCCCTCTATGAATTTGACCGTTTGACGCCCATTTTGGCCGTTTATGACACCAGAACTGCGTTGTCAGTCACCGCGGGCACACGGCAGGACCGATTGACGTGCCGTCTGCTCGACCACTTCATAAATCCCTCACCAGTATTTTTCGTCTGATTTCAGGCCATTCCGAAATCATTCGGCCCGTTTGGACCACCCTCACGCGCGTTTACGAAGCGCGCGCATCACTTAAAACACGAATATTGAGCCGTACCGCGCAAACCGCACGTCCGATTGACGTGCCGTCTGCGCGTACATGTCACGAATAAAAATTAGAATGTTGCACGGTGGTTTCAGCTCAATCTGAGGTCGTCCGCTATGAATTTGACCGTTGGACGCCCGTTTTGGCCGTTTATGACACCAGAACTGCGTTGTCGGTCACCGCGGGCACACGGCACGTCCGATTGACGTGTCGTCTACTCGAACACTTCAGAAATCACTCTCCCGTATTTTTTGTCTGATTTCAGGTCATTCCGACTTCGTTCGGCCCGTTTGGACCCCCCTCACGCGCGTTTACGAAGCGCGCGCATCACTTAAAACACGAATATTGAGCCGTACCGCGCAAACCGCATGTCTGATTGACGTGTCGTCTGTACGTACACATCACGAATAATAATTAGAATGTTTCACGGTGGTTTCAGCTCAATCTGAGGCCGCCCGCTATGAATTTGACCATTTGACGCCCGTTTTGGCCGTTTATGACACCAGAACTGCGTTGTCGGTCACCGCGGGCACACGGCACATCTGATTGACGTGCCGTCTGCTCGGCCACTTCATAAATCACTCACCCGTATTTTTCGTCTGATTTCAGGCCATTCTGAAATCGTTCGGCCCATTTGGACCACCCTCACGCGCGTTTACGAAGCGCGCGCATCACTTAAAACACGAATATTGAGCCGTACCGCGCACACCGCACGTCCGATTGACGTGCTGTCTGCGCGTACACGTCAAAAATAATAATTAGAATGTTGCACGGTGGTTTCAGCTCAATCTGAGGTTGTCTGCTATGAATTTGATCGTTGGACGCCCGTTTTGGCCGTTTATGACACCAGAATTGCGTTGTCGGTCACCGCGGGCACACGGCACGTCCAATTGACGTGACGTCTGCTCGAAAACTTCATAAATCAATCACCCGTATTTTTTTCTGATTTCAGGCCATTCCGACTTCGTTCGGCCCGTTTGGACCCCCCTCACGCGCGTTTACGAAGCGCGCGCATCACTTAAAACACGAATATTGAGCCGTACCACGCAAACCGCATGTCCGATTGACGTGCTGTCTGTGCGTACACGTCACGAATAATAATTAGAATGTTGCACGGTGGTTTCAGCTCAATCTGAGGTCATCCTCTATGAATTTGACCGTTTGATGCTCGTTTTGGCCGTTTATGACACCAGAACTGCGTTGTCGGTCACCGCGGGCACACGGCACGTCCGATTGACGTGCCGTCTTCTTGACCACTTCATAAATCACTCACCCGTATTTTTCTTCTGATTTCAGTCCATTCCGAAATCGTTCGTCCCGTTTGGACCACCCTCACGCGCGTTTACGAAGCGCGCGCATCACTTAAAACACGAATATTGAGTCGTACCGCGCAAACCGCACGTCCGATTGACGTACTGTCTGCGTGTACACGTCGCGAATAATAATTAGAATGTTTCACGGTGGTTTCAGCTCAATCTGAGGTCGTCCGCTATGAATTTGACCGTTTGACGCCCGTTTTGTCCGTTTATGACACCAGAACTGCGTTGTCGGTCACCGCGGGCACATGGAACGTCCAATTGACGTGTCGTCTGCTCGACCACTTCAGAAATCACTCACCCGTATTTTTCGTCTGATTTCAGGCCATTCCGACTACATTCGGCCTGTTTGGACCCCCCTCACGCGCGTTTACGAAGCGCGCGCATCACTTAAAATACGAATATTGAGCCGTACCGTGCAAACCGCACGTCCGATTGACGTGCCGTCTACGCGTACACGTCACGAATAATAATTAGAATGTTTCATGGTGGTTTCAGCTCAATCTGAGGTTGTCCGCTATGAATTTGACCGTTGGACGCCCGTTTTGGCCGTTTATGCCACCAGAACTGCGTTGTCGGTCACCACGGGCACACGGCACGTCCGATTGACGTGCCGTATGCTCAACCACTTCATAAATCACTCTCTCGTATTTGTCGTCTGATTTCAGGCCATTCCGACTTCGTTCGGCCCGTTTGGACCCCCCTCACGCGCGTTTACGAAGCGCGCGCATCACTTAAAACACGAATATTGAGCCATACCGCGCAAACCGCACATCCGATTGACGTGCCGTCTACGCGTACACGTCACGAATAATAATTAGAATGTTTCACGGTGGTTTCAGCTCAATATGGAGATGTGGTGTGGCTGGCACCACTCAAAGTGTCCGTCTTTTGTTTCAAAAGGACGTCATTTTAGGTGAAAAGCATCAACTGGCATACGGAAAACCGACCAAACGCATTCCGAATCTGTTGATAATTTATCCCAACAATCCATGAGTCATATGTGACGTGTACGAGCCAACCCGGGATGAATCCAAGTCGCGGTGTGGCCAGGATAAGTCTAAGTGGCTCTCTTTTTCTTTAAAATGGACACCATTTTAAGTACATACGGAAAAATGACCAAACGGATTCGGTTTCCGTTGAAACTTTAGGAGAACGATCCATGGGTCATATGTGACGTGTACAAATCAACCCCGCCTCAATTGGAGATGTGGTGTGGCCGGCACCACTCAAAGTGTCTGTCTTTTGTTTCAAAAAGATGTCATTTTAACTGAAAAGCATCAATTGACATACGAAAAACCAACCAAAGGCATTCGGACTGTTTCGATACTTTAGCACAAGGATCCATGGGTCGTATGTGACCTGTACGAGTCAATCCCTCCTCAATCCAAGGAGCGGTGTGGCCGGTATCACTTCAGGTGTATGTATTTTGTTTAAAATGGACATCATTTGAGGTAAAAATATATGGTATAGAAAAAATTGATCAAATTATGAATTGAATTTTGGATTCCACATATAATTGTCATATAAATTTTAAATTGAATTCTATATGAATTATGTACGTTTTTAATTACATTATGAATTCTAATTTAATTATGGATGTGTATAGTTTCAGGATCCATTATATGTTAAATGTGTATGAATTTGTTCATAATTGTATATGTATGTTTTATTTTATTGCAGGTACAATAATTAGATTGGAAATGAGGTCAAAATGAGGCCTGATGAAGAGGGGCCGGATGGACAGGGGCTGTGCAAATTGCAGGGTGCTGCAATTTGCAGCATAGGGTATGCCAACGGTTTAAAACCGTTGGCATATAATCCTAAAGAAGTTTTTAACAACGGTTCATTGAACCGTTGGTAAATATCTCTTTTCCCAACGGTTCTAAACCGTTGGGAAAGAGTTTGGGATAATGATATTTCCCAACGGTTCTCCCAAACCGTTGGGAAAAACTATCCCAACGGTTTGGCAGAACCGTTGGGATAGGGTGGCTTTTGTGAGCCTATACCAACAGTTTCCAGTAAATCGTTGGGAAAACCTTTTCCCAACGGCTTACTTCCCTACGGTTATCACAACCGTTGGTATATCATATACCAACGGTTAGAGGGGCTTTCCCAACGGTTGTGAACCGTTGGGAAATATTATATTTCCAGTAGTGGTACCTAATAAAACATCATTTGATGGACCAACATCTCTGGAAGTAGTTGCAAGGGATTTCACCACCCCTTTCTGATTGTATTCTGGTTGCTTTACCCAAGTTCCATTCTTCACTAGACACTCATTTGCATAATGACCCATTTCATTGAACTTAAAACATATTACCACAGGATTTTCATTGCATGCTTGATCATCTTCTTTACAGTTATGAGCAATATGACCAGACTTACCACACCTAAATAACTTTCCAGACATTGATAAACATTCTCCACGATGATTTTTACCACACTTCTCACAAGATGGATATTTAGTTTTCGTACCTCCAGGATTCTTTGATGAATTCATTCCCTTTTCCTACCAACATGACCTTTTATTCTATTATTTTTCAAAGAAAACATGATCATCGAAAAACTCATTTTCCTTCTTCTCCGCACATCATACAATCTTTTAATGTATTTTTAACTGAAGAGAGGATAATTCTCTTTGATATCACTGCTTTAGTCAGGATTGAAATCGATTTTATTTACTATAAGGTTCTTTGATGAAATTTGGAGCAAACCTTGCCAGTCGAGTGAACATTCCATCATAAACAGCAACTCAGTCATCTTCCTGCATCAATTCAATGAATTTTTTTTCCATACTATGCCAAACCACTTTAGGAAAATATTTCTCAAGGAACATACCATTGAATTCATCTCAAAGAATAACATCAATCTACTCACTATCCTTGATATTTTTCACCGTTGAACACTAATAATCAGCTTCACCTTCAAAATGTTAAATAGAAAGACTAGAATTATGATGTTCTAAACAACCCATGAAATTAACATTTTTTCCTGTTCTTTATTCCACCATTATTCTAGCACTGGGTTATATGATCCCCTGAATGATGGGGGATGTTTCCTCATAAAATGATCTACTACTGACATGTTCCTCTGTGGTTGATCTGGTTGATCTCATGCACGGATACCACCACCATTTATAGCTTGATTCAAATGTTCCATTACCACAAAAAACTGCATAGTTCAAATTACAACCATCTCAAGGTGCTGATTTAGAAGGTTTCCTTCCTCCTGATGTCATCCCAACATAGCTGCCATGTTTCCTCTGTAGAAAATCATTCTAAACATAGAAATAGATCAGGTGAAGAAACATGGTAATATATAAATTTTATATCATTTCAATCATAACATAAACTATTATAAATTATGGATATGAATTTAACTATATACTAACTCCTAAATTTGAATAAACTGACCTCTTATACCAACTATATAGCCCCATCCTTAAACATTTACATAATCTTGAATTAAACGAATAATTCACATTGAGGATCTTTTCAGTTTTAGAGTTTTAGAGAATTAGGGCATAACATATACATGACGACTTGAATAATACATCTAGACACATCTACTTAGTTTCCATTTTTTTACAAAAGAAGAACTCTTGAAAAAAAAGAGCGTCATATCTAGTTCCATGTTTTACACAGCATGACATTTCATTGATCCCATCCGTGATCTTATTCTACTTTATGTCCTCTGAAAAAGTTTTCAAAAACTTGGGATGAGCATAAAATGCTCAGTATGGGAAATACAAATAATGAAAACTGTAAGTCTTTCAAAACCACAAGTAAGCCATGAATACTTCATCATAAGTAATACATTTGACCTTTACTAATTAGTAAATACTATTCACTTAATAAAAGATCATTTCTAACCCTTTCATAACCAAAATATTACCATAATACCCATATAAAGAACACATAACATATAAAGGTAACTTGGGACATAAACATTCTTTAGTGGAATAACAATACGGCCGACTTCCACACATATCACTAAATGGAATAGCCTTACGACTGACGTACATACCCAATGAATTGGAGGTTATAACGTAACCATCCATCCTGGTTTATCATGGCACCACCCGTCATTTGTTTTATCACATAATGACCCTTGAAATGTCCAAGTACCATTATAAAATCATAACACATTAAATATTGCATATATAAACATTTAAATAATAAATTTTAATTTACAATCACAAGAAATAATTTTAAGATATTGAAATAAAAAATCATTTTCAAAAATAATTTTCAATACCAAAACACCCAAAAATAGAATAAGTTATTTAATTTCCTTTTCTCAAAAAAAAATTAGGCTAATAGAGGAAGTTAAATAACGATTACGGTGGGAGAGAGGTCATTTTTTCCACAAACGTTAAAAAAATTCTATTTTTAGTTTAATAAAACTCTATGTAGAAAAGAGATTCCCTTTTAATAAAATTAAAATTAAAAGGGTTTTATTATAAACCGTTTAAAATAATATGGATTATATTATCAAAATAAGCCTCAATTAGTGGATAATTGAGATGAAGTCTCATACATCCTTTCTTACTTGACACGTTCATTCTTTAATCACATGAATATTTAACTAAAGATAATTTATACATGCTTAAGAACCTTTTTAAAGTTTGTTATTCATTTAATATCACTTATTACCATGTTATAAACATTATGTAATCATTTATGTTAATAATGGTTTTTTTGTTGATATTTGGTACTTGAGTCAAAAATGAAGACCATATAATTACAAGTTGTCCATTTGGTCAATAGTCCATTATCTTGAGAATTATATTCATGATTTAGATATAATATACATCATATATATCCATTATATATATGTATTTATAATTGTACATAACATTTTAGAGATAAGAAGTGAAATTCACCGTTCATGGAGACGGTAAGTTGTACGTACGCAAGAACGCTACTTTCATTTATATTTCGTACTTTAATGGAATTAAAACATAATGAAATATAGGTATATTATAATTCCAGTATAATATTATATATAATATCATTAACACCATCCTTTATACATCCCACATATGGCATTAACAAGTCATATCACATTGAGGGGCGATAGTCAGCACTTCCTCAAATGAAATTACCGTATTTACCCATAATATAGACCATAAAGGAATGACTAAAAGAAAAATTGAAAATAATAAAGAAAATATAAACATTATATATATAATATATAAATATATTCCCATCATAATGGCCACTATGAGAGGCGGTAGGAGATAATCGAACAATCATCGTTTTGTGAGGCGTTAGTTTTCCATCCACAACAACAATATTTTTTTCACCCATTAGATGGTGGTGTCTGTAAGTGTAGTTCTAATCTGTCACATAACAGAATCCTAGGATATTGAGGATAATATTTTTGTTATATAAGAAAATATGAAAAATATTTTAGGGGTTGGATAAGTAAAATAAAGAAAATAAGTTAAGAGAAATATTTACCTTTAATTTGGGTAACTTCCCTTGGTTTGAACCAAAAATACTTTTGGAAGTTCCCTCTTTTTAAGTTAAGGGTTATAAAAGGAGAAGAGGAATATTGAGAGCTTATTTGGCCAGTGGATGGATGAGCCAAGGGGATTGAGAGTTGTGATGAATGAGTAAAGCGTGAGGGCTTTTTATACAGGCAGGAGGGGCTCTTTAGGAAAGTGTGAAAATATTAATTTATTATATAATTTTATGCAGTTTTTAAATGACCAAAACTAATTAAAGTAAATTATAAGAGGACTCATGGTCGAAATAAAATCATCCAATAAGAATTAGACTGTTTTTGGATAATTTTTTAATATTTATAATCTTATTTATTTAAATTTTTTATTAATGAGGTCAATAATACATCATTTTTGTGTCATAAATAATTTAATTAATTGGATGTAGAAAAATTATAAAAAATACCATGATATAGGTAATAATTTTATATTTCCAATGAATATATATAGTCTAAATGATACCTTATATAACCCCATTTAATAATTTATTTACAAAAAGATATTGGTTTGTGTCATTTTTATCATTACTTTACATTAATAAATCTAAAGTGTCATTATCAATCTAATGTGGCTCTATGGGGTCCCAAAATTGACCCCAAGATACCCAAGGTCATAAATGACTCAACAAATAAGTTTAGGATATGTGATAATGTTATTTTTTTATTATGACATTCTTTTTAAATTGAATTAATTATTTACCTTTAACCGGGGTAAATAAAAGTCCAAAGTTACTATAAACCAAATATTATTTACATCTTATTTAACCACATTTTACCTACTAATAACAACAATTTATGTTGGATTTTCAAAATTTAAATCAAATATGCAGTAATATTTCAATTAAATGAAAATTTCAGTTTTTAACTACTACTTACCGGTTTCACTATTCATCAAAAAATTAAAGTTTTTCTGAAAAATACCAAAAATTCAGCATATTATATATTTGATATTCCGAATCCAAAAAAAATTCTATTTTACCAAATTCAAAAAATATAAGTTTCATTAATTAATATTAAATTAATTCCCGTTGTCAATACAAATAGCGTGTTTTTATGAAACAATTACAATTAAACGATCGACACTTGTTTATGTGCAATTTCAAAGTGAAATTAATGACAATAAAAAAATTAGATTAATCGGTAAGAATATAATTTAATTCAAACATTAAAACCAATTAAAAAGATAATATAACCATGTAAATAAATTATATTAAAAGGAAGATTTGAATAAAAATACAGTATTTTTCACTATTCATAAAAATGAACATTACCAGAAAAATACCAAAAATTTACCCAAAGTAAATTTTGATGTCCTGAATTTAATGATGAATTTTATTAGGCAAAATGGAACTTATGAAAGTGAAGAAAATGAGATTTTAATAGGTTTCCTCATTAAATGGTGGTAAATTGACCTTTTAACGTATATTATGATTAAAATTAAATTCATTCACATTTTAAGCCTATAAATTTTATTTAAAAAACATGTATAATCATATTGTAGTTATATTTTTTCATTACCTCCAATACAACTTCTATGAATTAACTACCACTTAAAATAATATAATTATATTATTAGTGTGCAACGTAAGATTTCATAGAAACTTGTAGTTGCGTATCGGGTACGCCATCGAATATATCAACCCCTTTAAAGTAAAATTAATATTAAATTTAAAAAACATTAATCGAAAAGATAATTTATTATTTCTTTATATACTCGGGATGTTACATCCTTCATCCATTTTTTAAATTGCTTCCTTGAAATTTTATTCACTCATCAAATAAGTGGGGGAATTTATCCCTCATAGAATATTCAGATTCACACATTTCCCCTTCAACAATATGGTTTTTCCACAAAAACATTACATGGGGAATTCAATTATTCCACAACACATTCTCTCTATGGTCAAGAATTTGGACTGGTTGTTCCTCAAAAGAGAGATTCTATTCTAACTAAACTACCGCTGGACTCAAAATATGAGATGGATCTGGCATATACTTTCTCAACATTGAAACATGAAAAACATTGTGTACCTGGGACAAACTAGAAGGTAAAGCCTATATATACGCAATTGATCCAACATTCTCTATGATTTCATAATTTCCAATGAACCTTGTCTCAACATTACCTTCTTACCAAAATGAATAACACTTTTCAATGGAGAAACTTTGAGAAAGACATGATCACCTACCTCCAAAGATAGATCCATCCTTCAGTTAACCACTTAACTTTTCTGTCTGCTCTGTGATGTACACAGGTTCTTCTGAATCAACTGAACTTTTTATGCCATCTCTACTATCAATTCTAGTCCCATCAACTATCTTTCACATAATTCATCCCAAAATGGAGGAGTTTGAAAACTCTTTCTATATAACGCCTCAAATGGAGACATCTGTATACTGGAATAAAAAATGTTATTATAAGAAAATTCAACTAATGAGTGATGATGGTCCCAACTTCCCTGTAAATCTAGGGGACAAGAACATATCATATCAGCCATGGTTTGTATTGTTCATTATATCTGTCTAATGATTGTTGATGAAAATCCGTACTAAAATTTAATTCAATACCCAATGACTTATGAAGGCCTTTACAAAAGCTAGAAGTAAACCTGAGATCACGATCAGATACAATGGAGAGGGGAACTCCATGAAACCTGACTATCTATTTAACATATAACCTTGAATGTTGATCTATAGAAAAAGTATACCTAAAAAAAAGAAATGAGAATATTTAGTCAACCGATCAATAATAACCCAGATTGCATTATTACATCGAGATGTCTTTGGTATTCGCACAATGAAGTCCATGGATATACATTCCCATTTCCACTCTAGCACCGGTAAAGACTGAAGCATCCCTTTTGGTAATTTTTGATCTGCATTAACCTGCTGAAAATTCAAATACTTCACAGTAATATCACCAATACATCTTTTCATTCCATCCCACCAGTAATACACTCGAAGATCTATGTACATCATTGTACGGCCAAGATGAATTGAAACCAGAGAACTGTGAGCTTCACATAACAAATCATTTTTCAATTGTGAATCACAAGGAATGCATAATATTTTTCCAAACCTCAAAACCCCATCATTATCAATGTTAAAATAAGTCAACATACCCTTCCGAACCAAGTCTACCTTTTTTCCAACTCATTGTATTCTTTTTGTGCTATCTTTATTCTGTCTGATAGTGATGATTCCACTGACCCCTAAAACAAAACAAAAAAAAATTCCTAGACCAAAAACTATTATGCCAATGTTCATAAAATCTGAAAACAAAGGATCTCATTCCAAATGTATCATGGTTAATGAATCATTACTTTTTCGACTCAAACCATCAGTCACATTATTTTCCTTTCAGGAATGGTAATGAATCGTGGAATCATAATCCATGATTAATTACCACCATCACCTATGTATCATGTTCAATTCTTTTTGATTGAATATATACTTCAAACATTTGTGTTCAGTATATATTTCACATTTTACTCCATAAAAACGATGCCTCCAAATTTTTAAAGCAAAAATAACAACAGCTAATTCCCAATCATGTTGGGTAATTTAACTCATGAGATTTCAACTAATGTTAAGAGTAAGAAATTACCTATTCATTCTTCATAGGGACACATCCATGTCTTTTCAACAAAGCATCACTATAAATAACAAACTCACCATTTCTGGAAGGCAGTGCCAAAATTGGAGCATTCACCAATATTCTTTTGAATTCATGATAACAATCACCACATTATTTTGTCCAATGGAACATAACACATTTTCAAGTCAACATATTCATTAGACTATATACAAGTTAAATATTCTTAAAAACCTCCAGTAATAACCTTATAAACCAAGACAACTACGAATCTCGGTTATATTTGTCGACTTGACTATTTTATAACAAATTTTTGGGTAGCAGGATCAACAGTTATGCCATCTTTTGAAACAATGTGACCAAAGAATAAAATTTTTTGTAACCAAAAATCACATTTTCCGAATCTCCCAAACATTTTCTTTTCTTTTATGGTTTTCAAGACAAACCGTAAATTACTTTCATGTTCAAATTTACTTTTGGAATAATCCAAAATATCATCAATGAACACAACCACAATCATATCCAAGAACTAATGGAAAATGCTATTCATAAGATACATGAATACAACAGGTGCATTGGATAACCCAAAAGGCATAAATACAAATTCATAAAGGCCATATCTAGTAGGAAATGTCGTCTTCGGAATGTCTTCTTCCATTACATTCAACTGGTGGTACCCTGACATAGTGTCAATCTTCGCAAAATATTAGCTCCCTGGAGATGATCAAACAAATCATCGATATGTGGCAATGGATACTTGTTCTTAACAGTGACGTTATTCAATGTTCAATAATCAATGAAAATTATCATTGAACCATCATTATTTTTCTAAAACAAGACATGATCACCCCATGGTGACATGCTAGGTTGAATGAAACATTTATCTAATAACTCTTGTAATTGATTCTTTAACTCTAAAAGTTCAATTTGAGCCATCTGATAAGGGGGTTTTGAATTTGGCTTAGCATTAGGAACTAAGTCAATAGTAAATTAAACATCCTGGTCAGACATAATACAATGAAACACATTAGGAAAAAAATCAAGATACTCATTTACAAATGGCACATCATTTATCCAAACAGTTCATTTGTTTTTAACAATTTTTTCAAGGTATCATTCATTTCCATCTTCTACTAGTTTCTCTACTTTCTGATATGTTATCAATAGTAAGGGTTCATTCATGTATACAAACAAGAAATATTTCTAAAAATAAACCTCTTTATCCATGCAGTAGATCTTAGCATGATAAACATACCCAACATAACATCAAACTCTACTAGAGGAAAAACAATAAGGTTTGCAGGTAGATTCATTCTGCACACAAGGATATGAAGGTTCTTATAATTTCTTTTTGTCTCAAGGTTTCCTACAGGTGATTTTACCATAATTTTATCATTAATGTCATGAGATGGAATTCCTAATATACTAGAAACATTTCCATAAATGAATGAATGTGATGACCCTGAATCGAAAAACACATTGGCATAATCTGAACAAACAAACAGTGTACCTAATACTACATCATTTGATGGCCCAACATCTCCTGAAGTAGTTGAAAAGGATTTCACCACACATTTCTGTTTGTAGTGAGGTTTCATTAACTCAGTTGAGTTCATCTCTGGACACTCATATGCATAACCACCCATTTCATTGCACTCAAAAATTCTTACAACTGGCTTTTCATTGCCTGCTTGATCATATTCCTTACAGTTATGAGAAATATGACCAGACATACCACATCAAAAGTACTTCCCATATATTGATAAACATTCTCCAAGATGATTTTTACCACACTTATCACAAGATGGGTATTTAGTTTTCTTACATCCAGTCTTCTTTGATGAATTCTTTCCTTTTTCAAGCCAATTGGACCTCTTATTCTGTTGTTTGTCAAAAGAAAACATGATCATCGACAAATTCCACTTCCACCTTCTCTGTACATTATACAAGTTTTTAATAATTTTTAACTCACGAGAGTCTAATTCTCTTCGATATCATTACTTCAGTCATGAGTAAAACCAACTTATTTTACAATTAATACCTCAAATTAAATTTAGAGAATACAATGCAATTCAAGTGAAAATTCCTTCATAAACATCCCTTGTGTCATCCTCCTGCCTAAATTCCAAGAATTTTTTTCCATCCTATATCGAACTACTTTTGGAAAATATTTCTCATGGAACATACCTTTGAATTCATCCCAAATAAGAGCATCAATCTCCTCACTATCCCTGATATTTTTCACCATCGACCACCACTGCTCAGCTTCACCTTCAAAATAGTTAACAGTGAGACTAAAAAATTGATGTTCAGAACAAACCATGACATAAATTTTTTTCTAATGTTCTTTAATCCACACTTCTTCTAGCAACGGGTCAGATGATCTTCTAAATGATTGGGGATATTGACTCATTAAATTCTCCACTACTGAAATGTTCCTCTGTAGTTGAACTGACAGATGTCGTGCATCAATACAACTAACATTTATAGCCTGAGTCAGTTGTTCCATTACTGCAACAAACGGATCAGTTCCGATTTTGACCATCTTAGGTTTCTGATTCAGAAGGTTGTCTTCCTCTGGATGTATTCCCAACATAGCTGCCATGTTTTCTCTACGGAAACCCATTCTGAACATAGAAATATCATAGGTGAAGAAACAAGGTAATTTGTAAATGCAATATCATTTCAATCATAAAAAAACAAAAATAAATTACGGATATTAATTTAACAATATACTAATTCCTAATGTTGTCTAATCTATCCTCTGATACCAAATATAAGGCCCTGACCATAAACATTTACATAATCATCAATTAAATGAATAATTCACATTGAGGATCTTTTCAGGATTGGAGTTTTATAGAATTAGGCCATAACATTTACATGACAACTTGAATAATACATCTAGAAACATCTACTTAGTTTCATGTTTTTAATAAAACATAAACTATTGAAAAAGTATTCATGTCTAGTTCCATGTTTTAGACAGCATGACATTTTCATGATCTCATCCATGACCCTATTCCACTTTATGTCCTGGGAAAAACATTTCAAAAATATGGGATGAGCATAAAAAGCTCAATAAGGGGTACATAAAGAATGAAAACTGTTAGTTTTTAAAACAACAAGTAGACCATGAGTACTTTATCATAAGTAATACATTTCATCTTTATGAAGTAGTAAATACTATTCAGTGAATAAAAGATCATTTCTTACCCTTTTGAAACCAAATGATTACCATAAAACCCATATAAAAAACACATAACATATAAAGGTAACTTGAGACATAAACATTCTTCAATGGAATAACCATACGTACGACATCCATATATATCAGAAAATGGAATAACCATAGGGCTGACTTCCATACCCAATGCATTAGAGGTTATAATGTAACCACCCATCTTGGTTTATCATGACACCACCAAACATTTGGTCACATAACCACCCGTCAAATGTACAAGTACCATTATAAAAATATAACACATAAAATATTGAAAATATAAACTTTTCACTAATAACATTTAATTTTCAATCACATCAAATCATTTTAAGTTATTGAAATAATCAATCGTTTTAAAAAACCATTTTCAATATCAAAACTCCAAAAAACAGAATAAGGTATTTTTTTTTCCTTTAAAAAACAATAAGCCAAATAGGGGAATCGAAATAATTATTATGGCAGTGGATAGGTCATTGTCCCCTTAAAGGGTATATATTATCGAAAAATGCTTCAATGAAAGTAGATTGAGATGAAGTCCCTTACCTCGTGTCCGACTAGACCCGTTCATTCATTAATCTATTTAATAATAAACTAAAGTAAATTTATACATTCTTAAGAACCTTTTTAATGTTTCTTATTCCTTTTATATCACTTATTACCATTTTTTTTAAACATTATGTAATCATTTATGTTAATAATGGTTGTTTTTTCGATATTTGGTACTTGACTCACAAATAAACACAATATAATTGCAACTTGTCCATGTGGTCAATAGTCCATTATCTCCATAATGATATTCATGACTTTGATATCATATAAATCATATATATCCAGTATATATATGTATTTATAATAGTACATAACAATTTGGAGATAAGAAATAAAATGCACCGTTCATGGAGATGGTAAGCTGTACGTATGCAAGAACACTACTTTATTTTCAATTTTTTAAATTAATGGAATTAAAAAATATTGATACATAGGTATATTATAATTCAAATAAAATAAAATATATAATATAATTAACAATATCATTTATACTTCCCACATATGGCATTAACGAGACATATCACTTTGAGGGGGCGGTAGTCTGTACTTTCTCAAATGAAATTATTGTGTTTAACGATAATGAAAACCATAAAGGTATGATATAAAAAAAATACAGAATCATAAATAATATATAAAAATAATGTATACCATATATAACTATACTTATATTTTTATGGTCACCCTGAGAGGTGGTAGGAGATAATTAAACAATAATCATTTCGTGAGGCGTTACTTTTCCATCCATAGAAACAATTTGTTCTTCAACCATTAGATGGTGGTGTGGGTATGTGTAGTTCGAATAAGTATCATAACAAAATCCTAGTATATTTAGGATACTAGTTTTTTCATAAAATAATGTAATAAAAAGTGTTAAGGTGTTGGAGAAGTAAAATAAAATAAAAGAAGTTAAGAGAAATTGTTACCTTTAATTTGGGTATCTCCCTTTCGTTTGAACCAAAAAGACATCTTGAAGTGACTTATGCCTAAGGTAAGGCTTCTAAGAGGAGGATAGGGACCCGAAGAGCTTATTTGGTCAAGGGTGGGATGAGACATGGGGCTTGCGAGGTGTGATAAATGAGTAATAAGTGATGACATTTAATAAGGTGGAGGAGGGGCTCTTTATGAAAGTGTGAAAATATTATTTTATTATATAATGATATTCTTTTTCTAAAGGAAAAAAAATAATTAAATAAAATTTAAAATGACTAATGGTCTATGTAAAATCATCTAATAAGAAATGTATAGGTTTTGTATATTTTTTTAATATTTATAATCTTATTTATTTAAAAACTTTTATTAATGAGGTAAATACTGCATCAATATCGTTTCACAAATAATTTAATTTATTTGATGTCTAAAAATTTTAAAAAAATACCAAGATGGTGGGAATATTTTTAAATTTATAATTAATATTTATATTAGAAATTATTTCTTATTTAACCCCATGTAAAAATTTATTGACTAAAAGATATATGTTTGTGTCGTTTTTATCATTACTTTAAGTTAATTAATCTAGACTATCATTTTCACTCTCATGTGGCTCCATGGGGTCCCAAAATATACCAAAAGATGAAAATGGTCCTAAATGACTCAATTGGTAAGGTTAGGATAAGTTTTAAGATAATTTTGTATTATTATAATATTATTTTTACCATGAATTACCTTATTTTCTGTTAATCGCGTTAAATAAAATTCAAAATTTACTATTCCCCAAAAATTATTTTCATTTTATGGAACCACATTATACTAAATAATAACATCCATGTATTTAATATTTTCAAAATTTAATCTACAGAAGTGGTAAAATTTCATTTAAATGAAAATTGCAGTATTTAACTACTACTTAGTTGTTTCACTATTCATCAAAAATGGACATTTTTCAGAAAAATACCAAAAATTCCGCCAAAGCTATATTTGATATTCCAAATTCAAAAATTATTTCAATTTTAGAAAATTAAAAACATAGGAGTATCATTAATTAATTTAAAACAACTTCCCGTTGTCAAAACAAATAATGTGTTTTTAAGAAACAATAACTATCAAAATATCGACACTTGTATATGTCCAATTTCAAAGTGAAATTAATTTCAATGACAAAAATTGGATTAATTGGTAAAAATATAATATAATTACCCCTTAATACCAATTAAAAAGATAATAAAACCATTAAAATAAATTATATTAAAATGAACTTATGAAAAATATACATTATTTTTCACAATTCATAAAAAATGAACTTTACCAGAAAAATAACTAAAAATTACCAAAAGTAAATTTTGATGTCCCGAATATATAGAAGATTTTTATTTTGTCAAATAGAACATATCAAAGTGACCAAAACAATATTTAATGAGGGTTTTACATTCAAAGGTGACAAATAGACCTTTTAATGTAAAATATGCTTAAAATTAGATTCATTCACATTTTGAGCCTCTAACTTTTTTTTACAAACATTTATAATAATATTATATTTAGTTTAGTTCATTCCCACAAATACAATGGATATAACTTATCTACCATTTAAAATAATAATATTTTATTATTAGTGTGCAATGTAAGATTTCAAAGTAACTCGTTGTTGTGTATCGGGTACACCATCGAATTTATCAATACCTTTAAAGTAAAATTATTTTTTAATACAAAAAATATTAATAAAAAACATAATGCATTATTTTTTGATTTACATGGGATGTTACAATAACATCATTAATGGTATTGGTTCTGGTCTTCTATTGAGAGAATATTTTCTAAGACGCGGGAGACTATATTGGGAATAATATGGGGATGAAAATTGAATCATCTCAATACTTATATGTTTGATGAGAAGAGGTGTTGAGGGTTGTTCATTATAGTGGAGGGGTGGGGTGTTTTTTGAATATTTCATTCATTTTCTTATTATTTTGGGAATAGAAAATAAATAATTTTAGAATTATGACAATATAAATTAAAATAATATATGATAGATTGATATTCTGATCTTATATCTGACATATATTACTTATTACTCAATAATTAATATATATATTTTGTATATTAATTTACCAAATTTCATTATTCAAAAAAAATCTTTTATTTTACCAAAATAACAAAAATTGACCATAACATTTTCTCCTTGTGTAGAATCAAAAATTGAACTCCAGCTAAATAAATAACATTCTAAATAATAAAAAACCATATTCTAAATTAAAACATCACTTATCTAAAAAATATAGATTTTATTATTATAATAGTTTTTATTACACATTGAAATTTAATTAATGTCTCCTAAAATTATGTTATAATAATAAATAAAAAATATTAATTAATAATTATATATTATTAAAATATATTTTATTTTATGTCATTATTCTAATATAAAATTTCAAATAAACATTTTTGTTAAATATAAATACCATCACATAATTTATCATTTCCAAACATTTATTTATATATTCCATGAAATAAATATTATATATATTCATTTTGAGTATGAAAATAATTTTATTTATACTTTCATTGGTGAAGTTACTTTTTAATTTGGTATATTACCATTCCTTTTGGTAATAATAAAATTAAAATGTTTATATTAATTATTATATTTTGGATTTAAATTCGTTGTTGCGTGAGGAAAAAACTATCGAGGATATTAAATTTAAAAAGTGGAATACTATAAAATCTCGAGGTGTTACATTCTCCCCTCAAACATATTTATTCCTCAAAATTTCAATAATTATACATCCTAAATTTGTTTGGGTTGTTTGTCATCATAATTTCATCTAGTTATCAGGTTCCCTATTCAGCTTTATCATTTTTCCAAAGTAGCATTTTAGGTCAATTTTTTTGATTCATCAACGCATATTATTTAGGGTCTAAAATCAAAAATAAATCTTCATATTAAGATAAATCAAGACAGGATTTTATTCCTTCATATGTGAGGTCATGTGTTTGTTTTGGTATGTACTTCCATACCAAAGATATTCTGAGGAAAATATGCACATTAGAATGGCTATGTGAGATCACAATATGATAAACCAATACTCAAATACTCTCATGGATTTCAAAAGGTCCAATGTATCTTGTGCTCAACATCCCTTTCATTTCAAATACTGTTACCCCATTCCATGAACATATTTACAATAAAACATTATCTCCCACCAAATAATTACAATTATTTCCTTCAATAATCGAATTATATTTTTTACCAAATTCAAGTTTCTCATTTATGAATTTTAATGGTGTTTACATTTTTGCGGTTTCTTCCATATGTTCTTAGACTAGAAGATTCCTTTCAACGTCATTATTCCATCATGTTGGTGTATTAAAACTCTTTCCATACAATTCTTCCAATAGCCAAAATTTGAATATTTGAATAGAAACTATTGTTAAAGGAAAACTATAAAAAAATTTAAATACTGATCCAACATGAATTGAAAGTTAAGTGATCACGATTTAAAACTGTATTCTAATGTTTGGATCATCATTTCTGAATAGCCTCCTATTTGAGTGTGATAAGAAGTAGTCAATTAAATCTTAGTATCCAATGATTTATAATGGGTATTATATATTTTTTATGAAAATTTTATATCATGATCAGATACAATTGATAGAGGTTATCCATGATGTCTTACAAATACATTAATAATGAGTCATGCAAGGCACTCAAATTGAAAATTCTCCCTTATAAAGAAAAAATATTCATATTTGGTAAGTTGATAAATAATTACACAAATTGAATAATTATTTTTTGGATTTTCATTGAATTTATTGAAAAAATTAAAAATATTTTCATCCATTTTTCTTGTATGAATTAGAAGAGGTTTCCTGAATCCACTGGGGTGTTTCTATTTAGCATTAAATGATTGGAAGACCAATCTTATGTAGACAGAATTAGTAATTTCAAACTAAATATTATTCCAACTGAAATGTTCCATCAAATATATATACCTCTTATTTAAACTATGGTGTATAGAAAAATTCAGGCTTTGGGTATCATCTAATAACATTATTTTTAGCTAGAGTATAGAAGGAATAGAAAGAAAACTCCAAATATTTTGTATTTCATCCTCATACACGATGTCTATCAACTTCTCTAAATTCAGATATTTAATTTTCCTTTGTAAATTATCATCTTCATAATGAGAACATTAAATCCATTACCAGAAGAAATGTTTGGAAACCAATTAAAAAAATTTATATGTTTCACATTTCTTGATAAATCCTATATCCAACTTCACTATATCCATGAACACATGATCCCATTAAATACCCATTTTGGTTATAACCCCATTATACATCCAACTCAATTCATCTATAGCCTTATTTTACTTCGTGGGGAGATAGGGTGTTCATAAATCATAATCATTTAGTAGGGAAAACAATCTTGTTTGCATGTGGTTGAGTTCATTCGATGAGATAAATATATTTTAAACTCTTGTGATATTTATATATTTTATATATTTTACTATAGTTATGTTTTCTACAAATATTCAAAGAAATTATTATAGCCTCTAAGTCAATACCATGAGTTTGATAGTTTTTCTCAACATTATTCAACTGAATATATGCACAGGAAATAACAATATCGTTCTAAATAAGGACATAATTTGGTTATTTCATTGATTCATCACTACATATAACAAATCCACCGTTTCTAGAATGAAAATTGAAGATATAATAATTCATTAATATCTTTTATTGTTACTAAAAACATTATTCACATTATTTTATCCATATAAAACATACCCATTTATGTGAAATATAGGTCCATTGTTTAGATTTTTCGGAAATATTTTAAATAAAACACTGATAGTAATAATAAAAACACATAAAAATACCAATCTAAATATTGTTCATAGTGTATGACATTCCTATATTTCCTTTTTTATCAGAGTATCAACTGATATTCCATTATTATAGATAATATGGCCATGAAAATATACTATCTAAAGATATAATTTGTAGTTGCACTACCACAAAACTGGCCAAGGCATGCGCCTGCCTTTATCAGCGCTTTTTTAGCGCTGATAAAGGCTTTCCCCTTTATCGGTGCTTTTTTTAGCGATGATAAAGGGCTTATTTATCAGCGCTAAAAAAGCGCTGATAAAGGTTGTATTTATCAGCGCTTTTCATTTTAGCGCTGATAAATACACCCTTTATCAGCGCTTTTTACTAGCGCTGATAAAGGCTCACGCGGATTTGTTAAAAACCCGCGGGTCCTCTTCCTCCTCCCTGCACCCGGTCAAGCTCTCGCGGAAGCCCTCCTCTGTGCCGCTGTCGCTGCCTCCTCCTCCTCCACCGCGGCCTCCGCCTCCTCCTTCTCCTCCTCCTCCGGCCGCCGCCTCCTCCTCCTCCGGCCGCCGCCTCCTCCTCCTCCTCCTCCATCACGGCCTCGTCCTCCTCCTCCTCCACCGGTGGTTCCTCCTCCTCCTCCTAGTCCGCGACCTCATCCTCCTCCTCCTCCACCGGCGCCTCCTCCTCCTCTGCCTACTCCGCTGCCTCCTCCTCCACTTCGGCCTCCTCCTCCTCCTCCTCCTCCTCTGCTGCCTCTGCTACCTCCGCTGCCTCTGCCCTGCCTCTGCCCTGCCTCCGCGCTGCCTCCGCGCTGCCTCCGGTGCCTCCGCTGTCGACACCTCCTTCTCCTCCGCCACCGGGTCCTCCTCCTTAAGGTGATTCAAATTGAATTTTCATGAATTAATTATGTTTGGAATGGGTAAGTGTTTGGCCAACTATTCTTCGTGTTGAATCTTCAGTTTCCATGGGTGGTTTGGGATTGTGGTTATGTTTTGATTCGAACTATGGGTTGTTTTTATGATTTACCACTACTTCATTAGATTTATTTAGTTATTCTTATGTTTTGGTGTTTTCATTTGGTTCATGTATCTCTTTATCTCCCCACAAACGATTATCTTATGGCTATTAATTTTGAGATGGGTTTGAGGAAATATATCAGATTTATTCTTATTGTTCTAAGCCTACCAACCTATTTTTAGGTGTTTCCCAAGGTATTGATGTGGGAGGCATATTTTAATTGAAATATTGGTCTCAATGGTGTTCCATTAATGGGTGGTGTAGGCTCCACTTTTTTAAGGGCTCTTAGTTAAAATAAGAGGCTTCAAATGGTGGAGGATCACATCCTAAAAGAAAGGGGGATTCTTAATAGGGAAATAATACATAGACGAGTCTAATACAGAAAAAATCAATGCAGTAGAGTTCATTCATGAGGACTCATAATCTTGGCCAACCACAATTCGAGGTGATTTTTTTTTAATTCTTCTATAGTGTTGGTTTCATTTCAAAATGGTGAATCCTAGTCATTAATTTCACATATTTTTTTATTACTTGGTTATGACGGCAGAGTTTATGAATTATTTCATGTATTGCATGACCCTTTTGGGTAGGAAAAATGGTCATGGTTTCATGTTCTTTGAGAGTTGTGTTGTGGTACTTGGCATGGAGGACATTTCAGAATTCCATGTTTTGGACCTGGTCTTTTCCGACCTCATTATCGTCGTGGATTTTTTTATTGGATTTAGTGCACTAGATGACTATTATCACCATTGGGTTCAGTTACTTACTCTTAACAGGAGATTCCATGTCTTTTATGGAGATTGTGATCTATAACCATGGAGGGTATGACAAGTTGCTTCTATGTTATGGTTCATATCATGTCATTTTTCCAAGGTTTTCCTTGGGGTTGTTGAGAAGTGTTCTTCATGTGAAATTCCAGTGGTCATGGAAAAGTACACAAAATCATTTCTAGAGGACTTCATGGGATAACCTCCCCAATGAGTGTTTGCGTTTTCTATCTATTTGCTTCACAGGAAGATCCCATTTTCCATTCCATCACATCATAAGGCTCTGGCCGATTTAGAGGAGCTAAAAGATCAGCTAGAAGATCTTTAGGGAAATGGTTATATCTATATGATCATGTCACTATGAGATTTTCCAATTCTGTTTTCAATGAAGTCATATCATAGCCTATTAATTTTAACATTCTACCATAGTCATAGCTAGGTGACAGTAATGAATAATTACATATTGCCTATAATTGATGATTTGTTTGACCATCTTATAAGGTTCTATTGGTTTTTGAAAATTTTCTAGAGATCAGGGTACCAACAGTTGAGGGTTTGGGAAGAGGATGCTCAAAAGATAGATTTTTAAAGTCGATATGGAAATTTAAAGTATTTATGAATTCCATTTGGGATCACCAATGCTCTATCTATTTCATGGAACTGATGAACTAGATCTTTAATATCTTTCTAGACACCTCCATTTTCGTTTTTTTAGAATACTTCTTGGTGTATTACAATATATAGGAGGAGTACTCCGATAATCTGGAGGTTGTTTTGGGTGTTTTTAGAGAGCTTTGTCTTTATTACAATATTATAAATTCCCCATATTTTGTTTAAGAAGTATTGTTTCATGGTCACATTATTTCCTTGGAAGGAGTTCTAGGTTATCCAGAAAAGGTTTGAGAAGTCATTTCTCCTCTAACCTGTATACTCATCCTATGGATTTCAAATAGGATGAATATAAATAAAGAATGGATGAATGCCAATCGGTTGACAAAAGATTATGAAGAAGGCGTGAAAGAATTTATCAAGTTTGCAAAAGATCATGCATGTGACTCTTCTCAAATACTTTGTCTGTGTTTACGCTGTTGTTATTCAAAACAGATTAGTCCAGATGAGTTGGAAGTACACTTGATCTGTCACAGAATAGATCAAAGTTATACATGTTGGAATAAACACGGGGAAACAACGAATGTAAGTAGTGACTGGGGTGACACTGCGTTTTATGGATCATCTGATATGATTACAAACATGAACAATGAAGATGACCGTATGGAGGATGTGATTACAGATGTGAATGATGATGAAGATCGTATTGAAAAAATGACAAGGACCTTCGAAGATGAACTTCGTGATTACCCAAAATTGTTTGAGAAGTTAAAAAGTTGTGCAAAGACGCCATTGTATGTTGGTTGCACTAAATATACAGCATTGTCAGCCGTACTGAAGCTGTATAATTTGAAAGTAGATAACGGGTGGAGTGACGACAGTTTTACGAAACTACTTGCCCTCTTGAATGACATGCTCCCAGAAGACAATGAGCTCCCGAGCCGAACATATGATGCCAAACGAATGCTACGCTCTATGGGTATGATCTCTGAAAGAATACACGCCTGCCCGAATGACTATATACTGTTTCTCAAGGACTACAATTCACTTAAAGAATGCCCAAAGTGTGGTGCTTCTCGATACAAGAAAGATGAATCTAGTCCTACTAATGTTGTATGGTAATTTCTAATCATTCCAAGGTTTAGACGCCTATATGGAAGTGAGTAGACTGCAGAACAATTAACATGGCATGTAGATACAAGAATTAAAGATGGGATACTACGTCACCTGGCAGACTCTCCTCAGTGGAAGAGAATCGACCATGAGTATCCTGAATTTGGAAATGAGTCGAGAAACCTCTGTCTTGCGTTATCTACAGATGGAGTGAATCCTTTTTGTTTTCAAAGAAACAGTCACAGTACATGGCCGGTTATGTTGATAAATTATAACTTACCACCGTGGTTATGTATGAAACGAAAATACATCATGTTATCTATGCTCATATCAGGACCAAAACAACCAGGTAATGATATTGATGTTTATTTAGCTCCATTGATCGAAGATTTGAAATTATTGTGGGATTCAGGTGTTACATTGTATGATTCTTACAGAAAGGAAGATTTCACTTTGAGAGTCATGTTGTATGGAACGATAAATGACTTCCCTGCTTATAGAAATTTGTCAGGATATAGCATTAAAGGAACTCAAGGTTGTCCCGTTTGCGAAGAAGGTACACAATCAATTAGGTTGAAACATTCATCAAAAACCGTGTTTCTAGGACATCGCAGATTTCTACTGCGACGACATAAGTACCGTTCTTGGAAGACATCATTCGATGGAAGTTCAGAAGAACGTACATCACCGTCTCCACTAACAGGTGATCAATTGTTTGAGAAATTTAAAAATGTGGACACTACTTTTGGTAAACCGGCTTCGAAAAACCTTACGAAAATCGGTTGGAAAAAGAGATCAATTTTTTTTTAATTACAATACTGGAATTGTCTATATGTAAGACATTTTATTGATGTTATGCATGTAGAAAAAAATGTATTTGACAGTGTTATCGGCATGTTGCTAAATACATCTGGAAAAACAAAAGATGGAGTTAAGGCTAGGTTGGACATGGTTGAGATGGGAATACGAGAAGAGTTGGCACCAGTGAAGGGTGAAAAATGAACATTTTTTCCTCCTACTACTTACACTCTTTCCAGGCAGGAGAGATATTAGTTTTGCAACTTCTTGAATGACGTAAAGGTTCTAGAGGGGTATTCGTCAAATATTAGTAACCTTGTGTCAATGAGCGACTTGAAGTTAAAATGTCTGAAATCACATGACTGTCATGTTTTGATGAAAAATCTCATTCCAATTGCTTTACGTTGCATTTTGCCCAAGAATGTCCGCCATACATTAACGAAACTGTGTTTCTTCTTCAAAGCTATATGCAGCAAAGTTATAGACCCGGCGAAATTGCCAGCTATGGAAAAAGAAATTTCCATCATATTATGTGAATTAGAAATGTTCTTCCCGCCTTCATTTTTTGATATGATGGTTCATTTGATGGTCCACTTGGTGAGAGAGATTCGACTATGTGGTCCTGTACATTACAGATGGATGTACCCCATTGAACGGTATATGAAGATTTTGAAAGGGTATGTCAAAAATCGAAGTCGGCCAGAGGGTTGTATTGCAGAGCGATATATTGTTGAGGAAGCCGTTGAATTCTGTACCGAATACTTGTCTGGTGTGGAAAGCATTGGCTTACCGAAATCTCGTCACACTGGGCAGCTTGAGGGTGAAGGAATTTCTGGAAGAAAGGTTGTCACAATCAATATTACAGATCGGGAGCGGGCCCACCTTTATGTTTTGCATAACTGTTTCGACGTTGACCCATATGTTGAAATCCACAAAGAAATTCTTAGGCATTTGAATCCATCAAGGGCTGAAAAATGGATATCAGATACACATAATCGACAGTTTATAGGATGGTTTCGAGATCATATTTTTAAGATGTCAGATGAAAATCCAAAGTCAATTTCGGAATGACTTCGATGGCTAGTCGGAGGACCAAGTGTGTATGCATTATCTTACAATGCTTATGTAGTTAATGGTTATACATTTTATACTAATGAACATGATGAAGACAGTGCCATGTAGAATAGTGGGGTTACACTTGTGGCTGAAGCGATGCATGTTTCCGGTGCTAAGGACAGAAATCCAATTTATGCGAATATGTCATACTTTGGCATAATCAAACAAATATGGGAGTTAGATTATACGGAATTTCAAGTTCCGATATTTCAATGCAAGTGGGTTGATAACAGGAGTGCTGTTAAAATAGATGATTTGAGATTCGTGAAAGTTGATTTCAGTAAGGAAGGGGAGAAAGAAGAACCATTTATAATGGCATCACAGGCAGTGCAAGTATTTTATGTTCCAGATCCCGCAAACCCAAAATGGTCAATTGTTCTGTTATCGACCAAAATAGCTGAAGGGTCAGATGAAAATTCAACGGAAGATGACCTTTTCATTGGGACTTCGCAATCATTTCGCAGTGGTCCCAATGTAGACGATGTTTTGTATGTCAGAGTAGACCACAATGAAGGGATATGGATAGTTGATAGAGGGGTCAAATCCCTTCAGCCTTTAAAAAAAAGGGAGTTCAATAATCAAGTTATTGATTTTTATTGTAATATAGATTGTGTTACATTATGTTATTATTTGTTCGCTGCTGCTTTTATGTGATCTAAATTAAATTTTAAACCAGTTCTGTAGATAATGACTTCTTCACCTGCTGATGCACCCAATCCCGAGACACAACACGTCTCGCAACCTGTTGCAGCTGGTCCCACTGCTGAGAGACAACAGGTCTCTCAACCTGTTGCAGCTGGTCCCACTGCTGACGTACAACAGGTCTCTCAACCTGTTGCAGCTGGTGTCAGTGCCGATGCTAGCGCTTCGGAGAAACATAATGATGATGCAGAAACTGAGGAAATGGTAGGCGATGAAACCCCAGCGAAACAAAAAAAACAGGTGCGTCGTAGTTTGACAGTTTTAGCAAAAATCCTTAAGGCAAAAGCAAAAGGCATCAAATATGAGGTGGGATGGAATAAGCTAGGACAACATGTAAACCCCAACAAAGCCATGTTTAGTAGCTACATTGGAATCGTCACTCGACAACGCGTGCCGATTGACGTAGAGTCGTGGAACCATGTTGTCAGCGGGTTGAAAACATTAATGTGGGAAGAGATTATGGTAACATTACGATATCATCTATTTAATTTATTAAAATAAAATAAAATATTGAAATATTGACTAACCCTTCATCATCTCTTGTAGAGTTCATTTATAGTAGATGTTTCGCACAAAGAATATTTTTTCAGACTGGCAGGAAGGATTCATAGAGGCTTTCGCAGCATTTTAACGAAACATCATCTGAAAGATGCCGAAGGGAAAATCAATCCGCACCCACCTCCTCTTTATGCACACTTGATATCCCAAGGAACGTGGGATGCATTTTACAACCGTCGTGCGGAACAGAATTTTCAGGTACATTGTGTTTGGTTACACGTTGTGTAACGTTGCTTGTATTCATCACGTTGATTGATTGGTTTTTATTTATGAAACAGCAAATGAGTGCTGAAAATAAAGAACGGGCAGCAAAACCAGCGTACCCCTACCGTAAAGCAAGGTTGGGGTACGCTTCAATTGAAAAACAATTGGTATGTATTTTAAAAGTACTGTAATAATTTTATGTGACATAAAACAACACTGTAACCATGTTTCTCTGTTTATATGTAGATTGATGAAGCAAAATCTCAAGTCACTTTCATTCCACGCCATGTGCTATGGAAGGAGGCTCGTGTTAATAAAGAGGGGAAACTGATAGATGAAAACACACAAAAAGTGTGGGAAACATGTGTAAGTATGACATAATATAAACTTGTTTTGCTTTAAACCACTATTACATAACGATGCTTACTTATTTTTTCATATTTTCTATTTGACATAGTCACAGGAATCAACAACACCCGCACCGGATGCATACATACTTTCAACGGCCTTGAAACAGCCAGAACAGTATGGCCGCGTCAGAGGTTTGGGTTTTGGGGTGTCACCCCGGACATATTTTCAGAAAAAAAACAAGAGGATGAACAAACTAAAGAGTTGCATGTAATGAGAGATAAAGTAGCTACCCTTGAAGAACTAATCCAAACTCAGGGAAAGATGCTAACGAGTTTGATGGAGGAGAGGCGAAGAGAACAAACAACTCAAGAACAACCCCCGCGAGAAGATCCACCCCTCACCAGCTTTGAGGCGAGCCATTCCCCTCAAAGACCTGACTTAATCGAGGTAATCAATGTTATAATATTCGTTTTTGTGAGATGTGAATCACATATACACTGATACCTTTCATGTAATGATATTCTGCAGGGTAAAAATGACTGTGATATATATCTGTCAACTCCCACCCATCGCCTTGTAGCGAGGGCTACGGTGTTCAATATGCAGAATGACACGCTACACTCCAGACCACTTCCAACCGGTCATGTCAATGTGTCGATTAACGTAGCTCATGAGCCGAGCACCGAGCTACCCGTGCCAAATGACGATGACGACATTCATACGGTGGAAAAAGCTGTTGGAACATTTGTTGCATGGCCGTCGAATCTTGTAATAAAACATGTCGAGCAGGAGGTATTCATTTCCAGTTCATTTTTCAAGCAGAACCTTTAACATTAAATTAGAAAATGGCTAAACTGATGAATGTTATTACAGAAGGATAAAATGGAGAAGCTAAAACAAAAGAGCGGCTCCAACATTGGATCAACCAACCGATCAAAACGATCTACTGAGAGCGCGTTCACCCCGCCCGTTCTATATCCACATTTAATATCATTGCAAGCTCATGTGGATACGAAAATGAAAGATGACAAGAGTCATACAATTATTTGTGAAAAAGATATGTACGGAGAGGAAACAATAGATTTCGTTAGTGCAGACGTTGTTTCTGAGATCATCACATACGACTGGCTAGGCGCCTCAGTTATAAATGTATACATGAGGTATGTTTTCATGATTTGATTTTACAGAAGCTGATATACTTTGATAATTATGGATAAATACATCTCATTTTTTTCACAGGCGTATATATGAAAAACAATTGAAGGGATTTGACCATGAATACAAATTTTGACTCGTTAGTCCTCACACCATTTCTACACAACGAACAGAAATAGATTCTAATTTTCAGGCTAAATTGATGTCAAATCTGCTCAGAACGTTTCAAAGAATAATTACGACTGACAGGATCTTTTTAATACCAACGATTCAAGGGTAAAACTCTACATTTTAATCATATCAATTATATTTTCATTTCTATCAGTACTTATTTCTTTTTGTGTTTTTAGGGAACATTGGATGCTCATTGCAGTCAATTTGGATACTCCAAAGATTTATTTTCTGGATTCACTGCATGGATATCCAACTAACCAACCATAGATGATGGCGATTGTCAATTTGTAATACACTAGATCCAACATTTTAGAACTAAATATCTAGTTATATAATTTATATTATCTTTTAATGAGTATTTTGTTATGATAGGGTGGTGTATGAATATCGTCTAAAGGCTGGAATGAATCCAGGGTGTAAGGACGACAATGCCCACAAGATCTACAAATGGAGAAGTATCTGGGTATATATAATTATATTTCACTATCCAAATACATATCAAAACAAATTACTTATTTTTCTCGATGTTTCTGCAGTGTCCGAAACAAACAAATGACAAGGATTGTGGTTATTATGTTTGTAAATTTATGAAAGAGATCATATTTCACGAACAAACTAGCATCCCTGAAAAGGTATTTTTGAAAATAATTACTACTTTATTTAAAATAATTATTAATCCTTTGTGTATTTATATTTTTTCAGTACTACTATGACTATCGCAAAAACTCCTATTCAAAAGATGATATAAATGTCTTTAGAAACGAATGGGCATCGTACCTGATGGAAGAATGTAAACAAATAGGATAATGAAGGTGAATTCTTAATACTTATGTTATCTTTATATGATCATTGATATCTCCCTTTACACTTATTGAAAATCTATGATATCCCTTTCTTATGTTTCATATCCTTAGATTAGTGAATTCCTACTACTTAGTTTGAAAATGACATAAACTTTGGAAAACAACACCAATGACATACGCCAAACCGAGCAAATGCGTTCGGATTGTTTTGATACTTTAGGAAAACGATCCACGTGTCATTTGTGACGTGTACGAATCGACCACACCTCAATCCGACACACGACGTGACCGGTATGGCTAAAAGTGTATGATATCAGTTTCAAATTGAGATAAACTTTGGAAAACAACACCAATGACATACGCCAAAGCGAGCAAACGCGTTCGGATTGTTTTGATACTTTAGGAAAACGATCCACGAGTCATTTGTGACGTGTAAGAATCAACCGCACCTCAATCCGACGCACGGTGTGACCGGTATGGCTAAAAGTGTCTGATATGAGTTTCAAATTGAGATAAACTTTGGAAAACAACACCAATGACATACGCCAAACCGAGCAAACACATTCGGATTGTTTTGATACTTTAGGACAACGATCTGCGAGTCATTTGTAACGTGTATGAATCGACCACACCTCAATCTGACGCACGACATGACCGGTATGACTAAAAGTGTGTGATATCAGTTTCAAAATGAGATAGACTTTGGAAAACAATATCAATGACATACGTCAAACCGAGCAAACGCGTTCGGATTGTTTTGATACTTTAGGACAATGATCCACGAGTCATTTGTGGCGTGTAAGAATCGACCGCACCTCAATCCAACGCACGGTGTGACCGGTATGGCTAAAAGTGTATGGTATCAGTTTCAAATTGAGATAGACTTTGGAAAACAACACCAATGACATACGCCAAACCGAGCAAACGCGTTCGGATTGTTTTGATACTTTAGGAAAACGATCCACGAGTCATTTGTGATGTGTACGAATTGACCGCACCTCAATCCGACGCACGGTGTGACCGGTATGGCTAAAAGTGTCTGATATCAGTTTCAAATTGAGATAAACTTTGGAAAACAACAACAATGACATACGCCAAATCGAGAAAACGCGTTCGGATTGTTTTGATAATTTAGGACAACGATCCAAAAGTCATTTGTGACGTGTAAGAATAGACCGCACCTCAATCCGACGCACGGTGTGACCGGTATGGCTAAAAGTGTCTGATATCAGTTTCAAATTGAGATAAACTTTGGAAAACAACACCAATGACATACGCCAAACCGAGCAAACGCGTTCGGATTGTTTTGATACTTTAGGACAACGATCCACGAGTCATTTGTGACGTGTACGAATCGACCGCACCTCAATCCGACGCACGGTGTGACCGGTATGGCTAAAAGTGTCAGATATCAGTTTCAAATTGAGATAAACTTTGGAAAACAACACCAATGACATACGTCAAAATGAGCAAACACGTTCGGATTGTTTTGATACTTTAGTACAACGATCCACGAGTCATTTGTGACGTGTACTAATCGACCGCACCTCAATCTGACGCACGGTGTGACCGGTATGGCTAAAAGTGTCTGATATCAGTTTCAAATTGAGATAAACTTTGGAAAACAACAACAATGACATACGCCAAACCGAGAAAACGCGTTCGGATTGTTTTGATACTTTAGGAAAACGATCCACGTGTCATTTGTGACGTGTACGAATCGACCGCACCTCAATCCGACGCACGACGTGACCGGTATGGCTAAAAGTGTCTGATATCAGTTTCAAATTGAGATAAACTTTGGAAAACAAGACCAATGATATACGCCAAACCGAGAAAACGCGTTCGGATTGTTTTGATACTTTAGGAAAACGATCCATGAGTCATTTGTGACGTGTACGAATCGACCGCACCTCAATCCGATGCACGGTGTGACCGATATGGCTAAAAGTGTCTGATATCAGTTTCAAATTGAGATAAACTTTGTAAAACAACACCAATGACATACGCCAAACCGAGAAAACGCGTTCGGATTGTTTTGATACTTTAGGACAACGATCCACGAGTCATTTATGACGTGTACGAATTGACCGCACCTCAATCCGACGCACGACGTGACCGGTATGACTAAAAGTGTCTGATATCAGTTTCAAATTGAGATAGACTTTGGAAAACAACACCAATGACATACGCCAAACCGATCAAACGCGTTCGGATTGTTTTGATACTTTAGGACAACGATCCACGAGTCATTTGTGACGTGTACGAATCGACCACACCTCAATCAGACGCACGGTGTGACCGGTATGGCTAAAAGTGTCTGATATCAGTTTCAAATTTAGATAGACTTTGGAAAACAACTCCAATGACATACGCCAAACCGAGCAAACGCGTTCGGATTGTTTTGATACTTTAGGAGAACGATCCAAGAGTCATTTGTGAC